>OU015606.1:3750000-5000000 GCA_907165245.1 Habrosyne pyritoides
AGAACAAAGAGACTAAGATGTACTCAATGTTTTCTTTTTGTAAATGGTATGTTATTTTAAATATAAAAAAAAAGCTTATTTCCTTATGCTCATAGAAACTATTTTTGTTTGAAATCAACACATATCATTACTAACATGAAATTCTGTAGTCAACTGTGAGTGTCGAAAAAAAACAATAATAATCATATTATATTATAATATTTTACTTTCACCGTGACAAATTATATTTCAAATATAGTTACAAACGGGAGCGAAGTAAAGTGCGTGAATAACAAAAACAACATCTTGTTTTGTAACAGAATAAAATTGTACAACTTTATTAATTTCCGATTGTTTATGAACTTCGCTTTGGAAGTTAATATCTGAAGTTAGTCTTGTGTCACTGTAGGCTAAGGAGGTTATATAGAGCAGCGAGTACATATACCTACTCTGTAAATAATAATAAAATAACAAACTATATATTTATAAGTATTAGTAGCTTATGACTGAATGTTGAATAAGTCATTCCTCTAATAAACCTCTGTGTGGCTTTTGTGAATAATATCATGTTGTATTTTCCCTATGTATTTATCTTTGTTTGTTTAGCAAAAATGTTTTGATGATGAAGTGTTGCACAGAGAGCGATTATAGCCTGGAATAGCACATAGGCTTTATATTTTATCCCGGAAAATGTTACATCCTTCGTTTACGCGGGTGAAACCGCTGGCCACAGGTAGTACTACATAAATACATATTAGGTTATTATTGTTTATAAGGTACATTTTTAATCTAGTTTTAAAAGTGTTTATGGTTATTGAATCTTTAACTATTTTAGGTAATTTGTTAAACAGCTGAGCTCCCTCATATTGTAAATTCTTTTTACCGAATAATGTTCTAACGGAGGGTAGTTCTTATAACATCAGCTATCCGTTAGTCAAAGTCCGGTATAGTCGGTCGTTTTGGGGTCCCTAGTAAACATACACACATCCACGCATCGATTTACATATGAAATTGGCGTTTTGTCAAACTGGCCACTGCCAATTTGAATTTGGAGCTCATAAGCTCCAAATTCAAATTTATATAAAATTTAGGCATGTGTTGTGTATCCAATTTCATATGTAAGGAACTAATATAAATAGATATGAGATTGATAAACTCCAACACAGATCACCGTGAATGTTGGCACATCTCTGTGTTTTTTGTGGATGATTGCTGTTTGTGATTTTTTTTTTCAAACAGTCTGTAATATATTCAATGTTTTTATTATTGTATCGCGAATTTACTGACATTGTTACGATGACAAAATAAATTGATATTTCCTGCCATGTGATTTTATTTTTATGTATGTATTCTGTTATACATGGGTAGATACTATAGATATTTGCTTCTGTTTATCGAATTATATTTATTTTAATTTTATTTTCTATTTTATAAATTCGAAAAATATACATACTGGGGTAAAATAAAAATAAAATACAATTAATCAATTTCAAACTTCATTGTCGCCATGAATTATAAAATTCACAACCACGGTCACATTTCATATAAACACTCAAATCAAGACATGGAGTATTTGGTCCTATCGGCCATCCAGTAAAGACAATATATTTTCACCCTAACTTTCACTTCTAAATAAATAAGGAAATATAATAATAACTAAACAAATACTTTATAGGTACATAACGCTTGCCTAAATCTCTCTTCCAAAATCGAAGCTTATCAATAATATGTCATGTAAAGAATACCAGGAGAATGACAATGACAGATCCACCAATCACGTTCCCAGAAAATAATGAGACTATGAAATATAAACCGCTACTGGAAAAAGGCGATATTTTTGCTTCGTGGACCTAATTTGATTTCACTCAGGCTTCTGTGTATAAACTTACATTGTCAATCTAATAGATCTGTTTTGACAGGTAAGAGTTTTTTTTAAACTATCATTCCCCCGCGGTTTCCCACGCGTTTATCGATATCATATATAGCCTATCATTCTCGCAATTTCGTGTTCTGACTATATACCAATTTTACCAAGATCCGTCAAATCAATATTGAGTTATAGAAAGACTTACACGTAGACAACAAATTTCATTAGTGAGTCATAAAATGTAATTTATCACAAAATTTTACAACACAATTTTTTATGTACTATATAGTAGTAAGTACCTATATAGAAAGTATAAATAAACTTTTCAGATATTTGTATGATGTAAATGAAACTAAAAATAAATCATTCTTATAGTTTGACATAAAGTTTAAATATAAGAAAGTAAGAATTTGCCAAACATTATCTAAAACCTGAAAATTCGTAGCTATCATCGAATAAACTTAATTAAAATTCCACTCCAATAAATCTATTTAAATATATATTTATGAACCGATCTCGTTAATTGCCATTCCAAATGTAACATCCAAAATGAATCATACGCCATTCCCTCATGAACCTCTGCCGCAGAGGCCACAAAAAGGAGCAATTCCGATGAGTGCCCTGATCCACAGCCAACTCGACATCGCAAATTGAAATTTCTTGCCAAGATAACTCTTTATGCATGTCGTATATTGTAGGTATATTTTACTTTTTAAAAAATTGGCAATTGCCAATGAAAACTAGTATTATTATTTGGCATCGATATTTTAAATGCAGTAAAGTAAATTGCAAACGACTTGTAGGTATTTCTGTTTTTTGACACTTGGCAGAAACATGACTGAACATTTCGTTTTTATTAAATTACTCGCTGTGCCCCGCAGTTTCACCCGCGTGCTCGAAGATTGTAGTTTCTGTCCTCGGAAAAAGCGTTTATAACGAAAAGCAATTTTTATGTAAAAAAAATATTTGTTTTCTTTTTTATTTTAATTACTAGCTGTCCCCCGCGGTTTCACCCGCGTTACCGAGGGATGTAACATTTTCCCGGGATAAAAAGTATCCTATGTTACCTCTAATACCTCCAAGAATATCTGTACAAAGTTTCATAATGATCGGTTAAGTAGTTTCGCTTGAAACAAACAAACTTACATTCACATTTATAATATTAGTAGAGATTTATTCGGGCGGAGATAAATACAACAAACCAAAGATCATCGAAAACTGTGCAGCCGTTCTTGAGCTATAAATGGTGTTACTAACGCAACTTTTATCAGCGCGAGATTATATCAATCAGCCACAAGTCAAAATCTGTCATAATGAATACCCCTTCTTGTATCTGCTAGCAAAATTTGTTCATCTGACACCTTATTTCCCGGAGTATTTAGATTCATTTCGTTTGATATACTCAAATTTCAAGACTATATACATATTTAAAAGGTGATAGAGACATCAAAGTTGGTAAGGAACCCAAAAAATAGAGATTTTAAACATTAAGCCTTGATTTACATTATAATCCTGCTAATATTATAAATTCGAATGTTTGTATGTATGGATGTTTGTTACTATTTCACGCAAAAAACTACCAAACAGATTTGGATACAATTTGGCACATTGACCATATCCTGGAATAACATATAGGCTACTTTTTATCAATTTTTAAATAAATGTTTAAAATTTTTACAATAATATAAGCTGTAGCAAGAACAACAGGAGGTTTCCATAACTAGGGGTTACTCAAAAAGTTCTACTCATATATAGTATTGTTTTATTATGTAGTATCAATAATAAAAATTGAAATAATGTGTCTTCGAAATATCTAACTTCTCCCAATAGATAAACATACGCATCTATCGAAGTTGAACTTAGAAGAATGCAAAGTGCACATCGAAATAAAAACCTTTTTGTTTTTTTTATGCCACTTGGGCCGACAAACAAGCAGATGGTCCACCTGATGGTAAGTGGTCACCGCCGCCTATGGACATTTGCAACACTAGGAGCATCGCCAAGGCGTTGTCGACCCTGAGAAGTGAAGTTGTAAGTCTCATGTGCCTGTAATTTCACCGGCCCCCTTACCTTTCTAACCGAAACACAGTAATACAAGTGCACTACTGCTTCACGGCAGAAATGGGTAAGGTGGTAGTACTTCCCCGGACGAACTCTGCACTAAGAGCTCTACTACTCTAAAAATCTTACTTTACACCTCTGTTGACTATCCATTCGATCCCGCACTGGAAAATCAGGACTTACAGACTTTTAAGTATAGCAATTAGTAACCCCGCTACTACACACAACATAAGTCCCGTTGATACTCTACACAGAAGAAACTACTCAGTACTTCGCGCCAGCCCACTATAAAACGCAAGTACATATTAACAATAGAATAGTCCAAATATGGAATATACAAGGAGCAATAGAAAGAATCTGCAAGAAACGGGTATGCAAATACACTCATACGATTTGAAGCTCTGAAAATGGCTTCTCATAGGTGGACGTCTAATAGTAGATAGAAGCAGTGCATATATCGTTCAGGGAAGTATTACTGCCATACCTATATCCGCAGTGAAACAGCAGAACACTTGTTTCATTGCGTTTGAGTTAGAAAGGTTTTGGGAGTTGGTGAAATAAAATCACAGTTTTTGTCTTACTATGTTAAAACTTAAGCCACCAGGGCAGATGGAGTACAGGGGCCCGACTCTGTAAGGAAAATAACACTAACTCAAGGATATTTCGTCGCGGACTCTGTCCTCTGTCTCTTTCGCTAACTACGCTAATACTACTAATCACGTGAGAGATAAGCTCTCCGAGGCCTCCAAATTCTGTTCAGTTCTTATTCAGCTAATACAAACTTTGTCAGCGAGCCACTTCACGGAGGTCTCGGAGAGCTTACTGCTCTCACGTGATTACTAGGATTAGCTTAGTAAGCGACAGAGTCAGAGCATAGAGGCCGCGACGAAACATCCTCGAGTTAGTGTCATTTTTCCATAGAGAATTGAGCCCCTGGTTATTTTACTTTCGCCATCTTCAAAACCATTCACATACACAAACCCACCGTCTATAATATAAGGACAGCTCGTTATTTTAAAATAAACATGAGGCACTATGCGAAGAAATAAAGGCTTTCATATTGAATATAAAACTTTCCATATTTATATTCTAACGATATTCGTTCAAACTTCACAGGTTGTTCGCATCTGCGGCATTTGCAAGATTTATTGAGAAGAAAACTGGAGACGACTTTGACAAGCTCCGAGTGCCTTAGTAATGTCTTTTGTTGAAAAGAATTTATGCCCTGCTAATGTTGGAGAGTTTACCTCTTACTTGAAATATTATTTACACGGTAATGTCTGATTTTAATAAATATCGTATTTAATAAAAGTAAAGCTCATAGTGTGGTGTTATATGGGATCCCTAATAACCAGTCTGTTTGTATGAGATAAAAGTATTAATATCTATATGAGTACATAGTTTAAATGTATCAAATGCTGGCTGGTACCCGCGTTTATCATAATATATATTATAGTCATCGACGAAAAATTCCGCGTCGAATGGTAGCAGTCCCATCCCGATATGTCCAGTAGTTTTGAGGTGATGGTGCGTCAAATGAACACCATTTTGCTTATGAATATAGATAGAACAAGATAGATCGCAATCCCGTCTGATATAAAAAAAAAAAGATATAATATATATAAATATTATGTTGTAATATCAGTTGCCTGGTTACCGCAGTACAAACGCTGCTAATTTTGGAATCAGATGGTGTGCAAATATATGAAATAATGAATAGGTATGTATAACAAAAACCTCATATACAAAATCGGAAAACCTTTTGAAATAAACTCAAATACAGAAATATAAATTATGCTACAGACTGTATAATTTAGTAATAAATTGAACTAGCATAAATAAGGGAATTATAATAAAAGCTAAAACAGATTCGACCAAATCGAATAATTATCATTTTTATTCAGGCTATTTTTCATTCCAAATTCAACCTTATTTATAAAATATATCCTACCAATATTATAAATGCGAAAGTTAGTATGTATGGATGTTTGTTGCTCTTTCACGCTAAAACTACCAAACGGATTGAGATGCAACTTGGCTCATAAATAGAGAATATCCTGGAATAACATATAGGCTATTTTTTCGTGACAACCTTAGTAACGCGGCTAGAACCGCGGGGGACAGCTAGTCTATATTATATTACAGTCAAAGGTTTACACGGTTAGATTGCCTCATGTACCTGTACTGTAGGTATTAATAATACTTAAGAGGGAATTCCACCACAACCTATAAAATGCGCCACATTTTATACCTTTCAAGTTTTATTAAAAAGTCAACCCCTAAGGGGGATTGATGAAACTTTTAACTTAGTTTTGATATTGTGATTCTTTACGGTACTTTTCCACTACATTACCTAAAGTCTCAGTCGCCTGTTTTGTTAACAGCGTCAGGGTGTTTTGTTCGTTTGATGGTTCTTTGAAAGTTTCTGTTTCTTTTTAGCTGCTTTCGTATATTGCGGTTGCTTACAGAACATATTATTTTTTTATAAATTAGGCTTCAGATAATTTGTGCTTGTGGTGCGGATGATCGATTAAATAAAGGAATGGAAGGATCAGTCAGTAGGCTTGATGGTTAGAGACCCTGAATGACACACTAGAGTTCATGAATTCGATACCCACCAAGGACAAAGATTTCTGTGCATTAAAATGCCTGTTTGTTTTGTGGTTGTAAATATTTATTAAAAGTATGTATTTAGCAAAAAATATTATATCATTAATCTGGTTCCCATTGTATAAGATATGCTTAGTTTAGGATCAGATAACCGCGTGTGAAGAATGTCCTAAACATTCAAAATTATGCAAGACAATACATTATTTCATTTACTCATCTAAAAAAAAATACTGAATAAATATCTATATACTGTATATGTGTTGTACATAAATCACTACATAGTATAAAACAAAGTCGCTTTCTCTGTCCCTATATCCCTATGTATGCTTAAATCTTAAAAACTACGTAACGGATTTTGATGCGGTTTTTTTTAATAGATAGAGTGACATCCCACGGGAACGCGGGGGATAGCTAGTATATGATAATACATGTAATGGATGTACATGGAATCATAGATCCCAAAAGAATATAACTTACGTCAAAAAATCACGTAGCAATAAATTATTCCATCAAAAAAATGACAGATCAGCTCCATAAACTGAGTATTACATAACATAAAAAGGACTGATTACCACTTCCAAATGGAACCGCCTAGCGGGCATTCTTTGACTACAACCAACAGTAATATTACTGTGGCTATACCCTCAGGCGCCTTACTGACTGAAACCCATTCTGGCTGGGTTCCAATGACCATCTTAGTACCCTCAATCGTTGTACACGGATTGTGAAAAATGGTTCCACAAATCTGATAAAACTGTTCAATTCGAATGTCATATACAGTTCTATTTTGAATCCAAATTAGTGTTTATTAGAGTGGTTTTTTGATTGTAGTCGACAATAGGATTTTAACCCTTGGAGATGGCGTAATAAAACACAGTTTTACAGCCTTGATAGCACGTTTAAGAATGAGTTAACATTAAAAAACTGCACCTTATAACGCCAAGCCTAAAAACATAGTTAGAATTCAATAATTATATAATATAAATATTTATGATGAGTGACTGACCTACCTCAATGCCTTATTAGCGAAACCATACAATGCCAAGAGTACCTCTTCTACTCCAGTTCGAGATCATTACATTCAAATATATTAAAACCACAAGTTTGCCCAAAATACGTGTGTAAATTCCGAGTCTTGGGCAATTCCACTAATAAAATCCCATCCCAAAAACTGCGCCATTGCAATGTATAACTCAACAGCAAGGTGTTTTCAAGTTTACTTCGTGTAAAGGCGCCTTACCGGCGGCGGACAGGTCGTTTGGACGGAGGCCAGTCAACCAGAAATCGCCAACAAAAGCTTACACTTCGTCCACAGAGATAAACGATAGCGGGAGTTGGAGCGTTTTGACGCAACTATTCATTTGAAGTTACATTCCATTGGCTATTAAAATAAATTATTTGATAACGATTAGTTTCAAGTTGCATTAAAGCACATAAAATTATTCTATAACGATTTGTTTTATATAGTAAGTAAGTTTTAGGGTTCCGTACCTAAAGGGTAAAAAAGGGACCCTATTACTAAGACTCCACTGTCCGTCTGTCTGTCAGCCTTTCAACAGGTTGTATCTCATGAATCGTGATAGTAAGACAGTTGAAATTTTCACGCATGATGTATTTCTGTTGCCGCTATAATGACAAATACTAAAAAACAGAATAAAAATTTAAGGGGTCTCCCATACAAAAGACATGTTTTTTTTGCCGTGTTTATATATAAGGTATACGGAACTCTTCGTGCGCGAGTTCGACTCGCACTTGGACAGTTTTTTATTTAACACAACCTATTCCCGGCATTTGTAGACGAAACTTTAGCGAGTTATTATACAACGTGTTACAAAATACCCCGTAAAAAAATTATTAATTATCAAAGCTAACCCTAGTAAGTTGTCACGTCAGGGAACCCGATTATTTAACAGAAAGGCCTACGCACCTATTTTACCTCATAATTGTCTACTTTAATAGTTTGTAAATTTTTCATTCATAAAAATCAGTTCATGTTATACGTTGACATATAAATAATTTACTAAAAATGTATGCTCTTCGTTGAATTCAAAGTTACGAGCAATGCCGCCGCACCCCATTGGCGACTTTATGATAGTCATAAAATATAAGTCCTGATCCATAACTGCGAGTCAAAACTGTAATAATATTCAATAATAGGCTTTTCAGCAACCTTTAATTAATCTGCACTAATTATTATTATCATTTGACAGGCTTATTGGCTTGGTGTTTAGCGATCCTGACTGACAAACCGAAGGTCGCGGGTTCGATTCCCACCCAGGACAAATATTTGTGTGCATGAACATGTCTGTTTGTTCTGTGTCTGCGTGTAAATATTTATATATGTATGTAGTTAGAAAAATAAAAAGTAGTATATCAGTTATCTGGTTTCCATAGTACAAGCTCTGCTTAGTTTGAGATCAGATGGCCGTGTGTAAAAGAATGTCCCGGGATATTTCATTTAGTTTTGTAGTTAGTACGTTTAATTAAAAAAATATTGGCCCTAAAAATAACGGCTCTTACATTACGGTGGACACGGTTTTCTAACTTACTGTGTCTTATATAATAAGTAAACAAAATCCGAAACGTCTCTGGCACTTGTTGACAGATTTTACATACTGGTATTAAAATTTTGATATTTTTCAATTTTTACTTTTATATTTTATTATAGCTGCGGTTTTCTTTTTATGTACATAATGTTGTCACTATATTAACGTTGTGTATGTCTGTAATTGGCACGCACATCAGACTGTATAGCATTTAATTAAAATGACTTTCTAATAACTTCTATGTGTGTTTTGTTGGCGTACCTTTTTAAAAATAAATAAAAAAAATGGAACTTGAGGGTCATAACCACCCAGGCGGGTACTGTAAAGAACCCTATCACAGTTCCATAGTATGCCTAAAATATATTCCTTCCCAAAGCTCGAGGATATATAATGATTCAAACTCACGATCATCACGAATAAGATTAATAAATATTAAATTTACCCGTGAAATGTAGGTAATTTGGAAATCGCAGAAGAAGTTTATTTATTAAAAGCATTTTAACAAACAATCAATCCGTCGAAATTAGAAAGGAACTGGGCAAAGCGAAGTATTTTCCAACAAAAGTATACTCCATGCCACAAAATAATTATCAAAATCGGACTGCACCTTTAAAAGGCGTGGTTATATATAATACACCTACCGGCTAACTTGAAAACCTCCTTCATTTTTTTTCATCTCATAAAAAAGGTCCAATAGACATGGTATTAAACCTCATTTAAACATGATTGCCATAAAAAGCTCTTGTTTGTGTCAACAAAGTATAAGTTCTCGTATATTGTGATATACGAGAACTTCTGTTGTGACAGAAGAGCGAAGTTTACACAACAAATCTTTTTGAATCAGAGTTTGCTGACTCTACATTTCCTCAATTTATTTTGTTTGTATTGGATGTTATTGAAGTGAGAGGAAAGTGATACTGTAGCAGAATCTTTGCAACTCACTTAGGCGGATATAATATGTTTGAGTGACAGAAAAAACTGTTTTCAAAGATTTACAAATACCTAATATGTTTCAGGCCAGTTGGCTTGGTGGTTAGCGACTCTGACTGCCAAACCGAAGGTCGTGGGTTTGTGCGCATGAACATGTCTGTTTGTTCTGTGTCTGGTTGTTGTAAATATGTATGTATTTAGAAAAAAAAAGTAGTATATGTAGTATATCAGTTATCTCCATTCTTATTTCCATAGTACAAGCTCTGTTTAGTTTGGGATCAGATGGCCGTGTGTAATGAATGTCCCTGGAAAAAAAAATGTCTTTATGAGAAGGAAAAATAAGAAAGGTTCTTAAGGTCTCAGAAGAAAAATCAGTGTTTCTCTCTCTATTCTTCGGTCTACCTAACCCCATAACTATTTCATCATCATCATCTCCCTGCCTTGTTCCCAATAACTTTGGGTTCGCGTAATACTTATGGTTTCTGTCCATTCAATGATACAAATTAATATATATTATCTAATTAGTAAGATCTCTCTCAAACTATAATTTACATTTAAAAAAAGAATAACGTGTTGATATAATGTATATTTAGGATCAAATTGTATTCGTAAAAGGAATTTTGAATGTCTATAAGCTACATTTAGGTAGATATTATACTAAGACAACAAGTGTAATTCGACACTTTTTTCTTACTACATAAGGTTTGTATTTAATTGACCACTCTCACAATGGTTGGTGATGGTGCGACTGAAGGTATGTCAAACGGGTTATCCTTTATCGAAAGTTCAAGATTATTGAAGTATCTGTGCCCTGTACCTCTACCATGAGTTGCTATCGAAACTTACTTTAGTTACTAGCGATTACTAGGTACGTTAAAAACTCATGGTAAAGGCACTGAGCACGAACATCTGTCATTAGCGTATCGAGTGCACCAATTTTATAAACAAACCACCTTTTTGGCGCACTCGATACGATGACGATACGCTTGCGACAGATGTTCGTATTTAGGCCTCTGAGCCCATTCTTTGGTCATGACATTCCACGTCGGTACCAACTAAGTTACCACTATAGACCTTGATCGTAGACCTGTCTGACCTTAGTAAAAGACCTTCCCCAAACATAACGTCGCGGTATCTGCTTCATAATTGTGTGATTCATTTAAAATACAATGCCTTCAATGTTGAGACAAGAAAATTGGTTTACACTGATACTGTTTTTAATGGTCCAGCGATAAGGCTTTAAAGTTGTCGAGACAGCAAATAGTGTTATTGAAAAATTTACTCTATGGTGTTAAGAAAAGGTACGATGTCCATTATCATATAATCATAATATTATTTGTTATAATTTATATTCAATAATATGTTGAATTTAACTAATTTGACAACACACTGGTACTACTTTTGCAGTTGGGGTGTGTCCTGTATTAAAGATAAATGATCAAACACTAACTAGTGTATTGGACATCCAAAAATATACGAAAACATTAAATATGATCAAAATTAAATCATTAATGTGATTTTTCAGTACCGATCTAATCATAAAGAGAATTATTTGATGCTGTACAATTATGACGTCACAACTTGCTATTTCATACAAAACTCCATACATTCGTATGTTTTGACATTTCATAAAGAATTGCTGATTTGACGTGTCAGGACACATCCCTATTTTAAGTATAAAAAATAAACAGAAGAATTCTTTAAAAATCTAACATTTAGATTAAATGTGTGACCATTGTCACCTAAATTATGAAAGCCTTTACCTTCCCTTGATCATTAAAATGTTGCCGTGGTATTAAGAGTAAGAAGCATTTGTTATAATTTTATATTCAATAATTTAAAAAAATTGTATAACCTATACTAACTAGGTACATTTCTAAATATAAAGGTTTTTTTTTTCATAAAAAAAATGCCAAAATCATTCATCTTAAATCCAATCTTAAAAAACGTTTTGCGATTGAATAGAAAGTTACCTTTGCTTTATCTGAACAAGGTCAGAAAACTATTTAAAAATAAAAGTGACAGGCCGTAGTTCAACCGCCTTGGAGACGGCACTGAAACTTTTTAGATATGACAATTAAAAAAACAAATAATTGAAAACTTCTTTAGCGGCGTTGAGCACTTTTCTTGGGATGGGTATAAAATGTTAAACTGGCGTCAGGATACGTGACCTAATCGAAAATTCGTAAGACGGTAAAAATGCACTACGTTAATAATCAAGTTTTCACTTCTGCCGGCCCTCCCGGAGTGCAACCCGTTGTTATGTTTTTATTTTACTTTTTCTTATTTAATTATGCTCATGATTAGGAGAACAGCAAAAAACTAGATCACAAACACTTACGAATAGTATACTTCTTGTCTGAGTGGCGGGAGCTTCTCGCCGTCTGGGAAGTTCGTCTCTTATACCGCATTATATATTCTGAAACAATAAACAAAGTATAACTTTGAGAGGCAGACAATAATGTGTAAAAACTAAAGACGAAATTTTCTATCAAGTGGGAACATTGTTTTATCTATAACATACTACTGACCCGTCTCGACTTCGCTTGAGTTAGTTAATATAAAATAATTATACATATTAGGTTGGGTTAGGTTAGTCTTTTCGCATTATAGTATGTATGAACTTGTAATAAAATCTCTTTGGCTATACTATTTGTATCTGGCTGGTTTTGGTATCATTGAAAGTTTAAATTTTAAAGAACATAATTCCAAATTCAAATTAGGAAAATGTGTGACTTGCATTTGTTTTACGTACCGCCAAGATGAGTGAATCTAATGAACAAATTCGATTCATTTTAAAATTTTACTACAAAAAAGGTAAAAATACAACGCAAGCCGCGAAAAAAAATTGCGATGTTAATAGACCTAGTGCAGTATCTGTGAGAGTAGCACAAATTTGGTTTAAGCGTTTACAATCCGGAAATTTTGATGTCAAAGATGCACGTCGCTCTGGTCGCCCCATTACGGATAAAATGGATGCCATTTTTGAAAAAGTGGAGCAAGATCGGCATATCAGTAGTTACGACGTAGCTGAAGAACTGGGAATTGACCACAAAACAGTTTTGGCGCATTTGAAAAAAACTGGGTACACAAAAAAGCTAGATATTTGGGTACCTCACGAGCTCACTGAAAGAAACCTAATGACCCGTGTACTCATTTGTGATTCTTTATTACGACGTCATGAAACCGAACCATTTTTGAAGAAGCTGATAACTGGTGATGAAAAGTGGATCACGTACGACAAGAACGTGCGAAAAAGGTCGTGGTCAAAGGCAGGTCCATCGATTCTGAACTCTACTGCGAACAACTGATGAGATTTAAGCAAGAAGTTGAGAGAAAGCGGCCGGAATTAATCAACAGAAGGGGTGTGGTTCTTCATCATGATAACGCTAGACCTCACACATCTTTAGCCACTCAGCAAAAATTAAGAGAGTTTGGCTGGGAGGTATTAATGCATCCGCCGTATAGTCCTGACCTTGCACCTTTAGATTTCCACCTGTTTCGGTCTCTTCAGAATTCTTTAGGCAGTGTCAGATTAACATCACGAGAGGACTGTCAAAACCACTTGTCGCAGTATTTTGATCAGAAGTCCCAAAATTTCTATAGCAATGGGATCATGTCCCTACCTACAAGATGGCAAAAAGTTATCAAACAAAATGGTACCTACATACTTTAGTTAAGTGTAAATAAACAATATTAAAAATGTTTTGAATTTTCTTAAAAAATGCGAAGGAACTTTTTCCCCAACCTATTATATACCTTTCCAAAGAAATTTTCTAAGTAATGGTGAAAGCCGTATCATAATCCATTACGAAGCTTTAAAGGTATAAGCACAGAAACTGATAGTTAAACATGGCTTTGTTTGTTGATCTGATGTATCCCTGAATCATAACATTATGTCACTTTTTATCCCGGGAAAATGCTACATCCCAAGGGAACACGGATAAAAAACGCGGGGAACATCTTACAATACACTATCTTAATATATATATTTCTTGTGTGCGTGTGTATGTGACTGAACTCCTCCTAAACGACTGGACCGATTTTGATGAAATTTTTTGTGTGTGTTCGTGGAGATTCGAGAATGGTTTAGATTCATAATTGAATCCGGTAGGTGGCGCTGCAATCAAATTCCTGCATTTTTGTATGGACTTATTTCGACAGAACGATGTCTGCCCGGGCAGCTAGTATATATATAAACTCGTATATATCCAATAATATGAAATAATAAGTAATGGTTAGTACCTATCACTACATAGTATAAAACAAAGTCGGTTTCTCTGTCCCTATATCCCTATGTAAGCTTAAATCTTTAAAACTACGCAACGGATTTTGATGCGGTTTTTTTAATAGACAGAGTGATTGAAGAGGAAGGTTTTTATGTATAATACATGTGACATCCCACGGGAACGCGGGTAAAACCGCGGGGGACAGCTAGTATAATACATTACAATGCTCTATCTATATTTTTTACAATGAAATCTTTCAAACAGGTTTCATGAGTAAAATAGTTTTATGTGTAATATTTTTGTGATATTTGCCAGTTTTGTTGTCAGTATAATTTTGTAGAAACCTAATTGTATTTTTTTATATTTAATGTTAAAAGAATATAATTTAAATACTCGATAATACTCTATCGAAACATCTAGTCATCGACTAAAGAACTGGCATGGATTATTCAACGCGACAGTCTGAAATGGGGGCGTTTGTAGAATAAAAGTTACGGCTAGCTCGTAGAGATAGTAGGTAGAAGTGGGAATACGAGACCACATTGTCAGAAGAGGCGATAGCCGATGAGAAAGAAAGATGCAATGGTTTTTATGTACTGGAAAGTGCCGAGCGGAAAACGTCCTATCAGGGAATATAGCTTTAATTATGCTTTTATGTTATTGATATAAAAGATTGATTTATAACCTATGTCCCTCGCGGTTTTACCCGCGTTCCCGTGGGATGTCACATGTATTATACATAATAAACCTTCCTCTTAAATCACTCGCGTTTATATTATAAGACAGATTAACTGCAATAAAACATAAACAAACACACATCAAAAAGAGTTTGCGTTCAATTGAAAATACTGAACAATAAACATTATATGGTTACATTTTAAGCATTTTGTCTATTACATATTACTAGCGACCCGCCCGCTTCGCTCAGGTACAATGTAGATACGAATACATATAAACCTTCCTCTTCAATCACTCTATCTATTAAAAAAAACCGGATCAAAATCCGTTGCGTAGTTTTAATGATTTAAGCATACATCGGGATATAGGGACAGAGAAAGCGACTTTGTTTTATACTATGTAGTGACTAGCTGCCCTCTTAAGTTCCTCCGCGTTCCCGAGGGTTGTAACATTTTCCCGGCACAAGAAGTATCCAATTTGTTATTCCAGGGCATTTTCTATAGTGCTAAGTTTCATCCAAATCCGTTTGGCAGATTTTCGTGAAAGGGTAACAAACATCCATATGTACATACAAATTTTCGCATTTATAATATTAGTATGATTTTCAGAGTCCCATAAAAATTAGTAGTTACTTTCCCTACCAGTTTTAATCGACACAAAATCACCCATAATTGCCTGAATTCAAATATAGTAGGTACAGATAATATATAAACTTCCAAGAAGGCAATTAATTGCCTGTAGCCAAGCTAAAATAGTACGAGAAGGCTATTATAATAGGTAGAAAGAAAGGTCTTTTCAATGCCCCAGACACCTCGTTGGCGTCAGATTTATCAAAGGAATGCGAAATTGTAACTAGGGGTTGCTATGACAACCAGCTATGAGAAAAAGAAAGACGGAAAATGAACTAGACTGCCTTTGTCAAATATCTTTGAGAGATTGGTAAGTAGTTTTAAAGGTAGTACTTATTTGAATTGGTAATTTGATAGAAATACAGAGTTTTAAGGTAATCTTTTTAATCTCAGATTTCTCACTCTAACGCATTTGTAGTGAAGTAGCTGTCCACTGCGGTTTCACCCGCGTTGTCGGCGGTGTTACATTTTCACAGGATAAAAGCCTATTTTTTATTCCAGTTTATATACTATATATATGCCAAGTTTCATATAAATTCGTTTAGTCGTTTTTGCGTGAAACCAAAACGAGTAACAAACATCCATACTCACAAACTTTCAGATTTATAATATTAATAGAATTTACATCGACATCTATTGTTGAAAAAAAAAATATAATTTATCTTACGATTTTTTTAATTTAATATTTTGGACAAATCACTGGTATTTATGAAAAACAGAAGAATCTTCAAAAATGTAACATTACTTTAAATTACTTAACATTATCACCTCAAATTATGAACGCCTCAAGCCTCCTTTGCTCATTAAAATTATGCCATGATGAGTATGAGTTAGTCTTATTTTGGTTGTAATTTGCATGAATTTGTATTTTATCGATCGTATCGAAATGGCAATTTTTTTTAATACCATTCGCGGGGTAAATATTATGTGACCCTAAGTAGGTAGTTACATTATATTTATGTTCTACAACATAATAATTATGATTATAAACATAGAAAATTCTTATATAGCACGTTTTTTATATATATATATATTAAATGCAAAAACGTACCTTTCACGGCAATTGTAATATCTTCAATTTTATTTAGCACAACCTTTTACACAACACCTTACTAAATAACAATTACTATAACAACAATCTAAAGATATGTTAATAAATAACACGGAAGACTAGTAACAATCTATTACTACATTCAACAATTTAAAAATTACAAAATCTGAACACATTCTACAATGTCTATCAAACGTTTCATTATTGTCCGTTTTAATTTAATTATTTTGATTTATTTCCGTATTAAAACGATAAAATGCTTCATCGAAAATGGTTTTTAATTTATGATAAACACGTTTTCATTCATAATTTATTAGAAAAACGTAATTTTTTGCGGAAAATTCGCGTGAAGGTTCGTGGTTTTGACATTTGTCCGGTGTTGCCATGAATTATTTTATAATGTCCACCCCAGTTTTTATTGATTGGCATCTTTTGGATTGGGTACTTACTCGAGTATTCGCTACGGGAATAATGTCAAGTTCTTCCACACTCTGCGGATGGTGGTATATTTATTGGTCACTTAATAATGATTTATTACAAAATGGTTAGTGACTAGGTTTGAATCCTGTAATGAGTTTGAGATGTATAATGATAGAAATTAATTGGTAATACTTAAATCTACAGGTGACAATTTGACATTAGCGAGACCGTCTCAACCTCCTGACAAGAACAAATAATCATTGTGATAAACGTAGTTTGTGATAGATAAACAGTTAGAGTGAATAATTTTATTTATTGAGAAAAAAAAATGCATATCAGAAACATCATTTTCATCAAAGAATTCAGACCTGAAAGAATAAAGAAAAACAGGGTGTAACGTAAAGACATACGATAGAAGTAAAACTTTTATATAACAGGGAAACATTTTAATTATTCATCAATCACTTTTGAATAGCATAGATTGTGTGTATCATTAATTTATTCTCAGTCACACTAAAAGGTTGTGGATCAGAATTTCAAAGCCCTCCCATTAGAAGTTTCATTTCAATAAATCTAGCATACAAAATTATCATTATTTTAGTATAATTTCCCCAATTTCCAGTTTTAAATTGAGTTCCATCCTAGCAACACAGGTCCACGCATGCGCGCCAATCTCCCGGGTTCGCGCCAGATGTTCACGACTTTTGGGAGTTTTATTGATCTGCGTGAGACGGTAATGGGAGCTTCATTACCTGTGATGGATCGACGTCCAACAGATCTCTGGTTATGTCACCAAGACATTGACCCCATACTGGTTTCATGCAGATTTTCTTAATTGAAATTAAATGGGTTTTCAGGCAAATGAACGGTTCTGACGTGAAAGGTTTTTGTGTGATTAATTGTTAAAATATTCACTGAATACCGACTTGAATATTAATCGATGTATTTGTAGTAATATCTTTTATTATTGAGTCTCGTTTACTAATATCTTTAATTTATTTTTACTCTTCAGTCTTTAGTCGATAATAAGGTCATATAAGGTACAAACATATAAACTTGCTACAGGTTTCTACCCTATTTTAATACTGTACAAATTGTAATGTACTTTTATTATGTACTACTAGAATAAGTCAATGTTAAACATGGTTTTAAACAATATTGGTATTATTATTTTCATTTCAAGTCAGGTTTTATACCCGATCTAAGTTGAAGCATTTATTCTGTACATGCCTTTTCTATCAACTTCGAAATCTGAACTTATTCATCTGTAGGTACATCCACAATGATCAGGTCATCGTAAATTCACGCCCATTATCCCGGAAGTAGTAAGCAGAGGGCTCTAAAATGAGACCCATATTCCACCGGGAACTGAACGTGAGACGTTGTGAATATTGTCCCCGTTCTATACCCAACCCAAGTATTATAAAATAAATAAATTTCCTGGGACATTCTTTGCACACGACCATCTGGTCCCAAACTAAACTGAGCTTGTACTATGGAAACCAGATGCCTGATATACTACATATACTACTTTTTTTTTTCCAAATACATACTTATATAGATATTCACACCCAGGCACAGAACAAACAGGCATGTTCATACACACAAATGTTTGTCCTGGGTGGGAATCGAGCCCGCGACCTTCGGTTTGGCAGTCAGAGTCGCTAACCACCAAGCCAACTGGCCTTATTTATTTTACCTTGCCTGTCCCAGGAATTGAACCTAATACCTTCGGGTCTCCGAGTGTTACACTCAACTATCAAGGCAAAACTAAGTACTATCTACAGACAAAATGTACGAGTACTACCGTCTCTAGGGAAATTAACAAAGATAGTATTTCGCACTGAGAAAGTAAAGACCGAGACCTGCATAACAATGACGAGGTGTTTGCCCTTGCCAGCTGAAAAATAGTTACAACTTAATGTCCCCTGTGGCTTTATCAACATTCCCGGGGGATGATACATTTTCCCGCAGTAAAAAGTTCTATTCATGATCTATCTATGTGCCAAGTTTAATCCAAATCCGTCCGGTGATTTTTGCGTGGAAAAGATCCATTCAAATCATCACAAATGTCCTAGGATTTTCTATTATTCTTCATTCATACATTCCTCATTAAATTTTGTATTTATAATATTAATTAATAGGGCAAGAAGTAGGCTAGGGTAAGACAGAATTACACGAACAAAAACTAAAGGCATTTAAAAAATATATATTCGACAATTAACTGTAGGTTCCAAAGTACTACAAATTTAGATTATTTATATATCATAATATATTCACATATATAAATATATATACTAGCTGTCCCTCGCAGCTTCACCCATTTATCGATATCATATAAAGCCTATAACCATCTCCGAAAAATTCCGCGTCGAATGGTAGCAGTCCCATCCTGATATGTTCAGTAGTTATGAGGTGATGGTGCGACAAAGGAATCCTTATTTTCCTTTTATATATGTAGGCTAGCTGTCCCCCGCGGTTTCGTCTGCATTTATCGATATCATATAAACCCTATAACCATCTCCGAAAAATTCCGCGTCGAATGGTAGCAGTCCCATCCCAATATGTTCAGTAGTTTTGGAGTGATGGTACGTCAATGGAACTCACCCTATTTTTCTTAAATATTTATAGATATATCTAGATTACTGGATTTTCTCTATAATAGTATCTACATCTATATTATCTATAGTAGTATCTCGATAAGTTTAGTAGTTTTGAGGTGATGGTGCGTCAAAGGTACAGCTATTTTTCTTATATTTATATATAAAACTAGCTGTCCCCCGCGGTTTTACCCGCGTTCCCGTGGGATGTCACATGTATTATACATAAAAACCTTCCTCTTCAATCACTCTATCTATTAAAAAAAACCGCATCAAAATGCTGCGGTGAGACCCCGATTGACCAGCAGATCAAACGCCGCAAGTGGAACTGGATCGGCCACACGCTCCGAAGGGACCATGATCACATTCCAAGGCAAGCCCTAGACTGGAATCCCTAAGGAAAGCGGAAACGTGGCCGCCCTAAGCAGACCTGGCGGCGGACGATCACTGCAGAAGCGAAGGCGATAGGAATGACCTGGAGCGAAGTAAAGCGCGAAGCCCAAGACCGTTCGGGATGGCAACGTACTGTGGACGCCCTCTGCCCCATCCCGGGGACATAGGACATTAAGTCAAGTAAGTCAAGCATCAAAATCCGTTGCGTAGTTTTAAAGATTTAAGCATACATATGGATATAGGGACAGAGAAAGCGACTTTGTTTTATACTATGTAGTGATTCTTCTGCACGTGTTGACAGTGAACTCCTCCTAAACGGTTGGACTGATTTGAACGATTTTTTTGTATGCGTTTGGGTGGCGTCCTGGATGGTTTAGATGCACAATTGGACCCGGTAGGTGGCGCTGCGAGCGAATTCCTGCATTTTCGTATGGACTTATTGTGACAGAACGACGTCTGTCCGGGCAGCTAGTATACCTAAAATATATATAGAAGAAGATTGCAACTCGTATACAGTCAATGCCCTCTCTCAATACCAATAGTATCACCTGTTGAAAATTAAACAATTTAGCACCGAATCCGCAATTTGATTGTTAAGTTACATCGATGTAAGAAAATATTTATGTGGCAAGTTATTTAGTAAGTTAAAAAACAGAAAAATATTTAATTTCGAAATTTATATAATTATATATACCTACCTTATGGTAAAAGAAACAAAAGGCGAAAAACTATCTTTGGAGGAGGCCTATGTCGAAAGACAAGCTGTTTTTGTACCGAACGCCAATATACGAAGTTAAATATAAGTAAGATAACATAAATTTAGGTAGTTACTTAATTGAAGTAAATTTTTTGTAAGTTTAAGCGGCAATAAAGGCTAATTTTCATTTTAATTTAATTTAATTAACATACCTACATTGTACTCTACTATTATGCGCTGTTTATAGGAAAGCTGTCTCTTGCGGTTTCAACCGTATTCCCCGGGGATATTACAATTTCCAGGGAAAATAGTTAAGTTATCCTTAGTACCTAATATCATACCAGTAAAATTACCGTCAAAATCAGTCCAGCCGTTTCGAGCAGCAGAACCAAACAGATATTTTTTTTAATAAATTTTTGGTATAAGTACCGTTTATACTAATAGACACTTAAAAAGCTATTACATACTTTTATTCTACAAAAATACAGTTAAATTTTATTTATTTATATAAGTTTTGTGATACATTGAATAGCTTCATCATCATCATCAGCCTATCTCCGTCCACTGCTGGTCATAGGCCTCACCTATGGCACGCCACTGAGCTCGATCTTCAGCTCTTTGTTTCCAACCGCTGCCAGCCAGCTTGCGTATATCATCGCTCCATCTAGCTGGAGGGCGCCCTACACTACGTTTACCGAGCCGCGGTCTCCACTCTAGAACACGTCTACCCCAACGGTTATCGGTTCTACGGCAGATGTGACCAGCCCACTGCCACTTCAGCTTGCTAATCCTATGAGCTATGTCGATAACTTTGGTTCTCTGACGGATGACTTCATTTCGAATTCGATCCTTCAGAGAGACTCCGAGCATAGCTCTCTCCATAGCTCGCTGAGCGACTTTGAGTTGGTGAACTAGTCGCACCGTCAGTGTCCACGTCTGTCACATTAAATAGCTTAGATAAGGTTAATCTAGACTTAAAAACATTTTAAGCCTAAATGGCAACAAAATAATAAAGTATCTAGCTAGACTAAACTTGAACAACTTGCGGCACGCTATGATGGCCTTTTGACGTTTAACAATGACAAAAAAAATAACCTTTATTCCTTCACACATAAGGTGCATCTATTGATCAAACTGATCCCAACAGCTAATTGTATAATGATGGTATCAACCTTATTTCAAAGCAGTTCAGCTTCTTTTCCTATGACAATCTGAAACGTCCAAACGGCCATCATAGCGTGCCGATAGTATAACAAGGGAAATTTGCTGTTGCTCAATGAACAACCTCATAGCAAGCATTTGTATGCAGCATTGGAAAAGGACATAAATCATTTGCTTGCTAATTATTTTTCCGGTACTTGTACACTTTATAAGTCAATGATTTAGCGTTTAAATTAATTGTTAGTAGACAATTTCATTAACGCAGTTATAACTTGGGCTGAATAAAGATGAAATGATGAAGATAGTAGAGCTCTTAGTGCAGAGTTCATATGAAAGTTCTACCACTATTGTAATTACTGCCATGATGCAGTATTCTTCATGCCTTAGAAAGGCATGTAAAAATAAAAAAAAATAATTAAAAAAGCCTTTATTTCTACTACATTTACAATGTTTAAAAGCTTTTACCTGATAATGTGACTAAGAAAACTATGGAATTCAAAACCATCTAGAACACAAAAAAGTTTACACTATTCTAATTTCTAAAAACTATGTCATTATAAGCTAAATCTTATTAGCAGTAGTCGCCTCTTCGGCGTAGGCCTCTCCTAAACCTTTCTATTTATCACGTTCCCGTGCCTCACGCATCCATAGGGGTCCACGTCTCTGGTAGAGGGTGTCATTCCGCCTTTTGCTTGGTCGTCCTCTTTTTCATTGTAGGTATGTATAAATAAATAAATAGATAAATATCCAGGGCCATTCCCATTTACACACGGCCATCTGATACCAAACTAAGCAGAGCTTGTACTATGGAAACCAAATAACTGAATACTACTTTTTTTTAAATACATACAAATATAGATATTTACACCTAGACATAGAACAAACAAACATGTTCATGCGCACAAATGTTTTTCCTGGGTGGGAATCGAACCCACGACCTTCGACTTGGCAGTCCGGGTTGCTAACCACCGAGCCAATTGGTCTGTCATATGTATATATGAGTACTATCCATCCCCCGCGGTTCACCCGCGTTTATCGATATCTACGAAAAATTCCGCGTCGAGTGGTAGCAGTCCCATCCCGATATGTTCAGTAGTTTTGAGGTTATAGTGCGTCAAAGGAACCCTCTATAATACATAATGGTATTAAAACTGGCTGTAGTTGCTGTACTGATAGCTTGGACATAATACATTTTTTTTTATTGACAGCCAAGCTGCCTCTTTTATTTGTCTATAAGGAAGGTGGATATTTAACATTTCTCCTCATTATTATTTTACTAGCTGTCCCCCGTGTTTCCGAAATATATAAAATTTTCTCGGGATAAAAAGTATCCTATGTCATAATCCAGGTTATAAACTATCAATGTGCCAAATTTCACCAAAATCCATCCAGTAGTTTTGAGTGAAAGAGTAACAAACATCCATCCATTGATCTATACATCCTTACTAACTTTTTAAATCGTGTTATCCTTGAGTGTGGAAATCCCATACAGGTATATAAAAAATAATAACCAAGTCTCTTCAGACATCCAAGTTCACAAAACCCGTGGTTTTATTTCGGTATTACCAATAACAAAGTGATACATATAAAAACATTCTAAGCGTGGGGTCAAGGTGACTGCCGGGGAAGACAACGCGCCGCCACCTCCATTGTGAGGCTAATGAGTCAGTTGTGCGCGCGCGCAGGACTGGCAGCACGTGAGAACTGGTATGATTTAATTTTTTATTAATTGTTTACGTGCGGCCAATGTTTTTTTTATCGTGCTTTATTGTTTTTATAAGTGGCCAGTGTGTTTTTATGGAAATGTGTGTGAATACAGTTCTGAACAATATTTGATCTTATTTTTCTATGGGCTTTTAAATTGAGCTCGATTTCAGGAATGAAAACCGTTGCTTTGTCAGCAAAAGTAATGCATAAATGATTTCATATTTATCTTAAAACATGACTCAAGGATACGTCACACCTATAAATATTATAATTATTAAAGTATTATTAAAACAGATAATTTTACGGATAAAATATGGCGACATTTATTATTAAAAGAAAACAGATATATATATGACTTCTACTAAATTATTTTTATTAATACATATTATTATAATGAATTAGGTAAATACAAAAGTGTTTAGTACTATTTTCTCTTCTGTTTGTGAATCGATTCTTTTTATTTTATTTTTTTAGTAGCTACTGCAAGTTTTAGTAATATTTATTTAACAGTCAGTTATTGTTTTTAGTATGCAAATTCATACGAGAATACGTCTTCCTTAAATTTTATTTATACCACCAAATTGGCCATAATTATAATTAAATACGAAAGTAATTCTTTGTTTGTTTGTCACCACGAAGTAACTGACCACAGATCGACGTGACGTTTTTCAATATTTTTTTACTAATTGGGTGGAGTTACCAACAAAATATGTTTTAAAAAGCTAGCTCATAATGTGCTATTAACCATAACAGCACTGACATATTCAGCTGGCACTTTAAGTGATGACTAAAGTATGCACAGTGTAGAAAAAAAAAACAGTTCAAATAAATCAAACAGAAGGCTGAAACTTACAAAATTTTATAAGCAAATAATTTTGAAATAATTAAACTAGACGTCTTTCTTATTTTTCATTGTATCATTCGATATATTATAATATATTTATATATATACCGTAACTGCGAAAAAAAGAACAAGTTCAAAAAACTGTACCTAATCCGTGGGATTTATAAAATACAAACTCACCACGGTTTTACTCGCGTTCCCAAGGGATGTAACATTTTCCACCCACAAAAGGTATCCTATGTGTTATTCCAGGGCATTTTCTATATATGTGCCAAGTTTCATCCAAATCATTCGTTTCGTAGTTTTTACGTGAAAGAGTAACAAACATCCATACATACAAACATTCGCATTTATAATATTAGTAGGTTACTAAAGAGTAAGAAACAAATTAAGTGGTAATATCATCGTCTTATTGAATAAGACATGTCTTGACATGTCAGCTATTCCTGTTTATTAAGTTCTTTTAAACCCTTCTGGTCATTTCAAATTAATAACGTTATAAATAAAAACTGGAGCCTACAGCATACTAAAAACTACTATATCTATTAATTTATATATAAAGCTAAAGAGTTTATTTGTTTGGTTGAACACGCTAATCTCAGGAACTGGTTTCAATTTAAAAAATATTTATGTGGTGAATAGTCCATTTATAGAAGAAGGCTATAAGACTTTGTAAAATCACGCTACGACACAGTAACCATATACGCGGGTGAAACTGCGGGCACAGCTAT
Organism: Habrosyne pyritoides; assembly: GCA_907165245.1. Lineage (NCBI taxonomy): Eukaryota > Metazoa > Arthropoda > Insecta > Lepidoptera > Drepanidae > Habrosyne > Habrosyne pyritoides. The sequence goes on from OU015606.1 coordinate 3,775,134, forward strand.
GTTAGATATTCCTGTTAATTAGTTCTTTTAAACCATTCTGGTCATTTCACATTAATAACGTGTTAATTAAATCAAATGCCCGTCATGCCTCAATTAATGACTTTATTATTAATTAGTGACTTAATTCCAATTAGTAGATAGGTTGAAGCCAATTAATCAGTAAAGAGGCACATAAAGGGTCACAAAGCGGTCATAAGTTCAAAACACTTATACAATCAATGAATTAAAAAAATATATGTACCAAAGCAGGGGCGATTCTGTAAGGAAATAGACACTAACTCGAGGATGTTTCGTCGCGGCCTCTATGCTCTGTCTCTATCGCTATCTACGCTAATACTACTAATCACGTGAGAGGTAAGCTCTCCGAGGCCTCCGTGAAGCGGCTCGGCGACGAAGTTTGTATTAGCTGAATAAGGCAGTTTTAGGACATAGTGCACGCATCTATAATAAAATCCCTGCAGAAATTATAAATTTGCCTTTACAAACATGTTAGGAAAGAAATAAGATTGTTTTTTATGCTAAAGGCTTTCTACAACATAAACGATTATTTTAATGACGACAATGCTTGGGTTTAGCGCTCGCTCCAGCAGGGCACATCTTAATGTGCAAAATCTTATTTTGAAAAGAGTAATTGCTGAGTTTATTGCCGGCTCTTCTCAGTAAAAGCAACCTTCTGAACCGGTGTCAGAGTTGACCATTAATAAGTGCCTTTGAGGGCGGGCCTATTTGAATAAAATATTTAATTTCATACAATAATTATGCTAGGCTGTGGGCTTCGCCCCAAAAAGAATGCAGATCGAAATGAGTGCCAAGTTCTATGCAAAATCCTAATATCTATTTATAGGAACAAAATAACATTATGAACAAGTATTAAACTCTATTTGTTAGTAGTCTTGGGTAGTTCGCGAACGACCTAGGTGGGAAGAGCGCTCCTTTAGGTGAACTATGCGAACTAGTTCATCGATGATCTGGCTCTTAGTTCTTTTTATATTTTTGAGCGTCCGCTTTACTAGATGGTGGCGCTATGTGACCAACCGAGTTATTTACTTTTACTGTGCGCACCTTGATATTTCGATATCGAAACTTAACAACTTCACATCCACATCTAATGTTTTGAAAACAGAAAACTTGCAATCATCATAAATATAATTTCACTAAATTATTTCAAAAAAAGAACTAATGAACTAATTGAGCGAACTAGTTCGTAGTGGTGACCGACTAGGCCCAAGACTATTTCTTAGCTTTATTTGATACCTATAACAATTGCTGGTATTTAAAAATGTGTGATCTTAAAGTAGGTTAGATTTGACTTGGCCAGTTTTCATTACGACAGCATTTTATAAAGTTTGTGACAGAGTTGACCATTAATAAGTGCCTGTGAGGGCCTATTTGAATAAAATATTTCATTTCAGCTATTATATTAGTTCTCTCTGAATCAGGGAAGATTTATTTCAGGACGGTTGTAATTTTATCTACTGAGATCAACAGAATAGGAATAAATTAATGAAAATCTCAGATGATTAATGAATTGAACAACTTCGGCTGTTATACACACTTTACTGAATGATAAAAGTAATTAATTTAGATTTTAAATAAATTGACGATCCAGTTTAATTATTGAACTTTGGGTAGTTTGACTGTTATGGTCACAATTTTAAAGACCACTTTCCTGCCGTAAAATTAAATGATATGCTGATAATATTTCTATAAAAATAGGCCTTTACAAGCACTTATGAAAAGTCTCTAATACCATTTCAGAAGGTTTTTTTTTATACCACTTGGGCCAAACAAGCTGACGGTCCACCTGATGGTAAGTGATCACCGCCACCTATGGACATTTGCAACACTAGGGACATCGCCAATGCGTTTACGACCCTGAGACGTAAAGTTGTTAAGTGTCATGTGCCTGTAATTTCACCCCTTACCTTTCAAACCGAAACGCAGTAATACAAGTGCACTACTGCTTCACGGCGGAAATGGATAAGGTGGTAGTACTTCCCCGGATGAACTCTGCACTAAGAGCTCTACTACTCTGAAGGTTATTTTTTACTGAGAAAAGTCGTGATAGTCGCAACAGCATTCTAAATGCTAAATAATAATAATGCTATTCTAAATTATATTGGACACGTAGAACATTCTAAGCCCTTTTGGTAAAGCCAAACCACTGGTATTTTCGAATAACAAACAAGAGTAAAAACCTTAAATACTTCAAAAAGTTCAAATTAACGCTAACCTATTTCACGCCGGCATTTTCCAGGTTCGAATCACAGAACTCACTAATTGCTACCAAATTTGTACAGTTACACTTTTTATGGTAACATTGCGTGATTTAAATTTAAACACTTTTGTAAACTATGATTTGTAATATTTTGGACATGTGTAATGCTTGTAGCATTGTGGTTATGTTAATATAGCATGATATGCGTTACTAAAATAAGTTAACTAACTTTCGCTTGTATATACAGGAGGTGCACAATCTTGTACATGGGTGAATGCATAATGATAACACCTTTTTTTGAGATCTAATGTTTTTTTTTTTATTTGCCATTGCTGTTATCTGAAAATTTAGAAGAGGCCTCATCTTTACTTACCATCAGGTGAGATTGAGGTCTATCGTAAACCCATCATAAATAAAAAATAAATGGGCAGTAATAGTTAGAAAAGGTCTATTAATTAATATAAAAAAAATATATCTAGGTTTGAGGCATTTTTCTCAGGATAAAAAGTATCAGGTGTTAATCCAGGCAATAAACAATCTATGTGCCATATTTCATCTAAATCTGTTTGATAGACTTTGCGTGAAAGTGTAACAAACATACATTCTTCCGTCCTCACAAACTATCGCATTTAAAATATACTAGCTGCCCCCCGTGGTTTCACCCGCATTCCCGAGGGATATCACATTTTCCCGGGATAAAAGGTAGCCTATATGTTATTCCATTATATGCTCTATCTATGTGCCAAGTTTCATCCATACCCGTTTAGTAGTTTTTGCGAGAAAGAGTAACAAACATACTCACAAACTTTCGCATCACTACATAGTATAAAACAAAGTCGCTTTCTCTGTCCCTATATCCCTATTATATGTCCCTATGTATGCTTAAATCTTTAAAACTACGCAACGTATTTTAATGCGGTTTTTTTTAATAGATAGAGTGATTGAAGAGGAAGGTTTTTATGTACAATACATGTGACATCCCACGGGAACGGGGGTAAAACCGCGGGGGACAGCTAGTTTATAATATTAGTAGGACTGCCTTGTTTGCTTTTTTGCCTATTATTTAGTTTTTGTACAGCCTGTATAGTATAACTTTTCATCTCATCATGTCCCAACTCTATTTGTAATACGTAATATATCTTTTGTCTCAACACTATACCGCAATTGTATTTTTTCAAGCATATATTATAGAATAATGTTATAACACTGCAATACATGTGCTGCTTTTTAGGTCACTTAGCTTGCGTCAAAAATTGTAGTTATAGTTTTCATTAAAATATTAATCAATTTCTTTTTATCAATGACTAGTTGTCCCCCGTGGTTTCACCTGTTTATCGATATCATACATAGCCTGATGGATAGGCTATATAGTACGAAAAATTCCGCGTCGAATGGTAGTTTTGAGGTGGTGCGTCAAAGGAACCGTATTTTGCTTATATACTCGTATATAATTAGATTACTTAGTTAAGTAGGTATTTATTGTGGAATATGTGGCTTTTCCTTTATTTATACTATTGGTTTCAAGTTATGGTCAACTGTAAAACATCGCCAATGAATTAGCGACCCTAAGACGTGAAGTTGTTGAATTTCACTGTCCCTTTGCTTTCTTACCGAAACAGTAATACAAGTGCACTACTACCTCAGGGAGGAAAGTATGGTGCTTGTATATATCGTTTGGAATACATTTTTAAATATTAATAATAAATTACCAAAAAATATTTTTACCCATAAATAATTCTGATCAAAATCTTCATTCAATTCATTATCATCATATCAGCCCAGGGATGTCTGCTGAACATAGCCCTCCCCCTTGGATTTCCATCTTGAACGGTCCTGAGCCGCCTGCATCCAGCGGCTTCCAGCGACTCAGACCATTCCTTCGTGAAGTAGGTACTTTGCAACAGAATGCATTAGTTTAGTTAAGCCTACTTATTTACTAACATTTTTAAATGTTTACCTACAAATCCACTTACGGTTTAAAATATTTATAATTCAACTTATCCGAACTCACTAGCCATATATAAGCCCATAAAGGCTTTTGTGGTTTTTAGTATAAGAACGATAATTATGAATATTGCTATTTAGATAAAAAAAAATGTTACATACCTCAAAGAAATGAGTAATTTCTGAATGTTGAATAAGTCATTCCTCTTATAAACCTCTGAGGTATTTTGTGAATTAATTATTAATTTTTATTTTCTCCATATTTTTTCAATGTTCAATAATCTATATATATAAAAATCCCTATTTCCTTGGTCACGGTATCACGCATGGACGGCAGGACCGATTTCGCTATTTCTTTTTTTGTTGTGTTTGTTATTGTCAGGAGAAGGTTCTTATGAATGAAAAAATTAAGAAAGTTGCACTGAAAATTAGAAATTTTAAGAAAACATAACGACCAAATTAACGTTTCTAATGTAACCTTATGGTGTTTGACATAAATGTCAGTCGTTTGACAGTATCGTTTAAAACAGAGGCATGGGTCGGAATTATATTCATAAAATAATTAATTTATAATTTCTTATTGCACATTTCACAGTCGATTCAATCGGAAGACTCGAATTCAATATTCATAGTTAAGATAGGTCGGATAGATAGGATAAGTCGGGTCAGCTAGTAATAAATAAAAAAATAAAAAAGTCGAAAGTAATTTAAAACTCCATTATAATAAAAGCTTGTAAATTGCGATGTGCCGGAACAAAGAATGAAGTAGGGTCGTTATTATTTCATAATTCGCTCTAGGTACTTATTTTTATCGTCACATTCTATAATTGGTCGATTTGTCAAGGCTTGTTAAGGAAAACATAATTTTTTTTTCTAGTTTGGCGCTTTGTTGTTATTACTTATGAATAAAACAAGTAAATTGTTATACCTACATAAAACGAATCTAATAATGTAGATGTTAGTGTTTACTAAAAAAAAAATTCGGTAAATAAAGCACTTATTGGCAATTAAGTTTAATTCATACGGGCCAGTTGGCTTGGTGGTTAGAGACCCTGACTGTCACGCCGCAGATCGTGGGTTCGATTCCCACCCAGGGTAAACATTTATGAGCAGGAACATGTCTGTGTGTTCTGTGGCTGGATGTAAAATATCGATATAGTATGTATTTAGAAAATGTAGTATATGTAGTATATCAGTTATCTGATTCCCATAGTACAAGCTCTGCTTAGTTTGGGACCGGATGGCCGTATGTAAAAGAATGTCCCAGGATATTTATAATTTTATTATTATTATATCTTCTTATTAGACATGTACATACATTTTAAAGATTTATCAAAATCTGTATTAGTCCAAGGTCTATTTTATGGTACTATCAGTTTCCGTTTAATGGAATGGGACCCTAAAATATTTAGTCTCAGACCTTGAACCTACCACCACGTTATCAAAATTGGAGCATAAAATTCCAAAACATGAGCACATCACCATAAAATATATTCGATAACCGATAAAACGATTCTATCGTCAATCACCCAACACTTTCGATGCAGGAAATTACCTCGACTCGCGACGCGGTGTGACCTTCCTCTATCTACAACGCACAAGCCACTTCCAACAAGAACCTTATCGATTTATAGACCTATGTTAATTCTCCGTTGGTATTTATGAACTTTATAATGTATATTTTAAGTTTATTTATTATTTCTCGATGGGTCTCGTTGGAAACCCTAAGGCTACGCCTGTCTATCTGCCACAACGCTGTTTCTTTTAAATCGTAATAGATCGACACTTGAAATTCACAGAGTGTTTATACTACGACGAACAAATACAAAAAAAAGTTTAAGAAATTGATGTACAAGAAATGTATTTTTGTTAAATATGTACTGTTACTGATCGTAACTATATGAAATGAAAACGGGCGCTGGATTGAAGCCACAGTTTATTTTAATTCAATTTACAAGAAAATTACAATGTGAAAAAACCAGCGAACTTTTCTAGTGCCACTGACAGTCAGTACTTTTAGAATTTAGAAGGTAAAATAAAATTCAAAAAGGTGATCCAAAAAGGTGATGTAAATAAGTTCGGTTCGTAACAATGTACAGTGTTACGGAACCCTTCGTGTGTGAGTTTACCTCGCACTTGGCCTCTTTTTCTAAAATTCTAGTCTCTACAAATGTTGAAGTTCCTAGAAACTGATATATCGTTATTTCAAAGTTTATTTGTGAAAGTTGTTCATAGTAATTACCCAAATACCTGAGGAAATACGATCGGAACAAAATCCGTTGTCTCCACGAAGAGTCGAGAAAAAACGTAAAAGTTTCACTTGTCACATTTATTTTCAAATCTATTTTTATTTTTATAGATGTTCGATATGTTTAAGGAAATTGCGCATCATAATATTTTTATATGCAAAACACCAAAAATTCCAACAACAATATCAACTCTAAACTGGTTTTTTAAACAGATTTCCGACTGCAAGAATGGCAAACAATTATGATGCCTTATTGAGAGTTTGTTTTGTTTGTAATGAATAATTCAAAAACTATTAGACCAATTTTAATAATTCTTTTATTATTAGAAAGCTACTTTATCCATATGTAAACAAGGGCCATTTTACAATGCCGTGGTACATGAAATCCTTAGGAAACGCGAGAGGTACCACGAGACGAAAGCTAGTTGCTCATAAACCCATTTTGGTTATTTAATAAAAGCAGGCTTAAATGTCTTTACCTTTTATAATTTAATGTTAAAAAGAAGTAAATTATTAACCAATGCAATAGCAGTTTAATGAAACTTATTTATATTGTAATAATATCGATAATTCTATAACAAAAGCAGCGAAAAAGACGGTAACTTCTAATAAAACTTACTATCAGCAAGGTGTTCAAAATATCAGCATTCAAAAACTGTTCTGAGACGTATGTCGGTGTAGTAAGGTTTAATTTAGAGAAACATTATATATTACATTGATATTACTTTATTAATTTTAGTGAAATTACAAAAACCGATTAAGCATAGGTAATTAAGTGAACTAGTGTTCGCCCACTGGACGTAATTCGACTATAATGACAGGGCAGTTGGCTTGATGGTTACATTAGCGATTCTGACTGCCAAGCCGAAGGTCGCGGGTTCGATTCCCAGGACAAACATTTGTGTGCATGAACATGTCTGTTTGTTCTGTGTCTGGGTGTAAATATCTATATAACTATGTATTTAGAAAATTAAAGTAGTATATGTAGTATATCAGTTATCTGGTTTCCATAGTACAAGCTCTGCTTAGTTTGGGATCAGATAAGGCCGCGTGTAAAGAATGTCCTTGGATATATATTTATTTATTTATAATCATAATTGAAGATTTGAGGATTTTGGAGGAGGAATTTGTATGTTAAAAAGAAACTATTCTATATTAAAAAAAACTATTAACAAACAGAAGCGAAAATGTTTCTTCACTATTTTGTTTAATCCAATTTATAAAATAATTATAGTATCTAAAATTAATTATTTCCCAAAAAATAAATACATTATGACGTCATTTAATCTACAAGTATCTTGTTTGACTAATATAAGCCTTAATCCATACGCATAAGGTTTCTGACCTTCAAAACCAGTTTACGGACGAAACGGCTTAGTTTATAACTCAATCAAAGTATGAAGATTACGGCCACTTTGTGTACATTTATCTCATAATACTATGTAATATATGGGTCAATCTAGGAGCCAGGTAATATTTAGTGAGTATATGCAACGTGTTACAAAATACCCCGTAATAATAACACTCACTACAGATACATACACACAATACACATATACATTCACTCACACGTCTACTCCACATACACGCATAAACACACCCCACCATACACAGAATCATTTGTATATCTCGTAGAATAAGTTTACTTTTACTAACTTTTACTTTTATTTTCATAAATTTTAGATTGAGTATGTTTTAATAAGAAAGGGCACTGGCTTCTGTAACACAGGTATGTATGCCTAGCGCAGAAGTCAGAGGCTGAATTTAAATTGTGTAAGATTATTTATGTGAATAAATTTATTATTTATTTATTTAATTAATTATCAAAGCCAACAACCCTAGTAAGCTGTCATGTCAAGGAACCAGATTATTTGACAGAAAGGCCTACGTGCCTATTTTACCTAATAATTGTCTTTAACTTTTCATTCATAAAAAACCGTTCTTTTTATTTTTTTGTGGTATGTTATACATCGTTACTACGGTTCTTAAATATTGTGAATGGACTCGTTATAAGGCCCCATTTAGCCTCCTTTCGGCTTTACGGGTAACAGCCTGTAAAATGGTACATTCATATTTTTATATTTTATCCGAGCTCAAAATTGATGAAATTTGCATTGAAACAAACATGTCCGAGTGATAGGTCAAAACAGAATATATCCAGAATGAAAGATCTACCAGTAGAACTCAGATAGTGTAACCAAAAAGGAATTCCCCAAGCCTCTAAAACGCTTTATAACTTTAAATATAATAAATATTGAAATTTATAATGAAAAAAAAAAATATTCCATGTTTATTTTATTATTGTGTTGCAATTTTTATTACGTTTTTCTATATTTATTACATTTTTTATATAAATTAAATACCTCGGTGTTTTCCCATTTACTCGATGTTATTGATTTAAATATAAAAAAATGTGTTCTATAAATAATGCCCCAACCGTTAATTTTCCCGGCTTGCATTAATCAGTTTTTTTTTATTTATTTTTTTATTATTGAACAAAGGAGAAAATAAAACACTATAATATAGTGGATAATATTTACTACATTAACCATTATTTAAATATTTTAAAAAGTTTCCTTTTTATTTATTTAAAAAAGACACATTAACATTACTGCACATAAATTAAATTAAAAACATAATTAATTTGATTGCCAACAAGGTAATAAAAGATTTATTATTCTAAGCATTAGGTTCATTATTCCTTAACCGTACAATAAAGTTTTTCCCTTGTAATAAAAATTGTACCTTATTCAATCGATCAAAGAAATTATGACACTTAATAAAGACAGGTACTTAATAGAGGTTCTGCATCATTTAAATTCGACCTTTGTTAAGTTTGCTATAGGAAGTTCCGTGATTTATTACAGTAGGCATAACGCACAGTAATACAACTTTGTCACGAGTAGAATAGAGTTGTATTCGTTTTATTTTGTACCAAAACGAATTAAAAAAAATATTTTCGTCCCCCATCTCGGAAAGAGTATTTTTGCTCTTCGATATCTGAGTGCAAAAGCCGTTTTTATCCGCTAGAGGATAAAGTTAATTGAATTAAGAACATCGTGTGCACTAAGTTTGTGAATTCAAAACATCATTAAACCTATTTACTTCTACCTCCATGGTGTACTTTTTTTTAAATCTCCTTGCGCGCGTCATTTTCTTTTTTTTGCATTTAATCATTTCCTTGCTGAGGTGGGATGAAAAGTTACGTGTTGCACTCTAGTGCAAAGATTTTTCATCTCGTGCCCTTTTGATTCCCTCGCTAATGCTCAGGATTCTATTTTAGAATCCTTCGCTTGCTCGGTTATCAAATTTGAGCTCGCGGTTTAAAAGCAACTTTGCACTCTTGTATAACAAATAACTATTATTGAAGAATTTTTTTGTATCCAAAATTGCCTTATTTAAAATACATTTTTTGTCCTATATTAATGGTTTTTATAGACGGGCCAGTAGGCTTGGTAGTTAGAGACCCTGACTTCTAAGCCGCAGGACACACATTTGTATGCATGGACACGTCTGTTTGTTTTGGGTCTCGTTGTAAATATCTATATCTGGGGATATTTATTTATACTGAAATAAAAATAGCCCATTGTCCAGGAAGAAGCAATTAGAGTTCTCAGTATTGAGACCCACATTCCTCGAAATATTTTTCCAACAAGACGTATGTATTGTCATCGTCTCTCGGGTGCGTTCACAATCTCGGGCCAAAGATGACTATTTCTGATAAAGAAGCATCAACTGTAGGTACTATGCTCACAGCTCACGGCTCACTTATTATTTTACAGTCTGTGATCTACTCTGACATATTGTGTCGTTGTCGAACTGCGGCGCCGCAGGGCGTCGAGACTCTGTGATCAGTCGGCAATATTTGAGCTGATCTGTGAACCGGTTCGCAGTTCCGACTCAAAAACGTGAGCCGTGAGCTGAACCGCAGCTCACGCATTTTGGTTGAGTTACCCATGTCTAAATAGATTTCGGTGATTTTTAAAAGTCGTATGTTATTTTATTTAAGACGGGTTAGCGTTTGACCTCGTTCTCACCTGATGGTATGTAAAGATGATGCCGTTGATGGTGCTTGCTCTCCCGTTAGTAGCTAATTCACTCTTTTCATAAAGTGTCGAGTATTTATAGTCTATGTGAGTGAACTAGGTGAACGACTCCAAAAACGACTTCTGCAATAGCGTATCTAATAAAATAATATTATAATTTTAAACTATTGTATGCTAATGTCTAATGTATGTAATATCTTGTAACATGTAACCCCATTACAATGTACATTACACATGATATTGTTATGACTGCACTACATATCCCAAAGGTCAGATGTGTTTTCAGTAGGATATTCATAACGGCCAAAATGAATAAGCGATTGCAGATCCGGTAGATTTTTAACATTACCTGCAACATGATTTTGTCGAAAAGAACATCTGTCATACATTTTTTTTTTGCACTGGCAACATTTTTATGTAATGGCGAAAAGAAAAAGAATGCGAAGCTGACATTAACAATATATTTATTTGGTATCTAATAGAAATGAAGTAAAAAGCAAAAATAATGTTTACTACAACAATTTAAAAATTATTTATAGTTCCATTTATATTCTTTTTTCTATATTATAAATGCGAAATTTTATGAAAATAGACGTATAGATGTATGAACTTATGGATGTATAGACTAGCTGTTCCCTGTGGTTTCACCCGCGTTTTTCAATATCATATACGGCCTATATCCATCTAGGACATCCTAGGACTAGGAAGGACTAGGATTGTGCGTCGATTGGTAGCAGTCCCATTGCGATATTTTTACGTAGTTTTGAGATAATGGTGCGTCAAAGAAACCCTATTTTCTTTTTACATCTGTTTAGGTGTTGGTTATTTTTTATACCAGGAAAAAGTAACTTCCCTCGGGGCCGCAGATGAAGCCGCAAGGGAAAGCAAGTAATTTATATCAACAAATATTTCTTTACACGATACCAGCCCCCTTATTCAGCTAATACAAACTTCGTCGGCAAGTCGCTACACGGAGGGCTCGGAGAGCTTATCTCTCACGTGATTGGTAGAATTAGGCGTAGTTAGCGAAAGAGACAGAGCACGGAGCCCGCGACAAACATCCTCAAGTTAGTGTCATTTTCCTTACAGAATCGAGCCCCAGATCACCTGTTCACAAGTATGACATATTTAAAAACAAATGACATCCGGCGCGTATCACCAAAACTAAAACAGCATAGGTTGACTCCCTGACATTATAATGTTGCGAAAATCAGACAATTTAAGTCGTGTCTATCTATAAGTAGTAAATAGTTTGAATGTCAAGGGGATTCCGTGATAGGATACAGTGGTATTTCAATGCATTGTTGTTTAGTAATAGAACGATCATGAGATTTATGTATTTGGGTATGTTTAACTCGAATTTAAGAGCCTATTACCTTTTAAGGTCTATGAAAGGGCAACTTCAAAATATTTTTTGAGTGTAGAGTTTGTCTGGGGAAGTTAAGACCATTCCGATTTCCGCCGTGAAGCGGTAGTGCACTTGTATTACTGTGTTTCGGTTAAAGTAAGGAGGCAGGTGAAATTAGTACATGAGACTTAACAACTTCACGTCTCAGGGTGGGCAATGCATTGTCACGATGTCACTGGTGGTGCAAATGTCCATAGGCAGCGGTGACCACTTACCATCAGGTGGACCATCTGCTTGATTGTCGGATGTGTTGTCGCTCTTTTACATTCCTTTAGTCAATTACTTAATAAAGACATATTTTACTTTACACACACTTTTATAAGATTTTTTTTCCTTATGTTATTAACTTGCTTATTTAATACTCTTTTAATTTTCTTAAAGTTAATGAGTAATGCCTGTCCATTGTATGCCCTGGGGATCGATTCTATAAGGAAAGTTACACTAACTCGAGGATGTTTCATCGCGGCCTCTATGCTCTGTCTCTGTCGCTTAATACGCTAATAATACTAATCACGTGAGAGGTAAGCTCTCCGAGGCCGCCGTGAAGCGCCTCGCCGACGAAGTTTGTATTAGCTGAATAAGGGTCGGTTATAAATGTGTTTGTTTATGAGACATTCACGATTTTACGTAGCTTTGACTTGTATTTTGAAATGCGCGTGAAAACACATGGCGGAAGTAGTACAAAACTCCAACTATCTCAATAATATGAATGACTCTATATATAATACGTGAAGTGAAAACTCTAGACGCCTTTTCTAGAAAAAATCGCGAACATCCGTTCGTGAAATTTGACACAGTTAAAGTTTACATGGAGAAAATATGCATAAAGCTGTTTTTAGGGTACCGTCAGTGGCGTAGCTACCGGAGGGCTAGACGGGGCAGTGCCCCGGGGCCCCCAAGCTTCGGCTGGGGACAAAATATTTTAAATAGTTTATATGGGGTCCTACTTAATTTTTTGCCCCAGGGCCTACGGTTACCTAGCTACGCCACTGGGTACCGTACCGAAAGGGTAGAACGGGACCCAATTTCTAAGACCCCGCTGTCGATCTGTCTGTTTGTCTGTCCGTCACCAGGCTGTATCTCATGAACCGTGATAGTTAGACAGTTGATATATTTCTGTTGCCGCTATAACGACAGATACTCAAAAAAACAGAATATAATAAATATTTAAGGGGGCTCCCATACAACATGATTTTTTTGCCGTTTTTATAAATAATGGTACGGCCATCGTGCGCGAGTCAGACTGCCGGGTTTTTTCATATAAAACGACCACAAAAATCATGAATTGAGCCATAATCTTAACAGTAAAAACATACATCTATTATCTTTATCTATAGTTCTCAAACAATGATTCATAAGGGGCAACGTACTTGTCATACAATTTGCTGATTCAAAATAAGAGTAACGGATAGAAGTGGACAGCCGTTATGATGAATTCAAACAATTGAAATAATAGACACTTGTCGCATAGTAATGATGACAGATTTTTCGAAGTCTACTTGCAACTTTAAATGTGTTGTGTTACGTCTGTTTTTTGTGTGCACGTGTTATTTGACTGTTGTGTTCTCTTTGTGTTAAAGTATGATTTTATTAGTAACATGTTACCGTTCTGGAGTTTAACGTATCTCGGAATAAAAAAAAGCTATTAACTTTCTTTAAATGAAAGAATTTTTAAAATTGATTTATTGGTTCCGCAGATTAGGTAACCTCTAAATACACACAAAATCACAATTCGTACTCTCTCTTTATAATATTAGATAAGACTAAACTTGCTCGCTATGATGGCCGCTTTGACGTTTAACAATGACAAAGAAAAATAACCTTTATTCCTTCTGACATAAGGTGCATCTATTGATCCAACAGCTAATTGTATGATGATGGAAATCAACCTTATTCCAAAGCAATACAGTTTCTTTTCCTATGGCAATCTGAAATGTCAAAACGGCCATCATAGCGTGCCGGTAGTATAAGGACCCGCTTTGTCTTTGACTGAGTTGGATAATATAAATTTATACAACATTTAAACTTATAGGAAGATATTTTCGTAAGTTGGTGAAAACCACATTCAAATCTATTGTATAGTTTCAAAGAACTACGCAACACAGACAGACTGAAAATGTGACTTTGTTTAATAATATTTAGGAATGTATAAAAGCGAAATTTTGAGTAGGTGTTTCTAGTACATGAATAAATTTTAGACATGGATCACTCTTCATCTCGAAAAAGTTCATTATATATATAATTCTTCTGTACGTGTTTTGACAGTGAACTCCTCCTAAACAGCAGGACCGATTTTTTGTACACGTTTCGGTGGCGCCTTGGATGGTTTAGATTCACAATTATACCCGGTAGGTGGCGCTGCGAGCGAATACCTGCGTTTTTGTATGGACTTATTTCAACAGAACGACGTCTGTCCGTAAGCGAGTATTATATAGTTCTCTCTGGAAATGCTATGCTTGGTGACCGTTTATATTATAAGACAGATTAACTGAAATAAAACATAAACAAACACACATTATAAAGAGTTTGCGTTCAATTGAAAATACTGAACAATAAACATTATATGGGTAAATTTTAAGCATTTTGTCTATTATATATTACTAGCGACCCGCCCGCTTCACTCCGGTATAATGTAGATACGAATACATATAAACCTTCCTCTTCAATCACTCAATCTATTAAAAAAAACCGCATCAAAATCCGTTGCGTAGTTTTAAAGATTTAAGCAAACATAGGGATTTAGGGACAGAGAAAGCGAATTGAAAGCGGGCAAAGCCGCAGAACGCAGCTAGTTATTTGATAAAAAATTTAATGAATCAATTTTGCAGCTGAAATGGTACATATGATCATTGTGATAATAGGTATCTTAAGTTTCCCAAGTGAACGCAATATTTTTTGTTGAGTGTATAATGTAACGTCTAGGAAATACAAATATGTATCAATTTCAACATGCCACGGCACGCTATGATGGCTGTTTTGACCTTTCAGATTGACATTGGAAAAGGAACTGTATTGCTTTGGAATAAGATTGATTTCCATAATCATACAATTAGCTGTTGGATTAATAGATGCACCTTAAGTGTTAAGGAATAAAGATTATTTTTCTTTGTCATTGTTAAACGTCAAAAACGGCCATCATAGCGTGCCGCAAGTTTAGAGATATTAAAAACCAATTTGATATATCCGCAATGATTAATATTTTGGTACTTACTCATAATTCTGCATTATGACGTCATCCTTTGCTGGGTTTGTAATCGTGATTTGAAAATTACTGATGGAATGCACTGGGGTCATAAGACGGGATATTTCCTGACGTCGTGGCCTGCCGCTTCGAATCAGATAATGGTCCCCGGTTCTTTTGTGCTAAAATAAACATAATTTCAATATATAGACCACTCTTTCTTTTCCTAAAGTAAAAAAGAGAGAGAAGATAAACATAACTTAATAGACGTCTGTTTCTTTTCTAAAGTTTAACACTAATCATCCCAACACTTACTAGGTACCTATTTCTACCATAGCGGGTCAAATGTGGCTTTATATTTCCTGCTTGTATGTATGAAATATGGTTGTTAGGAAGGGAAATAAATAGTATAACTGTTTATTAATTAGTAAGAAAAAGTCATGAAGTCAAATGTGCAAAAGCAATAAGATGATACGTGCATTTTTAATGCAAAGTTCAAAATGGCTCATTTGACCCGGTTATGGTATGTTTAGTGTTAAAAAAGAGGGGAGATATAATTTCTCTCAGTTTGAACACTTAATCTGTATTTAATACACACGACATCGCTTAAACACGAGAAAAGCGAGCTTGACAGGACTTTAATAGAAAGATTTACTTTTTCTTTCTATCTTATTAAAGTAGAAAGAGATGTACATAGATTTAAGCTAAGCGATGCAATACAGAATCGGCACTATTGTAGAACAATGACCGGATATGCGAATGTCATTAACTTGGCCAAATAAATCCCCTTGGTAAGAGGCAGCAAGGCTTTTATTAAACCAATAGATAAATAAATAAATATCCTGGGACATTATTTTTACACACGGCCATCTGGTCCCAAACTAAGCAGAGTTTGTGCTATGGTAACCGGATAACTGATATACTACATATACTACTTTTATTTTTATTACATATATAGAGAGATCAATAGAGAGAGAGAGAGAGAAAGATAAATGCGAAAGTGAGTTTGTTGGTTTATTTATTTGTTACGGTTTCACGGCTAAACGACTGAGCTAATCTTGCTAAAATTTGCCAAACACATAGCCTATGGTATGGAGAGGGACATATACCAATTTATATTCCGAAAACGCAGGTGAAACCGCTGGAGACTCCTAGGAAAGGATATTTTGGCTATAATCTACCACACAAGCCTTTTTAGGGATTCGTCTCATTGAATTTAGCTTCTCGAACATTGAAGTTAACTAAACCCTACGATACTTTCTTTCCTTAAATAGTCAATAAATTCATCAGATCTTAATCATAATTCCTTCTCGTCATTCTACAACATCACTAGCCGGTCCTCCCAATAATTAGGTTCTGCAAAACAAGATAGTTAGTAGAAACTTCAACCAACATTCTCAAGGAATGTTTTTGTTAACCACTTAGTCTTGTTACAAGGTTAAATGCATCATGAACTCAAATTTTGCTCGTATTCATTCACAAATGCGGAGTAAATCGGATATAGCGGCATCTGACTCTCTCTTATGCACCAGGAACGTCATAAGGTAGATAGAGGCTTCCGAATTTACATGCCGCATTATTTGGCGGGCCACTTGACTTGGTGGTTAGAGACCCTGACTGCCAAACCCAAGGTCGCGGGTTCCATTCCCACCCAGGACAAACATTTGTGTGCATGAACATGTCTTTTTGTTCTGTCTGGGTGTAAATATCTATATAAGTATGTATTTAAAAAAGAATTATATGTAATATATCAGTTACCTGGTAGCCATACTACAAGCAGTGCACTCTGCTTAATTTAGGATCAGGTAACCATGTGTGAAGAATGTCTTGGGATTTATTTAATTATTCTCTATTTGGACAGCTACCACGGCTTATATAATATTCAAATAAAAATCAAAATTCTAACTAATATTATAAATCCGAAAGTAAATTTGTTTATTTGTTACGCTTTCACGGTTACACAATTGAACTGTTCTTGCTGAATTTACTACTTAATATAGCCAATGGTATAGAAAGGGGAATAGAGATAGACCTTTTAACTCGGGAAACGCAGGTAAAACCGCGGGGACAGCCAGTTAACACCGCAATAAAGGACAAAGGCAATAGTTACAATTTGAGCCAACTATAAGACCACGGTTCCGCCAAATATGACAGAAGTATGTAAGTTTTTGCTTCAAACAATAAAACGTGAACCGTGCAATTGGCCATATCGAAACATTTATTGAGACGGAAAGTCATTGAATGCCACATTAGGCGTAAAAAATCAATAAACAAATTGCAAGTAACTTCTAATTTTAGCGCGCTCTGGAGAAGGCAAATGTGTATAAAGTTACCAAAAAGGATTATAGATCGATTAAGTATTAGTACCTAGATGGCCCAACATTGCTCGGGATTTCTTTACTAACGTGACTTCTACCGTAATCTATTTTTTAAAGCACTGTCATATATACTTAGATACGAATTAGATGCGATAATAAATAATATCAGTATTTCTCACAAAAAATGTAACTTGAAAACCTTACCTTCTATTCACATTGTAGCAGTTTTCATTGCCTAAAAACTCGGATAAAACGACATTTTCTGAAATAGAATCCTAGCTAGATCGATTTAATGCCCGCGAAACCCCCTGCATACTAAATTTCATGAAAATCGTTGGAGCCGTTTCCGAGATCCTAATTATACGAGAATTGCTCGTTTAAAGGTATTAGATATGCGGTAGGTTATTTCAAAGTTACTCGCCTATTTGGTAACCTGTTGTCACCATGAAATAGTTACGCTGCCGCCAATCTATCGGTGTGTTTCTGTAGTTATCGACTTTTTGTTTTTTTTGTAGGTACTGGCTTGTTACCCGACTACTTTTTAAATGGAGTGTCTTGTAACTTCTAGTATTTGTATAGGTCTACACCGATGTTCAATATTGATTAGCCTTGATATAAACGTCACAGTCAATGTATGGGTTAACTCTATTTGTAAGTTAATAAATGAATGTCTTTTTATAGATATTATTTGCAGACCCCCGAGGTTCCGCTATTGGTTAATAGTAGTCTATGCATTCATCAGCTCAAAAATAATGTCTATGCAGAAAATCGCATCCGTCCGCTTAAACATTCAAAACACTTCGTTTTTGCTAACCAGTAAATAAATAAATAAATATCCCAAGACATTCTTCACACATGCTTACCTTATTAAAAGTTAAGCAGAGTGTACTGCTTGTAGTATGGCTACCAGGTAACTGATATACTACATATACTACTTTTTAAATACATACTTATATAGATATTTACACCCAGACATAAAACAAACAGACATGTTCATGCACACAAATGTTTGTCTTGGATGGGAATCGAACCCGCGACCTTCGGTATGGCAGTCAGGGTCTCTAACCACCAAGCTAACTGGCCCGTCCAACCATTCATTTTCTTTATTTTTCCTTAGAACCTAAGAATTGTAGCGTGATGTATATAACCTTCCTCGAGAACAGGGCTCCAAAATGCAATAGAATTTCGTTCAAACTATAAAACAACAAATGAACTCGTCAACTTTATTCTACTTGAATAATCTATTGAATAAATCAATCACTCTACAATTTTCTTGTGGCAAATAATAATTTGATAGCAATTTTTAAACTATTTACCTGCATCGATAACGAATACCTATTGGTAGCAAAAATATTATCCTCATTTGAAATGCTTACATTCCAGATGCAGGATGTCCAAGGCAGCATCGTTCGCTCAACGATGGGCCATCGACAACCTCACCCATGAGCCAGCACCTGAGGAGATTACAGTCCTCAACCTCTTCGCTACCACCTGCGATGGAGACGAAACTGAGGCCTCTAAACGAGCAAGGAGGTACTACACTGCGAGAGGCCCAGGGGGAATGACTGAACTCTGGCATAATAGACATCCAGATGATGAAGATATTCTCTCCAGTTGTCAAGATGCGTGAGTACTGCATTTGTTTTAATTTGAAAAAGGAACGCACTTTGTGTTATTCTAAAGATATTGTCAATGTCAAAGCATTATTGTATATTGTTATGGATATTTGTTAAGAAATAAGGTTACTAGGAGACTAACAGGTTTCTAATCAACCTTGACACATAGACAGCACAAATCAAATCCTGGATTAACATATTTTACTTTTCATTCTGAAGATATATTAGATCCCTTCAACGCAAAAGAAATGTAGGGTTAAAGCTACGTAGTTTGCAGCAAACAAACAGAAAGACCACAAATAGGAGAAAAGAATAAATAAACGAGTAACTTGAAATGGTTATATAATGTTGTTCTTTTGTACCACGGATGGTCTACCTGATGGTAAGTGATCATCGTTTTGCACCACCTAGGGCATCGCTAATGCGTTATCGTCCCTGAGACGTGAAGTTGTTAAGTCTCATGTGCTTGTAAATTCACCTGCCTAGTTCAAACAGAGTAATATAACTGCAATACTGCTTCACAGTGGAAATAGGTAAGGAGGTACTTGCCCGGATGACTCTGCAAAAAGAGCTCTATTCTAATCAGATGACGGAATGATTTCAATTGCGTATAATTCCATCCGAGCTGTTATCCTATCCGGGAACTGTGATCCATTTAATCATGATACACGTGCAACGGACGTATCAAATAAACTTCACTTGTGCATTTATTATGTCATATATCATAGCTAGTCAACTCAGTGTAGTGGCTGACATTTTGAATGGAGAATATCCATTGTACCTATATACTATTCTTTTTTGAGGTTTTTAATTCAGTAATATACTAATATTGTAAAGCTGAAAAGTTTGTTTGTTTGTTAGGTTGAACGCTCTAATCTCAGGGACTACTGGTTCGAATTGAAAAAATAATTTATTATTTTTATTGAATAGTCTATTTATCGAAGAAGGCTATAGGCTATATAAAGTCACGCTACGACCAATAGGAGCGGAGCATCGGTGAAAAATATGGCAAAAACGAGATAACAAAATATTCCTTTTGAGAGATTTGCGCGGTTTTGACAATGCGTGGATTAATCTTCCGGAACGCGGGTTAAACCGTGGTCAGCTAGTATTCGATAAAACATCTACTTTGAGTTCTTGATCGGTTGGAATGTTTATGGTCCTAAAAAACTAGTTTGAACTTATTAATTAACTGTAAATAAGAGTCGATCTCGATCCGAAAACGTTGGAATAATGTACATTTTGATGGAAACATTTACATCAATCCAGAAATGGTCTGGCGCGGTGCGATTTTCTCTTTTGTCTTGGTTCTTTCGTCCCGGCCGGGGATTTCCCAAGTGAGTACATGGGGTTTTTTTGCAAGGTCACCAATGCAGCAGTGTTATCCTGGATATTTACAGCATTAATAAGCTCACTGTTCACCAACAGCCATAACATTATTTGACAGAGTAGCAAAACAATTTTTTTATCGGGATCTTAGTTTTAGCCTTAATTAGTCTTGTATCGATAATTACTTAACTAAATAATATAAACTGAGGGTTTTGGACTTAGTAACAAATTTACCAAGGTTCAATTGCAGAGGCCTAGTGCATCTATCGTAAGCGTAACGTCATCGTATCGAATGCGCCAAAAAGCTGGTTTGTATGGAAAATTGAACATCGCGCATACTAATGTTCAATTTTCCATTGCATTTTTGTATGGACTTATTTCGACAGGACAACGTCTGTCTGGACAACTAATATATATATATACGATATATAGATAATAACTTTAATTAAGTTTCAAAATTACAACTACTTAAACGAATTACGAGCTCCATAACGTTTTATGTTGAGAATAGCATTTTCGGCAAAACTGGCTTAACATGGAACTGTTTTATTCCACTTCACATGAATGTACAATATTACTTAGATAAATATCCAAAAGGTCCACTTACTGACCTTACATCTAATAAAATCCACTTAAGATTTGGTTCAGTATAATTATATTTCTTATACCAGGCCGACGAAATTTCTACACAAACCAGCTTTTAGTCGCAATCGATGTGATGATGATAGGTAGGATGATGGATACCTGAAATACAGGGCCGCCCTAGTTTAGGCTCCAGATCGCACACTCGGGGCGGTTGATGTTATTATTTTAGTATATATACCCACCTATTATGTAACCATACTGTACCGATTTGTGTGTGATGAAATGAAAGGTCTTATTGATACGCCTATGATAGATAGAACTAGTAATTTTATTTTAATCGTATATTATACTCTAATTATATATTTTACTGTAATTTCAGACACATAGTGCCATTGCGTGCGCGCAGCGTCGGCGGTAGACGAATGACACTTGTACGGCTTCCAGCACCGACTGCGTTGGACAGACCACTATCAGCGAAGGCATTGTTAGCAAGATGGCTGATGATCTTAGATATTAGGTTGGTACATAAAACATTTTTAAGATGCATCCAAAATGGACTGTATAACAGTGAAAATAAATAAATCATTACATAGTTTAAAACAAAGTCGCTTTCTCTGTCCCTATATCACTATGTGTGCTTAAATCTTTAAAACTACGCAACGGATTTTGATGCAGTTTGTTTTTAAGAGATAGAGTGATTGAAGAGGAAGGTTTATATGTATTAGTATCTACATTGCAGCTGAGCGAAGTCGGGGCGGGTCGCTAGTTATAAATATAATAATAAATAAATATCCTGGGACATTCTTTACACACGGCCATCTGATCCAAAATAAAGCTGAGCTTGTACTATGGAAACCAGATAACTGATGTACTACATATACTATTTTATTTTCTAAATACATACTTACATACGACCTTCAGCCAACTGGCCAGTCATTTTATTAGAGATGGGGTAAGAAATGTAGGGTTCAATTTTATAAGTGGGCTTTATACAAAAGGCCTTTGTTTGGATATTCCATAACATTCTTTTTATCTTGTTATGTAGCATTGTTTTTGACGTATGGCCAATAATGTATAAAAGGTTGCCATTTCCGTTGAAACAAGCGATAAGATTATTAAGACTTATAAATAATCTATATTATTTGTTAATACAATATTGTTTAATATTGAGGAAAATTAAATGTCAAAGTTGTTCCGAGACCGTCGTGGTTTGCCCTCAGAGGAAGTTCGCAGAAGTAGACTTAGTAATTTCTTAAAAATAATTTGTATTTCACAACTTATTCCACATAACATCAACTACAAACTTAATACTCGGTATGGTTAACTTTCCAAAAGTACTGACAGAAAATAGCACTGACTGTTCGAAAACTTACTTTTACAAATCGAAAAGTATCAGAAAACCTCACTGGCTTTTAAAAACATCCCCACAGACGATAAATCTTTCTCAAATTCTCCGTTCTCGTGAACAAAATGTAAATAAATTCTACTCTAATTTATACGCTGAAAACAAAAAAGGCTGAGTCCAGATTTCATTACTGACACAATAGACACAGTAGTTTTATTTACAGACTTAATACTTTCGTAATACGACGTAATTTGCTACAGTTCAAAATAAAGAATTTTCCGAATTGATTTGCTACAAGATTTCAAAAACAAAAGAGCTAAATCAGCGGCACGCTATGACGGCCGTTTTGACGACACAGAAAAATGAACCCAATGTCTTTGCGTTAAGATTTACCTGTATTTCTACACAATTTAGGTACTTTTTGATCAAAAGATGCACCTAATTTCACATTCAATAAAGTTCATTTTTCTATGACGTTAGAACTTAGTATTGGTAGCTTAATTGTATTATTACCAATATTTTGCTGGTCAAATAGGTCTGTAACACAGGTTTTTCTAGCTCAGACACTCAATAGTTTGAGTTATATTGTTGCTCACTTTATTGTCCTGTGAGGAAATTGATTCAACGGCCCACTTGATACAACGAACATTTTGCTTTGTAGACTATCCGATCGTAAATCCAGAACATCGTCAAAAAGTACTATCAAAGCCATTGCTGTACAGATGTGTGTGGAATTAATGGAGCTAGTCTGCTTAGATCCTTGTTTTTTTTATTCCGTGGCAAAGATAATACTATCTAATAAATTTTCACTATTTTAGTCACATTGTAGTAGTTCTGCTGCTGCAATTATATTAATTATTTATCGTTATCTAAATTCGCCATTAAGATTTCGAAGGGCTCAAATAGACAGGCCAGTTGGCTTGGTGGTTAGCGACTCTGACTGCCAAACCGTAAGTCTCGGGTTCGATTGCCACCCAGGACAAACATTTGTGTGCATGAACATGTCTGTCTGTTCTGTGTCTGGGTGTAAATATCTATATATGTATGTATTTAGAAGAAAAAACTAGTATATGTAGTGTATCAGTCTGGCTTCCATAGTACAAGCTCTGCTTAGTTTGGGACCAGATGGCCGTATGTAAAGAATGTCCCAGGATATTTATATATAATTATTTTATTAACAAAGCCACTCTTAGATTTCTCTTATCAATCAATCAATCAATCAAGTGAAGGAAAACATCATATGTAAGCAATAGAACGTAAGAAACCAACTACCGGTGCGTTTCGGCTGGTATTAAATGCCTTCTAGTGTGTCTACCGCTAATCATATCATCATTTACCATGGCGAAATTCTGGTCGAACACAAAAAGCATCTGATGATCAGTCAATTATTGTGATCTTTACTTATTTGTCCGTTTGTTATTTTTACAGACTTCGTGAAGACCCCACTCCAGGTGAAGAGGTAGTGTTCATCGATGTTAGCGACTTGCAGCCATCGCATCTCAAGAACCACTTTAGAGGGACCTACTGGAAGGATTTTGTTTGGTGCATGAAGGTACCCGATGATCACTCTCCTTTTGCTGTTGCATGTTTGATGTCTATCTACATCAATCTCTTCCTATTTTAATGAAATGAAAAGAGAATGAAATTTCAAATTTTAATTTTACTTTAGTCCTTTAAAACTCGCAATCACCATAGTGATTAGTAATGGACAGAGCACGCGTATTTTAGAACAAGTAAAAATGGTTGGACTAGACTAAAATACTCGATACCGCTTTCTTTAGAAAAGAACGAGAGGTCAATATATTTAAGTTGTGTTTTATTTGATTTATAATAGAATACAGTTTAGAACCAACATGTTCAAACGTCCCCATGACGGGCTAGTTTCTGTAATGGTTTGATACCCTGTCACTCTACAGGTTGTAGGTTCAATTCCCACGTTCTTGGTTTGTTATATCTCTAGGAGAAAATAACTAACGTATCTAATCTTCACGGCAGTCATGGAAAAAATTTAAAACATTAATTTTTATTCATGAATTTCAGCTCCCTCTTACACATTTCTTAGCTAACTTTTGCCTGAGCTTAACCATCAAGAGAGCCTAAAAACATTCTTAACCTTTCTTCCAGACCGCCTACCCCCTCCGCTTCACAGAGGTCCACGTGATTAACACACAGCGTCTAAAGACCATGTCCCTTCTGCTTCTCCACATTGGCCTATATCCATGGAGACGCAAGGTAGTCCAGATCCATGCGAATGCAGAACAGATCAACCATGTTATGGGAGTGGATTATTTCCCAGTGGAGGGGCTGCCTTATGAATATGGTGGAAAGGCTGGAGCTATGAAGGATCTTAATGGTAATTTTCTTTTTTATGTTGATGCATGCGATAATGTACCTAATGTACCTATTCTAGGAACCTCTGTTTAAAGCAATGGTTTATCAATGATAGCGACGTTGAAAGGTGATCTGAATCTTGTAGGTTTGAATCGTATAACGAGCTTGAGCTCTGAGGCTAGTCCAGATTGCTATTGGTTTTTTGGGGTATTTTCTTCACAAGAAGCTGTTATGTTCAGTAGTAGACAGTTCCAGGGTAGATTGAGGGTTTTTTTTGCTAAATTCTTAATAATGTTGAGGATCTGAAAGAAGTAGCTTGGGCATCAGAGGAGACACACCGGCGGAATACAACGTAGGCTTTGATACTATTAACCTGCAACAGTGGCAGCTGTAAACTCCAAACGTAGTAATATTGTATACAAAGTCAACTTAGTACCTAATGGAGAATGTACGACCGGAGATGACACCCCTAATGACAGTGGTATCTCCAGCATAGTTTCCCGACATCAAGACAATCAGATACCAGTTGAAATAAGATGGCAGTGATTTTCTTTCAAGAGCTGATACCTCTAAAGATTAATCTCCATAATTATGTGGCTGTACTTAACTCTGTTGTATGTACACTCTATGTATACATGTATGTATTAGTCTACCTACGTTAAACAAGGTTTTCTATAGGTTTCTCGATTACAATCTCGCTTTTAATAATTGAGAGACCAAACGTAGCTGAATAAAACCGACTACCCCACTTTGCAAGCAGATTCAATAAACACCTAATACCTACAATTATTTTTTTAATTATTTACGTATAGATACGATAAGCATAGACAGTGAGGGCAAAACAAGGGCTAAGAATATACAATTTAAGTTTTGCTGACCTCATCTAATGCGGGTCATGTGGTAACATTTGTACATATGTATTTTTTTTCGGCTGAGAGCCCCCAGCTCTCGTCGGAATTGTCCGCGTAAGGGTGTAAGAGCCATCTGAGGCTAAAACCTTCGTCACTTCAAAAAAAAAAAACATATGTATTTAGTTCTTAACTCGCTTTTCAAGATTTCTCCGAGCCCTTTCCAACAGCTGTCTTGATACAGTCGTTCTTACCTTAAAATAATTCTCTTACCACAGACGAATGGACAAAGAAGCTGCTATCAAATTCAAAATGGCTGCAATTAGAAGAACGCAGATTTTACGACACGGATTTAAGGCCGGAAGTGCGCACGCGCACACGTCACCGCAGCGCAATGCGCAACCTGCGCGGGAGCAACGGCTCCTACGACATGATCACACGAACACACTCGTGTAGATCATTGCACAGACATGATGACCTTGATGAAGGCCTTTATGGTGCTTATAGAACTTTAAAAGTGACTACTGATAAATTTTTCTCATGATCGTGTGATAGTGATTCTCAAAAATTTTTACTCAAGAATAATAATTCTACTAATATTATAAATGCGAAAGTTTGTGTTTTCATAGTTGGTTCGGATGTTTGTTACTCTTTCATGAAAAAAACTATCAAAGAGATTTAGATTAAACTTGGCACAAAGATAGAACATGGCCTGAAATAACATATTTTTTTTATTCCGAGAAATAGTCAGATCCCTGGAGAACGCGGGTAAAACCGCAGGGGACAGCTAGCTAATAAAGATTTACTCTTTAAAGAGGTTACGTTTGTTAGTTTTGTTGATGAGGCAATCTCCAATTCTACTCGGAGGATTTCAAAAAATCTATCACTGATAAAAATCTACTCTATTCCCTGGTGATAAAGGCTATATCTTGATCCCGGTAAAATAAAAGCTATCTTGGGAACGCGGGTCAAACCGAATGGAATCTAGTTTTTTATAGACTAAGTATAAAAATGGTGTATTATAAAAAAATCTAAATTCAAAACCATTTATTCAGTTTAGGCCCTCGGAAGTCACTTATGAAGGTCAATTTAAAAGTTACTGAAGCTACTACCGGTTCGGAAGTCAGCCTTCAACTGAGAAGAACCGGCAAGAAACTCAGCAAGGTTACATAGCATTGGCTGATTGATGTTCAGGTTGTATGCACAAATTTAAGAGCATCAAGGTAATGCAAAACATATCATAATGCCTGAAATATAAAAATAGCTAAATAATATTGTATATGACATAAACACACACCGATATCTACCTACATTTCTATTCCGTAAGATAAATGACACTAGCTCGATAATGTAGATCTGTCTCTTTTGTTAACTCCGTAATCACTTGAGAGGTTCACTGTCCTAGACGTCGAGAAATTTTGTATTAGAGAATACAGGCGGTAATACGCCTAAGTAAAAATATAGTCAAGCTACTGGAAAATGTATCCAAGCTATGGTGAACTCACTCTGTATCTGATTTACACTATATTATAAGTACCATTTATTCTAAGCTAATGTAAACTGTATGTAGAAGTATATAAATTTCACTTTTCAAAATATAATTATTTGCGGTAAGCTACCTGAATTAATTTAATCATAATTATATATTTTTTTACTTTCACTTCACTGTGATGTTTAAACGTAAGTTTAAGTTGATTTAATTGTAAATATACTGTACTTTACATATATGAAAGTGTTTTAATAATGTTACAGTCAATTAAGTTCTTCGACATGTATATTTTTTTTTTATTAATAATGTGAGTTATCTCAAGTCCGTTAAGAGAAAACGGAAGGATGTTTTGGACGTTCTCCTATCCGATTTTGATTGCCGTTTAAGTTTAAGCTAAAATTATATAACGCGTTTAATAGGGAATATTAAGACATATTTATTCTTAAAAATGTCTTCATGCAATCCCAAACTAACCAGAGGGTCTCTGGTTTCACGTCTATAAGTTGTTGACGAGTATATCTACCTAGGACAAATTGTCTAAGTAGGTAGGTCCAACTTCGACAAGGAGGTGAATCGAAGAATCCAACTCGGCTGGGCAGCGTTCGGGAAGCTACGGCATATCTTCACCTCAAAAGTACCTCAGAGCCTGAAGACAAAAGTCTTTAATCAGTGTGTGTGGCCAGTGATGACCTATAGAACAGAGACGTTGTCTTTTACTGCTGGCCGTATTTTTTTTTTATACCACTTGGGCCGACTATCAAGCAGACGGTATGATGGTAAGTGGTCACCGCCGCATATGGACATTTACAACACAAGGGGCATCGTCAATGCATTGTCGACCCTTAGACGTGAAGTTGTTAAGTCTCATGTGCATGTAATTTCACCGGCTCCCTTACCTTTCTAACCGAAACAGTAATAGAAATGCACTACTGCTTCACGGCGGAAATGGGTAAGGTGTTAGTACATCCCCGGACAAACTCTGCACTAAGAGCTCTACTACTTAAATACTGTTTTCACAAACAAGCGAATATTTAACGATTACCGAAGAAGCCGGGTACGGGGTCTGTGAAATTACCGCCACTTGAGACTTAATAACTTCAAGTCTCAGGATCAACAACTCATTGGCAATGACCACTTACCATCGGGGGGACCTTCTGTCTGTTTGTCGGTCTAAAAAAACTATCGTAATGAAATAAAATATTTTTATTCAAATTGGCCTTCACAAGCACTTATGAATAGTCTGACTAATACCGGTTCGGAAGGTTGTTTTTACCCGGAAGAGCCGAGAATAAAATCAGCAATTACTCTTCTTTAGAAAATAAACTTAAATTAGTTACAATATCACTAACGGTACCTGTGTACCTGCAGAAGTAAAGAATTTTTCAAATTACCAATCAAAATCTATATGTCGGAAGAGTCATTAGTACGGGAGTTGATTTGACAACGATGCGAAAGCGTTATGAAGTCAGCGCTTTGACAGAGTCTGGACCTGTGGTCGCGCGAGCCGAGATAACGAAGACACTCGACAACCCCGGGCACACACTTCTCTGCTGGCCGCCGCGCGGACAACTGGTCTAGGGACTGTCTCACGTTTCGTTGCGTTTAGTGTAATTTTATTAAAGTACCTAAGCAAGTTAACCTACCTACGACTTAATTATTCTTAAATGAAACATATCTACGCCCATATAATGTCTGAGGGTGATGATTCTACCTATCATCTGCCACATATCCCGACATATATATATGTATGTGTGGCAACATCTATGAACACGCCTACAAATCCTTCACAGCCCGCACTACAGTGATGTGGCGACATCTATGATCGAGTAGAAGCACGCGAGAATCCTACATCGCACTATCAAGATTCTCTCAGTATTTGACATATATACAAGGATCCAACATCAACAGTAGGACCGCGGTCCCCAGGCATGATCACCTAGCCTGGCGGAATATCTTCCCTTTTAAATGGAGGAGTCTCATACCTCGCTCCTCCATATATTTATATAAGCAAAATATATTTCTTTTGGCGCAACATCACCTTATAACTACTAAACATATCGCGATGGGACTGCTACCATTCGACGCAGACTTTTTCGTAGATGGTAATAGGTTTCATATCATATCGACAAACGCGAAGGACGGCTAGTATCATACAAATTAAAAATATCAATTCTAATCTAAGCAATAAATATGATGCTGGCATACTCATATTCCCTGTCATAATTACAAGTATAATTTGTATGAAAGTAGTTTCCTCTACTTCTCGTTACAATCTTATAATATCAACAAACAAATAAGAATGAATGTTTCCCGGCAAAGGCATTTCTCACGAGAGGTGACACTTAGACGTAAGATAGTAAGGCGGATGTCAGAAAAAATCCCTCCATTAACTATGAATAATTATTTCAGCTTAAGGAATGAAGGTATAATCCGAGTCTTTCCGATGATGAGTTAGTTCAGAACAGAAAATAACACAAAAATGAAAATACTGTATAGTCGCCCGCGTTTTCACCCGCGTTTATCGATATTTTTTATATTTCTACGAAAAATTCCGCGTCGGAGGGCAGCAATCCCATCCCGATATGTTCAGTAGTTTTGAGATGATGGTGCGTCAAAGGAACCCTATTTTCCTTATACATATATAGTACCTGGATGGCCGAGCATTGCTCGGGATTTCTTTACTATCATGACTTCTACCGTATTCTCTTTTTTAAAGCACTGTCATATATATCTAGATACGAATTAGATGCGATAATAAAGGGCTCCCAATAACAGTATTTCTCACAAAAAATGTAACTTGAAAACCTTACCTTCTAATGACATTGTAGCAGTTTTCATTGCCTAAAAACACGGATAAAACGACATTTTCTAAAAATGAATCCTAGCTAGATCGATTTAACGCCCCCGAAACCCCCTGCATACTAAATTTCATGAAAAACGTTGGAGCCGTTTCCAAGATCCTCGTTGCTCGTTTAAAGGTATAAGGTAGGTAATTATAATTGAAATACAAAGTAATAAAAATCCTGCCATACACACACGATTTTCTAATCCCAAATTAAGCATAATTTGTTTTGCTTGTACTATGGCAACCAGTTATCTGATATACTACATATACTATATTTTATATAAGTACATACTTGTACATATTTAAGCCCAGACACAGAACAAATGATAATCAGGGTACTAACTACCAAGCAAACTGCTCATTAAAAGTAATTAGTAAGAGTATTAAAAACAGCGCCATCTAGTTAGCAACTACAAAAGCTATTTTAATTAACAATTTACCCCATCTTGCCCATAACGGTTCAAGTCTCATTCTTGAATAAAACATTATTTTATATTGAAAAAGAAATCTATTGTGGGTGGAATACCGCAAATGCGTGTAACGGTATTCGCTCAACTGAATTGAACTGTTGCATTGAGAGGAATAAAACAAAATGGCCGTGCAATTTGAGTGAGTGCATCGTTCATAATAGGGTTGACACCTAAGAGTTCACGCTGAGTAAGCAAAACATAAAATATTAATTTTCTCTTTATATCTTCAATCTTTCTAGAGAGGCCAGTTGGCTTGGTGGTTAGCGACTCTGACTGCCGAGCCGAAGGTCGCGGATTCGATTCCCACCCAGGACAAACATTTGTGAAAATTAACATGTCTGTTTGTTCTGCGTCTGGGTGTAAATATATATATTATGTAAGTATTTAGAAAAAAGAAGTAGTATAAAAGTATGTCACCAGATAACTGAAATACTACATATATGTACTAGTTTTTTTTTCATTCCATAGTACAAGCTCTGCTTAGTTTGCAATCAGATGGCCGTGTGTATAGAATGTCCCGGGATATTTATTTATTTATATATTTATGGAAAATAGGGTTCCTTTGACGCACCATCACCTCAAAACTACTGAAAATATTGGGATGGGACTGCTACCATTCGACCCGGAATTTGTCGTAGATGGTTAAAGGCTATATATGTTATCGATAAACGCGGGTGAAACTGCGGGGGTAGCTGGGCCCTGGCTAACTGTCTATATATAATCAAATTATTTTACAACCAACTCATTTCAAAACGTAGGTACTTATAAGGTAAAGGAAAACGTCAGATATGTAAATTTTGGATATTCTAATTTTTAAGCAATATTTTAGGCATAAGAATAAAATTAAGCTATGATGTAGGTAAGATTTTCTTCATTAAAAGACCCATAATGCTTTGATAACCAACTGTTATCTTCACAGCATGAAAACCATGCTAAAGACGTCTCTATTCCACTAATATTAAATAATAGCAGATGAGATATTTTTATTCAAAAGGCAAACTGAAAAACCCGAAATAAATAAATATAGATTAGTAACATACAAACGAGTGAAGAGCTAAAGAACTCGAAAACGTTTCATGTATGCTCTGTCTCTTTTGCTATCCCTACAATAAAGTGCGAGCTCCGATCTTTAAGGCCTAATTGCATCGACTCGCCGACAAAGTTTGAATGAGGTGAATCGGTGCAGTTTAATATAACAGGGGTGGCAACCCTGTTTCTAACGAGAACAGTGAGTGAAAGGCTGCGAGACCGTTCGACGCCGGCTGACTCGAGAGCACGACCACTGCAGAGTGTTGTCCATTAGAATTTTATACTTTTCGACTGCACCTTATTTTATAAAAAAAACTTAAAGGTTATATACATTCAAACTATAATATTATTTTTC
The DNA here is from genome assembly GCA_907165245.1 of Habrosyne pyritoides. Lineage (NCBI taxonomy): Eukaryota > Metazoa > Arthropoda > Insecta > Lepidoptera > Drepanidae > Habrosyne > Habrosyne pyritoides. The sequence continues at coordinate 3,806,739 of OU015606.1, forward strand.
CGGGTTTCGAATAGAATTTCTATACCAAAATGCACCCTCTATTTTGCCCTATTAGAAAAGATTTAGGAATGCTCTAAATAGAGTCCACCTTCCCGTTACGTGCCAATGACCGTTGGTCTCTCAGTCAGTCACTATTTGTTGTTTTTTGTAAATTTTAAGGCCTGTTTGATCACATGGTAAGTGATAATGAGGTCTAAAACACAACCAGGCTGAATACCAAATTAACAAAAAAATCCAAAAAATGTCCTGTAAAACAAAGAGGGATTTTATATTACTAAGGTGACTAACAAGCTGACGGCCCACCTGTTTTCCACACCAGCACCATAATAGGTATCTCTCGGATTCAATTCCGAAGCCGATTTCATAAATTATTGATGGCTCGGCAGACGAGGAGTGTAGGACAATAGTCGTAGCGCTTTCCATGTAATACAAAATTGAATGCAACGGTTATTCCGAGAGCTCTACACAATCGCCCTGCAGGGACATCGTTAAGTTTCACATGCCTGTAATTTGACCAGTGCCTTTACCATGAGTTTTTAACGTACGTACTCGCTAGCGACGGCGTAAAACATTTCTATGGCAAAAGTGCACAGCGCCACTAGCGGTCACCTAAAGAACTAAAATCGGTAGTACGAGTCGATAGGTAAAAAACCTATCGAAATGTAAACACTAGCGAGTAACGTTTTTTAGCCTTTGCTATAGAAATTCGATACCATGAGTCAGAAATTTGACAGTTGCTATCGAGAAATACTGTATCGATAGTAGTTTACTCGCTAGTGACTAAAGTAAGTTTCGATAGCAACTCATGGCAGAGGTACAGCTTATCTTTCACCAAGACACAGATCGTAATGTATAAAAATCTCAAAGCATCCATCTCTGAAACAGGTGTGGGTAATGATCGCTGATCCGTCCAGAGACAAGCGGCACAGTAGCTCACTATATCCACCACTTTCTAATCCGCTCAAGATTTAATGCTTCGTTAAAAATATTCGCAACAACGATTTATTAGGTGGTTTACGTTGTTTGATAAATGAATCTTTATCTATACTAATTATAAAGAGGAAATATTTGTATTTAAGCATGTTTGTTACTCTTTCACGCAAAATCAACTGAACGGATATGGATGAATCTTGGCACATAGATAGAGCATATCCTGGAATAACATATAGGCTACTTTTTATTCCGTGAAAATGTGATATCCCTCGGGAACGCGGGTAAAACCGCGGGGACAGCTAGTGAAGAATATTTGCTTATACCGGTTTTGTCTGCTTTCCCGAGGGATCTGAAGTTTTCCCTGGAAGAGTACCTACCGTATGCCCTTGACGTGCCATACCTAATTGCAAAATTTCATGATTGATTATTCGGTTGGGGCGTCAAGAAACAAACAAAGAAAGTCACTTTCGTATTTATAATATTTGTGAGGATTTGGTTGATGATCTTTTGTGGGTCTATTTGATGGTTGCGTTTTTGGTTTTTTCAGCTTTCACTTACTTAAGTCTTTTTTTATGTTGTATATTCTTAGTCTCAAAGGTAATTACTCAAATAATCTCTCAGTTTTAAGGCAGTTTAGGAGTTAGTAAGTTTTTTTCTTTTCTGTTAAGGAGGTCGAAAAACTAGCAGACGGTCCACCTGATGGTAAGTGGTCACCGCCGGTATGTTCATATGCAACGCCATGATTGCCAATGAGATGTCGACCCTGAGACAATGTTAAGTCTCATGTGCCTGTAATATCTTCTACGCTCTTACCTTTCTAACCGAAATATTGTTTAAACTACCCCATTTTGAATTTTTATGACAGGATTTTAAAGAATTAAACAAATATTAAGATTATTTTGATTACATTCTTACTTGAACAGTTGCTAATAAAATTATGTTCATTCTCAAGAAAAGATCACAATTAACACCTTAAAAACGAACCACAGACATGAAAATGTATATCATTGTATTTGTAGAAAAAGAATAAACAATTAGTAGTACCTATTATTTTATTTATTTTCCGTGTTCTTGATCATTGAAAACTTTGTAGTTCAATTACTAATAACAAGCATAATCTAGGAATAAAACATTATCTGAACAGATTAGTAGAGCTCTCAGTTCAGAGTTCGTCCGGGAAGTACTACCACCTTACTCATTTCCGCCGAGAAGCACTAGTGCACTTGTATTACTGTGTTTCGGTTAGAAAGGTAAGGCCGGTGAAATTACAAGCACATGAGACTTAACAACTCCACGTCTCAGGGACGACAACGCATTGGCGATGCTCTGGTGTTGCGAATGTCCATATCCGTCTGCTTATTTGTTGGCCCCAGTGGTATAAAAAAATGAAAAATATTAAATTGAAAATCCATTACATAAAAATGTACCAAATTGAAATCTAAAAAGATGTGTAAGAAATGTAATACTTAATTGGAACTAATCGTTTCACAATAGTAAAATTAGGTTTATAGATACTTACCTATTTACTCCACTAATTATGTATATGAATATTATTTGTGATAAGTCACAAGTATTCATAACATACAAAATGAGTCTTCATTTTATAGGATTAAAGGTGAAAATTGTTTGTGTTACGGTTTTGAAAATGATAGAACATGAGTAAATGCAAGCAACAAATCGGCAAACGTATTTTACACGCAATGCTTCACGCACTAGTAATGTCTTGTAGGGTGACCATGATTGTTCTTTTTCGGTTCACTTTTACTTCACCCGCTTCCTAATCTTTCTAACCCAGTCATTTGAGCTCATTATTATATGCATAATCTCTCTAAGATAACTTATTGACTCAGACGTGACCTTTTTTTTTTATGCTACTTGGGCCGACAAACAAGCAGACGGTCCACCTGATGGTAAGTGGTCACCGCCGCCTATGGACATTTGCAACACTAGGAGCATCGCCAATGCGTTGTCGACCCTGAGACGTGAAGTTGTTAAGTCTCATGTGCCGGTAATTTCACCGGCCCCCTTACCTTTCTAACCGAAACACAGTAATACAATAGCACTACTGCTTTACGGCGGAAATGGGTAAGGTGGTAGGACTTCCCCGGACGAACTCTGCACTAAGAGCTCTACTACTCTGGAAATGTGTTCTTGCGGAATTTCATTGTAAGATTATACACAAAACCAAATATTAGTTACTAATTCCACTGGATCTCCTTCTCTGTCAAGTCCCAAACAATCTCTCTAATTTCCTGAGAAGTTTTTTTTTTGTAATATTAACATTTATTAATATGAACCCCTAGTGTTTCTGGAATAAAGAACCCTATGACAATTGGTGCTGTCGTTTAGCCGTGAAAGCGTAACAAACAAAGAAACTTTCGCATTTATAAATAAATAAGAGTAGGGATTTCAGAATTGCTTCTGTAAATATAGTTTTTTCGGGCCATATATTCCAGCCACAAGCTTCAAACAAAAGTTAAATCCGATATATTACTTTTACGCTTTTTAGCGCTTACATAATAACAAGGATGCGGTCTAGTTTCAATGGTATCCTAAATATTTTATTGAATAAATTTGACACGCCTAAACCGTGCTGGGGTGCCATTCTGATAGGTAAAACAACACTAGCTCGTAGATGTTTCGCGGCCTCCGTGCTCTGTCTCTTTCGTTAGCTACGCAATCATGAGAGAGGAACGCTCTCGGAGGCCTCTGTGTGCTAGCTCGCCGACGAAGTTTGTATTGGCTGAATAAGTACATGATAGTGTGTACAAATAGTAAATAGGTAATATTTTTGTCACATTATTTTCTTAGTTACTAAATAAATAATATCCTGGGACATTATTTACACACGGCCATCTGATCCCAAACTAAGCAGAGCTTGTACTATGGGAACCAGATAACTGATATACGAGTACAACATATAGTACATTTGTTTTTCTAAAAACATACATATATAGATATACACCAAGACAGAACAAACAAACATGTTCATGCACACAAATGTTTGTCCTGGATGGGAATCGAACCGTGACCTTCGGCTTGGCAGACAGAGTCGTTAACCACCAAACCAACTGGCCCGCCTGTACTAACATAGTATTTAGGAAAATATTGTAGTTCAAATAAACAATTTGATTATAATTATCATAATCACAAGAGATACTGGAATATGGACACTCTAGTGAAAAACTGTGCGCAGTTGTTTATTGCGCTACCGCCAAATTTAGCAATGGTAACGTAACGTGTTGTTGAAAATCCGTCTTGAACCTGTCATAAAACTCATAAACCACATTAGAAATCGTAAATTAAAAACTGTGTAACAGAGCTAAGCATATTACATCAGCCAGGAGATTTCTTTAAGAACTGTAGGACGCAAAAATACGTATATGGTCCACATTTGTTTATTTACTAACTGTTTCACTCCCCGCGTTTTCACTCGCATTCCCGAGGGATGTCAAGTTTTCCCGACACAAAAAGTATCCTATGTTACTTGTAATACCTCCAATAATATGTGTACAAAGTTTCATGGTGATCGGTTATGTAGTTTTCGCGTGAAAGCGTACTTAGGGATTACATACAATTTAAGCATAACAGAATAAACCAAAGCGCTATAAATGTTCTAAATACTTATAGTATAAGTACTCATTATATATAAAATAATAACAAGTGATATTTCTAAGCGCCTGGTTGACGCCTCCCGCGACCAGAGGGCTGGCGAATACCTCTACCAGAGGATTATCATTGCGATACAGCGTGGCAATGCCGCCAGCGTTCAGGTCACGCTTCCCACCGGCAGCGATTTAGATATCTGCTTCTACCGTGAGACGCTGATCTACCTATTCTTTCCCATTTTATTTTTATTGTAAATTATTTTTATCTAATACGTATTTGCACCGTTTGCAGTAGAAACACTTAGGCCGTGTGGACCAGCCCCCTTATTCGGCTTATACAAACATCGTCGGCGCGCCGCTTCACGGAGGCCTCGGAGAGCTTACCTCTCACGTGATTATTAGTAGTATTAGCATAGTTGGTAAAAGAAACAAAGCATGGAGGCCGCGACAAAACATCCACGAGCTAGTGTCATTTTCCTTACAGAATCGAGCCCCAGGGGCGTAAATTATTCAAAGATCTTTCGACGCGCCTCATCGAGTCATACGGTGACCAGAGGGCTGGCTATTTTGGTCAAAGAATAAGCTTTGCCATACAAGACGCATCATAGCCTTCTGGGCACTTTACCCATAGACGGCTCTAATAATCTAAATACAGTATTTTATTCATAGATTTAATTGCTTTATTTATTAGTTAATTCTAATAACGAATTGATTTTTTAATTCATTTACTATACATTTTTGTACTCCCAAGTTCTCAGGATGTATGTATTATAGCCTTGTCTTTTACCCACTATTTTCGAAAGTACTTAGACATTTGTAAAAATAACGGGTGGTACATTTATCCCTACGGAGCTATCCCTACTGGTAGGGATAAGTGCACGTTTACAGGAACATGAGACAAATATACATTGTATATTCCTTCAATTAATTTATTAGAGTAGTAGAGCTCTTAGTTCAGAGTTCGTCCGGGGAAGTACTACCACCTTACCCATTTCTGCCGTGAAGCAGTAATGCACTTCTTTTACTGTGTTTCGGTTAGAAAGGTAAGGGGGCCGGTGAAATTACAGGCACATGAGGCTTAACAACTTCACGTCTCAGAGTCGACAACGCATTGGCGATGCCCTGCGATGATTAGTGTTGCAAATGTCCATAGGCGGCGGTGACCACTTACCATCAGGTGGAGCGTCTGCTTGTTTGTCGGCCCAAAAGGTATAAAAAAAAGTAACAAAAAAAAAGATTTTATTGGTAAAAATATATACTTGTATAATGAAACAAATTCTTTTTTCTTCTTTACTTATTTGTATTTATTAAAAAAATTACTAAAATAGTATTATTGATATATTTTTTCCCTACCAATAAGGATAGCTCGGTAGGGATAAGTGTACCACCCGAAAAATAATTAATTCATTATCAAAATAGCTTTCGCTATTGTGTGTAACTAAGGTAGATATTTGAGGCTTCTTAGAATATATGTATCTATAAATAAACAATCACAGGCAAGAAACCGTACAACAGTAACAAAAAAGTAAATTATAGACGCCTCTGAATCAATATAGTACAATAAAAAGCTGATTACTATTGAAATTACCTAAAAAACTTATAAATAATAACAGCAAAAGAGCATTAATGTTAAATAACAATCATTGAACAAATACCAGTGAAATCGTACGATATGCATTAATTACATGAAATATGTGCCATTCTTTAATTATTTTCATTAATTAGACTTAATTTACAATCTCCAATTTAACATACTGCTTTAATTAGAGCTCTATAATGGTGTAATCTCTGTAAATGAATTTCAGTCTAGATATTTTAAATGGAGATAGTAATTAAAGTAATTATGGTTATAATAATATTTGAAAAGTAAATAGGTGGAACGGCAGAATTAAGCAGTAGTTTTAATTCACTTGTTTATTTTTCTAGCTGTGCCTCGCAGTTTCACCGGCGTTCCTAAGGATTGTAGTTTCTATCCTCGAATAACGGATTAAAAAAAAAAAACAATCTTCCCAAATTTTTTTTTTACTTTTATTTTTACTTGCTTTCCCCCGCAGTTTTACCTACGTTTATCGATATCATATATAGCATATAATTATCTAGGAAATATTCCACGTCGTTTGGTAGCAGTCCCATCCCGATATGTTCAATAGTTTTGAGGTGATAGTGCGGAAGTCAAAGGAATCCTATTTTGCCGTTGCTATTGCTATTTACAGGGTGTTACAAAACTACCCGTAAATGAGGTTAAATGGGGCCTTATAACGAGTCCAATCACAATGTTTAAGAACCGTAGTAACGGTGAATAATATACCGCAAAAAAAAAAAAAAAAACTGATTTTTATGAATGAAAATGTGAATATAAAAATATAATTAATTATCAAAGCCAATAACCCTAGTAAGCTGTCATGTCAGGGAATCAGATTATTTAACAGAAAGGCCTACGTACCTATTTTACCTAATAATTGTCTACTTTAATAGTTTTTCTATTTCATTCATATAAATCAGTTTTTTTTTGTATGCTATACAGCGTTACTACGGTTCTTAAATATTGTGAATGGACTCGTTATAAGGCCCCATTTAACCTCCTTTCGGCTTTAAGGGTAGTTTTGTAACAGCCTGTATATATTTAGATTACAGAAAAGTTTCTATAAATATCACTACATAGTATAAAACAAAGTCCCTTTCTCTGTCCCTATATCCCTATGTATGCTTAAATCTTTAAAACTACGCAACGGATTTTGATGCGGTTTTTTTTAATAGATAGAGTGATTGAAGAGAAAGGTTTATATGTATTAGTATCTATATTGCACCTGAGCGAAGCCGCGGCGGGTCGCTAGTATTATATAAAGTTTAACGGTTAATATTAAAATGACGTTTTATATGTAAGATATCCAACGGCTCACTTTTATTACTTAATTTAAGTACCAACTTTAAGCCTTTCATTCTTAACAATCTTGGTTACATGACCACATCCCAAATTGATATTATAGTGCAATGCAAACCAAGTCTAAATAAAAATGAATAAATAATTGTATGGAATTTTATGTGAAAAAACATCTCAAAACCTTATTAACTGTTTTTGTCCTTTAAACTAGGTATTGCTGAGTTACAGTAAAAAAGCTAAGTCTTAAATAATTATCTTAACCATTATTGCCATGTAAGTGACGCCGCCGGCAAAATAAAGCTTGAAATCGTTTTGCGCGATATCACAATTCATAAAATAAATAAATTATTATTCCAGGCCATTCTTCACACATGGTTCATCATCTTCAGCCTATCTCCGTCCTCTGCTGAACATAGGCCTCATCTATGGCACGCCGCTGAGCTGGATCTTCGCTCGTTGTTTCCAACCGCTACCAGCCAGCTTGCGTATATCATCGCTCCATCTAGCTGGTGGGACCCTACACTACGTTTACCGATCCGTGGTCTCCACTCTAGAACACGTCTACTCCAACGGTTATCGGTTCTACAGCAGATATGACCCACTGCCACTTCAGCTTGTTAATCCTTTGAGCTGTGTCCATAACTTTGATAACATTCTCTGATGAATGACTTTATTAATAATACGGTCCTTCACAGAGACTCCGAGCATAGCTCGCTGAGCGACTTTGAATTGGTGAACCAGTCGCACCGTCAGTCTTCTCGTCTTGGCTCCGAAAGTAACACTGCCACATAGGTACCTGACTCAAATTAATCAGAGTGTACTGCTTGTACTATGGCTACCAGTTAACTGATATACTACATATACTACTTTTAAATACATACTTCTATAGATATTAACAACCAGACACAGAACAAACAGACATGTTCATGCACACAAATGTTTGTCCTGGGTGGGAATGGGGTCTCTAATCACCGGCCAACTGGCTCGTCATGAATTATATCAACTCATGTTTTTCTTTACAACTGTGTAACCTAAATCTAACATTGATGGAGCCCGCGTAAAAACTATTTTGAAACAGATTATAATTGTTTGCTCTGTTTCCATATGTAAAGATTCGATGAAAAAATACGTTTGGGGCAAAAACAAAACTCGTTACAGCCTAGAACAGGGAGTAGCTACAGTAACTTTAAATTTGACCTTCTTAAGTGCCCTCCATGGGCCTAAACTGAATAAATGGTTTTTAATTTTGAGCAATTCAGTATAAAACAAAGTCGCTTCCGACGTTTTTACGCTTAACTTTTATAAACTACGCAACAGTTTTTGATGCTGTTTTCATCAATAGACAGAATGATTTAAGCGGTAGGTTTAAATGTATGCTCACATCCGTTGGCAACGCAGGTGAAGCCAGGGGGAACAGCTAGTTTAGTTTCGCCTCGTCGTTTATACCGTGCACATCGAGGGACTGGACTAGCTTGCCTGCTGCGGTCTTCCCAAGCAATTATAATTTGGGTGTCTTCAAGGCTAGTGTGAATAGGCTCTTAATAAACTAGTGCACCTCAACATCAATGATTGCATCACTGCTTACCATCGCAGTCAAGCACTAGTTTATATTATTAAAAAAAAGTTGTGATTTGAAAATTCTGCAAACCTATTATACAAGAAACAAATATCTAGTAACAATCATATCCGTTTCCGGTCGTCGATCAGTAAACACATCCTATTACTAGATTCGTTTTAAGAACATAAAAACAGTTTTAAATTCTACAACTATTATTGTTAAATGCCCATAAAGGAGGCACATAACCTCAACTGTGAAAACCGACATTGGCTGCGACTTCTCAGGCTACTTTTGCGGATTCATCAAATTGATTGCAGTGGAGAAACTGGATCACGATATTTAAACACCATCTCAACGGCAAACGTATGTAAACAAACATTTTCTTTCTCAATTTTCCATTTTTCTTAGCACAAAGCATGATGATATGAAAAATATGATTGAAACCTTGGTCAAGAGTAATTCTTTGCTATCAAAAGAGAATGGCACACTTAAATCCACGGTATCTGAACTATCCAACCGTCTCAATAATCTTGAACAGCATTTACGTGAGAATAATTTAGAGATACAAGGCATTCCTGAACACCATAACGAGAATTTACCAAATGTTTTACAACAATGTTCCCAAATAATAGGTCACAATTTGAAGGATGGTGATATACTTAAATGCACAAGAGTTGCTAAGTTAAACAAGGAAAGTATGTTTCCTCGCACCATTGTAGTTAAGTTCAGGATGTTAAGTAACCGTGACGATTTCTACTCCGCGGTGCACAGATTTAACAAATCAAACCCCAATGAGAAACTCAACACTGCACATCTGGGAATCGCAGGTGATAAGAAACCAGTGTTTATATCTGAACATCTTTCTCCTACCAACAAGTCCCTGCATGCTGCAGCGCGTAAGAAGGCAAAAGAATTCAGATATCAGTTTGTTTGGGTAAAGAATGGGCGTATATATGTCAGGAAAACAAGGGATTCAAATTTTATAATTATTAAAAATCAAGAAAGCCTTGGCCTCATATGTTGATTTCTTTGTATTGTATTTTTGATCTGTGGTTGTTTGGATAATATGACAATAAAAATGTATTTGTCTATATATTACCAAAACATCAGAGGTATGAAAAGTAAAATTGTTGATATTTATAATACTGTATTAAGTAACAATTTTGATTTAATTTGTTTAACTGAAACCTGGCTTGATGATAACATATTGTCCTCTGAGCTATTTGATGACAGGTATTGTGTTGTACGCAGAGATCGAGACATTAGATTTCGTGCTCAGTTTAAAAAGAGTCATGGTGGTGGTTTACTCATCGCTTACTCAAAGAAACTCCAAATTTTACACAGAAGTGACTGTCATTCCGAGTATTTGGAGGATCTGTGGGTACAAATAAAAGTGAATGGAACTTTCATTATGGATTTATGTGTTGCATACCTTCCAGAATATCTGCCTACTAGTGTTGTATGGGATTTTTTCGTCAAGTGCTATAATACGCTTAGTAGGTCATCGAAGCACATGACCTGTATTGTGGGTGATTTCAATTTGGGTGATATCGATTGGTCAACTGAAACAGGTAGTCCTTTAAACCATAACTGTGAAAAATCTAAGTCTTTGTATGAATTGTTTCACTCAACTTCAATACGCCAACTCAATCATATTTTAAACCATAATAAACGAATACTCGACTTAGCCATCACTGATTATCCGGACTTACTAACATTAACGCCTACTATACCCATAAGCCGCCTAGACGCACATCACCCACCGTTCGAACTTATATTTAAACCTGCTGCTACTACCCTGATACATAACACCGCAATTGAAAAACTCTGTTTTCGAAAAACTGACTACAATGCCTGTAATAGAGATATTGAAATGATTAACTGGGCCCAGCACGCATCGTCCCTGAGATGTAATCAGTTTGTACATTTTTTTTTATAATACTATTTACTCTATCATAGAAAAGTATACTCCAAAGGTTAAAATTAGTAATAATAAGTATCCTATCTGGTTTTCGAAAGATCTTGTAAAATTGCTTAAGTCTAAGAATAAATCTCATATCAAATTCAAACGATACGGAAATCCTAGGGATTATGATATGTTCTCTTTGCTTAGAGCTAGGGCCAAAACTATGACTGATCAATGCTTCAGAACGTATATAGAGCGCATTGAAGATGATCTTAAACTCAACACTAAAGCTTTTTGGCGGTATACAAAGGTCAAGCGAGTTACTAACAATATACCTAGCACAATGTTTTATCAAGATAAGGTTATTAGTACGGGTGATGGTGTTGTTAACTTGTTTGCGGATTATTTCTCGTCAGTTTATTGCTATCGTTCACCAAACAATTATTCTGCTAACAATTCTATTAGTAGCAACCAATCGAACTATTCTATAAGTAGCATCCATATACCAAAAAATGATCTTCTCTCAAAGCTCAAAGATATTGACCTTGCCAAGAATGGCGGCTTTGATGGTATCCCACCAATCTTCATTCGACTATGTGCAACTGCGCTGGTAACGCCTCTGTCGATCATTTATGATAAATCTCTACAAGAAGGCATCTTTCCAGAATTATGGAAGATTGCTAAAGTAACGCCAGTCCATAAGTCCGGTGATAAGGGTGACGTTACTAATTATAGACCTATTTGTATACTCAACTTATTCGCAAAGATATTTGAAGGTTATATTTATAATCACATATATAACCATTTCAAACATATATTGAGTCCACGCCAGCATGGATTTGTCTCTGGTAGGTCAACTAATTCCAATCTTTTATATTACACGATTTATTTATGTGAATCGTTCAATAGCAAAAATCAAGTAGACTCAATATATACAGACTTTTGATCGTGTTGACCATTCTAAATTGCTCTCAAAGGCCCAATGTGTCGGAATACATGGTAACTTATATAGATGGCTATCATCGTACTTACTAAATCGCACACAACTAGTTGCGCTAAGTGGATATAACTCGGTTCCTTTTTTAGCCACATCGGGAGTGCCTCAGGGGTCAAATTTAGGACCTCTTTTGTTTTTGATCTTTGTCAATGATCTCTTAGGTAAAATTAATAGCGAGTGCTTGGCTTACGCGGATGACATCAAAATTTTTAGACGTGTTTCCGATCATCGTGACTGTGACGCTCTACAATGCGATTTAAATACCATTGTGGATTGGTGTGAGGAGAATTCTATGTCACTAAACATAAAAAAGTGTCAGGTCATCACATTTACTAAATGCAGAGGTTCACTTAGGTTTGACTATAATATCGGAGGCATTATTATAGATAGAGTCAGTGTGGTTCGCGACTTGGGAGTGATGTTTGATTCCGCTATGTCCTTTAGACCTCATTACGATCAAATGTGCAGTAGGGCTAACCGTATGCTATCTTTTGTGCTTCGTAATTCAAAACCTTTTAGGCAACCAAGATCTTTGATAACATTATACTACTCTCTTGTAAGAAGCATAACAGAATATTGTTCATCTGTATGGTATCCCATTTATGATATTCATAAAGACCGTATAGAATCTATACAAAGGCGGTTTCTTAGAGCTCTATGCACAAAATACGGTTTGAGGCGCAAAATAGCGGAATATGACGATCGACTTCAAAAGTTCAAGATGATGAGTCTGGATAGGAGAAGATAGGTGAGCGACCTGTGCACTCTGCATAAGATTGCCAATGGCTCACTTGATAGCTCTCTAATAGAAAAATTAAACTTCAAAGTACCAACTCGATCTGTGCGTACTCCACATCTGTTTAACATACCTGCAAGTAACAATAATGTGTCCCTAAATAGTCCACTTTATAGAATGTGCAGTCAATATAATGACATGTGCTCTCAAGTTGATGTTTTCAATGATAGTCTTAATGTTTTTAGGAATTATTTGCGTAGAGAATAGATTTTTTATATTTAATTTGATGTACTTACCCTAATTATTATTATTATTTTGTGTATTTCTTTTTCAATTTTTTTTAATTTGTTCTTTTAACTAATATAATGGTTTATTATTGTTATTATTATGTTTTGCTTATTAGATGCTGTGTACAGTTATAATTGGACTTCAGGTTTATATAATGTTAATTATCTAGATTTATAAGTAATACACAATCTGTTGTCTGTTTCTGTACCTATAAAATAAAATAAAATAAAATAAAACAAATTCCGCTGCATCTTCATATTTATAGAGGAGGGCGATGGCTGCCACATGCGTCATACTTGTGAACAGGTGCTGCTTGTGGGGGCTGGTCAGCTTCAGTTTGTTTAAATCATTTTAATAAAATTAGATATTCATAATATTATTGATAATAATTCTTCACTTTTGCGGTATTATCAGTGAGACTAATTAAATTTTATGTAAATCTAAGTTCGTTTTTCAAAAGAGTAATTGCTGAGTTAATTGCCGGCTCTTCTCAGTAAAAAACAAAACTTCGAGCTGGAAGAGTCAGACTATTCATAAATGCTCGTAAAGCCTATTTGAATAAAAGATATTTTCATTTTCATGTCAAGTCCCAAACAAAGAAGCTCAATATATCGTAGTAATATGGACACAAACTAGCAAGCAGCCCCCCCTCTCCCCCTACGATGAGTCACGAGTCACGCCACGTTACGGCTATTAGCCATTTACCGTATTAAACATTATGGCTACGCTTACACTATTCTCAAACGTTTATTCACGTGACGAATTACACACTAAAAGATAGATGAGAAAATGTATTTTTGAGTACAAAGACATGCTTTGTGTGTAATTTCACAGCTTATAGTGTAAAATGTGATGTATAATTTTTTTTTTTTAGAAATGTTGCAATATAAATAACTATTTCCCAAAATATTTACCACATTTATTAATTTTACCATTTTATAACAGTTATTCTGTTATGTTTCCCTGACATCTCCTACTTATAAAGTCTGCCAAATTTCAGCTTCATGTCTTAAATAGTTTTTAAGACTTTTAGTGTTTATTCGGTTAGTGAATTAGTGACTTTTGACTTTTATATATAACTAGCTGTCCCCGTGATTTTACCCGCGTTCCCGAGGGATGTAACATTTTCCCGGCACACAAAGTATCCAATGTTACTACTAATACCTTCAAGAATATGTGTACAAAGTTTTATGATGATCGGCTAAGTAGTTTTCGCGTGAAAGCGTAACAAACAAACTTACATTCACTTTTATCATATTAGTAGGGATAGATATTGACATCAGACACAGAAAAACAGACATGTTCATGCACAAAAATGTTTGTCCTGGGTGGGAATCGAACCCGCGACCCGAAACTTGGCAGTCAGGGTTGCTAACCACCAAGCCAACTGTTATGAAAATGCCATGAAAGTATTAAGGTCTAAAATCAACTTTATTCACTCAATTTATTTTAACAATAGACCTCTGCTTTTTGTTGACCGCGTGCCCCACAAAATATAATGTAAACAAAAAATCATCACGTACTTCATGGCACGTCTTCAGCTAAGGCCTACGATAGGCTTTTGTTAATTTTTTTAAACTCCAAAAAGGTTTTATTCAATGCTGTTAGATGACGGTAAAATGTTATCCTGGCACATAACTTTTTTATTGTTTCTTTTTGTTAATGTAACTTTCGCAGGGCAAATTACACACAAACTATACATTGAAAAGCGTTCACATTGAAGTGGCAATGGCAATGGCAATGGCAGTGGCATTGAAGGCAAATCTTGCCATAAATTCTGCTTCAACACAAAATGGCGTAACAGGCTCCAACAATAAATTTGACCAACCAAAAAGGCTAGCTGAAGATTATTTGCAGAACACAGGATACGACAAAAACTAGTACAGCATTTAGGACAAACAATAACTAACCTTAATATAACCAGTCATAAAGCATACATTATAAAAACATGAATTTTATAAATGCAAATGCTTATAATGTATGATACTATACTAATATATAAAGCTGAGGTGGTTGTTTGCTTGTTTGCTTAATCTCAGGAACCATTTATCGAGTAAGGCTTTGGGCTATATAACGTCACGCTACGACCAATAGGACCGGAGCATCAATGAAAAATATGGCAAAAACGAGAAAAAGAAATCCTTTTGAGAGGATTGCGCCCGTTTGACAATTCGCGGATTACAGTCTTCCGGAACGCGGGTGAAACCGCGTGGGACAGCTAGTGTATGTTATAAGTAGATGGTTTTTTTACAAACAAAACAACGGTTATATAGATAACTGCGTATAGAACGCGTTGATGTCTTTTCTATTAAACTTTTTTCTCCTCAATAGATGCAGGAACGAAATATTTTAGACACAGTTGATTTGAAACTAAAGTCAGTACTTTAACTTCGGCAATGGACGATGGATTTTGGTTTGGGGCCCGATTTCCGAACCCTGTATTTCTCTTAACATTAAAAAACAAATACGTAACATAATATCTTCGCGTCCATTATCGCTGAAGAGGTAGGTAGCTCGGTTTATAAAATCTTCATTATGTAGATTCGAAAATTAATTTAAAAGAAACAACGGGTTGCACTCCGGGAGGGCCAGCAGAAGTGAAAACTTGAACATTAACGTTGTGCATTTTTACCGTCTTGCGAAATTTCTGTCAGGTCACGTGTCCTGACGCGAGTTTAACGTTTTATACCCATCCCAAGAAAAGTGCTCAACGCCGCTAAAGAAGTTTTCACTTCAAAAAAAATGCACAGCCAATCTACGTGAGATACGATTTACGTTAGTAAATCCAGAGATGGCTTTTGCCAGTAAACTAAATTGGTTAGTATTATATCCGATGCTTTGCATTCATTCTACATAAATACGGGTATTAAAATGTATTTTAAATTTTAAGAAACGATGCAAAGAGAATTTATACAAAAATCAAAAGGATCAGCTGCTTATTTGATGGTAACAATTTTTAACAATTTTTATGAATTATTTACAGTTCTGTTTCTCAATCTCTTTTTGTCCATTGGTATTAAAGCTTTGGAATACCGGTTAACTCGAATTGAATTCAAGAAAAGTTATCTCAGTGCATTATCAATAACACATATTACTATTATTAATACTTACTATTTATCTAAAGTATTTAATCATATAACTTCTTTTTATTATTTTTGTTGTCTAGAGTTTTTATAAATTTTTCGTTTAAGCTACAAACATTATTTACTGGTAAGTTAAGCACGTGGTTCAAGGGCTTTGCTGAAAACCAGCGCTGAGTACTTGTTCTTCCCGGCAATTACTCAGCACATGCTGATGCTAAGTCCATTTCCTTACAGTAATTACCGTTATATCTGTGTCTAAAATAATTGTATTGTATTTTCATGTATCGATAAGCTGTAAGGAATAAATGTTTTTTCTTTCTTTCTTTCTTTCTTTCTATTTGTGGCTGATAACATCTTGCCACGGATATGTTATTATAATACAGATGTTCTTAATTTATATTAGATATATCACAGATATTAGGTCCTTCGGAAATTGTTTGAAATGATATCTACACTACCACTAAAAAAAAACGATCATAAAAACAGTTTTAACCACATGGCAATCCCCTTCTTTCGTATAAACTAAAAACATGATTGCGTTACTGATCTGATACAAAATGTACTGCAACACCAAATACGTGCCTATTACACGCCAATATTCTAAAGTCACATTCTTTTTAATGTATTAAAAAGGTCGAATAACGGCCATAACGAAGTAAGAAGTATTTATTTGAAAAAAGCCTTGAAACTTTTACATACACCGCAATCATCAAGCAACCGTTACACTGAAAGAAAAGTGTATTAAGAAAAAAAGCCTCCCGCTCACTTTTACTTTGAAAACATATTTTTAAGACTTGGCCTTAATTTACTTAGAATTGCTTTCTGTTTCTGTGAAAGCGTTTTACAACAATACACCGAATTATATTTATTTCTATTTATTTTTAAATAATGGGAATAAAAAAAGGTTATTGAATAAGATCTACTTTGACATATTTTTTTTATTTGCCACCCGACAAACTCTGGATGAGTTTAGATTGTCCTTTTCTCCTGGCCATATAATAAGTAGCTTTAATTCACTCATCAAGCTATGGAATGGTCTATGCTTTGAATTCCTCCACGCGATAGGAATACAATGAGGACATTAATGGAAAAACAAAAGCTATGAATTGAACTCGTAGACAGAAAGCTGAAGTCGCAGTCACTCGAAGAAACGTTCTCCATCGACTACGTACCAGAAAGCACTGAGTGGGACGACCTCTCACCAGATTGATCGACGACCTGGTCAGAGTAGCTTGGAGCCACTGTATGCAAGCAGCCCAAGACCGTTTGCTCTGGAAGTCAATGGAAGAAGCTTAGGTTCAGCTGTGGACCTCCTAGGGGAGTAGTGTATGAGCTCTGGAGGATATTTAAGGCAAACCAGTTTTTTGAGTAATAGAGATCTTTGCGCAGAGTTCATCCTGGGAAGTACTACCACCTTACCGTCGCGAAGCAGTAGTGCACTTGTATTACTGTATTTCGGTTAGAAAGGTAAGGGGGCCGGTGAAATTACAGGCAGATGAAACTTAACAACTTCACGTCTCAGGGTCGACAACGAATTGGCGATGCCTCTAGTGTTGCAAGTGCGGTGACCACTTACCATCAGACCGTCTACTTGCTCTACCCATGACGTATAAAAATAAAAACTCCTACCACAAGCATGCCGGGATCAGTAACTTGTCTAAACTAAGGAGTAATTTTACAACAGCAGTATAACACGATGTCGTAGATTTGTTTTATATCTGAAGATTGCCATCTAAATTCAACAGGCTTTTGCGTACTTTTCTTTAAACATCTAGGCGACCGCATGGTGACGCATCGCCACTAAGTTTCTCGGTCACCACAATAAGGCTGGGTTGCTAATGATAGCGAAAATATTAGCAATATATAGATAAAGCTATCTTGGAGATATGAGTGTTGGCAGACACACCATCTATACTAATATTATAAAGATGAAAGATTTGTATGTAAGTATGTTTGTTACTCTTTCACGGAAAAACTACTAACCGGATATGGATGAAACTTGGCACATAGATAGAACATATCGTTGAATAACATATAGGCTACTTTTTATCCCGGGAAAATGTGATATCCCTCGGGAACGGGGTTAAAGCCGCGGGGGACAGCTAGTACATTTATAAAATGATGCTTAACACTAATCATACCAACACTTACTAGGTACCAATTTCTACCATAGCGGGTCAAATGTGGCTTTATATTTCCTGCTTGTATGTATGAAATATGGTTGTTAGGAAGGGAACTGTTTATTAATTAGCACGAAAAAGTCATGAAGTCAAATGTGCAAAAGCAATAAGATGATACGTGCATTTACAATGCAAAGTTCAAAATGGGTCATTTGACCCGGTTATGGTATGTTTAGTGTTAAATGGCCATATTGTTTTGCAGCAGAAGTTGACTATACTTGCCAGCTTAGTTGAACGTTATTGCATATGATTGCCATCCTCGTAAATATTCCTTGAAATCAAAAAAAGCGTGTGTGAGTACTTATGTACGCACGTAAGAAGTTATACTCGAAATTATTAGCGAGAAAAACTGCACTAAAAGCATTTATCTTTACTATTCAGTCGTGGAATTGATTTTTGTAGTGTCCAAACTCTTAGCACCTCTCTGAGGTTATTATTGACAATGGCATCATTACTCACTCATTGACACTGACAGTTGCGATTTGTGCGATGTTCCGGAGATACCGTTATCAGCTAACTTCAGGGTGTCGGTCTTTTGTGACGGTGAGCGCGCTTCGTAAAAATTTACTCTCATAATTTTTCCCTAACGCGCCAAAAAAGTATTACTTCAACAAAATTAACCAGGATATAATATGAAGAGCTAGCGAAATATTTACCATACTTTTATGAAACCAAAATTAAATTCGTCAATATCAAAGATTAATTAAGTGAACTATTTGTATGTAGAGAATTGTTGTTTTTTGTCTAGACAAACAAACATCTCGCCAAGCATCTAAACCCGTCTCTAACCACAAAATAACTATCATATACCCCCAACCTCCCCCCAATTGCAATTGCAGCCGCGTTCAAAGCGCGTGACGAAATCATAAAAAGAGCGCACCGTCTGAATCGACCGCATTCGAAAGAACGCGTTTGCCCGCGTCTACGAATAAAAAAAAATATATTTCCATTTTCATTTTTTTTTCCACCAGCCAGTGACTTTTCAAAACCACAAACACGTTGCGTCCAAGTGCCAGTGTTTTGATTGTAGAGAATTTGGCGTGTGACTTGATATTCCATTTCAAAGGTGAAAATTAATTTTCCTTTTTTGAATTTTCTTCTTTTTTTATTGGGTGTTTTATAGTGTTGTGATATGTTTGGATACGGTTTATGGTAAGGTTTTAATGTGATGTTTGTAAGATAAGTGGAGTTTATAACCACGCGATGTGAAGTTACGTGTTGAGTCATCGTTTGCGGGCATTGCCTCGCGGAGAAATTGCATTGCACTATTTAAGGCTAAGTTTACAACATGTCTTATAACGTTGAGTTTACAAACATTGTTGAGTTATGTAGTTGTTCTAGACTTATTAATGCGCAGAAAAGAGAGTTTATTGCTGGCTCTTCTCAGTAAAAACCTTTATAACTGGTATTAGAGTCGGGCTATTCATAAGTGCTTGTAAAGGCAGTATACCTTTTTATTTCAGACAAATTAAAATATTCACTTAGAGGAGATTTCCGAAAAGAAATAGTGTTACAAAATCATCAGTTTTTCGAAGTCGTCCCGTCTTCATTGCGTTGTCAAAATAATAAAAATTGGTATCATAAATTAAACTGAGGTCATATTTAATAGAAGATTAATTTAATTTAAATAATCAATATCAATATATTTATAGCATCATCCCTGAATGGAGTAGCGGTCAAATACCTCGACAACTATATCACAAGTCGTGGGTTCGAGTCCCACGCGAGACACACCTCTCTGTCTTGATGTATGATTTATTTTAAAAGTAGTATTTCTTCATTAGTACATAAATTATATTCATAATAGCTGTCCCCCGCGGTTTTACCCGCGTTCCCAAGTTATATCACATTTTCCCGGGATAAAAAGTAGCCTATATAATATTCCAGGATATGCTCCATCTATGTGCCAAGTTTCATCCATATCCATTTAGTAGTTTTTGCGTGAAAGACTAACAAACATACTTACATACAAATCTTTCCACTTTATAATATTAGTATAGATATAGATAAATATATATGTAACGTAAATGTAAAATGTAACGTCTCTCGGGAACGCAGGTGAAACCGCGGGGGATCCCTACTAATATTATTAATGTGAACGTAAGTTTGTTTGTTGCGCTTTCACGCGAAAACTACTTAACCGATCATCATAAAACTTTGTACACATATTTTTTGGAGGTATTAGAAGTAACATAGAATACTTTTTGTGCCGGGAAAATGTTACATCCCTCGGGAAAGCGGCTGAAACCAGGGGGGACAGCTAGTAAATATATAAAATATTGTGTATAATTGCAAGAGTTCGTTAAAGCTGATTAAAACACACAAATATACATATATGTATTTTCTTTCGAATGCACCAATATTTATCCTGTTACAAAAATTGAGTTCTGATATAATGAAGAGCAACATGTACGCTATCATTTAAAATATAAAGTCCGAAATTCATTGATGAAACTGAATTGAATTTATTGCAAGTGTAAATTATTAAAAGGTTCATATGTCGTATTCATGCTCTGCAATATTATATGCAATTTTCGTATAATTAAGTCATATTTCTCATTTATAATAATTACTTTTAGCATCAAATTAAAGGATAGGTACCTACTTTTTAATGTCTTTAAAACTATTTGTTACAAGGCCAGAAAGAACAATTTTCAGAAGGACGAAGGTACACCTCAATTATTTTGATACCCTACTGCCACGGTATAGGTCATAGGTTTGTTTCCTAAATCTAGTACTAATAATTCTGTTTGCAGACACATGTCTGGGTTCTATATATATTTATTTAAAAAGTATATACGTTATGTATGTTGTATATTAAATATCTGGTAGTACAACTCTGGTTTATTCAAAATGAGGTTTTATTAGCCGTTCCCCTGCGATTTCTGGGATAAAAAGTAGCTTATGTCTGTCTATCCACACCATAGACTACGTGGGTGCAAAACTTCAGCAAGTTACGTACAGTCGTTTATTTTAGACGTAAAAGCGTTATAATTTAATAAAAAATATTATTTCCACTTTTATATTATTAGTTAACAATAAACACATATACGGGTTTACCCGCGTTCCCGAGGGATGTCACGTTTTTCGCCTATATGCTATTCCAAAATATGCTCTATCAATGTGCATCTGCATGCAAATTGCATCTAAACCAGTTTGGTAGTTTTTGCGTGAAAGAGTAACAAACATTTATAAAATTTCGCATTTATAATATTAGTAGGATTCATATATTTTTTTTGCTTTTTCGTATAATATTAGTTACTATTTCAAAGTCCAATGGTACCCTAAAAATCTCCCGTCACAATTGAAGCGGAACCACCAGACGTGACTTCCGTGCTTGTATGCGATTAAGATGGACATTGTGTAACGGTATCAGTTCCGTTATAATGGACGGTGGTTGCAATTATTTGGAAAGTGCCCATAATGCTTCTAGGTTAGACTTAATGTTATAAAAACAAATGATCAGTATAGTAATTTTAGAATAGTACGACTAGTTAAAATTCTTAGTGGAGAGTTCGATAGAGGAAGAACAACCACCATACCAATTTACGCCGTCAAGCAGTTGTGTACTTGTAGTTCGGTTAGAAAGGTAACTTTACTGGTACATGAGGCTTAACAGCTGCAGGCCTCAGGGTCGACAATGCATTAGCGATGCCTCTGGTGTTGCAAATGTCCATAGGCGGTGCTGACTATTTATATTATCAGGTGAAGCGCCTGTCAGTATGTATATACACAAGGCGACTAGATAGAATACAAAGCATCGTGGAATTAGTCCATTTCCAGACAATTTTTAGTCTTCCAACGTATGTTTTAGCGCGTATTAATTGTCGTATTTAGGGAGCAAAAACACCCGCAGAATAAAATAGTTAATTAGAATGTCTTTTTATTTTAGTTTTGCACTGCCATCTAGTGGAAATTCTATGGAACCTACATGACGTCAACTTTCAGTAGCTTACATTCCAAAAAAGTTTAATTTCCGTTACATAGATGGCGCTACTTTACATTTAAAAAGAAATCGTTTTATGTACCTCCTCGTTGCTTACAAAGTATTTTGTTTAGCTAAGGAATTTATGCGAGCAGGCATGCAATCACTGTTAAATGTGCTAATTAAGAAGAATCAGAGCATAATTTAGGCACATGTTCGTGACCGCGTGAGAGGTACAATAATTGCCTAACCGTTGGTGAAAGTTAAATTGTTGCTAAAACTCATTATTTTGCTACTTTTTTTTGCTATACACGAAAAGGCGTTCCGCTGAATACTTCGCGATTTTACGAAACAATGTTTTTGTTAGATTTTGCAAATAATATTTAAAACATGTTTACGGTATCGGCTTCAGTGCTTTTTACCTGACCGTTGTAGAAAGCAGTTATATAACGATCAAGATTTTTTTTGTTGCTCATGTCCACAAACATTATGAGAGCAAATAATCAATAAAGTCTAGATATTTTTCTGTATTTGGAATCACTTTAGAGGGTAGGCAAAGCCATTTGCATTTATTAAGTAGGTAAATAATTTTGCTATAATTTCATGTATCAACCTCCAATCTAATTCTTCACAACATAGTATAAAACAAAATCGCTTTCTCTGTCCCTATATCCCGATGTATGCTTAAATCTTTAAAACTACGCAACGGATTTTGATGCGGTTTTTTTAAATAGATAAGGTGATTAAAGAGGAAGGTTTTTATGTATAATACATGTGACATCACGGGAACGCGGGTAAAACCGCGGGGGACAGATAGTAATATTATAAAGAAGAAAGATTTGTATGTAACGAATAAACTTAAAAAGGAGGTATATTATCACATAGGCTATCTACATTAAAATCCCCCCCCCCCCTCTAATTATAATGAAATAAAGAAACCTTACCCACCTTCTGATAATCAGCTAGTAATCAATAAAGTCTAGAAACTTTTCGGTATTTGGAATCACTTTAGAGGGTAACCAAAGCCATTTGCATTTATAAAGTAAGTAAATAATAGTTTTGCTATCATTTCATGTTTTAACCTGCAATCTAATTCTTAACCTATATAAACGAAGTATTCTCTCATTTATTCAAGTAACCTAAATATTGCCTAAAGGTTGGCAAAACAATACAACAAGCTAATTTTTTATTCCACAAATTTTTGTGTACATTCAGAACTATATTTTATAAGGATTTCTCTCCTGTTAAAACCAGGTCAAGTTGTTCTCGTTTGAACAAACACAAAGCAATTATGTGGTCATTAATGTATGGCCTGACGCGATGACGGTGCGTATACGAGCAAGGTGTGTTGCGCAACGATACAACAACGATGCTGCAACGTAAAGCAATGTTATGGTTACTTTATACCATAAGTGGCAAAAGAATTGTAACGAAAGTACGTTGATAATAATAGACTTGTCCATTCGGCTATAGTTTAGAAGTTGCGTAAGCTTATATAGTATTTCAACCTCTTTTGATGTTACTACTCTTAAATGGAAAACAAATGTTTTATGATTAATAGATGATTCTTATTTCAAAAGCTATAAAGTACATTTTTCAATGACATTTTTAACGTGCCATGTAGTAATAAAGTACAGCAATTGTTTCTTCGAACGCAGTTGTAAATTTTTATGAAACTTCATGAACGGAAGACTTCAAACGACCATCTAAGCGTGCTGCTAGTTTAAAACAGTGCATGTAGGTATGTGCATGCGTGACATGCAAAGATGGTCTTGAGATAGCAAATGTATCTTCCAGCCCCTTATTCAGCTAGTACAATGTACGGCACAATGCGGCCTCAAAAACCTCTCACGAAATTGCATAGTTAGCGAAAGAAAGAGAGCATAGAGGCCGCGACGAAAAATCGTCGAGTCATATACCTTACAGAATTGAAAGGAATGAATCCTTTTAAAAATTTGGTTTGATTTGAAACTCAAATTCTTTTTTTGAAGTGAAAACTTCTTTAGCGGCGTTGAGCACTTTTCTTGGGATGGGTATAAAATGTTAAACTCGCGTCAGGACACGTGACCTCGAAAATTCGTAAGACGTTAAAAATGCACAACGTTAATGTTCTAGTTTTCACTTCTGCCGGCACTCCCGGAGTGCAACCCGTTGTTTTTTTTATTTGTGGTGGGATTGTAATTGACCTCAATCTCACCTAATGTACATACCATGGAAGAAGAGGCCGAATTGTAATACAATTTCTAATCCACGTCATGGTAGACTTCCATACACATTTTAATGGTTCGTTAACTACCATTAGACCTATTTTGAATGTTACGTACATTAAAGCCATTGCGGTCGCGGTTTCGAAGTATGCCACTTTGGGAAGTCTGAAATTACAACATTAAGGTATTACTGACCTGGGTTTTTTTTTCGCCTTTAATAACTACACAGTTTTTTAGGATGTTAATAATAATCTGTGTCTAGATGTAAAACCTACTAATATTATAAATGCGAAAGTATGTCCTCGTATGTATGGATGTTTGTTACTCTTTCACGCACAAACTACCAAACTATAACTTTCCTTGGGAATGCAGGTGAAACCGCTGGGGACAGCTAGTATCTATTAAGTATATATTTAAAAAAATAGTTATATGGTATATCAGTTATCAGGTCTCCATAGTACAAGCTCTGCTTAGTTTGGGACCAGGTGGCCATGTGTAATGTCCCAGGATATCCTACCAATATTATAAATGCGAAAGTTTGTTTGTATGGATGTTTGTTGCTCTTTCACGCAAAACACTACCAAACGGATTTAGAAGCAACTTGACACATAGATAGGGCAGTTCGTGGAATAACATTTAAGCTAATTTTTATCCCGGGAAAAGGTGACATCCCTCGGGAACGCAGATAAAACCGCGGGGGACAGATAGTTTATTAATAACATTAACTGTATAATTTTCTTTGCATCTTAAAACAAAAGCTAGACCGTCATCTCCACCCGAAATATTAATTAAATTCCAAATGACCTGAATATGGAATTCGCTCTCACTGAGTTTAATTTTGGTATTCACAAATCACGCCGTAGGTTCGTAACTTACTAGAATGGGGCCCCTAGTGAATATTAATTAGGAGCTATAAAATTAATTAGGCTTTACAGAGTCCACTAAAGTGCCACGCTCCTTAAATGGTAGCTTATTACGGTTTTAATTTTCATGACAAAGAAATCGTACGTAATAATTGAGCATGCGTATTATATCTGATGAAATAGCCTATTAATATTAGTACATGGATGGCCGAGCATTGCACCGGATTTCTTTACTAATGTGACTTCTCCCGTATTCTCTATTTTAAAGCACTGTCATATATACCTAGATACGAATTAGATGCGATAATAAAGTGCTCCCAATAACAGTATTTCTCACAAAACATGTAACTTGAAAACCTTACCTTGTAATGACATCGTAGCAGTTTTCATTGCCTAAAAACACGGATAAAACGTCATTTTCTGAAAATGAATCATAGCTAGATCGATTTAACTCCCCCGAAACCCCCTGCATACTAAATTTCATGAAAATCATTGGAGCCGTTTCCGAGATCCTAATTATATATATATGTAACAAGAATAGGCTACTAACGGGAAAGCGATCTCCATCTTCGGCCTCATTACAAAATTACAAAACTATTGTAGCTATTACCAACTTTTACCAAAAAGTCACTACATTAATCCTTAAAACTCCACAACTGAGTAAGAAACGAGCCATAAGAAAGTAGGCTTTATTACAAACATCTTAAAACCTAAATCGTATCCAAACTCAATTCACAGAAAGAAACATCACAATTAAAACATAACCTTCATTCTTAAATGATAATTATATCTTCGAATATTTCAGAACCGGTCAGAGTAGCCAAGATGACGTTGGAACAGCCAGCTGGCGAGATGTGGCAGAAGATCCGCGAGGAGCTCAATGAGAAGGTGGACACCAGAGATGCGGATCTGGCCCACATCAAGGAGTGGCTCAAGAAGGAGCCTCATCTACCTGATGAGTTCGGTGAGTTAAAATAAGAACATCGGATAACACATAATTTAAAAAAAGTCATAAACTTTTTTTCTGCTATTATAAATGAGAATGTTTGGATGGATAAACAATTATGAACAGCTGATCGGATCTGGGTGAAATTTAGCACTGAGATAGATTATAGTCTGCAACTATTCACATAGGTTTTTGTCGCGGGAGAATTGAGAACATGGGTGAAACCTTGGGGGGGGGCTAGTCTTTCATTTAAATTTAAATATCAATAAGATTTTTTGCAATAACACTGATACAAATAGAGAGTAGGTTTCAAAGCACAATATTAAGCAAGTATTTAAAATATCTTTTTTTTTTTATACCACGTGTGCCGACAAACAAGCGGACGGTCCACCTGATGGTAAGTGGTCACAGCCGCCTATGGACATTTGCAACTCTAGGGGCATCGCCAATGCGTTGTCGACCCTGAGACGTGAAGTTGTTAAGTCTCATGTGCCTGTAAATTCACCGGCCCCCTTACCTTTCTAACCGAAACACAGTAATACAATTGCACTACTGCTTCACGGCGGAAATGGGTAAGGTGGTAGTTCTTCCCCGGACGAACTCTGCACTAAGAGCTCTACTACTCTAATCCAATATCTATAAAACGATTAAAAATAACTCGACTTATTTATTTTCTCAAATGAAAGTAATGATAGATAGACATCACATAAGGAAAACCAGTAATTTGACTGTCTCATCCACAGATGACCAGCGCATCATGACCTTCCTTCGAGGCTGCAAATTCTCCCTGGAAAAGACCAAACGCAAGCTGGATATGTACTTCACCATGCGTTCCGCTGTCCCGGAATTCTTTAACGACCGTGACATCACCCGCCCTGAATTACAGGAAATTCTAAATACTGTGTAAGTAAATATTATTAAATGAGAAATAATCTCGGATTTATTATTCAATTTAATTAATAATTGGTGATAGAGAACAGCTGGTCCTATTTGGCAATCCTTCGTAATGATTCGATCCGGAAAAGTTTTCCACGAAATTTGGTTTTCTTAATGTGCAAATTGGACAGAACTGTATCTATCAGGTTAGCTAGAAGAATGTACAAATCCAACCTTATGTTTCCTTTTATCAAATTACATCAATGTTCTTAAAAAAAATCACCACAATCGAAAAGCTATAATCAGATCCGGAATGCTTAATTTAAAACAATATATCCTAACCTTTGGTTATCAATATTAAAACTAAAATTCTGTATCAAATATCGAAGCATAAGTAGCACTCAAGAAACTAATCTCTAAAATGAAACTCAACCAAGCATTAACTGATTAATTTATTCTTGAATTAATAAATGTACATGCACAATGCATAGGTATCAAGAAATATGTAACAAGAAACTTTACTTGGAAACAATAAGTACATTTAACAGCATTGTTTTACTAAACCACGTGCTATTGTCAGACTTCCTACAATCACTATCACTACATAGTATAAAACAAAGTCGCTTTCTCTCTCCCTATATCCCCATGTATGCTTAAATCTTTAAAACTACGCAACGGATTTTGATGCGGTTTTTTTTAATAGATAGAGTGATTGAAGAGGAAGGTTTATATGTATTAGTATCTACACTGCACCTGAGCGAAGCCGGGGCGGGTCGCTAGTTAGGTATAATTGTTTGATTCCTAACATAATACCTACGTATATAATAACAATAGTAGTAAACCATGTATTTACATGACTTGCAATAACAAACACAAGGGTCGTGACCTCTGTAAACTTCGGTGGTACAAACAAAGTATAATAATTTCATAGAAAAATTATGTTATTAATGCGAAAATTTCATACCATACATGTTCGTAATGACTGATCGGTTTTGGGATGAAATTTGGCACTTTTTACCCCAGGAAAATGTATAATTCCCCAATATACGTTAAATGTGGCAACTTATGGCGCTTAGAATATCTACAATATTTTGTTATATTCGTCTATAGATGCTATATGAAATATTTTGTTTTTTCACAGTCAAATGCCTCCTCTACCTGGACTTACTCCTGAGGGAAGGCGTGTCGTCATCATGAGAGGTATGTACTCGTATATTTAAAAAGAAAACTTCTTAAGCATTTTGTGAATTCAATCTGGGTAAATCGAAAAAGACAGATATATACATCTAGCCTGTGAGAGAATGAGTTAGGTAGTTTTCTAAAGGTGTCACTGTCACCGATTGAAATTCGCACTTTAATTATTATTCTTTTTATTCCCTTCTCTTCATAAAATATATGGAAATCATCGTTTTATACATTAGATGTCGTAAAACCGGCTACAAGGCACAAAATAAAAAGGTCTCGAAAATTATTTCATTTGTAGGTTTTTGAATATTTCGAGCCGGCTAATATTGAAACAGTTACCCAGAAAAGGCTCCTTTCTGTGATATATATTTAACTTCATTGTTTTCGTACCCTGAGCTTAATTGTACCTTACGCAATTTAGCTAAAATACTGTTTATATTGTCACTTACGACCACTTTACTTCCATTGAAAAAGAGACTTTATTTTCGTGACAATAAGCAAGTAAACAGCCTTGTTTACTGCAAGTTGAAAAGCTATCTCTAAACATGTGAGATAGCTGTGTGTGTCAGGTCCAGTCCAGAGATCCAGTCAAATGCGCTCAAGTTTTTATAAAAAAAAAACATATACTATCAAGTAGTAATCAATAAGTCGCTCCTATGAAACCTCTGTGGTTTCATAAATTATTATTTATAAGGCATGCCATAATAGCATCAAAAGAGGTTAGTACCAAAAAGTACAAATAAAAAATTTAAAAAACATCCTCAGGTCTAGACAAAGACGTGCAGACACCAAACGTAGCGGACGCCTTCAAGCTGGCCCTGATGCTCGGTGACGTCAGGCTAGCCGAGGAGACGGAGGGTGTTGCTGGTGACGTGTACATCCTGGATGCCTCCGTGGCCACTCCTACACACTTCGCCAAGTTCACCCCCACTCTGGTCAAGAAGTTCCTTGTTTGTGTACAGGTAATTAAATGTTTATATTACTCTACTTCGACGGACCAAATCGCGTTGTAGTTTACCCTGGCTGCTAAGACAGATATGTTGTGAATTTGACTCTAGTCCAGAGTAAATATTTCGGTACACGAATAAAACTGTCTCAGGGTGTAAATATCTGTATAATTGTAACTTTTTTTTATTTATGACGGGATTGCGATTTACTTCAATCTCACCTGCTAGGTGATTGTATACTGCTCTCGGGATCGAAGTTGAGGCGTATTTGCTACTGATTGACCGTTGGGTGACTGTTATCTCATTTGCACACCTACGCTCAGACACAGATAGTAATATTAGGGACGTCAATGTATCGGCAAATCGACTTCTATTTCGATTGCAAGAGCATTACATAACCTGTTGGCGGTAAGTGAAGATGAGGCCGAAGATGAAGCTCGCTTTCCCGTTATTTGTATACATCTAAAAAGAAGTACATATCAACTATTTGGTTACTAGACTAAGTATTAATTGAGGTCCGATGGCCGTGTGTAAAGTACCGGGATATTTAGTATTTTACACTTGCTTTTTTTTTCTTTATAGACATTACAGACATAAAATTGACGCATGAGACTGCATCAAAATTAAAAATAATATCAACTTTCACTTCATTTAAAGTTACTGAAGCTACCAGCTGTTTGGAAGTCAGCCGTCAACTGGCTGTTGCAAAACATTTATGCGTACGTTAGTCAGGTTCATCGAGATACAGCTGCGCCCAGCCCTAAAAGACACGAGTCATCATATTAAGACAGGCCAGTTGGCTTGGTGGTTAGCGACTCTGACCGCCAAGTCGGTCACGGGTTCGATTCCCACCAAGGACAAACATTTGTGTGCATGAACATGTCTGTTTGTTCTGTCCCGGGATATTTATTTATTTATTATTTATTTATTTTCTTTCAACAAGTACTACTGCATTCTTCACATTTAGGGCTCCCTACCAAAAGGGTATGTAGGTATGTAATATGAAAGGGTATAGGTAGTATTGAAGCTATGAAAAAACCGAAAAAGATGTAAAGCAACCATCCGAACCCGCGTTGGAGTCTGATCATTTATAAGTGCCTGTGAAGACCTATTTGAATGTATATTTATTTTAATTTCAACCATGTCTTTCGTAACAGGAAGCCTACCCAGTTAAACTGAAGGAAGTCCACGTCATCAACGTGTCACCACTTGTGGACAAAATCGTCAATTTCGTCAAGCCCTTCATTAAGGACAAGATCAAAGAAAGGGTATGTACTTATTTTAAGTCATATAACGCATTAATAATGCCAAGTATTGTAAATTTCATTTGGTGACCACTTACCATCAGGTGGACCGTCTGCTTGTTTGTCGGCCTAGGTGGTACATTTACTCATTTCCGTTGTGAAGCAAAAGAGTACTTGTATCATTGTGTTTCGGTTAGATTTTTTATGCAGTGACATTAAAATGGAAATTCTAGTGTCCATACGTCAGAACGATTAGTCGATTAAATCTTATTACTTTTGTTGATGCCATACAAAGTTTACTGCATAATAATTATTGGTAATTTATTTAATGTTAGAAGATTTCTTCAAACCATTAAATAGATTAATTGAATACTTATCCTGATAGTCGTATTGTCGATTTCACGTCATAATGCATCAATAGCTAGTAGCAATGACTTCATGATGCTGATGCACAGTCGAAAATTCATGTTCTCTCTCTCAGACTATCTATATTCACCTTCAGATCTACATGTATGACAAAGATAGATATAGGTTGCATTGTTTACCAACTTCGTTGGAATAAAAACTCTTTGACGCCAATATAAACAAAAAACGCTGTGTTACAAATTATTTCGTACATTATGATATTAGGTAAAGTAAACCAGTAATTGTAGTTGCAAGTTTTTGATATGGTTTATTTCTTACCACAAGCAACAATAATCCGTATTATAAAATAAAAAAGTACAATATCACTACCTAGTATAAAACAAAGTCGCTTTCTCTGTCCCTATATCCCTATGTATGCTTAAATCTTAAAAACTACGCAACGGATTTTGACGCGGTTTTTTTTAATAGATAGAGTGATTGAAGAGGAAGTTTTTTATGTATAATACATGTGACATCCCACGGGAACGCGGGTAAAACCGCGGGGGACAGCTAGTAAGATATATATACCTATGTTAATAAATGTGCTATTTACTTGTGTTGACAACGAGGCAAAGGCCTGTATCTCACTCAGCCATGTAGACTCATTATAATATCGCATCTCATAGTTTGGGTGCCGCTGGAATAGAATATAAATACCTAATTTAACTAGCGACCCGTCCCGGCTTTGCTTTATTGAGATAGAATAAATATATCATATATGCAAAGAAGAAATGATAACGAATAGCGCATCAAAATTTATTGTGCAGTTTTAAAGGACTAAGCGCACAATCACATAGATACAGAGATTTTATTACACGCTTTATATTAGCTTCACCTGTATGTATGTATATAACCGACCCCTTTGAGCTCGATTTTGTCCTACTTTGAACGATCAGATTTAAATCAAACTTTGCACACCTGTCAAAGACCGATGACAATGCAATAATCCGATCAAAGCATCCGATTATCCTAATTAGATTCGCCAGGATTAATTATTTTTTTCCGCATCCATTGCATTCGAGTAAGAGAGATAGAGCTAGTGCGCGAACTACGCATGCGTGCAGTTCCAGATTTACTCTTTCGGGCACTCAAAAAAATTTAAATAAAAAATGAAAAATAAATAATAGTAAAATAAACTAAAAAACACGCATTATATAGAAAACCAAACTAAAAACAAGAAAATAAATTTTAATAAATATTAATTAAGAATAATGTATTTTTTTTAAATCCGCGTCGAATGGTAGCAGTCACATCCCGATATGTTCAGTAATTTTGAAGTGATGGTGCGTTAAAGGAAGCCTATTTTCCTTATATATACATACACATATATAGTAGGGCGCCCTCCAGCTAGATGGAGCGATGATATACGCAAGCTGGGTTGCAGCGATTGGAAACAAAGAGCTGAAGATCGAGCTCAGTGGTGTGCCATAGGTGAGGCCTATGTCCAGCAGTGGACGGAGATAGGCTGATGATGATGATGATGATACATAATATTATTGGTTTGTGTAGGTCTTGGGGTGTGTGTGTTATGATGTGTGAGTGTGTGCGTGAGTTGTGTAATACGTGTAATTTACTAAAGAAAGTTAACTTACTAATAATTGTTTGTTCCAGATCTTCCTCCACACAGACACCAATGATCTCTACAAATATGTGCCCAAGGAAATGCTTCCGTCTGAATATGGTGGCAATGCTGGCCCCATGAACGATCTTCATAGTAAGCCTTTCCATTTTTAAATACGCTAGCTTGTATCCCGCGGTTTCACCCGCTTTCCCGAGTGATCTTGGGAATGTGTAGTTTTCAATCACGAAAAGGATATTATTTGTTTTTGGATATCCAACGAATTTGTGTATTATACGTTGTGCTTCCTCAATTACAGAGTATCAAATCGTGTAATAATAGTTTAAAACTAGCTGTGCGCGCGGTTTCACCCGCGTTTATGATTACTGTATCGTAGCGTGATATTATATAGCCTATTATAGCCTTCTTCGATAAATGGACTATTCAACATAATTTTTTTTTTTTTTAATTCGATCCAGTAGGTCCTGAGATTAGCACGTTTAACCAAATAAACATACTCTTCAGCTTTATATGTATGTATATATTAGTATACTATAAAGTACTTAAGTAGTAAAGGAAAAAAAATAAGGGAAATTTGGAAAAATTACAACTTAGTAGCCAGACGATTTGATATCGGATGACTAGTTTCGAACAACCTTCTACATCCAAACTTGCAAACTCTTACTCTTACCTCTTTACATTAGTGTAGACTTTGTCTCAATGACGACAAATATTGTTCACCTAAATTACTCCTAGACATAAGAAACAAAGCCTTGAAGTAATCTGCAAAATACCAACCGTTAGGTAAAAAAATGGTTGAACGAACTAACACAATGAGTAAATTAGGAAAAAAAACAAGGGCTTGCACTCCGGGAGTGTCGGCAAGTGAAAACTAGGAGCAGGCATACATTTTCGCAGCGCGGTAGAAAGAGAAGGGGATATTACTTCCTCTCCTACGCCGTGCCGGCGGTCTACTCTCCCTCCTTATTTTTTCCTCCGAATGTTCGATCAGGTCACATGTCCTGACGCGAGTTTAACATTTTTTACCCATCCCAACAACAAAAAGTGCACAACGCCGCTAAGAAAGTTTTTACTTAAAAAAATGTAACTTACGTAGATCAGTTATTATTAGGTATCTCTTGATCCGTTACTATATTTTCTTATAAATATGTTAATATGACGCCATTACGCACAATAACGCGCTCTAGATTGTTTCGAATTCTTGGAATAAAATAAAAGAACCTTTTTGTTGTTATTGTAGGTATCTAAAAACAGTACGCAGTTAAAAGTTTTTATTCTAGGCTCAGTTTAATAATAATTGTGGGTGGCCGTGCCTCTTTAACCTGCTCCCTTATTCAGCTAATACAGTTTCAGTGGCGAACTGGCCTCGGAGAGCGAGCTTCTCATCTGATTACGTAGTTAGCGAAAGAGACAGAGCATAGGCCACGACGAAACTTCTTCGAGCTATTGTCATTTATCTTACTGAATCAACCCCTTAGACTAATTCCATTTTATAACCATAGTAATCCCTACTAATTTCACGCGAAAACTACTAAACCGATCATCATGAAACTTTGTACATATATTCTTGGAGGTATTAGAAGTAGCATAGGATACTTTTTGTGCCGGAAAAATGTTACATATCTCGTGGATTCGGGTGAAACCGCGGGGGAAAGCTAGTCATAAAAAATCCTACTAATATTATAAATGCGAAAGTTTGTATGTATGGATGTATGTATGGTATGTATAGATGTTTGTTACTCTTTCACGCAAAAACTAACAAACGGATTTAGATTAAAATTGGCACATTTATTGAAAATGCCCTGGACACATAGGATACTTTTTGTGCCGGGAAAATGTTTAAT
Source organism: Habrosyne pyritoides (assembly GCA_907165245.1). Classification (NCBI taxonomy): domain Eukaryota; kingdom Metazoa; phylum Arthropoda; class Insecta; order Lepidoptera; family Drepanidae; genus Habrosyne; species Habrosyne pyritoides. The sequence goes on from OU015606.1 coordinate 3,840,930, forward strand.
CTCCCGGCGCGGTTGAAACTGCGGGGGACAGCTGGTAACAATATTTTACACATTTAGGGTTAACCTCAGGGTCAAATCCTCTTTGACACCTCACTTTCACATGTCCTCATTTACACAGTCGTACCATACTCTCTGTTACGACGCCTTTTAACAGTTTCCTTCAAAATGTTTTAAGAACAAAGATGATTTTTAGAATTCTTGGTTTGTCTGACTTTAGTTGACCTTTTTTTTTATCTGTCAGCTTATTACCCAGAAGTCAAAAGGGACGGTTAGTATTTTTGCCATTTTCTCTGAAAATCCTTTGAATAATATGTTAGCTTTGAGTTCTTAATGGTTTCAGATTTTTTTATCACACATCATTTGTTATTAAATTGTTTATGATGATTGTGTTTTCCTGTAATACCTTGATTTTATTTTGTTTATTTATTACTAAGACTCCGCTGTCTGTCTGTCCGTCTGTCTGTCTGTCTGTCCGTCTGCCACCAGGCTATATCTCATGAACTATGATAGTTAGACAATTGAAATTTTCACAGATGTTGTATTTCTATTGCCGCTATAACAACAAATTCTAAAAAATGGAATAAAATAAATATTTAAGGGGGCTCCCATACAACAGACATGATTTTTTTGGCGTTTTTTATCAATAATGGTACAGAACCGTTCTTCCGACTCGCACTTGCCCGGTGTTTTATAAGTAATTCCCGCAGGTAAAGAAGAACAAAGAGTTTCCGATGCCCGCCTACAGTAGAAATACAATCATAGTCACTTGAATTAAACCTCATTTTAATTTCAGATGCCTGGATCGAGAAGATAAAGGAATACAAAGACTGGTTCGCGGAACAGGATAACCTTAAGGCCAATGAGGCTTTAAGACCAGGAAAGCCCACAAACTACGATGAGCTCTTCGGAATCGACGGCTCCTTCCGTCAATTAGTCATTGACTAAACAATTAGTTATAGTACTACCCTGACAAGTTTAGAAGGCATTGTATCTCTAGCTAAAATAACTTCTGCAGGACTTTCAAACTTGATAGGGTATTGCAGCGTTTCTATTCTGTCGCTTGTTTTTCAGTTACCAATCGTTTTATTTTTGGTACATTTTATTCAAATTGACAGCGGAGTTTGACATTTGAGTGACGTGCAGTGACTTTTATTGACATTTGAAATCACTTCTGTTTATGAGGCTTTGTTTCTGTCAAATAAATGTCAGTGCATTTGATTCAGTCTGTAAAATACGTCTGTAGTCGATTTAATTGAATGTTTTGTTTATAATCAACCAAAGTATTTGCTCAATTGTTAATTAAATATTTTTTTTATCTGTTTTGAATAAATGGGAGATGTCCATTGTGGATTTATGCTAAGCATTCTGACTCAATAAACGCTCTCTATATTTTATATGATCTGTGTTTTAATTGCGTCCTGATACATTAAATATAACAAAATCCATCAATGTAGGTACTTAAATTTTTTTTTTTATAATAATAATGTATTCATACTAAATTAAAAAGTTTGTGTTATTATCTAAAATTAAAAATAATTTATGTCTAACTTAATTAAATTCTATCTAGCACTTGCATGAGTGACGGAGAATCAAATAAGTCCATCAACATCCTCAGAACGCCATTCTGACTGGGCAGAGTTCTCTCCAAAAAGGACCCCGTCTATCTTCTCATAATAGCGTAGGAGTCGTGAACGCGTGCCTGAGCGTACATGCTAGAGGCACAACAAAAGCGCGGCAGACCTAAGAGCTATCGGAAGCTGTTGTTGTATGGGCTGGTAGGGCGTCCAGAGATTTCCGTGTACAGCTGGCCAAGAAGCTGCTAGTGTAGAAGGTAATGTATGTAGTTTCCATAGTATAGTAGTTTAAGATGTAATGCTAGGCAAATGTGACACTGTAATTATTCCTGAGATGCAGTGGACACAAACTAATCTTAGTATAAATAAATAAATAAATATCCTGGGACTTTACACACGGCCATCTGATCCCAAACTAAGCAGAGCTTGTACTATGGAAACCAGATAACTGATATACTACATATACTACTTTTTTTTTCTAAATACATACTTATATAGATATTTACACCCAGACACAGAACAAACAGACATGTTCATGCACATAAATGTTTGTCCTGGGTGGGAATCGAACCCACGACCTTCGGTTTGGCAGTCAGAGCGTTAACCACCAAGCCAACTTGCCTGTCAGTATATATAAATAGGGTTAAGTACCTGCATTAAATATATAGTATTGTTAACGAGCGTATCTTGCCAACAAGCTATATAGCTGGGCAAGGAAAATTGTATGTGTAATTTGATATTTTTTACATTGAAATAAATGATGTAAAAAAAATTGTTTGGGATCAGATGGTCATGTATAAAGAATATCCCAGGATATTATTATTATTACATTAATTAGTTCTTTTCCTGAGGTTTCACCCTCTTTGGGATGAAAAGACCTTAAATCCTATTTCATGATCTAATACTTTAGATCTACAAATCATAAACATCTATGCCGTTACAGAGTTTAATGTTAAAAAACATACGTACAGAAAAAATTGCAAGATAGGTATAAAAAATTACATAGTAAGTAAACCTCACAAAAAGTGGCGAAGGTTTACATGTACTTAACAAATAATCTTCCAGTCTTCGCATACACTTGTGGCGAAATCTATGAACACGCCTGCAAACCTTCACCGCCCGCACCACAGTGATGCAGCGATTTCTATGAACGAGTAGAACCACGCGACAATCATACATCGCAATATCAAGGTTCTCTCAGGATTTGACATATATACAAGCATCCAACATCAACAGTTGGACCGCGGTCCCCAGGCATGATCACCTAGCGGCGGAAGATCTTCCCTTTTAAATGGAGGAGTCTCATACCTCGCTCCTCCATACACTAATGATTTATTATAGACTAGCTTCGCCCTCAGTTTCACCCGCGATAAAGATTATTTTTAAAGACTAAAGGTAGCTTCTGATTCTCCTTACCAAATTTTATTAGCTAAACAGCTGATCGTTAAGACGTGATAATCTAACAAGCAAACATACAGAAATAAAATTGATTCTAAAATAATAATATGAAGGTATGCTGCTTTTGGGATACAAACGATAGCATCTGAGACAGCTACTCGACATTACTTCCTGAGGGATATTCAGAGCTGTCGACAGCTCGTACTAAAGTTCTGGTACGCATACCCGATTCGGATGACGAATTTTTAAGCCAGCTATAGAATCAAATGGCCAGTTGGCGGTTGTTGGTGGTTGGTGGTTAGCGCTCTGACTGCCAAACTAAAGGTCGCGGGTTCGATTCCCACAAAGGACAAACATTTGTGTGCATGAACATGTCTGTTTGTTCTGTGTCTGGGTGGAAATATATATTTAAGTATGTATTTAGAAAAAAAAAATTGTATATGTAGTATATCAGTTATCTGGTTTCCATAGTACAAGCTCTGCTTAGTTTGGGACCAGAGGGCCGTGTAAAGAATGTCCCAGGGTACTTGTTTATTATTTTATTTGTAATGTGTCCATCATAGGTTAAATTGCACCCACCGATCGGAAAATTAAGCAAGTTCGTTGGAATATAAGGGATTATTTTATACATGTTTGATGGTAATATAAAAGCTAAAATATACGTATGGGTACTGTAGCACCAAATATAAACATGTTCATGAACACAAATGAGAGAGTGGGAATCGAGTCCACAACCTGTGAGGTGGCAGTCAGGGTCACCAGCCACAAAACCAACTGACTCGTCCCCTCCCCCCCCCCCCCCCTCCCCCCCACACCAACTTAACAAGCGATATTTTTCTCTACGTACAACTTTAAAGCAATATTTATTGCGTCTTAAGTATTGAAGGTACTTTCCCTTTCGGCCCGGTCGATTGAGTCACTCAATAACCCTGAATAAGTATAGTGTACAAACTGTATCTATAGGTAATCTTTTATGACTACTATTTAGGGCATTGCCCTTACAAATTATTGTTTCCTACTTTTAGTTTTCATGGAATACGGAAATTGCCAATTCCTTTATGCGAGGTGATCAAGTTACATGCAAAAACTTATAATTTTAGTAACTGTAGAATTAAATTTTGAAAATAAAATGGTGAGGATATAAACACCGAAGGTTACTGAAGATTGTAAGGAGCAGATGTTAATTACCTTGAATAAAATGATAAAAAACACGTAGAAGTGAAACTTTTGTCGTATAGGGAAACATTTTAATTATTCATCAATCAATTTTGTATATTTATTATAAATTTATTTTTAGTAACTCAAAAAGGTTGCGGGTCAGAATCTCAAAGCTCAAAAAACTTACTCCATGCGCTCATGCATTAAGGTGGAACAAAGACTACCTTAATTATTGGTAGACTAGCTGACCGCCTGGTTTTACTCACGATCCCGGAAAAGACTATGACTCTCTCCATACCACAAGCTATATATGAACCAAATTACAGCAAAATCGGTTCAACCATTTATCCATGAAAGAATAACAAACAAACACTTCCGCATTTATAAATTAGTTAAGATGATACAGGAAAATAAATTCATAGGACATTCTTCACACATGGTTACCTGATCAAATATTAAGCAGGGTGTATTGCTTGTACTAACTTACTTGTTAACTGATATACTACTTTAAAAGACATACTTATATAGATATTTACTCCCAGCCACAGAACAAACAGACATGTTCATGAACACAAATGTGTGTCTGGGTGGGAATCGAACCCACGACCTGCGGCTTGGCAGTCAGGGTCTCTAAATACCAAACCATCTGGCCCGTCAGAAAAAAAAAGTTATGATAATTTTATTTCAACTCTAGTCTGGATGGTACGTATCAAGTAGGTACAAAGAACCCCTACCACAGTACGGTTGCTTCTCGAATCCTACGACATTCGAAGTCTCGAATCTCTGAGCCAACGTCGCCTTTTCACTTACATCCATCTAAAGCAAACGCGCTATTAAATTTTGCGCAATACATCCTCTTCCGTTCAGTTCCGCTCTGTTTCGTGCGTTGTCGTAATAAGATGAACATTGCCATGCAATTTGCCCGTTTGGTGATCATCGAGCCCACGTAATTGAGTTGCAACATATAAATTTGTCAACTTGAACATTGCAGTATGAAAACACAATAGTATCTAGCAATGTCAGGTTACCAAACTTGGGTGCGCAGGAGCAGTTTTGTGACGTAATCATAAAATACTACGTTGTGACGGTTCGTGTTTGTTGAATAACAGTCGAATATCTTTGCATTGAGAAGATGTAATGAATTTGTGCCGATGGATGTTTTGATGACTTGGCAGATATTTCGTTTATAACCTGGAGTATCAATTTTGATCCGGGGAAAATGTTACATCCCTCGGGAACTCAGGTGTAACAGTGGGGATAGCTATTGAATTATGTTAGGAAGCTGCGATATTAGATGAAATTAATGCAAGAAAAAATGGAAATTACTGTATATTTTACGAGCCCTGGCCCGATCGTGAGTTCGATATCCATGAACATAATATCTCTTTGTTATGTGTCTGGGTGTAAATATCTATACAACTTGTTACAAAATACCCCGTAAAAATATAATTAATTATCAAAGCCAACAACCCTGGTAAGCTTTCATGTCAGGGAACCAGATAATTTAACAGAAAGGCCTGCGTACCTATTTTACCTAATAATTGTCTACTTTAATAGTTTTTCTATTTTTTATTCATAACAATCATTTTTTTTATTTGTTTTGGGTATGATATACATCGTTACTACGCGCGATAAAGATTATTTTTAAAGACTAAAGGTAGCTTCTGATTCTCCTTACCAAATTTTATTAGCTAAACAGCTGATCGTTAAGACGTGATAATCTAACAAGCAAACATACAGAAATAAAATTGATTCTAAAATAATAATATGAAGGTATGCTGCTTTTGGGATACAAACGATAGCATCTGAGACAGCTACTCGACATTACTTCCTGAGGGATATTCAGAGCTGTCGACAGCTCGTACTAAAGTTCTGGTACGCATACCCGATTCGGATGACGAATTTTTAAGCCAGCTATAGAATCAAATGGCCAGTTGGCGGTTGTTGGTGGTTGGTGGTTAGCGCTCTGACTGCCAAACTAAAGGTCGCGGGTTCGATTCCCACAAAGGACAAACATTTGTGTGCATGAACATGTCTGTTTGTTCTGTGTCTGGGTGGAAATATATATTTAAGTATGTATTTAGAAAAAAAAAATTGTATATGTAGTATATCAGTTATCTGGTTTCCATAGTACAAGCTCTGCTTAGTTTGGGACCAGAGGGCCGTGTAAAGAATGTCCCAGGGTACTTGTTTATTATTTTATTTGTAATGTGTCCATCATAGGTTAAATTGCACCCACCGATCGGAAAATTAAGCAAGTTCGTTGGAATATAAGGGATTATTTTATACATGTTTGATGGTAATATAAAAGCTAAAATATACGTATGGGTACTGTAGCACCAAATATAAACATGTTCATGAACACAAATGAGAGAGTGGGAATCGAGTCCACAACCTGTGAGGTGGCAGTCAGGGTCACCAGCCACAAAACCAACTGACTCGTCCCCTCCCCCCCCCCCCCCCTCCCCCCCACACCAACTTAACAAGCGATATTTTTCTCTACGTACAACTTTAAAGCAATATTTATTGCGTCTTAAGTATTGAAGGTACTTTCCCTTTCGGCCCGGTCGATTGAGTCACTCAATAACCCTGAATAAGTATAGTGTACAAACTGTATCTATAGGTAATCTTTTATGACTACTATTTAGGGCATTGCCCTTACAAATTATTGTTTCCTACTTTTAGTTTTCATGGAATACGGAAATTGCCAATTCCTTTATGCGAGGTGATCAAGTTACATGCAAAAACTTATAATTTTAGTAACTGTAGAATTAAATTTTGAAAATAAAATGGTGAGGATATAAACACCGAAGGTTACTGAAGATTGTAAGGAGCAGATGTTAATTACCTTGAATAAAATGATAAAAAACACGTAGAAGTGAAACTTTTGTCGTATAGGGAAACATTTTAATTATTCATCAATCAATTTTGTATATTTATTATAAATTTATTTTTAGTAACTCAAAAAGGTTGCGGGTCAGAATCTCAAAGCTCAAAAAACTTACTCCATGCGCTCATGCATTAAGGTGGAACAAAGACTACCTTAATTATTGGTAGACTAGCTGACCGCCTGGTTTTACTCACGATCCCGGAAAAGACTATGACTCTCTCCATACCACAAGCTATATATGAACCAAATTACAGCAAAATCGGTTCAACCATTTATCCATGAAAGAATAACAAACAAACACTTCCGCATTTATAAATTAGTTAAGATGATACAGGAAAATAAATTCATAGGACATTCTTCACACATGGTTACCTGATCAAATATTAAGCAGGGTGTATTGCTTGTACTAACTTACTTGTTAACTGATATACTACTTTAAAAGACATACTTATATAGATATTTACTCCCAGCCACAGAACAAACAGACATGTTCATGAACACAAATGTGTGTCTGGGTGGGAATCGAACCCACGACCTGCGGCTTGGCAGTCAGGGTCTCTAAATACCAAACCATCTGGCCCGTCAGAAAAAAAAAGTTATGATAATTTTATTTCAACTCTAGTCTGGATGGTACGTATCAAGTAGGTACAAAGAACCCCTACCACAGTACGGTTGCTTCTCGAATCCTACGACATTCGAAGTCTCGAATCTCTGAGCCAACGTCGCCTTTTCACTTACATCCATCTAAAGCAAACGCGCTATTAAATTTTGCGCAATACATCCTCTTCCGTTCAGTTCCGCTCTGTTTCGTGCGTTGTCGTAATAAGATGAACATTGCCATGCAATTTGCCCGTTTGGTGATCATCGAGCCCACGTAATTGAGTTGCAACATATAAATTTGTCAACTTGAACATTGCAGTATGAAAACACAATAGTATCTAGCAATGTCAGGTTACCAAACTTGGGTGCGCAGGAGCAGTTTTGTGACGTAATCATAAAATACTACGTTGTGACGGTTCGTGTTTGTTGAATAACAGTCGAATATCTTTGCATTGAGAAGATGTAATGAATTTGTGCCGATGGATGTTTTGATGACTTGGCAGATATTTCGTTTATAACCTGGAGTATCAATTTTGATCCGGGGAAAATGTTACATCCCTCGGGAACTCAGGTGTAACAGTGGGGATAGCTATTGAATTATGTTAGGAAGCTGCGATATTAGATGAAATTAATGCAAGAAAAAATGGAAATTACTGTATATTTTACGAGCCCTGGCCCGATCGTGAGTTCGATATCCATGAACATAATATCTCTTTGTTATGTGTCTGGGTGTAAATATCTATACAACTTGTTACAAAATACCCCGTAAAAATATAATTAATTATCAAAGCCAACAACCCTGGTAAGCTTTCATGTCAGGGAACCAGATAATTTAACAGAAAGGCCTGCGTACCTATTTTACCTAATAATTGTCTACTTTAATAGTTTTTCTATTTTTTATTCATAACAATCATTTTTTTTATTTGTTTTGGGTATGATATACATCGTTACTACGGTTCTTAAATATTGTGAATGGACTTGTTATAAGGCCCCATTTAACCTCCTTTCGGCTTTACGGGTAGTTTTGTAACACTCTGTATATGGATATAAAAGTTGTATACGCCGTCAGTCAGTGGATTTTCATAATACTATATCTGCTTAGTTTGGGATTCGAAAAGAATGTCTCAGAATCTATATAAAATTTATAGCAAAATAGTTCCTATGAGGCACCATCACCTCAAAACTACTGAACATATCGGGATGGAACTGCTATCAAACGACGTGGAATTATTCGTAGATGGATATAGGCTATATATGATATTGATAAACGCTGGTGAAACCGCGAGGGACAGCTAGGTATTATATATTACTAGCTGTCCCCCGCGGTTTTACCCGCGTTCCCGTGGGATGTCACATGTATTATACATAAAAACCTTCCTCTTCAATCACTCTATCTATTGAAAAAAGCGCATCAAAATCCGTTTCGTAGTTTTAAAGATTTAAGCATACATAGGGATATAGGGACAGAGAAAGCGACTTTGTTTTATACTATGTAGTGATGGTGAATGCAGCGAAATTAAAGCTAGCACTACCTCTCACTGTGATTCAAACATGACTGAAGCTAATTTGCATATCTGACAAACATCACTTATTACACATTCTGACGATCTCTTGGTTAAAAAAAAACAATAGATCCAATTAAAACCTATATATAGCTCGCAACGAGACTTGATAGTAAGGTCCACGCACTTGAACGTACTTGAACTGCAATGCAAAGGCGTCAGCAGAAGAAGTAAAAAATAAAATTAAAATAATATTCATGCCTGGTTTCATTTGTTTTATTGTAAATTGTATCTATTTTTATATCATGAATTACCTCTTTTTTCTTGCACCATCGACAATCGCCGTTCTTTGATTTGAATACAGAACCACTCTTACGGGTCGTTTACTAGTTTTTTACCCTCGACGCAAAAAGAGCGGTGTCTGTGTGAGTGTTGTCTGTCTGTGACATCGTAGCTCTCAAACGAATAGACCGATTTCGATGCCGATTTTTTCATTTTAAAGCCAGTTTCCTTGCAGTGGTTCTTAGTTATTTTTGGTTAATATCGGTTTAGCATTGTAAGAGTATCAGCTCTTTTCCAAAATTATATAATGGGGTATCAATAACAAACTAATATAATACCCCTATTTTTGCGTCGGGGGTTAAAATTAGGTTAAAATTTATAGCTAAACACAATTATTATTCAAATAAGCCAACAAACAGGCAATCTACCTGTGTACCTACATTCAAATTCAGTTGCGATACGACTCAGCAAATGGGTATAAGCAAGACTTAGGTATATCATTACCTACTTCACAGCGGACTATTATGAGTAACGCTCAAATTTATGCGTAATGGAAAATGCCATTAAATCGTACCACAAAAGAATATTGTACTGACCACACGTGATATGACTAAAAAGCATTACAAAATACAGTCTCAATCGACAAAAGGGGGTCAACAATATGAAAAGCAATTAGTAATATAATTTTTTTTTTGTGAGACCACTCCACAGATTTGGTTTCGTCATAACCATCCGCGTAATAGATGATCGAAATGAAACGTAATGTTTTTTTATCCGTCAGTCCATTTGAGATTTTATTGCATTGAAAATAAAGTTCAAAGATGTTGGCTTAATTAAACTCCTTAAGGTAATTATTACTTTATTGATTTTAAGTATTTGTTTACGGATACGACTTTTTCTGAACTGTGTTTTTTTAAGTTATAAACAATAAACCTACATTCATGATGATAATGCAATTTATATTATTTAGAAAAAGCCGATTAATAATTAAATACTCGTATAATATATGTATGCGAAAAATTTTACTACAAATTCGAAACTGTATTTAGCCCTATAGGATTCTACTAGCTACCGTACCGTGGTTTTACCCGCGTTCCTGAGGGATCAAATATATCTGAGGTATAAACCTTATTTATACCTTATTTATATGGAAATAGGGTCGCTTTCTGTCTGTGAAATATTTTTTAGAATAACTGCAGTAAATCCGGAGTTTACTTCAATATACATACAAATTGTTAAGATTTTGAATCTGTAGTAAACGGAATATTCCGGACTCTGTTATTATTATGCACCTAAGTGCGCGCATAAATGACTGCACATATAAATGTTTTTTTTTTTTTTTATTCAGAATATACACTGAACAGTTTGATATCATATTTTTTTTGTTTATATTTAAACCAGCTGTCCCCCGCAGTTTCACCTGCGTTTTCGAGGTATGTAACATTTTCCCGGCACAAAATGAATCCTATGTTACTTTTAATACCTCCAAGAATATGTGTACAAAGTTTCATGATGATCGGTTAAGGAGATTTCGCGTGAAAGCGTAACAAAGAAACTTACATTCACATTTATAATATTAGCAGGGATATCGTGAATGGATGATCCATCTGAAACAAAACTAAGTAGAACTTATACTATGGAAACCAGATACCTAATATAACACATATATGTATATACAATTTTTTTTCTAAATACCTGCTTATAAAGATGAACAAACCGCAATGGCAGTCAGGGTCTCTAACCACCAAGCCAACTGGCCAACAAAGACTGAAACAAGTTAAAAATAAAACCTTTTTAAAAAGTGAACTTCAATATTTTAATTTGAATCCATCTTGCCAGTACTTACGCACACAATTACATATTGAAACTTCTGTTCCGTGGTCAAACAGAAGTAAGTACTTGTCTCATAACTGTGACGTAACGGCCAAGGTCTGAAAATGGAATGATCTTACCTAAGATGCATCGATCGAGTTCAGTTTCGTCTCAGTGTCGCTTGGGAGGCTTGCGGCTGCGCCAGCGTCGGTTAATGCGCGAGTTTGGTTCGGATTTTGTGTTGATAATTGAAAGTGAGTGATTTTTTTTACAATTTTAAAAAAAATATTTACAATTAAAATAAATACATTAAAAATATACGTTCTTACCGTGCACATAAGGTAGAAATAATAATGACAACGGACTACATTGAATAAATCAACAATTATGTATTTTTTATAGTTAAATTTTTTTAAAACCATGCGATTTTTTAATTATACTATCTAAATTCGTATATTACCACAATTTTACTATGGTAATTGTTAATGTAGTCAAAGGTAAGCTCGCAACTGGCTCTCAAGTGCCACTGCCAAAACTTACTGGTAGTTGCTTGGTGTTTTTTTTTTTTTATTGAGAGTGGTATCTCCATTTTAAAAAAACCATAGAACTCTACCGCCGCGGCGCCGATTTATAGTTTCCTCACAATATTTTCCTTCAAAACCTCAAGAATATCCATAGACTTAATACTAATTCGGATTTAATGGATGTACCCGCTATTCCTTGGATAAGTCTAATCAAAAACAGTTCTTAATTCAAATAAAACAGCCAGATACCGTGTATCTGGCCATTGATAAATCAGCCATTAGTACAAACAAAACATTTCGAGTATATGGAAGGAATGTATGCACCTCTCATGACAATATCAATGAAAAGTAAAATACGACAGACAATTATGTGTTACCTAATATAGGAATACGAAAGTGAGACAGTATGACTTTCTATTTGCTAGTTTTTGACTAAAAATAATATGAATATACATTAACATATTATATTAAGTGCCAACGGACAGTTGTATGTTTAATATACATAAATAATTTGACTTAGACTGTATTGCATAAAATAATTTAAATTGTAAAAATATTTATATTTCCCGTTCCATTAATATGTTTGTTTCTAATTTTATTCCCTAACTTTTACTTATGTTACTGACATAATACAAACTCTAGGGGAATTCTATAATATCCCAAAATACATTTATTTTTTAAAAAATCCAAATAATGACAGGTCAGTTGGGTTGGTTAGCGACCCTGACTGCCAGTAGCAGGTCACGGGTTCAATTCCCACCCAGGACAAACATTTGCGTGGATGAACATGTCTGTTTATTCTGTGTCTGGATGTAAATATCTATATATGTATGTATTTAGAAAACTAAAAGGTAGTATTGTATTATATCAGTTATCTGATTTCCATAGTACAAGCTCTGCTTAGATTGGGATCAGATGGCCGTGTTTAAAAGAATGTCCCAGGATATATATATATATATTTTTTATATAAAGTACACAATTTTCATGAAATTCTTTCATATATAAAACAAAGTCGCTTCCGCCGTTTGTACACTTAGATATTTTAAACTACGCAACGGATTTTGATGCGGTTTTCAATAACAGACAGAATTACTCAAGCGGAAGATTTATATCTATACTTTTATCTCTCTGGTAAATAGAGGTGAAACCACGGAGGTAGCTAGTATAAAATAATGCACAATAATTCTCATACCTATACTAAAAACATGTGTTCGCTACACGAATCTCTTTGGCAAGTTATGAAAGAATGACATGAGTATATACAATCTTACGCATTTATATGGGATTTCATAGTACTAAATTAGTTGCTGCCAGACTGACTATAAGCGTATATGTACCGATCCGAAATTCTAAATAATTTACACTTCTAAACTAATATACTAATTACTAATAATATTATAAAAAGGAAAGATTTGTATAAAAGTATGTTTGTTACTCTTTCACGCAAAAACTACTAAACGGATATGAATGTAACTTGGCACATAGATAGAGCATATCCTGGAATAATATATAGCCTACTTTTTATACCGGGAAAATGTGATATCCCTCGGGAACGCGGGTAAAACCACGGGGAACAGCTAGTAATAATAATATTATACAGAGGACAGATTTGTATTTTTGTATGTAACGAATAAACTTATAAAGTACTGGACAGATTTCAAAAATTCTTTAGCCATAAGAGAGGTACATTATCACTGAGTAACATAGGCTACATTATATTTGAAAAAAATTGGGATTGGATATGATCCTTACTAAAACTCCAATATTACATCGTAAGTACGTCGTAAGATTATATACAAAAAAAATGTAAAAAAAATACCTAAAAAATCCTTAAATCGAGTGCGCTGCGAAACCTATTAGCTACCCTAAATAACTTCACACAATCGACGAAACCTTTGTTTTTATAATGTGACGCATAGTTTGTAACTACCTAGGCACATAAGAACAATTTATGTCAACTCTACTTGATCAAATCAGCTATATCTCAGGGGCCAGGCCTAAAAAATAACCCTAGATACGCCAATACTGACCAGCATGATTATAATGAAATAAAGAAACCCTACCCACCTTCTAAGAATGTCAAGTAAAAAGGCTTCCATAAAAAAACCTGAAAGTTCTTTCCAAACCAGTTCCGACATAAAAGGTCGCAAGTTATTGAGTAAGTGGTTTCTTTCTAAGAAATACTTTGTTCGGTTAACCACAATATTTCATAAGTTTAAAATTAAATAGTAGATAGGTAGTTCAATAACACTTTGAATGTTACTTAAATTAAGTATTTTGTAAATGTTAAATATAAAAGCAAATAAAATTGATATTATAAAATGGCCAAAATGTCAGAAATTCAAAAAAAAATTATATAAAAAGTATAAAGATTTTTAAAAATGTAGCCTTGCTGAGTTTCTCGCCGGTTCTTCTCAGTTAAAGTCCGACTTCCGCACCGGTAGTAGCTTCAGTAACTTTAAATTGGTCCTTCATAAGTGCCCTCCGTGAGCCTAAACTGAATGAATGGTTTTGAATTCTATTGAAAAACTTTCTAGTACACCAAACAAAATAATTTGACTACTACTTTGAACTACTTTGGTCCATAGTGCATAAAATGTAAGCGATATATCACATAAGTAAGTTTCAAAATTTTGGCCACAATTTTTTATCAGTTTACATCCTTGCTAGATTTACTTATCAATTAATCGAATCTTAAGGGGGTTACCAAGAGGGGCAGTGACCCAGAGAGATATTCAAAAAAGCAAATGCAAACCAACCAAAGTCCTGTCCCAAGCGGTATTTCCGGACCGATATGACCTCCAAACCTTAAAGAAAAGGCCGGCAACGCACTTATGGCTCCTCTGGTGTTCCGGGTGTCCATGGGCGGCGGTAGTCGCTTACCATCAGGCGATACGTCTGCTCGTTTGCCTAGCATAACATAAAAAAAAACACACACACACACTTGACTTAGTTGACGAATCATTCTCGTAAGTCGAAACGCGAATGATTTCTCTAATTCCATTCTTAGTATTCCGTTCACGCTGCTAAAGTCTATTGTTAACAAAAAATCGCTACACTAATTCCTAAGGCCAGACCATTTTAATTTAATCTCAAATTCTTTTAAATCAATTAAACAAATAAATACAATAAATTTGTTTACAAGTTTTATTTATTGTACAGTCAAAAGCTCATATAACTTTCCAAATTGGACTTTGTTCTTATTACAATCGCCGTAGAGGTGAAACTTACACTACAAGTGCAAAGCTACATGTGCCCTTTACTGGGAACTGTCAATAATTGTAAATATACAATTTATACTTTACCCATACTCTTTATACTAATTTGCCTCTTCTGGGCCATCGGCTAGCGACACCCTTTACGATACTTTCAATTATCTAGTAACCCTAGCTATCCTGTGGGTAGGAGCTAGGTTACCTCATAAATTAGGCCTATCATTGCCCCTTTTTTAAACATAATCTGTGGATAGTGGGGTAATTACGCCTCTAGAGTAACGTTGTTTCCATATACTAGCAACTGTCTATACCGTTTTATATTTAAATATAAAACAATTAACATTATTGCATTGAGGATAAGGTGAATCTATTAATCCATTGGTTATTGTATGATGATGCATATGATCTTATCATAAAGCAATTCAGGTCCATATTTGTAGGACATTCTTGAACGGCTAAACAGCCGCACGGCGAGCTAGTTAAGTGTTTGTTATCGTATCTCAAAGAGTCATCTACTTGTTAGATCTATATTTCAAAGAGGAAACATTTATTTTGAAGTAAAGTTTCTATAACGATGCTCGGGACGCTTGCCGCGCGCTGTCTCTATCCGTCCTAAGAGTCAGACGTCAGTAGCGTTACACGATATAATTATATAGGCATACAGAGTGGCAGCATTTTTTTAACCCTTAGTTCCTACGCTTTTTTTTTATTTATTTCTTTTAACATTTTCTACGGACTCTTAATCCGTACTCTTTGAAGATTCTACGATAAATTATTTTAAGATCAAGTATTGTGTTTCTAAAAATTAACATCTTTCCGCGTGTGCTCAGCTTGTTGTTTTGAACTGAGGCTTGTGGTTCCTTAATAATAGTGTTACATTGAGCTTTTCTATTGCCGATACATAGATTATAAATAAATAACTTAGCATTTACTTAAATTTTGTTACACTTATTCATCAAAATTGATAATTCTAAATATTAAAGTTTAAGCTATTTCGGCCTCGGATGGTTTCGCTCCCAAAAGACTCTCAATGACAACTGCAGTTCCTACGCTTTATTCTATTTTATAATATATATTTCTTTTAGTTGCTCTGCGCTCTCCTAAATAGTAAAATAATTTCAATTCGATCATAATTCTTTAATAGCAATTGAAATACTTATTAACATTTAAATGATATAATTTCAGCAATACCATCATGGCGTCGGTAGCAACCTTAGTGCAGCCTTCAGGAGAACTGTGGAAGAAGATCAGGGTGGAACTGAACGAGGATGTGAACACCAGAGACCAGGACTTAGCAGCCATCAAGGAGTGGTTGAGGAAACAGCCACATTTGCCTGATGAATGGGGTAATTAGATTTGACTCATATGGATCTAAAGGTCATGAAATGAAATGAAATATATTTCTTCAAATAGCCCAGGGAATTATAAATGGTCAGACTAACGCATTGATAGTTGAACCGACGAGCTTTACAAGGCTATTATGTATTGCTCTTGGATTCGAATTTAAAGGCGATACATTGGTTTCGTGCCGACTGCTAACTCTCTCTGCGCGTTGATGTGTAAAAGTGACGAACCCACCTTTAGTCTCTTATAGTTATAACATGATGAGTCTTTTACAGTTTTAAATAGTTTCAACTTCCATTTCAAGAGGTTTATCTTATTGCCTAACTATTAAAGTCACTGAGAGACAAGTCAAAAATTCATTAATATATCCGTTCGTTATGGAAATTTTGAAAAATGTTACCGATTCAGGTTTTTTTGGGCTTTCGAAAACGACCATAAATCAGTACCCGCGTTTTGTAATTTGGATTCTTCGTTTATATAAGATTAATGGCCCGGCAAGTGAGCAAAGAAAAACCCCAGACGTGACACCACTGCAATAAAATATCTTTAT
Source organism: Habrosyne pyritoides (assembly GCA_907165245.1). NCBI lineage: Eukaryota > Metazoa > Arthropoda > Insecta > Lepidoptera > Drepanidae > Habrosyne > Habrosyne pyritoides. Next base: position 3,857,779 of record OU015606.1, read on the forward strand.
TAACACACATTAAGCAGTCTTGCAGTATTGCGTGGTGTTGAGTCTAGTTTTTGTGGTTCAACTAAAGCTTTAGGATAAAAAAACTATTCTTTATTCTTTAGTGGTGTCCATAATATCCCCTCATGCGTAAATGATTCTCATTTTGAAATTGAGCTATACTAAAATATAAAGAGAATATTTGATTGGTTGCATTGAATAGGCTTTGAAACAACTGGACCGATTTGAAAAATTCTTTCAACATTGGGAAGTTACACTATCCCCTGGTGACATAGGCTATATTATATTTTCATAACACTTTGGGATCCTTACTAAAACTCCATTAAAATAACCCATGGTTTAAAAAAATACATAAATTACATCGCGTGCGCTGCGAAAACTATTGATGGGTAAGCACAAAATAATGTAATTAGGTATTTGATACGTTCATCGTCCTAAAAATTGTCTTGAGCGTTAGGTGACTCTTAAGTTTTTAACTTGCTACTGAAAATGAACGTTATTAGCAATTATCTACGTTGTCGCAAAATCATCAATTTTTTTGCCCCGCGGCTCACCGCTATTTTTATTGAATTTTCCCTAAGAAAACAGACCTATAACTTTATTGTTTACTTTCAAATCTCAAATATTTAAATGTTTTAGTTCCCAAACCATGCATCCGGTTACAATGAGTCGAATGCGCGCTCATATTGTAACAAAACAATATGACAACTTATGTATTCTTGTACCGGAAAAATAATATTTAAGTTTGTTTTTGTTGTTATAACAAGTTTAACTTAAGCCTTACTTACACAGAATAGGGATTTTATGAATCCATGTCATCCTCCAATGACAATGACAACGGCAATATTACGCTAATTTACTGAACCTTTTCTAAACAAATTATCAAAATTGCATTGCATTCAAAAGGCCACGGAAATCAAGGTCAACTTACTGATGTTACCACCGGTTCGGAAGTCATCCTTTAACTGAGAAGAACTGAAAAGAAACTCAGCCATGTAATTATTTTGAAATTTACTATGTTATCGAATTGTATGATCTGTATGACTTTTGAATATTATAACAAAAATTCGTTAATTACGTGAATGATGTCACATGCCAGTATTTCATACAATGTGAATGATGTGATCCAATTACATGCATTTATTTAATTTATTGTTTATGGTTTCATAGACTAAATCAAAAGTGATAAAGATGTTAGATTTTGGGAGGACTAGCTTAGTTACCAAAGTTAGTATGTTACTGAGTGAATAAGCAGTAAATATGTACAATGAATACTCAACAAGGATATTAAAATAAACATATTGACTACGAACTTCTGATTTAAATGTCAGAATTTCAATCAACACAAAAGAACTATAGATGATATATCATTTGATAGGTCATAATGTAACATATTATTTATTATAACAATAACATTTACTATTTCTGTAATTAAAATTAAATTTGATGATCATTTGAATTTTATTACTTCTTATTAAAAAAAATAGCTCCGTCTTATTACATTGAAAATTCATTTAGGTTTTTAAAAATATTTATTCGTCACGTTTTGTCCAATAATTTGGGATCGACGTAATATTCTTGGTCCTTTGACATTTGGTGCATTGCTTTCAAGAGATGTGACAGATCTTTCTGTCAATCATCTATAGCAGGGTTTCTCAAAGTGGGGTAAGATTGACGTAATAGTGGCTTGATGACTGGCAGGCACGTGCGGCACACATGGTCATGATAGAAACGAAATACAAATATCGACAATTTAATTATTTAGTTAATGGGTTTGTCACCTGGAAACTTTAACAGGGGTTCATGGAGCGAAAAGTTTGAGAAACCCTAATCTATATGCTTTTGTTGACAACAAGATATAACATGGTCATCGGTACACTCTTTAGTCGTTTCGACCCTTAAGTTAGGATGGTATTCATCGCCACAGAGCATGCAATAATAAATAATCTACCAGTTTAATAATTATTACCTGCCTGTTTAAAGTGAGCGGAAAAATAAAACAATAACCTAAGTAGAGAGCAATTAACTCTAGTTAGCGCCGGCCCTGGGTTAGAGCGAGAGGACCGGTCGGTCTAGGCGCCAGGTAGCAAAGGGCGCCGAAATAAATAGCTAATTACATAGCGGTAGGAACTATGCTTATGTTTAAGAAGCACGAGTGTTACATTTAGAGCTTCTTGATTTAAAACCTCAGTCAGGCGCTGACTGTAATAAATACTTGGAACTTCCAAATGATGATGATAATAAATTTAATTCCAGATGAAGACCGTCTCATGACCTTCCTCCGTGGCTGCAGCTTCTCTTTGGAAAAATGCAAGAGGAAACTTGACATGTACTTCACTATGAGGACTGCATGTCCTGAGTTCTTCAACAATAGAGACATTAACAGACCAGAACTTTCGGATTTAATTTCTAGAGTGTAAGTTATATTTTTCTTTCTTTAAGAGGAGACAAGTGGGAGTCAGAGAGTATCATCGGACAATATTTAACAAAATGACGGAAAATACATGTTTCTTGTATGAGCCTTAAATTTATGCTTGACTTTATACTCTCTGTGATAATTTGAAAAGTCTATTACGACTCAAATACAATACATATAAAACTATCTGACGGACGGACGGACCCGTTGAGGTCTCGTTTGCACCCTTTGGATACTGAAGTTAAAATGAACGTTTGTATGTATTTATGTTTGACCCGCATGTCTTCATATAGGTACAATTCATTTGATGCAATGAATAATATTTATAAATTTGGAGAGACTTACAAAAAATTGAGATTTGTTGACATGCAAAATCATCAGGTTTAGCTCTAACATAGAGATGTACAGTGACGGGAAGCGTCGACCAGAGCGCTTAGAAATATCACGAAAGACGCACGAGCCCCAAATAAAGCTAGAGTTTTAAAGGTAGAATTTTATCACAATAAATGTTTTAATAGTATTTTATTCTCTGTTTAATTACAGTCAAGGTCCACCACTACCTGGTTTGACTCCTGAAGGACGAAGAGTTACTATTTGTCGAGGTGAGGATCTACTTTATTCATAGCTTAGATTTTGTTCTCAAATAAGATTATGGTAATTTTGCATAAATCATATTGATTCAGTCACTATATATATGGACCATATTGGTTTATTGTAAGAATTTAATAAACTAAGTTCTTATAGGATGTTGTGTACACCTGTATGAGACATACATATTAGAACTATACTGATAATTAATTAATTATATTTCAATAAAAATAAAAATAATAGAAATAGACCCAAATCAAAAGCGATGGACAGCAGTTGGTATGGTTATAGATATCCTGCACCAGAATTGTGAACTCTATCGGATTCAATGTGGAACCACATTTCATAATAGATTGATGGTTCAACGGGCGAAAGGTGTGGCGCCGTCAATGTAATACAAAATTGACTGCAACAACGATTCCGAGAGCATTATTCTATCACCCTGCTGCTAATAGGTCTTAAGTTTGATTCAACGTCCAGGATTAACATGTTTACTAAATCTGTGTCTAGCAGACAATAGTTCTTAAACAGTTCGACGGGCCAGTTGGCTTGGTGGTTAGAGACCCTGACTGCCAAACCGAAGGTCGCAGGTTCGCCATACTACAAGCAGTACACACTGCTTAACTTGGGATCAGATCAGGAAGAATGTCTTGGGATTTATTTAAACATGTATTTAAAAGTAAAACAGAACTCCATAAAGTCCACATTAATTTCAGGTCTTGACAAGAATTTAGACCCCGGCCAGCTGAACGATGCCTTCAAGCTAGCCATGATGATTGGCGATATCAGACTTAGGGAAGAGATTGAAGGCGTGGCTGGCGACGTATATGTGCTGGACGCCAACATAGTGGTGCCAAGTCACCTGGCGAAGGTGTCACCTACGGCTTTGAAGAAGTTCCTGATATGTGTACAGGTATGAACTATATTTTTGAGACTAGCTACCGTACCGTGGCTACACTCGCTTTCCCGAGGGATGTAATGTATCCCAAATTACAATGTCAAATTGGAATTGTTTAGCTTTCTACCAGTAAAACAATGATTGAAATCAGATGAGTAGTTTCAGGGATTATCTCCTACCAATCTTACAAACATTATCTCTTTATAATATTACTAGCTCTCCCCCGCTGTTTTATCCGCGTTCCCGAGGGATATCACATTTTCCCGGGATATAAAAGCCTATATGTTATTCCAGGATATGCTTTATCTATGTGCCAAGTTTCATCCATATCCGTCTAGTAGATTTTGCGTGAAAGAGTAACAAACATACTTACATACAAACTTTGAATGTCATATTTATTTATATCGAATCAACAGCTTAAAAATAAGTTTCAAGCTTCTAGCTCTAAAAATGATAGTTCCATACAGCTTTTCATCCCCCTTTTAACCCCTAACAACCCTTTTTTCGCATTAAAAAGTAGCCTATATCCTTTCTCAGGCTCTAGACAATCTGTACACCAAATTTCATTTAAATCGGTTCAGTAGTTTTGGGCGTAAAAGCGAGACAGACAAACAGAGTTACATTCGCATTTATTATATTAGTTAGGATTATAGATATCAATTATCAACATAAAGTTGTAAGGGCCATCAGGGGCTAATAAAAAAAAGCTAAAAAGAACTATAGATATGAAACAAGTTTGCATGTGTTTTTTACGATGGTTTCCTCCACCGAATAAAAACAACCAAGGTTTTTTTATGTCAGAAGCAGGAAGAAAATATTCATAACTCAATATTCCATTTACCATTTTAGGAGGCGTATCCAATAAAGCTCAAGGAAGTTCACGTGGTGAATTCTTCAACTCTCATCGAGACCATCCTTGGCTTAGTGAAGCCGTTTTTGAAAGAGAAGATTAGAAACAGAGTGAGTTTTATTTTAAATTATGGCTTGATTCAGGAAAATAGGAATAGGGATGTGTCCTGACATGTCAAATCAGCAATTCTTCATGAAATGTCAAAACGATCGAATGTATGGAGTTTTGTATGAAATAGTAAGTTGTGACGCCATAATTGTACAGCATCTAATAACATACTCTTTATGATCAGATCGGTACAGAAAAATCACATTAATGATTTAATTTTGTTCATAATATATATAATGTTTTCGTATTATTTTGGATGTTCAATACACTGGTTAGTGTTTGATCATTTATCTTTAATACAGGACACATCCCAATTGTCAATAGGTTTTATCTTACCAACAAAAAAAAAAAAAATTACAAGACAAAAAAATATATTAGAAAATACTGCACTTGTTTACAATTTTCTATGATTAAAGTTACCTTATTTCTAATAGCCTCCAAAGTAAGCAAGCTTATTTCATGGTGGTACCATTTCTCTCTTAAAATATTAACTTTGCTGAAAGAAATATCGAAGGTACTGCGTCTCTTTCACACTAAGTAGCGTAAACGAGAAGCAACTAGTATTCTTCTTCCATCTAATGATAAACAATTTTTCAGATATTTTTGCACAGTGACTACAACAGCTTACACAAACACATTCCTAAGAGTATGTTACCTGTGGAATATGGTGGAGATGGCGGATCTCTCGCCGAGATTAACCGTAAGTTTTTAAAGCGAACATTTTCTACTACAAGACAGACATTACCATTTAGGTTAAAAATTTCAAAGAAAAGTGACATCTAAGTGTAAATACTAATCTGCCCCCTTATTCAGCTAATACAAACTTCGTCGGCGAGCCGCTTCACGGAGGCCTCGGAGAGCTTATCTCTCACGTGATTAGGCGTATTAGCATAGTTAGCGAAAGAGACAGAGCAAGGAGGCCGCGACGAAACATCCTCGAGTTAGTGTTATTTTCCTTACAGAATCGAGCCCCTGCTAAGTAGCTCTGTACTAGACCACCAAGACAAAAAATAATGCCTTGAAACGAGGCTATAAAGCCTCAGTAAAAAAAGCTCTACAAACATTCCAATTTGCCATTAATTAATTATTTAATAAAGATTAAATACGACGTTTGTGCCATCGTCTTTTAAGAGCTAGTTTCCTTCTAGACTTATAAGTGTGAACTACATATATTCATGATGAGATTAGATTTTAAAGAGTCACAACAATACAAAACAATTGTCACAACATAACTAATTATTACATACTAATATAATAGAGTAGTAGAGCTCTTAGTGCAGAGTTCGTCCGGGGAGGTACTATCACCTTACCAATTTCCGCCGTCAAGCAGTAGTGCAATTGTATTACTGTGTTTCGGTTAGAAAGGTAAGGGGGCCGGTGAAATTACAGGCACATGAGACTTAACAACTTCACGTCTCAGGGTCGACAACGCATTGGCAATGCTCCTAGTGTTGCAAATGTCGATAGGCGGCGGTGACCACTTACCATCAGGTAGACCGTCTGCTTGTTTGTCGGTCCAAGTGGCATAAAACAAAGAAAAAAAATGACTCAGGCGTGACCTTGCAGAAATCCATTGTAAGATTATACAAAAACAAATATCTAGTAACTAAATCCGCTGGATTTCCTTCATTTCCTGTCGAGTTTCCTTGCTAGGGACTTGACTGAGAAGTAGGTCCAGAATTAGTCACTAGTTATTTTTGTATAAACTTAAGTGTCACAACTTTTTGATTCTGTAATATGTGTGTCTCAAATTAAATGCATCGTTAAAAGCGCATTCACTTTTGAACTTATAATCTCAAAACGTATTCTTAACTTCACAGAAGCCTGGAAAGAGAAATTCGAAGAGTACAAAGACTGGTTCAAAGCCCAAGAGTCTATAAACGCCAATGAAGACCTAAGACCAGGGAAGCCGACGAACTACGACGAACTGTTCGGAATCGACGGTTCATTCAGACAGCTCTCTATTGATTAGGTTTAGGTATCGTTTAACGAATATGATAATATGGTGTTTCTTATATAATAATGTGATTTTAGTTATATAATGTGATATGATTAAAACTTTTTTTTACTTAATAAATAAGGATCATTTAAAATAAAGCTACTGAATATATTAGCCCTTTTTATCCTATCTTGGGAACAGCTTAGTTTAAATTCATAGTACCTTACAATATAGAACAGATAACACGGGATACCTAGGAACAGTTAGCCTAAGCTCTCAAGTGCGTGTTCGTTGTCGTTAGAGGCATAAAGATCCTCGAGGCGCACCCTCTGCGCTTACGGTTGCGCTTAAATTGGTATTTTTATAAAATACCATTTTGATGCTAGAAATCTGTATTATAATTTAAATTATAATTTATTTTAGTTGACAGACTTCAAAAAATAAATTTCCGTTATGATATTTATTTATAAAATTACTATGAACTTTTAGACAATACCGGCCAAGTGCGAGGCGGACTCGCGCACGAAGGGGTCTGTACCATTATCTATAACAGCGGCAAAAAAACATGTTTATTAGGTAGCGGTAACAGAAATACATTATCTGTGAAAATTTCAACTGTCTAACTATCATGGTTCATGAGATACAGCCTGGTGACAGACGGGCAGACGGACACACGGACAGATAGACAGACAGACAGACAGACAGACAGACAGACAGACAGACAGACAGACAGACAGACAGACCGACAGTGGAGTATTAATAATAAGGAATGAAGGAAAATGTGTTAGAACCACTTGAAAAACACACTTCTGAACTCCTATTCTAAGAACTCTATTAACTCATCTGTATTCCAGTCCAAAGTAAATAAATATACTAAAAGCAAGTAAGAAAGGCATAAGTGAATGTAAAAATAAATAGAAGATATTTTCGAAGCCGCCCATGACACTTAGACAAATACCTAACGCAAATTCCTCCAAAGTTGGAAATAACTTGAAAACCTGTAGACAACCACTCATGGTATACTGGCCGCACTTGAGAGCTACTCTCCTAGTCTTTGTGTGCACAGTTAACCCAATATCAATTGCCGCGGTGAAATAATTACTTAATTCAAAAAATTCAAAATTCAAAACCATTTATTCAGTTTAGGCCTTCGGAGGGCACTTATGAAGGTCAAATTTAAAGTTACTGAAGCTACAACCGGTTCGGAAGCCAGCCTTCAACTGAGAAGAACCGGCAAGAAACTCAGCAAGGTTACATTCTTTTTTATTTGTTATATAAATTTTTATCTATTCTGACTTTTTGGCTATTTTATAATTTCAATTTTACATAATTTTATATTTAGCAATTACAAAATACTTATTATAGGTAACATTAAAAAAAAAACAAAACAAAAAAAAAAAATATGACAAGACTACAAAATAGAAAATAACAATAATTAGGTACTTACAACTTAAACAAGAGATTTAGAGGTGCACTGTGCAGAGAGCAGCTATTTCCATACATTTTTATCTTCAATATAATGAACTACCTTGTAATACGCTTTTTCTTTCAAAACTTTCCTAATATAATTTTTAAATTTATGATCAGACATTTTGGTTATTGAAAGCGGTATCTTATTATAAAATCGAACACAATTACCAAGAAATGACTTGTTAACTTTAGTTAGTCTAAAGTATGGAACAACTAACTTCTCCCTTTGTCTTGTATTTATACTATGAATATCTAATTTTGACTCAAACATTCCTATGTTTCTACGTATAAACATTATATTTTCATAAATATATAGTGAAGGTAATGTCATTATATTTATTTCCCTAAATAAATCTCTTAATGATTCACGGGGACCCATACTGTAAATTGCACGAATTGCTCTTTTTTGTATAATAAATATTGATTCTATATCCGCTGCTGCTCCCCAAAACAAAATACCATAGGACAAGAGGCTATGAAAATATGCAAAATAAACTAATTTGGCCGTCTCAACATTCGTCAATTGTTTAATTTTCCTAACAGCAAAAGCAGCCGAACTTAATTTAGCAGCTAGAGTATCAACCTGAGGTCCCCATTGCAATTTATTGTCTAATGTAAGACCCAAAAATACCGTTTTATTTACTAGATCAATAAGGCTTCCATCTATTATTATTTGGCTATCTACTTGTGCTACATTTGGTAAAGAAAACCTTAAGCATTTAGTTTTCTTTGAATTTAGTAATAGATTATTTGTAGCAAACCACCCACAGACAATTGACATAGTATGATTAACTTTAGTTAGATCTTTGTCTTTTCTATTAACTTTAAAAATTAATGATGTATCATCAGCAAACAAGACAATATCTGTGAGGTCATTTACAACATATGGCAAATCATTTATATATACTAAAAACAAAAATGGACCTAAAATTGAACCGGTACCCCCATTTCGACTAAAGAGCCCTTGGATGTTGTACCGGTAATCCCTACCTTTTGCTGACGATTTGATAAATAAGATAAAACAAGATCATGAGCAGTTCCACAAATTCCGTAGAAGTCAAGTTTTAGTAGTAGCGTACGGTGGTCAACGCAATCGAATGCCTTGGACAGATCACAAAATATGCCAATCGCATCCTGTGAATCCTCCCATGCGCCATAAATTTGCCTCAGCAATGTTGCTGCCGCATCGGATGTAGATCTTCCCTTCGTGAAACCGAACTGATGACCATGCAATACCTTATGCTTAGTAAAGTGACTTGACATTTGATTAAGCAGCAGTTTTTCAAAGATTTTACTAAGTGCTGGCAGAACGGAAACTGGTCTGTAATCAGATGGATTCTCCTTACAACCGGACTTGAAAATAGGTACTATTTTACTATATTTCATTAAATCAGAAAAACAACCCTGATCAATGCATTCATTAAAAATATTTGACAAAACAGGTGCAATCACTGTTATTATTGATTTTACGATTGTTACTGATAAGCCCCATAAATCTTCAGTACTTTTCATATTGAGAGAATTAAAAGTTATTATGATATCGCTAGCATTAATATGGTCAAATTTAAAACTTGGAAATGTATTATGAATATGCTGCTTGAGTAAAGATTCCGCTGCTATAGGACATGATTTAAGGCTTTTAGTAGTTTTACCAGGTATACTCGTGAAGAAGTTTTCAAAAGCACAGGCTACATCTAAATTATTTGTTAGAATTTTATCATTAATTTTAAGAGTTACCTGTTCATTATTATTTCTAATTTTACCAGTTTCCGTATTAATAACATTCCAGACTGTCTTTATTTTGTTATTAGCATGACCTATTTTATTACATATAAAGTAAGATTTAGCTTGATTACACACTAACTTGAAAGTCTATGAAAATTTTCTAACATATTTATGAAATTCTTCGTTCTGAGTTAGAGATTTTTATTTATTTAGTTAAGACAGAACACAAAGTGATATAAAAAAGAAAAATATAACACAAGTCTAGGCCTAAATTTGCGCGCCGACAATACACGACCATAGCATTATATATATATTTTTTTGGATTTTTATGACCTGGTCGCTTGGACCTTTAAATCACTCATAGCATAAATTTTATAATAGACATCAGAGGAATAAACCAAGAAATCAATTATAATTTTTTTTTAAAGAATAAAACTAATAATTTTCGAACTGATGGCAATTTGAAATATTTCAATCCATCATTCACTCCATGGCGGGTATTCAAATGTATTTTTTTTAATGACAAGATGGCCGACTAACTGACAACATTTCATGTGCCTGTAATTTCACCGAACGTATCGAACTTCAGTTATACAAGTGCACGAAAAAGGGTAAGGCAGTAATTCCCCGGACGAACTATACTTCTTTACTGTTATTCCCTTGAGCATCGTCGCATACTATTATTATCAGAATTATATTATCACTATCTATTATAGATCAATCGCCACAATCTAATAGGCGATTGACAGCTAAAATTATCATTGAAAAAATAACCTTATCCATATTGGAATAAGATTGAGTCATGACGTTGGACCTTATAATCTTCTTCTATACATATATTTACAAGGAAAATGGGGTTTCTTTGACGAACCATCACCTCAAAACTACTGAACATATCGAGATGGGACTGCTGCCATTCGACGCGGAATTTTTCCTCGATGATTATAGGCTAATCATATTATGATATCTATAAACGCGGGTGAAACCGCGGGGGACAGCTTGTAAACCTTATAAGCGTACAAAAGAAACAATGGAGAAGATCAATCAATTGATGAATCATAAACAAGAACAATACATAGAGTATAGTCAGCAGTTCCAATTATGTATTCAAGAACCGAAGCGACACAGCTGGATGTGTATAGTAGGAAACGTGACTCTTTACTTAGTAATAAAATAATGTTGTAATCACATAGAGGACAATGAAACTCCGAGATCAAACAGAGTTGTGATTATGTACAGTATATGTGAGCTCGTGGATGTTTCGTCCTGGCCTTTATGCTCTGCCTCTTTCGTTAACTACCGGATCACGTGAGATGCCCACTCTCCTAGGCCTCGTCGCGCTGGCTATGTAGTTGATAGAGCGATATTATTGATGAGCTATTGGTTTTATCAAGATAAGGATTGCTAACGATAGCAATATAAGTTAACAAGTACCGTAATATTGTCGCAATAGAGTATTTATAATATTTATCAATAGTTTACTGTATGTATAAATAGGCAAAGACAAAATAATGAAATACCATTTTCTTTTATATATGTGAATCAATTGTTTTATTTTTGTGTAGTATCGATCCATGAGATTTAGTGTTTCCAATAGAAAAAAATGTTTAAAGTAAATTCATTTGATTTCCTAAAATTTTTAATAGTGATAATGGTTGAATATCAACTAAACTTGTGGCACGCTATGATGGCCATTTTGACGTTTTACAATGACAAAGAAAAATAACCTTTATTCCCTCAGACATAAGGTGCATCTATTGATCCAACAGCTAATTGTATGATGATGGAAATCAACCTTATTCCAAAGCAATACAGTTTCTATTCTTATGACAATCTGAAACGTCAAAACGGCCATCATAGCGTGCCGGTAGTATAGTGGGTGAACGCTGGTTATCCAACTAAACCTACTAGGTAACCTACTTATATTATAAATACGAAAGTTTGTGAGGATATATGGATATTTGCTTCTCTCGTGCAAAAAGTGCACAACGTATTTACATGAACCTTGGCACATTCGCACCCTCAGTACGATAATACTCCAAATTTTGCGAAATGGAGTTACGATCATAGAGAGACTAAACAAAGTACGCTCTATCCGATGAATAGTAAAACATTGTCAATTTAATGATAGAATAAGCATACCGATACTTCAGCCTCTTTAACACCCGGACCCCCCCTCCCCGCTCAGTGCAAAAGTGACCCAATCAGAGATGTGCCAAAAGTGATTATTTGAGTTAAGAACCTATTGTTCTGAAGGTGCGATATATAGAACATGCTCTAGAATAATATATAAAATTCTTTTTATGTCGGGAAATTGTAACATCTTTCGGGAACACGGGTGAAACCACGGGGGACAGCTAGTATTAATTACGGTAAGCTATTTAACAGACCATCTATATTATGAGTGATTTGCGTTGATAGTCGTGCAATACTGCTGTCATTACAATCCACAAATTATTCCTTGAAAATTGAATAAATATCAATGATTCAGTCATAAATCTTAGTTGTAATAGTATGAAGTACCTTAACTACTATATTTATTACAATCTTCCTATTCTACATAGATTTAGATGTAGTATGAAAATGCAAGTCACGCAGTAAGTTATACTTCTTGTCAGAGGATTAACAACTCTAAGATTACAGTAACAAAAGAACCATAATACCACCTAATCTTTAAATGTTTCGATGAGGTACCAAAGGTGGTATTACTACTTAAGTTACGCTAGTAATCTATTTCAGTATATTTTATTGCTATGTTGGTATAAGCGCATCACTTGAGAATGGGTGGACCTAATTTTGCAATTTAAAACCTAACTAACGTTTGTTTATTTGATTTATTTCAAGGCTAAATGACTGCACTGATCTGGCTGAAATTTGAGACACACATAGCCTGTATGGAGAGGGCATCGAATAGGAACGCGGGTGATACTGTGGGGAACATCTTGTATTTTATATGTTCGTAATAATCCGAATAAAGTTTTTAGGGAAAGAGCAAATTTGAAAGCTTCCCAAAAATAAATTAAAATTGCTTTTTTCTATGGGATTTTGGTGTGAAATCACGACCGTATCAATTTTGAATGTACGTCGTCTGTCCGGTTAGCTAGCTGGACTAGGATTTACATTAATAGCCTAAGGAAAAATGAAAATAAAATATAGAATTTACTGATTGTTACTAACTCTCGGGATCCGTATCTCGAGCACAAATAACACAAATTTAAAACTAAAATTATGACTGCATTTTTTTACGTCAAGGCCCGAAGTTAATCGAATTTTTACTGACTCAATAGATGTCATATATTGTTCATGAAATGTCAGATTTTTTCATATGACCTTCAATCCCACATTTAACACGTCGTGCAAAATAAAAGTAAAATGTTGTTCGTTAGTATGCGCATCACTTGAGGACATCTAGATCGGCGTGAATATTATTCTAAGTGTTCGTTATAGTTCAAATAAGGATTACAAGAGATGATTATATTGTACATATTTATATTACGTAAAATAGTGAAGAATACAAGGATTGTTCTCATTGTGAATCTTTAACATTAAAGCATTGTCGAAATAAAAGTAATTTAAACCCAAAGTTATGAGAAAAGTTGTTTAGATGTTGAGACATTGTTTGACGTCCATTGTTTGTGAAAATATTCAAAATTCAAAACCATTTATTCAGTTTAGGCCCTCAGAAGGCACTTATGAAGGTCAAATTTAAAGTTACTGAAGCTACTAGACAAGGAGTTCGAAATCAGAAGTTATAAGGATACTTCCTACTAATATTATAAATGCGAAAGTTTATATGTTAGAAAACTTCGTTTCCATACTCACATTGACAAAATTAGTAACAAGGGATTCCAAATGTTAGGGTTTGTCTTAAGAAACTGTAAAGAAATAAAGAGACCACAGACAAAAATTTCGTTATACAATACCCTCGTTCGGCCCCACTTAGAATATTGTAGTCAAGTTTGGTCCCCTAGTTATGATGTTCATATTAAACGCCTGGAGCGTGTGCAGAAGAGATTTTTATGGTATCTCTCATATCAGTCGAAACTGGCTAAACACTTACCTTCATATGACAGCCGTCTCGCCTACTTTCAATTAAATAGCCTGGAAAACCGGAGGATATTGCTGGATCAATTGTTTCTGCACAAACTCATAAATGGGTCCATAGACTGTCCGTCGCTATTAAGCAAAATCGACTTTAATACGCCATTGAGGCGGCCTAGAGCGTCTAAATACTTTCCTTTTGTCCTGGGAGGATCCAAGAGTAACTTGGGCTTACATTCCACTCTACATAGATTGCAAAAGCAATATAATAACCTGATAAAAAAGCACATTGACATTGATATTTTTTCTGACAATATACATAAATTTAAAACCACTGTCAGGGAAAATTTTTGAATTTAAAATTTTAATATATATTTTTTTAATCCCTTTTTAATGTATTGATTATGATTATTTATTTTGTTTTTATTGTTACTATTTTTTTTTTATTATGTTTTTATATCTGTCTTAGAATTAATAATAAAATATAATGCATGCTGTGGTAGCCTATAATTGAGGCAGCACTTAATATGATCTACTTATAATGAAATCAAATGTAATTTTGTTGGTGTATGTCTTGTTGGTTGCCCTTTAATAAATAAATAAAAGGATGTTTGTTACTCTTTCACGCAAAAACTACCAAACGGATTTGGATTAAATTTGCCACATATATAGAGAATGCCCTAGAATAACACATAGAATACTTTTTGTGCCGGGAAAATGTTATATTACTTGGGAATGCGGGTGAAACCGCAGGGGACAGCTTGTTGTTTATAAGTGCCCGTTTCACTTACGCTATCCCTACTAATATTATAAATGTGAATGTAAGTTTGTTAACTTTTTGTGCCGGGAAAAGGTTACATCCCTCGGGACGCGAGTGAAACCGCGGCAGCTAGTTATTATAAATATAGTATAAAGATATTTTTGAAGTGAAACTTCTTATGGGAGTCTTTGAAATTCTGAACTGCAACATTTTTGTGTGACAAAGAAAATAAAGACAAGTAAATGAATGATAAAGACAATCTATGCTATTCAAAAATGATTGATGAATAATTAAAATGTCTTTACGACACACCTGTTTTTTTTTTCTATTTATAATATGGCTTTTGGTCTTCCCTGCATTTAACGGACTTTCAATTCTACAATTTGATGTCAAAGGGATCAAGTCAATTGGAAACATAAGGATGGTCAAGTTTCCGAGCCCAACATGCAGTTCACTCTACATTTTTGAGTTGAAACTGAGTTAATAATTCTTTTTTTTTTTTTTTTTTTTGATAATTTTTTTAAGGAGATTTATCTTATTCTATCTTCTCATTTTTAACCGCAAACTCAGAACGGTACTTGAATGATAATATGGCTAGAAATGGTAAACAAATACAGCTGCCAGAAGACAAAGATTAACTTAATTTGCTACTAGCTACATAAATACATACGAGTATATTACTTATGTACCTACGTTATTTTATACTATATATATTAAACACGTTCGCACGATGGTTCGGCATGCACAAATAGCCGTCCGTGTGTAAACTATGCTAAGTTTAAGTGCAACATTTCCCAACATGTTACAGAGAGAGGTAGGTCGACGCTCTTCGAGCAGTGATCACCGGGCGCCAAGACTCGGTGCACGCGACACGCTTGTGATAAAAAAAAAACAAATCGATTTATCATCTGTGCTACTTTGGATAAGCTGTGAAGAATTAAAAAGTGAGCAATTGATTTATTTACCGCTTCTTGATAGACTGAGATATGAAAATGGAGTGTTTTGATTAAAAAATTGTCGGTTGCGCTATTAAAAACTTTTTGATTAAATTTATTACTCGATATTTTTTTTATTTTAGTTTTTAAATAATTAAGTCAAACTAAAGTATTTTAAATTAAGAATACTTTAGTCACCTATGGCAGGAACATTATTGGCTCGATAGAATTTTAACTGAAAATAGGTCAGTTTCATAATCTAAATTCGAATCTGTGGCAAAAGTTTAAATCCTACTTTCTTTGTCTGGTTTAATGGTGCCTAGAGAACCTGCTTGGAAGTTACTAACTGCTTATCTTGTATCATAGTTAACTGCAGTTTTAACCACAGTTAAATATAGTAGTTTACTCCGTGTGTTAGTTAAGTATTACCTGTTTATTTTATATGTCAGTCAAGTCGGAAACTGTTTTATTCATCTGATTAAAATTAATTGCATTATTAAAACCTTTTTTTATTCTTTTTTCTTTATAGATAATGTTTTAAATGGAACTTATTTTTAAATGAAAGCCAGTGTCTAGAACATCGAGGTCATATTACAAAACTCAATTGAAAGTTCATATATTATATTTATTGGATGTTACGAAATATCAAACTCTATTTATTATGCTCGTTCATTCTTTCTTTCGCCATTTTCTATTATACTAAATACTATGCAATATATATAATTATTATATAATAATTTACTTACTATAATTACTATTTCCCACGCGAACTGCATGATATAAATAAAAAATAAAAATGTATGGGAAAAATAAAAATTGGTCTATGATCACTTTTTACCACCATTTAGAAAAGTCGAAAATCAAAACATATAGAACCAAAATACGTTAACGGGTCACTTGCCGTCATAGTTAGATACCCTGGCTATCAGGCCACAGGTCGTGGGATCGATTCCCATCCAGGAACAGTAGTGCACATGTCTCTTTGTTCTGTGCCTGGGTATAAATATCTATCATCATCATCATTATCAGCCTATCTCCGTCCACTGCTGGACTTAGGCCTCACCTATGGCACGCCACTAGAAAATAAATATAAATACATAAATATCTATACAAGTATGTATTTAAAAATAAATATATGTAGTATTATCATTTTTTGGGTTGCCACAAAACCAGAAATGCTTCTATAACCACAAACCCAATTGGCCCGTCAAATATGAAGGGCTCCTGAATCAAATAAATACATATTTTAATAACGAAAAACCAACCTTTTTTCTGGCAGCATTTATTCCTAATGTTTGGTCATAGAATAAACATAACGATTGCGTATTTCGGACATTCGCAGATACTTCAATAGCAATGGTATGCCTTCGACTCAAGGTCGATATTGCCTAACATATAATAAAGAATGGTATATAGTTAAGTGCCACAGTCCATTAGGTACGTACATTTGTATTTCCTAACTTATGAGTACTTTTGAATTTCGAATTTCGGTGTATGATATCATATTTGAGTTGCTAGTTTTTAATTTATTTTATGGCTTTGCGATATTACAAATTCTAAATTTAAAAATAATCTTACCTATATCAATACCTTTAAGTGATGTTTTTAATTTATTTTATGGTTTTGTAACGTTGCAGAACCTTTTCTAAATTTGAAAACAATACCTATATATATATTTTTTTACCTATAAGTGACGCTTTCAATGAACTTCGCAATAAAAGGAAGCCATGATAGTAGAACTGAAGTTAAATAACAAATCTAACACCTAAATAATGTTTCTACGGTTTCTATTTGTTTAGGTGTGACATAAACATTAACACGATGATTTTAGCATGCTTTCACTATTTCAAACTCAGAATGCAATCACGAATCATCCAATAACTTGACGAAATTGT
The DNA here is from genome assembly GCA_907165245.1 of Habrosyne pyritoides. Lineage (NCBI taxonomy): Eukaryota > Metazoa > Arthropoda > Insecta > Lepidoptera > Drepanidae > Habrosyne > Habrosyne pyritoides. The sequence goes on from OU015606.1 coordinate 3,875,401, forward strand.
ATGAACTATTACAAATCATATTGAAGCCGAGAGAATCTAGGTCCTGAACTTAAGATACTTAAGCTTGATTTTTCAATGGCCAGATACCTGACTGTTAATTTGAATTAAGAACAGTTTTGTGGCATACCCATAGATTGCGAAATCGGCTCTTAATTTAGTAATAAAAAAAGCAAACTATAATTTTACGTACAAATAACCAGAAGGACATCCGCGTATTTCGGACATATCAAAGACACACTTAAGTACTCCACGTCAAGGTTGCTATTGCTTCATATAAACATAGACGGGCGGAGATTAACGTTACCAAATTTGCAATACGTACGAGACGTGTTGTTGTGCAAGCATCGTTCGATTTTTAAATAAAGAACATCACATTATATTGCTTGATTCATTTTTGACACGTAGCATTTATATTTTAGACAAAATGAATCTTAAAATAGGTACGCAAAAGTTTATCTTTGCTTACCAAGATAAGGTTAGGACGTAAATAGCCCAAGAGTTTGTGTTATATGATTTTATGTCATTAGTTTAAAACTCAAATTTCCGTGAGCAGTTTATTTTCGTAGAACCATATACAAAACTTGCCACGAATAAATAAATTTTCTTACAATTATGAATATAAGTAACTATATCTAATTACAAATGATTTCCATTGGCCCTTACCACTTATCATATGCCTGTCACTTATGTGCCCTATGACGCATAGACAATGTCGTTTACATTTATAATAGAGAATTTGTCACTAAAGTCAAATGTAAATTTTCAAATTTCGAACGTCTCTGTCAAACTATTCAGTCTTGTGGGACGGGCCAGTTGGCTTGGTGGTTAGCGACCCTGACTGCCGTAGGTCGTGTATTCGATTCCCACGCAGGACAAACATTTGTGTGCATGAACATGTATGTTTGTTCTGTGTGTAAATATCGAAGTATTTAGAAGATATAAGTAATTTCTGTAGTATATCAGTATGGTTGCTATAGTACGAGCTCTGCTTTGTTTGGGATCAGATGACCGTGTGTAAGGAATGTCCCAGGATATTTATTATTATAGCTGAATGGTAAGTAATGATAGTAATACCTCATTTATCAGCAAATGTATTGCATCAAATGCATAAATTATCGTGTTAATTATCGTAGATCACAGTTTATTTACGCTGGCATTGTCTGACTTGACATCTAAGGACCTATGTTGTATGTTGTGGGCTTTAAAATAGATTAGGTTTTAGGGTTGTCACCTCATCAAACAATGATGTAAGATTCGTACCTAATGCAAGACAAAAAAATTATATACGGCCATCTGGTCCAAACTAAACAGAGCTTGTAATATGGCAACCAGATAACTGCTATATTATTTTTTTAAATACATACTTACATAGATATTTAAATACTCATAAAACAGACATGTTCGTTCATGTACACAAATCTATGTCCAGGGTGGGAATTGAACCAATGACCTGCGGCGTGGCAGTCAGGATCTCTAACCAACAAGCCAGCTGACCCGTTGACAGACACAGAACATCATAGAATAAAAAGAGTACTTTTAGTTTTACTCTAAATTCATATTCGGCGTTATGTTTACAAATGCCTAAGCTTATTGTATGACATCTACGATCTATTTATTTCGACTACCACTTACCGCTACAGCCATCTATTGCAAAACGGCGGAAGCAAAGTTGTACACCTAATATATTACGTCAGTTTCCATGTCCATGTTATGTTTTTTGTTTGTTATATTTTGGAGCAACTTTCTTTGGGGGCAACCCTTGGAATGTCACGGACTTAACTAGATAAGACGTCAAGCATACACAATTAACCACAGAGTGATATAAATCTTCCCAAAGACTATATTTCTGAGTGCCATCGAAGGAAGAGAGTCGTTATCTTGTTTGATGCTCGAATTCAATCTAGAATAATAAACAAGTTATTGATCACTATTTGATCACGAAGCTGGCTAAAAATATCGCGACCTAAAATCAATTGTGCACTCGTTGCACATTTGAGGTAAATGCACCTAACGGTATCGAAACTCCGGTATCAACTCCAGTATCGCTGCATCGGTACCTACCAACGTAATGGTAGGTTCCGGGTACGAGTATAAAAGTGCAACAGTGGAATTTTAATACTGAGATTTTTTTTATCTTTTTGATTGATTGCTTTAACTATCCCAGTTAACAAACGCTTTTTTAAATTTTTTATATATTTTTTGAAGAAATAATTTGATTTATCAGAGACGTCGTTGAAACCACTGCTCGGAGAATAGTGACCCATATATGTAGGTATATGTATTTCTATTAAATAAGAATATCTATGAAATACAAAACAAATTTTATACTTTTTATTTTAACATGACATTTTATATCAGAACTTTTTTATTTTTATTCGTTCCATGTTATTTATTTATAAAAGGAAGATCTACAGCTAATATAACAAATTTTCGAATTTTGAATTTCACATAGAATACAGAAAGCAATTAACAGATCCTAACGGTTAGAGACCTTGTTATTGCGATTATAGGTAGAAAGTATAATTAAAAATATTGCCAAATTCTTGGGTATTTTAATTGATTTACAAGCTTATTGTATTGACATCACCTTTTTGGATTTTATTTTTTCTTCTAGATTCACAAAGTACTGACAGTTAGTTACACTAGAGAAGTTCGCTGGTTTTCTTATTGGTCTTGTAAATTAATCTATATATATAAAAATGAATTCATATTTCCCTTGGTCACGGCATCACGCATGGACGGCTGGATCGATTTCGCAAATTCTTTTTTTGTTGTGTTTTTTATTGTCTGGAGAAGGTTCTTATAAATGAAAAAATTAAGAAAATTGCGCGGAAAATTTGAAAACTTAAGAAAACTTAACCACTTTACTAGCGCTTTTGACAATATAAACTTTTATTATTGTCAGTCGTTTGACAGTTGGAGCGATTGACAGAATGCGCGCTGCAAATATCGTAAAAATAGAGGCATGGGTCGGAATTATATTGATAAAATTATCAATTTATAATTTCTTATTGCATATTTCACAGTCGATTCAATCGGAATATTCGAATTCAATATTCATTGTTAAGACAGGACAAAGTGTGTCGGGTCAGCTAGTTTTAAATATAAACTGTGGCTTCAATCCACCGCCCTCTTTCATTTCATATAGTTACGGTCAGTAACACTTATATTTTAAGCTATGAACTTAACTACATTTTAATCTCTTAAAAACATAAATAGTGTACGGAAACTAAGTATATAGGTGTATATATATATAGTTAATTAAAAGTTTCCGTCTATCATGTTGCAAGAACTTGAATACGTCAGGTATTTCTTGACACAAATTAAGTTGTGTGTTTCGAAACGAACCATTTGAATTTCTACCACCGTTTCCATTTGGCTTTAAATTCTAAAAGTTGTTAGTAATTTTATCACTCTTCACCTCATAATAGTAGGGTTCCTCTGAGTAGCTCTTACTTTAGAGTTCGTCCGGGAAGTACTACCTTACCCATTTCTGCCGTGAAGCAGTAGTGCACTTGTATTACTGTGTTTCGGTTAGAAAGGTAAGGGCCGGTGTAGTTACAGGCACATGAGATTTACCAATTTCACGTCTCAGGGTCGACAACGTATTGGCGATGTCCCTGGTGTTGCAAATGTCCATAAGCAGTGACCACTTACCATCAGGTGGACCGTCGGCTTGTTTGTCGGCCATCGTATGCCTTGTCACGAATATTTTGTAGTCGCTGGAAAATCTAGGTATCTGTCTATTCGGTGAAATGAAATGAAATGATTCATTTCTTTCGGGCGGTGCAAGGTGCACATGGATCTATCATCCTATGATAAGTTAACGGTAGTTTTCGTTACCGCTACCAGACTATTAAAATATTTTATAAATCTTTTGATTATTGGTGACTAGCTTCTGTCCCGCGGTTTTATCTTCGTTCCTGTTAAATTTTATGTATCATATGATCATATTATAATTCCTTTATACTTATACTTTTAAAAGACTTTGTAAAAGTGCATTACGAATGTACCTTTCTTGTACCTTACCCTACTCACCTAGTGTAGGTTTCCGGAGATTACCCTGTTCATATAAACAAACTTACTTTATAATATTATTATAGAGATATAAATACAGGTTTTTAAAGACTAACAAATTAATACCATCGTATAAATATGTTATTAATTAATAAAAGATAAAAATAGGAAGAAACCATTAAAAATGCAATTTAAGTGCTCCATAATTTCCACTGTTGATATTTGACTAGACGCGCAATTATCTCGTCGCGACGTCACAAATGGGTAGGTAAGGGTTAACGTTGTATCAGTGGATTTTAAATTCAATCAAACTTTTTTAATTGCCCTAAGTTAGCAATGGAGGCACATAAGCCGACATCAATCTGATAATACCTTTTTGTAGGCCGATTCATTTAGTTATGCATCAGAGAACTCTAATTATGTTGACGTGAACGGGGTGAAAAGAGAAGGGGTTAAAATTGCAGACATATTTCATAATTGACACGTCTTTTAAATCTTTGTAGGTACATAAATATTCAGCTTCTGTATATCAGCAAAACTCGAAATGAAGTAGATCGACTGACTAGACAGGTTTAGACATTGCATTTCTGTGTAGTGTTAGAGTTAGTGCGTTAGAGTCTGACCATTCATAAGTGCCTCTGAAGGTCTATTTGAATAAATATATTAAATTTAATATTTCATTTCATTTTAGTGTTGTCATTCTATCCCGAATTTCTCCCGAGCAGGGTTCCGCTAGTGTAATAGGGAACTGTCATGTATTAAAGATAAATTATCAAACACGTAACGTGATTTAAATATGATCAAAATTAAATCATTCATTTGATTTTTAAGTACCGATCTATTGACAAAGAGTACGTTATTTGATGTTGTACAATTATGACGTCACAACTTGCTATTTTATACAAAACTCCTTACATTCGATCGCTTCGACATTTCATAGAGAATTGCTGATTTGACATGTCAGGACACATCCCTATTATATGAAAATAAAAACTGGTCCTATTTTCCCTTACTTACCTAATAGTGACGTCACAGCGACAAGATAATGCTCTCTATTTATGAGTCAAAGCAAACAATTGATAAAACCGATGACAGTGAACCTTCGTTTTTGAAGGTCAATGATAATAATGATGTTGGCAGAATGTCAAGATTGCTGGCATCTCTTAATAAATACAATTGCTGCATTATTAAACATAGTTGATTATTGAAGCACATGGACAGGGATCGTGCACAATTATATGAACTAGAGGTCACCTAGCGATCGAAATTCGACCGTAATTCTATATATATTTTAAGTTTAAACTTCTTTGAGGTTTTTTTGTTAAATTTAACCTATATGAACTTTTGAATTTTCTTCTTTTACGTCAGCTTGCAGCGTGTCACAAATACGTCATTGTGTGTTTGACATTTGCAGTATGATCGTTAATAATTTATCTAAATCTATATATATAAAAATGAATCCCTATTTCCCTTGGTCACGGCATCACGCATAGACGACTGGACCGATTTCGCTAATTCCTTTTTTGTTGTGTTTTTTATTGTCAGGAGATGGTTCTTTTGCACGAAAAAATTAAGAAAGTTGCGCGGAAAATTAGAAAATTTATAAAAACATAACGACCATATTAAGTTTTGTAATGTAAAACCGCTTTTGACAATATAAACTCTTATAATGTAATCTTATGTTGTTTGACATAAATGTCAGTGGTTTGACAATATCGTTTAAAACAGAAGCCTGAGTCAGAATCATATTAATAAAATAATTAATTAATCATTACTTATTGCACATTTCACAGTCGATTCAATCGGAAAATTGTATAGTAATGTACAGTGAGTTTTTTAAGAAGTGTTTGTTCATCACGGTTAGTTCAGAGCGCCATCACGCCTAATATTAAAAGATTAATTGTCAAGAACAATAAACACAATGTTTTTGGTTATTTTTCTTATTAATGATACCAATTCGAATTAAATATTCATTGAAGGCAGGACAACGTCTGCCGGGTCAGCTAGTTTTAATATATTTATACGGTAGTTATCTATATATATATATAAGTAAAATAGGGTTCACATATCGGGATGGGACTGCTACCATGCGATACAGAATTTTTCCTAGATATATATATTGCACCCTCTGAACAATAGGGGCTTAACTCAAAAAATCACTTTTGGCACATCTCTGATTGGGGCACTTTTGCACTGAGCGGGGGTTGGGTCCCGATGTTAAAGAGGCTGAAGTATCGGTATGCTTATTCTATCATTAAATTGACTATGTTTTACTATTCATCGGATAGAGCGTACTTTGTTTAGTCTCTCTATAATTGTGACTCCATTTCGCAAAATTTTGAGTTAAGCCCTTATGCCCGTAAGCTCCTTATAAGCTGAGGGTGCGATATAATATCGATAAACGCGGGTAAAACCGCCGGGGATAGCTAGTTAAATATAAACCTACTTATAAGTAGCTACCTCATATAAAACACGCATGTTTTGCGATAATTTACGCCACACAATGTCGGTGTCTGTGTGAACCATTTCCTTATCACGCTTATCACAGTATCTTATCTATCGTTTCACTGGAAGATGAGTTTTCCGGTTCATTCTGATAAAGATAACTGATATGATTGAACCTTTTTATGATAATATAGATTTCTATGAGTTTTATTATGCTACCGTGACGTGGTTTCGCTCGCGTTCCCAAAGGGTCTAATGTGGTCGGGTAACTAATTGACTCAGATGCGACCTTGCTGAAATCTATTATATGTACAAGTAATAAACTATTTTAATTAAAAAAAAAAAGCTAGTAGTAGTTGACAGGATGGAGGTCCAACGGCATTAGCTACTTTGTTTCTAGTTTAAACGTATCGTGGGATAATAACATAACCTATGTTACATCTCAATAAATTAGCTTTTTGGTGTAAAAATGATTAGAATCGTTCTAGGAGTTTTTGTTTATTCATTAAAAACAAAACTTGATTCATTTCTCTTTTTTTTATACTACATGAGCCGACAAAAAACGACGGTCTATCTAATGGACAATTGCAACACCAGGGGATTGTCAATGGGTTGTCGACCCTGAAACGTCAAGATGTTAAGTCTCATGTGCCTGTAATTCCACCGGTCCCCTTACCTTTCTAACCGAAACACAGTAATACAAGTGCATGACTGTTTCACGGTGGAAATGGGTAAGGTGGTAGTACTTCCCCGGACGAACCCTGCACTATGAGCTCTGCCAGCATCAGTCTCACGGGTTAAGCCGCGTTCCCAAAGTATCCAGCCTCCTTATCCAGCTAACACAAACTTCGTCGGCGAGCCGCTTCAAGGTGCCCTCGGAGAGTCACACGTGATTAGTAGTATTAGCGTAGTAAGCGACAGAGATGGAGCACAGAGGCCGCGAGGAAACATCCTCTAGTTAGTGTCATTTTCCTTACAGAATCGAGCGTCTGGTATTATAACATGGCCTTTGTTACTTCTGATAAAGCAACTTTCTAACTGTGAAAGAATTATTAAAATCGATCCAATTTTTGTGTTTGTTCTTCACAAACAAAAAATACAATTTTTTTCTCTTATCAATATTAATTAGTGTAGATTGGTACGCAAATTGATATCTATAGACAGCTTTATTGACATAAATATTTAAGAAAGACAATATCAAATAATTTTTTATTTCTTAAACGATTATGATAATAAAATGCGCGAGAGAATATTTAACACTAGCTGTCCCCCGCGGTTCCACCCCCGTTCCTGAGGGATGTAACATTTTCCCGGCTCAAAAAGTATCCTATGTCACTTCTAATACCTCCAAGAATATGTGTACAAAGTTCCATGACGATCGGTATAGTAATTTTCGCGTGAAAGCGTAAATAAACCTACATAACTCCTTCTGGGGTCAGTCGAAGGCCAAACGCAAGCCCATAATTAATAAAAATTAAAAATTTTAAAAATAACACTTTTATGATATTAGTAGGGAATGTGTTCTTTCAAACATTAATTATTTCTTAACACGCTCAGTAAAACAATTTGATATTATAATTTATCAAGAATATATGAAAACGTGTACTTACTTTCCAAATAGCCATAAATTTCTGAGTAGAAACAAAATAAAAAAAAAACGCATTAGCTATTAATAGTCACGTAATGGAAAATGTTTACGATCCCTGCAACCTTCACATTACAGCACGTGCGTTGTGGTGACGTACTGCGTCACATCGCACAATTATACAATCAAATTACATTGTTAACGTACTACAAATAAGGTTAGTTATTACAATTAAATAATAAATATCCTGGAACATTTTTTTACATACTCACCCTCTGCTCCCGAACTTAGCAGCTTATACTATGAAAACTAGGAAACTGATATACCACATAAGCCACTTTTTAAAGATATATCTCATTGTATATACCAATTAGCTGTCCTCCGCGGTAATCGATATCATAATTAGCCTAAAACCATCTAGGAAAAATTCCGCGCCGAATGGTAGCAGTCCCATCCCGTTGTGTTCAGTAGTTTTGAGGTGATGGTGCGTCCAAGGAACACATTTTTGCTTATAATATAGATTTACTCCTAGAAACTGAATAAAAAGACATGTTCATGCACACTTAGCAGTCAGAGTCTCTGGCTCCTTAGGTCAAAAGACTCATTTTATATAATATGACCCTCATGAAACAAATGCAATACAAGATATTGAAATTAAAAGTGATTTTGACTCAACTGCAGCAATACTGTAAAGGGTTATGATTTTATTTCCAGAACATTTTCTTCTAAGGTAGAGTACCAAAACCCAAGTTACTACCAAGCCCACTAGCCTGTCAGAATTATTGGTTCTTATTGATCCTACAGCTGACTAAGAGGCTACTTATAGTACTGATTAGGCTTATATACAGCTGGTATAAGAGTGGATTAGACCTTTTAATACAACCAGTGCCTAAGAAGCCCTGGTAAGCGGTATTACATATTGACAGTGTAGTCTAAGACTTAAAATATTCGTTTTAAAGTTCAATTTACCAAATTCGGTGATTGTATTTGGCATATAAATTAGAAAGATATAATGAAATTTACGTCCTCAAAAAGGTAAAATTACGGGAATATGAGACTTAACAACTTCATGTCTCAGTGTTGACTACGCATTGGCGATGCCCCTAGTGTTGCAAATGTCCATAGGTGGCGATGACCACTTACCTACCAGCTTGTTTGTCGGCCCATTACATTATTAAAATATAAATAAAAAGGTAGGATTTCTTTCTCTAATCAATGTATTTGTACTTCAATGTCATTTAACCGCTTCAAACAAAGTGTGGGCCAATAGTAATAAAAATATGGCCATGAATACTAAAGACTTTTATTTGTTAGCATCAGAATTTCGTAAGCTTTAATGATAGCCCCTTCTGATTTATTCATAAGTACTAGTATTGGGTAAGGTATAAATCATAAATATCATCATCTGCCTGCCCTGATCACAGTCGTTGAGGGTCGACGTAATATGTACTTCCATGCAGCTCTTCTACTTTCCATCATTGGTAGCTTCAAGAACTTTAAATCTAACCTTCATAAGTGCCCTCCCCAGCCCTAAACTGAATAAATGGTTTTGAATTTTGAATCAGCATCCTCTCCCTTGTCATTCCAATAATCTCCCTCAATATATTCATCCATCGATTTCCCCTTCGGTCTTCCTCTACCCAAGTGACCATTTAATTTTAAACACCCTTTTAGTCAAATGGTTTTGATGATGATGGTTTTCCACATAAACTACAAACAACGAAAAAGAAGAAATAAAAATACATATATATATATATATGATATCAGAGTCGTACTGTAGGGTGTCATTCTGTATGTCAAAATGACTCTAGTTCGAGGATGTTTCATCACGGCCTCCATACTCTGTCTCTCTCGTGACTACGCATTGACATGAGAGATTCTCGAAGGCCTCGCACCGGGGCACCGACGAATTTTATATTAGCTGAACGTAACAGTCTTGCACAGTTTCCTTTCAAATGCACTGACCCATAGCGGCTAACTAACGCACAACTAAACTGACTATAAACGAAATTTAAGAACAGATAACAGTTAATTTTACAACATATTATTAGCACATTGTTTTGAAACTTTATCTCAAACATTTGCACATTTAAAAGCATCTCAACTCTGACCTCTAACGTTGTGCCATCCTTTTGTGTGCTCAAGAATCTCAGGCACTGTATTGTTGTCATGAAAAACCTTTTTTGCGTAATACACGATTATGTTTACCTCATTTGGCAGTTTTTTGTTATGGGAATTGTAATGTATTTATGTCATTACAATATTACCCACCTAAGTGCTAAAAACAACTATGCTTCGCTGATATTCTCGTAAAAAACTACGAAATTATTAATGTGTTTATGTAACGTTTAAACAAAACGGAATTCAAAATACTTTTGAACAGCGATCATTAAAGTAATTGATAGTTACAAGTAATTTAAATAAATTAAAATTAATACCTTCTGTAAAAAATCTTTACTACAATTTGGCAGTAAACTAAAACGATGTTTTTTTTCAATTTTGCAATTTATTAAAAGCAAAATAAAAAGGTAAAAAGTTTTAACGCTAAGTAACCTTTTTATGTTGTCGAGATCGAGTTAGGTCCGTTTTGACAGCTCTCTCTAGTCGTAAGAACTTTAATGTTACTGCCAAATTGAGCTTATGTGTCATTAGTTCAGCTCCAACGACCCATCAACTTGAAGTTTTCTTTGGTGATAGTTAATAGGGCGAAATGGAAATATGGTGTATCCTAATAATCTATTGAATCAAAGCAAACAGCATAATAAACTGCGTATGCTCCCTTTTCAGACCAAAATGAAATTGAAACAAGAGCTCCTGATCCAGCCTACGGGTGATATGTGGAAGAGCATTCGCGTCGAGCTGAAGGAAGACGTGAACACGCGAGACCAAGATGTCATCGCTGTGAGGGAGTGGCTGAAGAAGGAGCCACATCTACCTGATGATTGGGGTAAGATGACCATATCAGGATGAATAAATGTGAAAGGGATTTTTTTTATACCACAAGGGCCGATAAACGAGCGGACGGTCCACCTGATGGTCACCGCCGCCTATGGACATTTGCAACACTGGGGGCATCGCTAACGCGTTGTCGACCCTAAGACGTGAAGTTGTTAAGTCTCTTGTGCCTGTTATTTCACCGGCCCTCTTACCTTTTTAACCGAAACACAGTAATACGAGTGCACTACTGCTTCACGGCAGAAATGGGTATGGGTGGTCCCCGGACGAACTCTGCACTAAGAGCTCTACTACTCAAAACTTCTTGTTATTTTGCATTTCTTTTAAGTTTCATAATTATAAAGTCGCAGAGTAACTTATGGTGAACTATTGGGGAGTAGCGAAACCACGGACCCTGGCTGCGTGAATGGAGCTCAAGAGTTAATGCTGTAATGTGAATAATAATTTTGACAGGCGAGTTGGCTTGGTCGTTAGCGACCCTGACTGCCAAGTCACAGGTCGCGGGTTCGATTCCCACCCAGGACAAACATTTGTGTGCATGAACATGTGTGTTTGTTCTGTGTTTGGGTGTAAATATCTATTTAAGTATGTATTTAGAAAAAAAAGTAGTATATGTAGTATATCAGTTATCTGGTTTCCATAGTACAAGCTCTGGTTAGTTTGGGATCAGATGGCCGTGTAGAATGTCCTGGAACATTTATTATTATTTTATTAATGTTTAAATGATGGAAGTCCTAAAGGCATAAATCCGGGAGTAGCGTCAGTGAAACTTTAGCACATCTTGACTCCCTTAGCTGCTGACACCAATGTTGCACCCATTTCCGCCTTTTGGTGAGTGCTCATGGGGTTCATAAATCAGTGGCGAGTCTGCCAAGATAATCATGATTGAGACATTTTATTAAGAAGGCGTCCTGTTGCCCAGAAACTGTCCCAGTAATTCCTTCCTATAATGGGTTTATAGGAAGTTTATAACTTATATGTTTCCTTCTTTCTGCAATAGTCCTTGCACCTAGAAGGTGCTATTTCTGTATCTCTTCGAACACATTAATGTATTTTTCCGTGTCCGTTGCCCTACTAACGGTATCTATTGCGATATATCACTATTTCCGATTGCAATGTAGAAGGATTCCATTGGAGGATATGATGCAAAGACACGCAAGTTTCTTAATATATTTACATTGGTATTCGTACATTCTGACAGAGAGGCTAAGGTTTAAACTGACGAATGTAATGAATAACTAACGCACGTATTTCATTTTTGCATAAACAGTTTCTCGGATGAAAACTAAATACTGGATGGGCCTTTGTAGCCATCATCCGCCCGCTTCAAAGTCACTCTATGTGATGAATCCATGTTTTTAACAGGATTAATTTATTTATTTATTAGGGTTGCGACAGATGATACACAAACACATATTTCAAATAAAAAGAGTAGACTTGGTGCACATCCACTTACAGGCAAACACAACATACACAAATAACTATAACTAATACTTCCTATCTATTAAAAAATTACAAATGAAATAAAAATAAATTAAATTACAAATAAAATTCAATCAAAAGTAAAAGAAGACAAAGGTAAAATAAGAATAGAATAGGATGTAGGATTACCGATTTGAAATTCTAGAAAGGACACCCAAATAATTTACTTGACACAAAAATCATTTAAGAGCTTGTTGATGATATGACATGATTAATTAAACTTTGGTATTTGTAATGCGATGCATACTTTGTCTTAATTACATAACAATAATTGATCCCAAAAACGAAACAACATTGTTAAAGAACATGTTCTCCCATAGATTCTGGCTGCAAAATTAAATTTATACGCGCTCAATTTACTTATAGGTCGTTATTACGATTGGTCTTAAAGTAATATGAAGATCATAGTTTCATAAGAGTTATAAGTTTTTGTGCAATCTCTTAAAAACGTTTTTATTTTTTTATTTTAGTCTTAGTAGCTTTTGAGTGAAATAAACTACATTCTGAAAATTTATCATCGAATTATAATTAAATCAGTGGCGTAGCTAGATAACCAAAGGCCCTGGGGCAAAAATCTAAGTAGGGCCTCAACTAAACTATTGAAAATCGCTTGTTCCCCCCTCCTCCAGAGCTTAGGGGCCCGGGGCACTGCCCCGTCTAGCCCTCCAGTAGCTACACCACTGTTTGTTAATCAGAGTTCGATGGGCCCCCTGAGATAGGGGGCCCCGGGCCATTGCCCCGTCTAGCCCTCCGGTAGCTACGCCACTGATTGAAATCAAAACATCTCTTGAACATTAATTGTTTGAACATGTGAAACGAATATGACGTTACCACCTTCGCTGTATGTTACATCATCCAAACTCACTTCACGCTTATTATGTACTTTGTCACTACAAAAAAGTTCATAATTAGTGTAAAGTTATTTTTGAGTTATGTTACTAATCGCACCTACTCACTGACTGTACATTGAGTGTCAACTTTGCTTCATCGCATCGTCCCTAAGAAATAACTCTAGATACGTCAATGCTGATGAACTGGAAAAGGCTATTAGATAGTGATAACTTTAGTTTCTGTCCCCTTATTCATATAAAACAAACTTCGTCGGCGAGCCGCCGCATGGAGGCATCGAAGAGCATACCACTCAAGTGATTGCGTAGTTAGTGAAAGAGACAAAGCAAAGAGGCCGCCAATTTTGCTCTAAATCCAGTTAAGTACAAGTAAAGAGATTAAATACGAGAGCTTCGATTCTGTAAAGAAAATTACAGTAGCTGGATAGTGTAATTTTCCTTTCCAGAACCACATTTTGTTTTTCTATTTCAAAATACACGCTCGAAATAGAGCGTTTATAAATAAGAATGTTACCTAGTAACAATTTGATTTTTATTTGTTTCCAGAATGTCCACCGATCATGACCTTCCTTAGAGGCAGCAGTTTCTCAATGGAGAAGTGCAAGAGGAAGCTGGACATGTACTTCACCATGAGAGCCGCTTGCCCCGAGTTCTTCACCAAGAGAGATGCCACCAGACCAGAACTGAACCAGATCTTAAACAAAATGTAAGACTTATCAATATTATATAGTTTTTTGGTCTGACATTTCTTTGTTAAAAAAGAGGCACTTGAAAATGTTGTATTTATATAGAAAGATGAAGACAGACAACAAGCCACAAAGCTAATTAAATTTGTCTTTATTTCAAACTTACAGACAAGGTCCCCCATTACCTGGTTTGACCACAAACGGCAGGAGAGTAACTGTTTGCAGAGGTAATTTTTATAAACTTATTTTTACAAATAAAACAATATTTTTTGAATTTATTTATTGGATAAGACACAACAGTAAACATATTAAGCATTTTCATTTTATAATAAAGTTATGTTATAGTATTCTGATATATACACCAATTATAGATGTGTACAGTACATTTATCAAATTTGGAACGAATATAAAAGTTAATTGAAATAAGATAGGATTCATTTTAAAACTAAAATTTTAAATTAAAATCTTAAAACTAAACAAATGGTTTGTTTTTTTTTTTCTTTATATAAAGCGACAATATAACAATGGGAAAAGCCAAAGCTATGTAAAATTCAATTATGTTGAAATGATTTCAGTATTATACGCCTGAATTTTGGAAGTGAGTCATGAAATATGTCGATACCACATTCATGATCGCTATTAGCTAATACCGTTATACTCACTACATACCCTCACAATTGGGGAGTTTAGACCGAGATTCGTTCGAACTGAGGGCGTATAGAATATGTTAGTTATAGGTTTTCGGGGAACATTACGTGGGACAACGAAAGCTATATCATTTCTGATCTCATCAGCATTTGTGTAATTATTTACGAGTTTGTAAAGGAAAACTAAGTCATTTAATTTTCTTCGATCACGTAAAGAGATCATATTAAAGAAATCTAGACGCAGATCGTAACTACACCGATGAGAAATACCTTGAGAGATAAAAGCTAGATGTCGCGTAAATGCGCGCTGAATGCTCTCTACACGTTGTGAGTGTACACAATAGAAGGGACTCCAAAGTGTAGACCCGTATTCTAGGTGAGTACGTACTAAGGAATTAAAAAGTATAATTCTGGTGCACGGGAATTTGAATTCCTTAGTATTACGTTTATTTATTATTTGAAACTAGCTGTCTCCTGCGGTTTCACACGTGCTTATCGATATCAGCCTATAGCCTATAACTATCTATACATAATTCCGCGTCGAATGGTAGCAGTCCCATCCCGATATGTTTAGTGGTTTTGAGGTGACGATGCGTAAAAGAAACCCTAGTTTGCTTATTTCCTGTAAATACAAATTCCTGTGTTACAAAACTACCCGTAAAGCCGGAAGAAGGTTAAATGGGGCCTTATAACGAGTCCATTCACAATATTTAAGAACCGTAGTAACGATGTATAATATACCCAAAAAAAATTTAAAAACTGATTTTTATGAATGGAAAAACTATTAAAGTTGAATTTTTTTTGGTAAAATAGGTACTTAGGCCTTTCTGTTAAATAATCTGGTTCCCTGACATGACAGCTTACTAGGGTTGTTGGCTTTGATAATTAATTATATTTTACGGGGTATTTTGTAACACGTTGTATAATAGATTTAGATTTATCGGCCTCGGATGAAAAATTACAAAAATTCATGGTTGGACCATCACATACGTTAGGGAATTCAAACAAGAAGTTAAACAATCCACCTCATGGTGAAGATCTCCGCTGCACGTGGATTCGAATACTAGGCGGATTAGCCATCTGTTGGTTTAAATTATTTGTATTCAAATTTAAAATCTTCCAGGAATCCACCCAAACATGGAAGCTCAAGAGATTGTAGACACTCTCAAGCTGGCTCTCATGATAGGCGACGTTCGTCTCACGGAAGAAAGAGAAGGTGTTGCTGGTGATATCTACGTGTTGGACGCAGCTGTACTTGGGCCAAGCATGTTGACCAAACTCTCACCAGCAGTTATTAAGAAGTTCATGATTTGTGTTCAGGTTGGTACTATTTATTTTCTAATATTTAGCTATTTGGCAAGTGTAAGTGGTAGTGTTTGGTAAATACATTGTAAGACAACCATGTGAGGTCTGATTCGCTAATATGCCATAGTTCAAACAGTGTGCGGCGAATTGTTGAAACATTTTGATATTGGATGTCCAAGATTTATTCTCTGGTTCTCTTCATTCATTTCACAAAGTCTTCAAAGACAGCTCATGACGAGCGCTTATTCCCAGCTAGTTGATGGCGTTGTAACAACTTCATAGCAATATCTAAATTACCAGAGCATTTAACCAACTAATGTAACCAATATTTGATTGGCTGAGCGATGACAGAAGCTGTCAAATAAACCAACTCCTATATCTGTCTAAAACAAACTAAGTTCTCTATGCCTGTAATAAAGATCAAAGTCCATTATAGTTGATCCTTTTTGATACCTCATCAATATTGTAATGTATTACAGGAAGCGTATCCGATTAAACTGAAGGAAGTACATATCGTCAACTCAGCTCCACTGGTCGAGAGATTTATCAACTTTGTCAAACCCTTCTTAAAAGAGAAAATACGGAAGAGAGTAAGTTAATATGCTACACTATTTTTATACAGAAAAAAAAGTAAACAACGTGTTACAAAATACCCTATATTTATAAAAATATAATTAATAATCAAAGCCAACAACCCTAGTAAGCCGTCATGTCAGGGAACTCGATTATTTAACAGGAAGGCCTACGTACCTATAATATTTTACCTAATAATTGTCTACTTTAATAGTATTTTATTTTTAATTAAAAAAAAAATTGATTTTTTTTATTTTTTGGGGGTTTGTTATACAGCGTTACTACGGTTCTAAAGTATTGTGAATGGACTCCTTATAAGGCCCCATTTAACCTCCTTTCGGCTTTACGGGTAGTTTTGTAACTACTAGACGGATTTCAATAACTGTTTTACTATTAGAATGCTAATGTATCCAGAAGTAGTATAGGCTATGTAATATTCCCGAGATAGATAATTTTTTTCAAATTCTAGATTCTAAAACAACGCGAGTAAAATCGCGGAACGCAAGCCAGTATAATATATACTATATTTATTTATAGTTTCTAAATAATAAGATTTTTAACTATATTGTCATTTGGGAGTGCTCACCTGCACTTTCATCGCATTTGTCTTGTATTCATTTCTAGTTTTGTTTTTCTGTCTACATATTATGTTTTGAGTTACAACCCAGCTCTATACGTGTTATTACTTATTATGTGGTTACCTTTTGGTTGTAATTTGTATTGTGTATCCTAATTAAATAAATTTTGATTTCGTCAAATGTATTGAGATGCAGTATGATAGTGCCTACACACATTACAGCTATTCCGATTTAGACCAAATTTGTCACAAGGATAGAAAAGGGTCTGGACCAAAATATAGTATAGTTTTATCCCAGAAAAACATAAGCTTCCATGGGAATGTAGATGAATACAAGTAACATTAGCATTTAGAGTAGTAGAGCTCTTAGTGCAGAGTTCGTCCGGGGAAGTACTACCACCTTACCCATTTCTGCCGTGAAGCAGTAGTGCACTTGTATTACTGTGTTTCGGTTAGAAAGGTAAGGCCGGTGAAATTACAGCACGTGAGACTCAACAACTTCACGTCTCAGGGACGCATTGGTGATGCCTCTAGTGTTGCAAATGTCAATAGGCGGCGGTGACCACTTACCATCAGGTGGACCGTCTGCTTGTTTGTCGGCCCAGGTGGTATAATATACAAACAATTCAATTTTGAAGTTGTTAACGCTGTTCTTGCCAACAATAAAACAAGACGGAAACCACTTCCAACCACTCAAAATACGTTTATCAATACAAGTGATTGTAGATAAAACTGATATTAAACTTAGTTTTATTCAATTAACTATCACCCTCAAAAAATGCATTCTAATCGTGAAATTACAAATACTATTTAAGATCCAATATTTTTTAAAGTTAAACTTGTTATGGTAGAGTTTTGAAACTCTGATCCGCAACCTTTTTGTGTGACGAATAATAAACCTACATCTGTATATAGAAATACTATACATGTATATGAGGAAAATCGGGTTCCTTTCACGCACCATCACCTAAAAATTACTGAACATATCGGATATCCGTAGATGGTTTTAGGCATATGATATCGATAAACGCGGCTGTTCTATGCTTTTCAAAAGTGATTAATGAATTAAAATGTTTTCCTTTACAAAGGTTTCACTTCTATTGCGTGTGGAAGTATTTATACTAAATGCTTAATTTTTATTTTGTTTCAGATTTACATCCACAAGGATATCAAAGATTTATACAAATACATCCCACAAGAGATCTTACCAGCTGAATATGGTGGACAGTGTGGTACCATGGCGGCCCTTCAAGGTAACTTTAACAATATAATGAATAGCTTTTCATTCAAGGAAATCATTACGCCAATTTTCCCCAAAGAGTTCTTAATAAATAGACCCTCATTTCAACGATGATATTTTGAGTCCCAACATGGCATATGGCGAGCATTGTCCGTTCGTTTCTTCAGCACCTCACCGATCTCGAGCAAAGAGACGCTAATATAACCTTGCCCGATCCGGATATCGATCCCAGGATCTTCAAATCTCCATCCGAGCTCTACTACCGAGGTGATCAAAATAATAATACAATATACAATAGGCTTGTATAGCATAACGTAAACACTTCGCCCCTGATCAAGCCGCCCAGTTCTTAAAAGCCTGAAATGGCCAAGAATTTAACAATAATTTCTCGTCTTTTAAACAGAGCAATGGATCAACAAGCTGATTGAATACCGTGACTGGTTCAAGCGCCAGGACTCCATCATCGCCAACGAGTCCCTCCGACCAGGCAAGCCCACCAACTACGATGAACTCTTCGGAATAGACGGATCTTTCCGACAGCTGTCCATAGATTGATCGTGCCAAACTAAATTGTAGCTTGTTTCTATTATTTTCGTTTATGATTATCGAATCTTTTGCTGTAGATTTAAGATTGATAATGCTTTTTCGACATCATCGATATAGGATTATTTTTATTTTGATACTCTACATACTCCGAGGCTAGGTAGAAAGATATCTGTGACTAAACTCGCCTCTCCTCGACTTTACAGCATAGTACATGGACTTCAGTTTTTTGTTATGAAGAATGTAAGTCGTAATGTTGGGTGCGTAAAAAAATATAAGAACTTTATGACCTGTCTATGTGAGCCAGAGACTAAAGGCAGAGTTCGAACATCCACTTCCTCGCGTCTTCTTATCTTGTAAACCTTACTCTATTTCCATGTCAGTGAAGTTTACTTTTCTTCGAATGCGCTAATTGGGATAAATAAAAGATTCGATGTATTATGTTTTGTTTTTTTTAAATAGAAACGATTACAAGAAGCTCAGATAATGTGATACATTTAGGTAAATTAGGATTAAAAGGATTTTTGTTTTTTTTTTTAAATGAAGTTGTACATGATTTGTTTGAGGTTACGTGACTTTTGTTTAAAAAGGTTTGTTTTCAGTATTTTCTTTTTGTTCAACAATTTACCTATGAGATTTTTTCCGCTGTACCTTTACCTATATATTATAGATAATTGTGTTTTCAACTTCGTTTAATATTCATAATGAACGTTTTTAAATAGAGATTTAATGTTAGCTGTTAAGTTATATAATATAATAATTATGACTTGAACTATTCAAATAGAGCTATGAAATGTTTTTTAGAGCTAGTACTTACCAATTTCTTAAGATTTTTATTATTAAAGGAAGCCGAAATAAAAAATATGAAATGCATTTCAATACTTATGAAACTTATGTATTCTTCTTAAATAATTATAGATCACAATTTATACAACAATTTGTTTTTTTTTTTCCTTTTTTTAAATATGCAGCCAATTTATTCTAAATTGAAATAAGATAAATAATTTTAAAATTAATCACCAAATTATTCGTAATTCTTAACTCTTTAATTTCATTTGTTTTTTTAAAGTCTCTCAGTATGCATATGTTATACACACAACAAAAAAGTTTTCGTTATATTGGAAAAAAATAAGATATTTTAAATAAATAAAAAAAACTTTAATAATAATAAAGTATTTTGAAACAAAAGCGCTGTTTAAAAAAAAAATACAGTTTTTTCGAGTGAACGCAAACTTTTTTGTTGTAAGTAAATTTTATTTTAAAATATTATAAATTATGTTTACATTTTTATTATTCAAATACGCTGCTGTTTGAATTAAACTTATTAATGGTGGCAATATCTTCGTCAGTGAGACGAAAATCGAAAACTGCAATATTTTCCGCGATACGCTCCTTGCTCGTCGATTTTGGTATCGGTATTAGGTATCTGTCGATCTGAAACCAAAATCAGTTGGTTACAATTTAGCCATATCAATCACAAAACAATTCTACGAGAGTAAAATTTTTAAAATTTGAAGATATTTTAGTAGGCACTCTTCAAAACGCGTATTATAGTGTATTAGTATATAAACAGGACGTATAGCTATATGATGTCAGACTGTTAAATACTGCAAAATTTACCTCGGCCTGACTGTATTGAAATTGTGGGTAAGATGTCTAAGCCAAGTATTGACAAGAATTGGACCAATATTGGCTGCAAGTTAAGATCACGATCATAAGGTTACAAAACCTAAAAATGACAAAATAAAATGCTATGTTATCCCAATCAAGATTTTTAAATCAACCGGAGAATTTCTATCCGTTGAAAGCTGACATTCCCCCTTTTCAGACCCAATGTTTTGCTTCCATATTGATAATGCTAATGATATCCTATAACCCGAAGGACTCTTAGGCTGAAGTGGACATGGATTTTCTGAGCAAACGTTACATTACTCATCCAAAGTGAGAAAGAACTGTTTAACTGGTCAAGAATAAAACAAATATCTTACCAAATACCGCAACACAACTTGCGTAGTCTTCTTCCCATACTTCTTAGCAATCGCCACCAAGCTGGGGTCATCGATCGATGGGGGTGGGGTATTGGTGCGGTCAGACCTGGAGACAAGGAACCCGAAGGGGCTGTAGGCCATGACCGTGATGTTACGGGCTTGGCAGTCGGCAGCCAGGTCCTCCTGGGTTAAAGCGGGATGGATCTGGAAGAGACGTGGAATTGTCATTATTAGAACCATTCATCTCGTTGATAAATATACATCTTCTAGCTGTCCCCCGCGGTTTCGACCCCGAAGGATGTAGCATTTTTCAGGATACAAAGTGACCTATGCTATTCCAGACTATGATCTATCCCTGATGTACGTTTTTGGAACACACTGGGGTGAAGAGGAGTTGAGGTATAATAAGCAATTAATTAACAGGAATTACACGAATAAGTAGTTATTCCTTAGTTCTATTGACATACCTCAATTTCATTAACAGCTGGTACAGTTTTACTCTTAGCGATGATCCTGTCGATCTGTTCCGTGTTAAAGTTGGATACACCAATCGACCTGGCCAAGCCAAGTTTCTGCGCCTCTTCCATGCCTTGCCAAGTCTCCAAGTAGTCTATTTCCAGTGGTGAACCATCGGACTGTAAAAATAAATATTAGAAAATTATTCTCCAGTTTCTAAGATATTTTTCCAAGGATTCGTTTTTGTAAATGTCATTTAATTGTCTTTGTCATATAATATATCTATATATGTATATATAAATGAATCCCTATTTCCCTTGTTCACGCCATCACGCTCGGACGGCTGGACCGATTTCGCTAATTACTTTTTTGTTATGTTTGTTATTGTCAGGAGAAGGTTCTTACGAAAGAAAAAATACAGAAAGTTGCGTAGAAAATTAGAAAATTTAAGAAAACATAACGACCATATTAACTTTTCTAATGTAACCTTACCGCTTTTGACAATATAAACTCTTATAATGTAATCTTATGGTGTTTGACAGTTGCAAGATTGACTGAATGCGCACTGCAAATATCTTTTATCGGAATGAGTCGTAATTATATTGATAAAAATATAAACCTCTTTTCTTAGTGGATATTTCAGTATTGTAACGTCAAGTGACTTTTTTAAGAAGCATTTGTTCATCAAGGTTAGTTCAGAGCGCCATCACGCCTAATATTAAAAGTTGAATAGTCTAGATAAACACAATGTTCTTGGTTTTTTATTTCATTAATGATACCGATTCGAATTCAATATGCATTGAAGACAGTACAACGTCTGCCGGGTCAGCTAGTTTAGTATAATTGGTAGTCATTGATCTAAAACGGAAGTTCATCAAAGCGATCTAACCTTCAACTTTACATTTCCTGCATACGTCAAATTAGATATTTAGCCATTCTTAATATTCTTTTATTCTGCTGATTAGCATTAGTATATTAAATTGTCAAAAGAGCCTTGTAAATAATTAAGTTTAACAAATTAATTTTTAACCAAAGGTCAAAATATATATTTTTTTAAATTACAATTCACCAATAACCGCTAACATAATAATAAATCATTTATCATGTAAAAAAAGCGTATAAGGAAACATAAAATAATCATAAAATGCATATTTCTATATTTCATCATTAAAAACATATTTTGGGCCTGATTTAGCAAGCGTTTTTTTTTAATCCAGCGTAGGTAAGCTGTACTTATTTCAGTTTATATACTTATTAGATATTATAATTTGATATTACTAGACCTCTATATACACTTTTAATTGCTTTTTTAATTCAATTAATAATATAAATATTTAAATAATGAAGGTTTCGCCAAAGACAACTTTGATAAGAAATTTTCTGTACCTTTTCCTTGATTCCTATTTACACAAATATATACAGAACCAACTTATGTATCTTACTTTAGATTAAAAAAAAACACCTACCTGAAACATTTAAAGTAGTTTGAAGCTAATACTAATGGATCTAAACTAAAATTTACATCATATAACACTCAGTCTAAAAACAACTTTCTGCTCTTTCTTTTCCTGAAGCTTATCAACCAGGTTCATTGTTCTCAATTACTCCATCGCCATGAATAAAGCATTTACTATTAATTAATAACATTTGAATCATTGATAATGAAGAAATAAAATGTTTCCCTGTAATACAAAAGCTTCAAAATCCATCGAGTGTCTTTACGGGACACCCTGCTTTTTTTTTAAATACCTTACCGCTTCGGATTCAGGTGAATGTATGAGATAGAGATCAACATAGTCCACTTTAAGTTTGGCGAGAGATTCCCGAAGGGCTGGCAACACTTGATTTCGGGCATGTTTATCGTTCCATAACTGAAAGACAAATGACGATTATGTAAAAGTGAAATGATGGCAACTCTACTATTCTTCATGGCTCAAAGCTCTACTGCTGAGACTAGTTTTCTCTAACTCAGGCATATTGCGTTTTGATCTTCATAATATTCAATAAATATTCCAGGATATTCTTTACACATGGTTACCTGCTCCTAAACTAAGCAGAGCTTGTACTATGGAAACCAGACAACTGATACATTACATGTTTCTTGTTTTAAATGTATACTAAAACACCCAGACACAAAACAAACAGGTTTATGAACACAAATGTTTGTGTTGGGTAGGAATCGAACCCGCGACTTACGACGTGGCTGTTAGGATCTCTAACCACCAATACATTCTCAGATCTTTACAAAGGTTCACAAGTAAATTATAGAGAATAGCTAAGAATAGTAAGTGAATAATATTGTTTTTTTTATAAGGAAATAATCATTGAGAAACATTTAATTGATTCTTGAAAACTCAAGATTGTTCATCAATTTGCAATGACGTCTTGGCATGAGAAAATAATCAAGACAATAAAAGTGTAATGTATAATCTTCAAGATATAATCTGGGACATTCTTTACACACGGCCATCTGATCCCAAACTAAGCAGAGCTTGTACTATGGAAACCAGATAACTGATATACTACATATATTACTTTTTTTTTTCTAAATTCATTCTTTTATAGATATTTACACCCAGACCCAAACAGATATGTTCATGCACACAAATGTTTGTCCTGGGTAGGAATCGAACCGGCGACCTTTGGTTTGGCAGTCAGAGCATTAACCACTAAGCCAACTTTAAACCAAATTTGATTTAGTCCTCGAATTCAAAATTCAAAACCATTTATTCACTTTAGGCCTGCGGAGGGCACTTATGACGGTCATATTTAAAGTTACCACCGGTTCGGAAGGCAGCCTTCAACTGAGAAGAACCGGCAAGAAACTTTTAATAATTAAAAAAGTAAAAGGCTCTAAAATACGATACCTTAGTAGTGATAAACAGGTCCTCTCGCTTCACCAGGCCCTTCTCTATAGAATCAGCTATACCCAGTCCGATTTGTTCTTCATTACGATAAAGTGATGCTGTGTCAATGTGACGATAGCCTGCTTCAATCGCCCAAACGATAGCTTGGCGCATTCGTTCTATATCTTTAGCCTGAAATTTTAGGTAATAGAGAACGGCGAAATTGATACAAAAAAAAAAGAACAGAGACAGTCTGAAGAGTTTTCTAGTTACTGGGATAATCTAGGTCTTGAAGATTCTATTGCGTTGGTCCAAACTGGATACAATGCACTCGACTTCATCGATAAGCCAGCGAAACGAGAGCGGAGCGCCTTTCGCTTGACTGCATAGTTGACGCAAGGGACAGAGCATACAAGCTGCGACAACAGTTAAGCTAGGATCATTTAGCTTACAGAATCATACCGCAGATTCACAGCTCTCGTGACACAAATGCATCGATGCAATTACATGATGCCAAAAACCAATCGTAAAGAGAAATCGTCTACTGTAAAGTATTTTATACTGGATGAACAGAGATCAGAGAGGTAATCAAAAATAATTAACGTATCCCTCGATCTCTAACGATTCGATTTCTACAAGATTCTCTGTACTAATAATGATTTACTAGCTGTCCCCCGCGGTTCTACCCGCGTTCCCGAAGTGTAACATTTTCCCGGCACAAAAAGTATCCTATGTTACTTCTAATACCTCCAAGAATATGTATACAAAGTTTCATGATGATCGGTTTAGTAGTTTTCGCGTGAAAGCGTAACAAACAAACTTACATTGACATATATAATATTATATTAGTAGGACAGTAGGATTTATTTAGATCACCAATAAGGCACATACTAATTATACCTACATTCAAAAATACAGACATCAAAATGTTAATCATAAATGGTATCCAAATTAGGGGTCACGACCGCATGCATTAAAAAAGACAAACAATAGAACCAAAACATATCTTAAAAAATTAAAACAAATGACAATATACAGGTTACAAAACTACCCGTAAAGCCGAAAGGAGGTTAAATAGGGTCTTATAACGAGTCCATTCACAATATTTAAGAACCGTGGTAACGCTGTATAACATACCCCAAAAAAATTAAAAAAACTGATTTTTATGAATGAAAAATAGAAAAACTATTAAAGTATACAATTATACAATTATTAGGTAAAATAGGTACGTAGACCTTTCTGTTAAATTATCTGGTTCCCTGACATGACAGTTTACTAGAGTAACCTAATGTTGGCTTTGATAATTAATTATATTTTTACGGGGTATTTTGTAACACGTTGAATATTCGAACATAACGTTCTTATGAAGTTTCTCATCGAGAAACGAATTTTTATAATTTGTATGTTCCTTTGAGCATGGATTTTACATAGCTTCAATTGTGACGATAATATTGTGGTACAACTAATCTTAAAAATGCGAAAAAGTAGTAAAGTGTACGGATAGTTGTTTGTCACTCCTTCACGCAAAAACTACTAAACGGATTTGAATGAAACTTGGCACATATATAGTCTATAAATTGGATTAATACATAGAGTACTGATTAACCCGGGAAAATGTGACATTTCTCGGGAACGCGTGTGAAACCGCGGGGGATAAATATGTACTTACAGAGCCATAAGTTCCTAAAGCTAATATAGGAATATTGTGTCCGTCATTAAGTTGTATTGTTGGTGCTGCACCTTCTCCTGCCGCAGCAAAGTTTACCTGTAACAATATTTAATATTAATAAATAATAAACTAATATTATAAAGAGGAAAGATTTGTATGTAAGTATGTTTGTTACTCTTTCACGCAAAAATTACTAAACGGATATGGAACAA
Organism: Habrosyne pyritoides; assembly: GCA_907165245.1. Classification (NCBI taxonomy): domain Eukaryota; kingdom Metazoa; phylum Arthropoda; class Insecta; order Lepidoptera; family Drepanidae; genus Habrosyne; species Habrosyne pyritoides. The sequence continues at coordinate 3,901,475 of OU015606.1, forward strand.
ATTTGGCACATTGATAGAGCATATCCTGGAATAACATATAGACTACTTTTTATCCCGGGAAAATGTGATATCCCTCGGGAACGCGGGTAAAACCGCGGGGGACTGCTACTAAATAATAAATATCCCCAGGACATTCTTCAAAAATGTAACATATGTCCGTGTCTTGTAATGTGCTCTTGGTGTTTCGTGGTGTTTTTGTTGTGGTTTTCTTCGACGTCTTTGGCTTTTCATCTGGGCTTTGATTGTTTTCCTTCACAATAGACCTGCACTTGTACACTGGACACCGATTTTTTGCCTTTCGAAAAATTTCGAAATTAATATGTCTTATTTATGGCTGAATTTGATCGAATCTGTTCCAAAACCGAATCGGGGCACCCCGACTCCACGCAGTCTTTTGGCTACTACCTCTAGAGTGTATATAAAAATTCGGAGACGCGAAGGGAGGGCAGCCACCGCCCACCGTAACAAATGTCAGGTACCCTTACGAGCCGCAGCGGCTGAGGCTGCGGAGGGGAGCATGGGTGCCTATCCTTTGTTACGTTAGGGCGAAGGGGTTGCACTTCCCGCAGCGTCGGAGCCGTTGCAGAAGCAACTTTATAGTGTTTTGAGGTTAGGTTACAAAAAAATTAATTTCTCAGGAATGGTGGGTTACCTTTTCATGGGAGTGGTGCTAAGTCACAGGAGGCATCCCCCCCTACCCCTCCCACCCCCTCCCCGCCCCTCCGCGTGCGTGACTTTACTAGACTTTAACCCATAATCATTTTAAATATATATATATATATTTAAATATATATATATATATATAATATATATATATGTATATATAATATTATATATACTTATATAGATAAATTTTACCCTGATGTTGTCCTAATGTTTGTCCTGGGAGGGAATCGAACACACGACCTACGGCTTGGCGTGCAGTCTCCAACCACCGAGCCAACTGGCCCTTCTTTTGTAATATTGTTTGGTATAGATTTATTTTCTGTACCATCATCCTAACTCATCGACTCCAGTACCAAAGTGTCGTAAGAGACTTATAAGTAACCGACGGCCACGAGCTCCATCTTCGGCCTCATTTTCACTTACCATCAGATGAGATTGAGGTCGCAATTCCGTCACAAATAAATTTAAAATAAATAACGAATAAATAATAATCGATGGCTTTTACGCCATATTGCGGAAAAGAATCGCCTCTTTTATGCACAGGGTTTGGTGTAGTCCAAACAGCATCCTACGAGCTGGTATTATTAAGCCGGATTGCCCAATGTTAAGGCGCTGGGTCAGCGCCCATGTAATGGGGGTGACCTAAACATATATATTATATTTGTGTGAAACTAACATAGGTAATAAGTCTATTACTAACATGATATGGATACCTGTATCTGATTTAAAATAAAAAATAAACAAGGTAAATTTTTCACCTCGCACGTGAACAACAAATGCATTCACAAGAAGGTTGATTAGGAATGATCGTATAAATGCTACTTAAACTTGCTGGCCCCATGATGGCCGTTTTGACGTTTACAATGACAAAGAAAAATAGCCTTTATTCCTTCACACATAAGATGCATCTACTGATCTAACAGCTAATTGTATGATAATGGAAATCAACCTTATTACAGAGTAATACAGTTTCTTTTCCTATGACAATCTGAAACGTCAAATTGGCGTCATCATAGCGTGCCGGGTAGTGTAGTCTATATGATGGCCTAACTTTCATTTACCTGTATGCCATAAGTATAAGGTCAAACTCACGACTATAGTCTGTCTAAGAAGTCCCCTTTGACATTTATGAAAGTTATACGAAAATCAATCTTTTTGCTTTAAGATAGAGTTCAAATACATTACCATGCGATTGACTATTGGATCAATAGGTGCACCTTATTACAAAAGGCATAAAGTAAATTTTCCAATGATATTCTAAAGCGTCAAATGGGACTTCTCATAATGGGTAGGCCTTATTCTCGTTTTATTTGCAACAGAATCAACAGAAATACATATTTAAATACCTAAAAAATCTGATTAAGTAAATTTTAAAAATATACATTCTATAAATAAATATAATGACAAACTAAAATGTTAAATTACTTATGAATGTTATAAAATAATAATTAATATATATTTTAAAAGTATTTATAAAAATTACATATACATACGTAGTAGTATATCTCGTAAAAAATTATAAAAAAAAAAATATTCAAGTACTTACGAAAATTAGAAAATACAAAAACAATAAGCCTAATTATGCATTATAATTTAGATTAACAATAAACAATCAATTTATAATAATGACTTATAAAACCTTTGACTTACGAGATAAAAGGTGCGACAAATAAAACAAAGGAACTTACAATGACATCGACGAACAACAAAAACGATATAACTTTTTTCAACCACATGTTGCGTGTATGGATTCTAAAACTAGACTGAATACGTACTTGGCAGACATTGCTAAAGTCTCAATAACCTTACGAAGCTTTGAGGTTTACAATAAACGTCTTTAACATCCAAGACACGACTACGATTCGACTGTTCTTTAATTTCACAAGCTTTTTAATGCTGGTATTAATTTCACTGACAGCTGTCACCTTGTTTTATTTTTAAAAGTATATGGCCAGTTGAAAGTTTTGGGGACAAGGCTGTGAGCACAAAGATAAGGCACGCCAAGGTCACTTTATTTAATACTAACTTCCCCCCGCGGTTTGACCCGCGTTCCCGAGGGATGTAACATTTTCTCGGCACAAAAAGTACCCTATGTTTATTCCAGGGCATTTTCTATATATGTGCCACGTTTCATCTAAATCCATTTGGTGGTTTTTTGTGTGAAAAAGTAACAAACATCCATACATACAAACTTTATAATATTTGTATGATTTATAAAAATGCTTCATCCGATCGAGTTATTGTTGAATATTTTCTGATATTCGGAGACATTATTATAGAGTTCGACGACTTTAGAAGTAAGGAAATATAACATAACAAATGTAATATTATTATATAACACAACATTGTCTAGTTGTATTTTATCAGACATATTTTTTGGGTTCCGTAGCAAAATGTTAAACCCTGTAAGACTTCGTGTCTTTTTGTCAGTCACAGCTGTTTTTCTCACCATCTACTAATGCTATTGACTTGAAATCTGCCACAGTTGTAGTTCTTGCCTGCGCACATCTATAAATAAATATACCTAATTTTATAAATATTGAAAATGGCAGGTTCGAAATTTGAAAACTAGGTTCTACGAACATTTAAAAAATATATGCAAGGGCTTTGATTGTTTATTTCAAATATATTTCAATAAAATTTTCAACATCGTACCACAGGTTTTAAAGAAAATTTAAATAGCTATAAAAATCTATAAAATTTTATTGTAGGTTTCAGACAACTTTTATAACTTTTATACCAACCAAGTAACCGTCGTATACACACCTTTCCAGATATTGAAACCATCGATATGCGATAACACTCCTTTCCTTTTCGATAGTTAAAACAAATATAATAAATAAAAAATGTTGTCGTCAAGTCTAAATGAACTAAACACATTCCGATTGTTATAGGGATTCTCACTAGTCCAGTCAAACTGGTTGCTTGTAATTTTGTAATGATAAGCCAATCTTAAAGATATGCTGCGACTAATAAGAAAAGTAAACAAAAAACTAGACGTAACAGGAAAATGTAATAATATCCGTGTAATATAAATTACCCTATTATCTTCAAAGATATCTGTTTTAACACGAAAAAGAAAAAAGCATGGGTTTTTAAATATCTCAAAAAATAGCTCTTATTCTGGGAAAGTACTACCACCATACCTATTTCGGTCGTGAAGCAGTAATGCATAGAAAGGTATGAGACTTGACAACTTCACATCTCAAGGTTGACAACGTATTGCGATGCCCCTGGTGTTGCAAATGTCCATACCGGTGACCATTTTACCATCAGTCGGACCATCTACCTGTTAGTCGACCTATTTGATATTAAATGAAAAGGTTAATTAAATGTGTAATACCTTATTTAAGATTAAAAAAATACATACATTTAGAGCTATTGCCAACAAGCCGTATCGAAAAAATATCTGTCATAGTTTTTTATTAAGTAAATAATTAATAACCTAGGACATTATTTACACACGGCCATCTGATTTTATATATATTATACTTATCTTTTATGTACAGACACAGAACAAACAGACATATTTATGCACCCAAAAACTGGAGCTCGATTATGTAAGTAAAATGACACTAGCTCGAGGATGTTTCTCTGTCTCTTTCGTTTACTACGCTAATACTGCTAATCACACACACACACACACACACACAAACCCTTACTAATTTACTCACACATTTATACATATTTACGCACCTCGTTGACTACTGTAATTAAAGGAAATGGGGGCCTGGAGCTCCAAAATACAGGCTCAGGCTTAGTTTGGACTCCATATCTCCCTCAAATTGCAATTTTTCCCAAACTTCCTGTCAACTGTATTTTATCATTGCATGTAATTTGTGGAAATAAATAAAATAAATATTATTATTATTAATCACGTCAGAAATAAGCTCTCCGAGGTCTCCATGAAGCGGCGACGATGTTTGTATTAGCTGAATAAGGGGGCTGGATGAGAATTGCATCCACGACAGCTGGCGTGGCACTCAGCCAACTGTACGGTCAGTAGCTTTTCCCCTTTAGTTTCGCCAGCGAATTTTGGGATGATAATTAAGCCTGTGTCCTTTTCCGTTCATTCAACTATTTCACAAAGCAAGGACAGATAAACAAATACACTTACTTTTACACACCACATTAAAAAAAATTTTTTGTAACCATAAATAATATATTCCACACGATTATGTTGACAGACTAATTAATATTAACATTCTAATCTCATTAACGGTTCTACACGATTTTCCTTATTATAACTAGGTATAACCCGCAGCTTTATTCGCATTTTTAAGGGAATTCTTCGGGTTCAGAAGTATCCTGTGCAAATTCAGGTTATTATGTATACAGAGTGTTACAAAACTACTCGTAAAGCCGAAAGGATGTTAAATGGGGCTTTATAACGAATCCATTCAGAATATTTAAGAACCGTAGTAACGCTGTATAACATACCCCAATAAAAAACGGATTTTTCTGAATTAAAAATAGAAAAACTAAAAAGTAGACAATTATTAGGAAAAATAGATACGTAGGCCTTTCTGTTAAATAATCTGGTTCTCTGACATGACAGCTTACTAGGGTTGTTGGCTTTAATAATTAATTATGTTTTACGGGGTATTTTGTAACACGTTGTATACTCGTATGTATGTGCTAAGTTTTATCCTCACAACCTGTTCTTTGTTTATTGTGTTCTTCTCTCTCTCTTTTTCCATCTTCTATGTAGATATAAGGAAAATAGGATTCCTTTCCTCAAAACTACTGAACATATCGGGATAGGACTGCTACCATTTGACGCGAAACTTTTGTAGATGGTTATTGGCTACATATGAGAAGTGGAGGATAATTCTAAGGTTTAGAATATCTTCTGCCCCAAGGTTATAAACAAATACTTGTTTCTCAGTTTGTTTATAAGCCATATTATATATAAGCTTATACAATGTGATAGATTGAGATGAGGCAACGAACTCAAGGTGAAAGCATCTCGCAATGCCAGTGTTGTGGGTAACATCCACACAGAGGCTAGAGGTCAATTTCTGAAGTAGTATTTGTATTTTGGTTACAAAGGCAAATATGGTGAAATGGCACGTACACGAGACTAACTTTTTCACACTTGATTGATAAAATACCTTGTGACTTCCATCACCCGTGTCACCCGTCTTATCATTCATAAGTGCATGTAAGGCCTATTAATCTAATTTCTATAATTATATTTAATTTCATATTAACAATAACATTACAATAACGATTCGATTGACACCTCATTCATCAAAATCGACTAGGTAATCTAGACGCTACAGTAAAACATACGTAAATACTAATTTGTATATATATTGTATTTGTACATACCTGTTAAAATTGTAGCCCTTCCTTAAAGCTTTACTGTCGGGTAAAAAGAGCAATTGACACGCTTTTTTAACTATTCTTACTCATGTATTTGATCACAATCTCAATGCGGCAAGTGATCAAGTGATGAGAGTTGTGGATAGAATTAAATAAAACTAACCGTAAATTACAAAAAATATTAGTTAAGATAATGAAAAGATTAGCACATAATAACCTTCGTTTTAACTAAAACATCAAATTAACAAATTACCTAACGTATTTTATTTATTTAGCCTTCAAATTTAATCAAAACATGAATGTAACCAATATTTCTCCTTTAAATATTAATTCATGTAATATTATTTCCCTTCATCAAAAGCACAAATTATGGTGAGGCTGCATTGTCTTTTATGTTGTGGAAATTGTATTATTTTGCAAGCCCTTTCAAGAGATCTTTTTTATCTCGGAAATAAAAGATTGCCTATGCTATTCTACTTGACACCAGGGCAAAGACTGCACCCTTATTAGTCGCAAGTGCAGCCCCATATGAAGTACTCTTGCCATCTCTGGGAGGGGCACCTGGGGCTCGATTCTGTAAGGAAAATGACACTAACTCGAGGATGTTTCGTCGCGGCCTTCGTGCTGTCTCTTTCGCTAACTACGCTAATACTACTAATCACGTGAGAGGTAAGCTCTCCGAGGCCTCCGTGAAGCGGCTCGCCGACGAAGTTTGTATTAGCTGAATAAGGGGGCTGGATACCAATTTTAGAAAGTTTTATAATTTAATAAAAAGTTAAACTAATTAATAAGAATTTTTTCGTTTAGAAACGTGACGTCATCATTGTCAACGATCCCGAGCTCGCAAACGGTTTAGAGCCCCTAACTCTTATAAACACGGTACCCAACAGTATTCTGAGGAATTGTTGGACTTCTACCTTCTACCATCGTACCTCTCGCCATCGAGAGGAAGTTCATCCTCAACCATTGGAACCAAACTGGTATCACAAGATGCGAAAGGAGCGTCCTACCGCGGACTTAACAACTTCACGACTCAGGGTGGACAACTCATTGGCGATGCTCCTAGTGTTGCAAATGTCCATAGGCGGCGGTGACCACTTACCGGCAGGTGGACCGAGTGTTTGTTATTCGGATCTAGTGGTCATCAAAATAAAGTGGCAATAGGCAGTGGTATCCGTAAGCTATCAGACCTAATTTTGTACCTTTTGACCTAAAAGTTTGGCACCTAGGTGGTAAAAGAATCTTGCACAGATTAAAAACAAAAACTTTAAATATGATAATGTTTATTAGTCTATCAATCACAGATAATGTTCTTAGTTCATCACACCGATAAATGATGTCTAAGCAAAATTAATCTTTATTGAATGGATAATAAGGATAGTGATTCCATGGAGTGGTGTCGAAAACCCTAGTGTTGGAATTAAACTTGCTGATTGTTGTTATCTCGTCTTCAGTGAGTTGGAAATCGAAGATGTCGATGTTTTCAGATATACGCTTCTGGGCGGTGGACTTTGGGATCGGAATTGTGTGTCTGTCGATCTGTAAAAAGAAATTATATTTCAGTCTTTACAAAATAAGCGGCCAAGTACGAGTGATCGTACCACCGTACCAAACGCTGAAAAATCTCGTTTTTTTTTGTATGGGAAATCAACATTTATTTTATACTTTATTTATTTTATTATTGTTGTTACAGCGGCCATTGGAGTATGCACTAAATAAAAATGTCAACAGTCTTTGTACTCCGTTCCGTGGGAACAGCCCGGTGACAGACGGACGGACGGACAGCCTTACTAATAGAGTCCCATTAACAACCATTTTTTCAAACTATGTGCTAAATGAATGTATGTCATGTATATTCCATCTTTAGGATAGCCTGCGAGAGAACGAGATTGATAATTTTCTAAAAATTTACTTCCACCATGACCTTTTTTTTTTACATATTTCGCCTTCTCTAGATGCAATAGACAGAGAGAGAGAGATAGAAAAGGTCATTATTTCGAGAGAAATCACTCTTAAGAAACGTCGATTGTTCTTTGCCCGATCTCGGAGTGGAACTTTACAAGCTTTATTACCAAGACTATTATCTTCTTAAACAAGAAAGGATAATAATCTTACCAAATATCGTAGAACAACTTGGGTAGTAGTCTTTCCGTACTTCTTGGCTATCTCCACTAATGCGGGGTCATCGACCCGCGGAGGAGGTGCATTGGTGTTGTTCCTGGAGACCATGAAACCGAAGGGGCTGTATGCCATGACTGTGATATCACGGGACTTGCAGTTGGAGATCAGGCGCTCTTGAGTTAGCGCTGGATGGACCTGAAATTTATTTAGTATTAACAAAACATATAGTAAGACCTGGTAGAGCTGCATACATTTTTCAAAATTAAAAATCATATATTCAGTTTAGGCCCTCGGAAGGTCAAATTTAAAGTTACTGAAGCTACAACCGGTTCGAAAGTCAGCCTTCAACTGAGAAGAACCGGTAAGAAACACAGCAAGGTTACATTCTTTTTTATTCAAAATTTTTTTTAATAAATTTTATCTATTCTGACTTTTTGGCAATTTTATAATATCAATTTTATATTTCACAATTACAAAATAGCCGTTAAAACTTGACGGGACGGGAACCAAATACATAATTGCATTTCTAACCAATTTCAAAAAACAACTTAATTCGGCTTTTTTTTTTCATGTTTGTTACCTCAGAACTGCGTCATTTATGAACCGATTTTTAAAATCTCTTTGTATTGGGTTCGACTTTACTCCCACGTGGTCTCATATTCATTTATTTGATTGTACCTTGGGCTCCGGAGATACATCATTGTAACTCTCAACCAAAGAGTTGACTTGAATGCTGTTAAGATATCTCATCAGAAGCTTCCTTATTAAATTCAAGGTTTTGAAATAAACTGCATGCTCAAACAAATTGTACTAGATTAAGAAAAAATTTAAACGTACCTCAATTTCATTAACAGCTGGAACAATCGTTCCATTAGCAATGATCCTGTCCAGCTGCTCAGTATTGAAGTTTGAAACACCAATGGACTTGGCCAGTCCTAGTTTCTTGCCCTCCTCCATTCCTTGCCAAGTCTCCAAGTAATCGATATCCAATGGGGAATAGTCTGCCTGAAAATATTAAGAATGAGTATTTATTAACATTGTTATCTGGTGAAAACCTTTTATGAAATCCTTTGCAGGTTTTAGTTTTACTCTATTGAGATGGATTGTCAATTTGAGAGTACAAATTTTGTGAGTTCATGTAAATGTGGGTAAATCTCCTTCTAATAATTCTCTTCAACCGCATAGAAAAATAGGGTAGCGGACTGTATTAAAATTAAATTGCGAATTATCATTCATCAAAAAGATTATCTCAATACACCCCTATAAATGTCTTGCAATTTTAATTTTGCGACTCAAGCAAATTTTATATTAAAAAAAACAATAAAAAAGGTCCAGCAATTGAGTATGAAAAATGATGACGTCGTACGTTACTACTCAGTACATTTTGCATACAACATTTGTGTTTTGACAGATGATGAAAAGTAACTGATTTGACAAGGCAGTCCGGTACCCTATTGTTTCACTGATTGAAAGCTTTGCTATTTCCGAATCAGAGGCTATTATTTAATTCTGATATTCATTCCATTCCTTAGAATCGCGGGTGGAACCGCAGGATAGTAGCTTGTTTCTTAATAATATAAGTATATATACTAGAAACAAGCTAAATAAAGAATTGTCTTATTCCGTTGCCTTGTGTGCAAGAATTGAATACCGACCCCGTAGTTGGTCAATAACAGGGTTAAGAGATAGCTACCTATCTTAGACGTGTTTCCATGGGTTCAACCACGTTCCCCAGGGGATATCATTTATTCCCGGGATACAATTATCCTATATGTTCATGCAAAATCTATTATATTTATGTTTCAAAGTTCATTTACAAGTTAGAAGGTTATCTAAGTTACTCCTTCCATGATCCAGGAGTGAATCAGCGAGTTCTAATGAGCTAGTGCCTGAGGCTTTATAGGGGCACGAAAAACCATCAAATTTGAATGCCTTAAAAAGGTAGATCGTAAATAAACTATAAGTACCTTCAGAGCAGTAGGGAAGTGAATAAGATAAAGATCGACATAGTCCAAGTTCAAACTCTTGAGTGAGTCCTTAAGGGCTGGCACCACTTGATCTCGACCATGACTGTCGCACCATAACTGTAAATAAATTAACATCGCTTAATAATTAAAAAAAAATATTGATAGTCTGGAACATTTCTTAGCACGGGGATTACTCTTGGAAAATAGATCAAATTACCATATTATTATGGTCCAATTTTATTTCTTTACACTTAACAATTGCTTGCATTAGCAACCTACGGAGGAATTAAAATGTGAGGTTATAAGTTTTCTTTGCTTTTAAGTGAAATCTTATTTAGCGACTTTGTAATTACTATCTCGATCTATCGAAAAGCTACACTCAGGACAGACATCTATAGGATTAAGCCTGAAAAAGAAAGAAACAGCTACACATAGTTTTCTAAAGGTTTCACTTCTACCGCGTGTTAACTGCCTTTGTTAACTTGTTTTCCGAGTAGTAGAGCTCTTAGTGCAGAGTTCGTCCACGGAAGTACTACCTTACACATTTCTGCCCTGAAGCAGTAGTACACTTGTATTACTGTGTTTCGGTTAGAAAGGTAAGGGGGCCGGTGAAATTACAGGCACAAGAGACTTAACAACTTCATGTCTCAGGGTCGATAACGCATTGGTGATGCCCCTAGTGTCGCAAATTTCCATAGGCGGTGGTGACCATTTTCCATCAGGTGGACCGTCCGCTTGTTTGTCGGCCCATGTGGTATAAAAAAAAAAGAAAAAAAAACATATTTTCCGATTATTTTTTATCACGAGTGCCGACAACAGGCAATATGTAGGCAGATGGTAAGTGAGTAGTAAGTAACCATTAGATTAGGTGATATACATTTGATACACAAGAGGCATTGGCAGAGCATTGTCAACCCTGAGACGTCTTGTAGTTAAGTCTTAAGCCAATCTAAAATATCTCTATATTAGATCAATCTATCATATTTTTTTACATGATTTTATCACCATCGATCTATGAAAAAAAGTTGATATACCACTGACATTTAAATTTACTAAAAAAAACGGAGCAATGACCTGTATAATAACACAATATATCTCATGATTGGAATCGCAGGGAGCGGAAGTTTGTGGCTTCAAAATAGCTGGTGGTTTTTTTTTCTCAGTCTATTTTAGCCTAAATCTTCGACGATAACGGTCAAGCAGTGTGTCTCTTACCTTAGTAGTAACAAATAGGTCTTCTCTCTTCACGAGCCCTTTTTCAATAGCATCAGCGATGCCCTGGCCGATTTGCTCCTCATTTTTATAGAACTTAGCTGTGTCTATGTGACGGTACCCAGCTTCAATGGCCCAGAAGACAGCTTGACGCATTTTAGCAATATCTTCATCCTGTAACAATTTGAAAATAATTTTCAGATAGATTAGTTAAGGTTTTTTGTTTCGATTTTATAATATAGCTGCTAATAATAGCGATTCTATTAGGATCTTTTTAGCAGCTAAGAGTGTTAAAAAAAAATTAACTACTGAACATATCGGGGTGGGACTGCTACCATTCGACACGGAAATTTCCCTAGATGGTTATAGGCTATATATAATATGACGGGTGAAATCGCGGGGGACAGCTAGTTAACATATATAATACGGATATGTCCTGACATGTCAAATCAGCAATTCTTTATGAAATGTCATGTGACGTCATAATTGTACAGCATCAAATAACATACTCTTTGTGATTAGATTGGTACTTAAAAATCACATTAATGATTTAATTTTGATCATTTTTGATGTTTTCGCATATTTTTTGATGTTCAATACACTGGTTAGTGTTTGATCATGTATCTTTAATACAGAATAGTACCCTATTTTAAATGTTTCTCATCTATCTATAAAGAAAATAAATATGTCAAAAATTAATTCAAATAGTCCTTCACAGGCATTTATGAATGATTAGACTCTGTCGCGGATTGGGAAGGGTGCTTTTACTAAGAAGAGCTTGAAAAACTCAGCAATTATTCAATTAAAAACGACATTTTATATATTATGACATAATAAAATAAAGTCGCTTTCTCTGTCCCTATATCCCTATGTATGCTTAAATCTTTAAAACTACGCAACGGATTTTGATGCGGTGTTTTTAATAGAGTGATTGAAGAGGTTTTTATGTATAATACATGTGACATCCCACGGGAACGCGGGTAAAACCGCAGGGGAAAGCTAGTAATATAATAAAATTTGTACATACATATCCCTTTACATTCTATTTCCTTTACATAATGATCTGTCCTTCAAGAGCGAGGATTAAACTTAGGCAATGTCGTTACTTAAATAATCGTTGATGTTGTAGAAAGCCTTCTGTATTACCAAAGTTATATCTGAATTTTTTTGAAGATAAATTTAAAAATAGGGGTTTTGTTATAGAAGCGTATACTTAGACAAGTGCAACTTTTTGAAGTCTCTAAGCAGAGGCCTAATCACGAACATCTATCGCTATCGTAGCGTTATCGTATCGAATGAGCCAAATAGCTGGTTTGTAGGAGAAATTGAACACCGCGCATACCGTGACGTTGCGCGATGTTCGATTTCCCATTGCATTCAAGCCTCAGAAGTGACAAGTCTATGCTCATTTCTCGTATTTGCTCACAATCTCATGGTTATCTGGCCTATGATGGAGAACAGAGCTTACAATAATAATAATAAATAAATAATAAATATCCAGGGACATTCTTTACACACGGCCATCTGGTCCCAAACTAAGCGGAGCTTGTACTATGGAAACCAGATAACTTAAACCTACATATACTACTTTTTTTTTCTAAATACATATTTATATATATACAAACAGACATGTTCATGCACACAAATGTTTGTCTTGGGTGGGAATCGAACCCGCGACCTTCGGTTTGGCAGTCAGAGCGCTAGCCACCAAGCCAACTGGCCTGTCTCTGGTTCTCAAATGCAGACGCAATCACACCGTTACGTGCTTGGCGGTAGTCTCGTCATTAGTTGGTTGGGAAGCCATAATATTAAATCTGAAGGGTTATGCTTACCGTGCCATAGGTGCCCAAGGCGATAGAAGGAATGCTATTTCCATCATTGAGCTTTAGGGTTGGTGCCACCCCTGCGCCCGCTGTGTTCGGACGAATCTGAAAAAAAAGTTTTCATGAATCCATTAACATTTTTATTTTACAACAGGAAAAAAAAAATACTTAAAATAAAAAAAAAAAAACAATTCATAACCATTTATTTAGTTTAGGCCCTCGGAAGGCACTTATAAAGGTCAAATTTAAAGTTACTGAAGCTACTCAAAGTAACGTCCTAAATTAGTTAAAATGCATAATTATAACTAAACAAAAAAACAATATCTAAATATATTATATTATATTTTTCAAAGGCACGAAGGTCTGCCTCCGATTGCTCTTACATGCTTACGATACCTATATAAAATTATTGTTAAATAGGACAATTTTATACAGTCAATAAAACTACTGATCCAAATTGCTTGCATATATTTAACACTGGCTTTTGTGGTTCCCACGTGCACAGTCAGTTAATTTCTTCTTTTATATTTATATAGCTGTCTTCGGACTATTTTTTAATTTATGCTCGGCTTCTAAGGGTCATAGTGAGATGTTAAATAACTTATAACCTCCTTCAAGAGTTAGGATATAAAATACAAAAAGATTTTCTTAATCCTAATGGTAGTTCCGGAAATTAGCACATTCAGACAATTAGACGCGACGAGACTTTCTTTTATAATCCGTAGTAAATTTTGAATATTTAAAAATGAGACGTAATACGTTGGTTTTAAAAACCAAACTTACTTGAGTAGCGACGACCAATAAATATAATATATTGTACCACATGTTGCTCGGATGGGTGGATCAGCTACACTGAAGACAATCCTTATAACTCCGAACCAAATAACTCCCAAGTAAGCCTGTGGCTTCAGGATCTACATATTTAGGGCATACGATACGACTTCAATACGACTTTTACTTAGTATTTATGACTTCAATTCTATTAAATCTTTCAAGACTTTAATATATGTATTTAAAGTGATAATTTATTTTGGTTTTTGTATTGTAACTCAAACAAGGTAAAATTATTGTCAAAAGGAGGATATTTCACTTGAAGGTCTTATGTTTTGAAAGAAAAAATACAATTTTAGTTACCAATAGATACATTTCTAGGTACATCATGCATTCGAATACAAACATTCGCCAGAAGTTCCAGGTTTACTTATTTAACATACATACGTTATACATATGTCATGGTGTCGCACACCAATTACAATAATTAATTTTTTTTTATATAATAGAACACATAACATTATTACTTATATTAATTAGATTATGTATAGCAAAATATCGTTATGTACAAAAGACACGAGATTTTTTTATTATTTTTATATTATTATTTCAGCTAGGTAACCGGTAAAAGTCTGACAAAAAAACTGATGAACTGGCTGTGTAGTAAAAAAACTACCTATATCATGTAGGTAGGTAGTATAAATGTGATTATTATCTTATTACCATCACGGCATATTATAATAAAAACTATTAGACATGTAGTTGAGAGTGATTTTTCGATTTATAAACCTCGGATTAACAGGATCCTTTGTCTCGTCAAGACTTTAGAAAAACTGTTCTAAATTCAAATTACCAGGCGAATACCATTCTGGCCATTAAAATAAAAAAGCAAAACGGAAAAAAAGTATATTTCTCATATTGCGAATGTTGGCCGAAAGATAAGCATTTAAAAATAAAACAAATACAAAATACATATTATTAAAATTATACAACATTTTTTTTCGCCCCTTATCCTTGAAGAAGTAGGCACATTCCACCGAAAAGATTTTTAAGTCTTAATGTGACATAGAGTGATCATCATTGTCGTCTCTAGGTTAAATTACCAATTCCGGGCAGAACACATCTTAACAAAGAAACTTTAATTATATCTTGCCACCCGGGATTCCACCATACCTTCGCAAATCTAGAAGTCATGGATTTAAACGTCACTTCAATACCTGCTCTTAAAAAGTTATTAAATGAAGTAATAAATTAAGTTTAAATTAAGTTAATGTGGTATCAGTATGTATTTAGGTATTAAGTGTGTTTAGTGTCTTAGTTTTAAGGTTCTTGTTATTATTAAGTAGGCTAATAATTAAATATAATGTTTAAAAATGTTATTCACCTGAGCGACTTTAAGTGCATGCTGTGTTCTTCTTTAAGTAATGTGACACTTAGATATGAGTTTGGCTGTGTTATTGGTGTGGGTACTCATTGTTGAAGAACCAAGTCAATAAATAAATCTAGCCTAGCATTATACCACTCGACCATCAAGGTATTTCTGGCTGTTCCAGCATTAGTTGCTATGCTACTTTTTTTGTGTCAGGAACCTTCGCTGGCGTACGTAGAAAAACTCAGTGAAGTTTTATCGCTATTCTATATATAATTAGAAGGGATAGGGTTCTAACTAACATACAAACATTCATGTTCTACCTAAACCTTCATAGATTTGTACAATATCACTACATAGTATAAAACAAAGTCGCTTTCTCTGTCCCAATATCCCTATGTATGCTTAAATCTTCAAAACTACTCAACGGATTTTGATGCGGTTTTTTTAATAGATAGAGTGATTGAAGAGGAAGGTTTTTATATATAATACATGTGACATCTCACGGGATCGCGGGTAAAACCGCGGGGGACAGCTAGTATATAATCCGGAGGTCTGTAATCCGGGAATTGTCAAACGAGTCGCGCGCAAAGTTTTCAAAAGGAATCTTTTCTATCCCGTTTCTGACACATTTTTCATTGATGCTCCGCTCCTTTTGGTCTTAGCGTGATGTTATATGCATGCCCTATAGCCTTCTTCGATAAATGGACTATTCAACACAAAAATATTTTGTTTTATTCAGACCAGTAGTTTCTGAGATTAGCGCGTTCATCCAAACAAACAAACAAACTCTCCAGCTGTATATATTAGTAAAGATGTATTATTATCGTTAAGAATTCACAATTACAATAATCGCCACTCTGTAGCTTCGAATAACACAGCGTAACAATTTCAAATTATAATATTTATAACCTATAGTTTTTTAATATATAGGCAAACGTATTCTGCTAAGATGGACTGACAGGCTGCTAGTGCTTATTAATCTAGATACTTACATATCTTTTTTGTTTCACATCCATCAATATTGACACCCGCTCTGTTATTCTACAATAAAACTCGATGAATCCACCCAGAGACTATTCGCTGCCTCTCTCGCGACACCGCAATTAGACGAGAGGTCCGCTATCCGTGTTCACCTGATTGATCACGCGCATGAGTTTTTGTTTGTGAATAGCACGGCAGCTCGTGATCTGTTGAATTTATGATCATTTAATCTATTTTGACATTACTAAAGGACAATAACCTTTGCAGAGAGCAATAAAATCAAAAGAGAAAATATATCTGCCTATCTATATAAGCAAAATGGGGTTCTTTTGACGCACCATCATATCAGAACTACTGAACATATCGGGATGGGACTGCTACCATTCGACGCGGAATTTTTCGAAGATACAGGCTATATACGAAATCGATAAACGCGGATGAATCCGCGTAGGACAGCTAGTGCCTTTATATTTTGAAGTGCTAATTCTTTTTACGATAATTACAATTAATTCGGATGCATTGCTAATGTGTTGACCTAGGTGACCGTCACAAGGTATTGTAAATTATATAGTTCCGTATAGGCATGGGTAACTCAACCTAAATGCGTGAACTGCGGTTCAGCTCACGTTTGTGAGCCGGAGCTGCGAACCGGTGCACAAATAATATGCCGACCGATCACAGAGTCTCTATGCCGCTGCCGCGCCGCAGTTCAACGACTCAATATGACAGAATAGATCACAGATTGTATATAGACTGTAAAGTGATAAGTGAGCCGTGAGCTGTTAGGTTTGTTCTTGAGCCGCAGCTCGACAGCTCAAGTAGGTGTGATCTGATCTGTTGAACCGGTTCAGAGCTGAGTTACACATGCCTAGTTCCGTAGGGTGCCAATGGAAACCTATTACTAAGGCTCTGCAATCCGTCCTGCCGTGTATCACTGTCTGTATATTTTGAACCGTATTAGGTAGACACATGAGATTTTCGCAGACCGTGTACTACAATGGCCGGTATTCTAATAAATAAAGTAGCAGATTAATAAATAGAGTTCGTCAGGGAAGTACTGCCACTACCTTACCCATTTCCGCCGTGAAGCAGTAGTGCACTAGTATTACTGTGTTTCGGTTAGAAAGGTAAGGGGGCCGGTGAAATTACAGGCACATGAGACTTATGTATTACAAAAGTCCTACCATAAAGATAATATTATATCCGTGAATTTAAAGCACATAAAGTCAAGAACAAACCTAGCTCTCAACTGAAGTCATATAGAACACACCGACATACCTACATATATTTAAACAACCAATCCAAACATCAAACATTTGTACAAACATATAATGGAATAATACTTGCAATCCCATCTTATTTTACTTCCATAAACAGAATGATTAAAGAGAAAGGTGTATATGTATGATACATACATATTATATATAATATAGTAAAGTAATATAGTAATATAGAAAAAGCGAGAATTTCAAAGATTAGACTATTTTAAATGCGCGCGTTTGACAGTTCGCACATTAATGACCTCCGGAACGCAGGTAAAACTGCGGGGGACAGCTAGTAGTATTATAAATGCGAAAACTTGTGAGAATGGATGTTTGGATGTTACTTTTTTTATGTTTTTGATATTTAAACGAGCAGACGTATCTATCGCCTGATGGTAAGCGATTACCGCCGCCCATGGACACCCGCAACACCAGAGGAGCCACAAGTGCGTTGTCTTGAAGGTTTGAAGGTCATATCGGTCCGGAAATACCGCAGGCGACAGCTCATTCCACAGTTTTGTTTTGCGAGGCAGATAAGTCCTAGAGAAACGCACAGTTTTGGACTGCCTACCATCTAAATGATGGGGATGGAAATGCTGTCGTGTGGGACGGTCGTGAAAAGAAACAGCAGGTATCAGTCCGAACAATTCCTCGGAACACTCTCCATAGTAAACGCGATTGAAGATGCAAAGCGAGGCCACTACTCTGACCGATGTTTGTTACTTTTTGATGCAATAACTACTTGACGATGATATAGATAGAGCATTATCTGGAATAGTATACAGGCCTATAGGTATATAGACCTCGGGCTCAGGGCGTTCGACCCCCCACGCAACGCCCTGAGCCCCAGGTCCGAGCCCCACAGGGGGCACCCTCAGTGTGCTTGTTGCTTAAAATCTAAATGTACTTTCGGCTGAGAGCCCCTAGCGCTCGCCGGAATTGTCCGCGTAAGGGTGTAAGAGCCATCTGAGGCTAACACCTTCGTCCCTTCCAAAAAAAAAAAAAAAAGTATACAGGCTTTTTATCCTAGAAAAACGTATCTATTTTGTTAAAGCTACAAACATTATTTACTGGTAAGTTTAGCACGTGGTTCAAGGGCTTCGCTGAAAACTAGCGCTGAGTATTTGTTCCTCCCGGCACTTACTCAGCACCTGCTGATGCTAAGTCCAATACACATACCTCAGGAACATTTCTAGATCATAAATGTATTAAACTTTTGTTATTATGTTAATATACTTATGTTTTTTGTGCGTCTTTGTGTTTATGCATAACCTTGTTATATAATTTAATATATATATCGTTTCATATTTTTTCTTTTTGATACTTACCTACGTATTATAAATATTGCTCTGTAGAGCAGAGATTTATATAGAGTCCTCTTTTGGTGTTTCCCAAGTTTCTAATACTAACATGTGAATAGCGACGTGGACTACATTGTTATATAATTCTGTGTTATTCTTTATTTCTATAAAAAAAATTATACCACTTAGGCCGACAAACAAGCAGACGGTCCACCTGATGGTTAGTGGTCACCGCCGCCTATGGACATTTGCAACACTAGGGGCATCGCCAATGCGTTGTCGACCCTGAGACGTGAAGTTGTTAAGTCTCATGTGCCTGTAATTTCACCGGCCCCCTTACCTTTCTAACCGAAACACAGTAATATAGGTGCACTACTGCTTCACGGCAGAAATGTGTAAGGTACTTCCCTGGATTACTATTAACTTCAATGCAGGATATGTCATAAGTGTAAATTCAATGCAGGCTATGTCATAAGTGTAAATTCAATGCAGGATATGTCGTAAGTGAAAATTCAATGCAGGCTATGTCATTAGTGTAAATTAATGCAGGATATGTCATAAGTGTAAATTCAATGCAAGCTATGTCATAAGTGTAAATTCAATGCAGGCTATGTCATAAGTGTAAATTCAATGCAGGCTATGTAATAAGTGTTAATTCAATGCAGGCTATGTCATGAGTGTAAATTCAATGCAGGCTATGTCATAAGTGTAAATTCAATGCAGGATATGTTATAAGTGTAAATTCAATGCAGGCTATGTCATAAGTGTAAATTCAATGCTGGATATGTCATAAGTGTAAATTCATTGCAGGCTATATCATAAGTGTAAATTCAATGCAGGATATGTCATAAGTGTAAATTCAATGCATGCTATGTCATAAGTGTAAATTCAATGCAGGCTATGTCATAAGTGTAAATTCAATGCTGGCTATGTCATAAGTGTTAATTCAATGCAGGCTATGTCATAAGTGTAAATTCAATGCAGGCTATGGCATAAGTGTAAATTAAATGCAGGTTATGTCATAAGTATCAATTTCAATGCAGATAATGTTAGATATAAGTGTAAATTCAGAGATTCCGGTACGCTTTTGAACATAGCGAAGGTATGCTGTTGTCCTTTATCGAAATTATACCTACTTTATTCTCGGTTAAAAAAACATGTAATGTCATAGAGACCATATCTTTAACATAATATTTCAAATAATTGATTGAAATCTCACTGCAGTAAGTAGATATAAGATAACTCTGCGTAATAAGCTAGTTTGTCAAAAGTATAAAACGTAGACATAAAAAAGATTTAGGTTATTCCATACACAGATAAAAAACACTTGTATCTTACCATAGCATTGACACTAGTTACAAGTGTTTTATAAAGGTTTTGATGGTGATCATATGATTAATGATCATACAACAATATTACAATATACAAATGCACTACGAAACCATAACTACGATGGAAAAGTGTTTCTAAAAATTAAAAGCAAATGTCTTCTTAAAATACGTATATTATAATTATTTATTCCCTTTCAAAAGGGTAGTTAGGATAGTCCGCTAAATCAACAGGGTGTATCACACGTTTGTTCCTGTTGAACCTGTTGATCGTGGCCACTTCTTCAGGTGTGAGTGAGAAGTCAAACAAATCAATGTTTTGTGCGATACGCTTCCTGTTTGCTGATTTCGGGATCGGTATGAGGCCTCTTTCGAGCTGAAATTAATAGAATATATATAAAATGTACGTTTTATATGTTACAAAGATATTTGTTGGATAGTCTAGAACTTCTTCATATATTCTTCTTCATATATTCTTCTTCATATATTCTTCTTCATATATTCTTCTTCATATATTCTTCTTCAATAAATTTCAATCAACATTGATTTTTGCGAAAAAATAAACAGTGAATTGTAATCCCCGAAAATTGCTCATTATTTCACGGAGTCACGGAAAAGACATTTTCGCTATTACATTAGTACCACGTCGTCTATCTCGTCGCTATCAGGTTTCAATAATAAAATAAATAAATTATTATCTACATTGTAGGTATTTCATATACCTAATTAATAACAATTATTAAAAAAAGCTTGGATTTTTTATTTTTATGTCACGCGGGCCGACCAATATGCAGGTCCACCTTATGGTATTCTGCCGCCCAAGTAACATTTGCAATAAGTACCAGGCCATCACCAAATCATCGACCTTGAGACTGTAATTTCACCTAACTTCCCCCCCATTTCTAAGCAAACACAATAATAACAAAACATACGAAATTCCAAAATCCCTAGTAGTTCTCAATAATAATGCACATCAAACTTACCAAGTATCTCAACACAATCTGCGCTGTAGACTTCCCGTACTTATTAGCCATCGCCACAAGGGTAGGGTCGTCATAACGCGGTGGGGGAGCGTCAGCAACGTCCCTGGAGACCAGGAAACCGAAGGGGCTGTAGGCCATGACTGCTATGCCAAGGCTCTGGCAGTGGGTGACCAGGGGCTCTTGGGTTAGAGATGGATTTACCTGTGAAAAATATTTTTTTTTATACCACATTGGCCGACAAATAAGCAGACGGTCCATCTGATGGTAAGTGGTCACCGCTGCCTATAGAAATTTGCAACACTAGAAGCATTGCTAATGCGTTGTCGACCCTGAGACGTGAAGTTGTTAAGTCTCATGTGCCTGTAATTTCACCGGCCCCCTTACCTTTCTAACGGAAACCTAGTAATACAAGTATATAGTTTCCCGGACTCAATAATATATAATATACTAGCTGTACCCCTGGTTTCACCCGCATTCCGGGGATAAAAAGTAGCCTATATGTCATTCCAGATTATGTTTCATCTATGTGCCAAGTTTCAACCTAATCCGTTTGGTAGTTTTGCGTGAAGGAGTGTGGCGACATCTATGAACACGCCTACAATCCTTCACCGCCCGCACTACAGTGATGTGGTAACATCTATGAACGAGTAGAAACACGCGAGAATCCTACATCGCACTATCAAGATTCTCTCAGGATTTGATATATATACAAGCATCCAACATCAACAGCCGGACCGCGGTCCCCAGGCATGATCACCTAGCCTGGCGGAAGATCTTCCCTTTTAAATGGAGAAGTCTCACACCTTGCTCCTCCAAAGGAGTAACAAAAATCGTCTATACCATAAATCCATTCTCACTTTCACATTTACTTATATATTATTATTGGGATTTAAATCTTAGATACTCATTGTCTTTCAAGTCTTGACATTTTATAGCAGTTAAGAAACATTTAGAAAAACGAATGCCTTTTGAAGTTCAAGAACAACGTATTGATCGCAATGACCTTGTATCAACATTTCATACATTAGATTTCGATTTGAAATGTTTTTGTTTTTTGTTTTGAACAAATGTTTAGTTTTAAGATTTTAAATTAAACTTTTAGTTTTAAAAAAAATCCTATCTTATTTCAATTAACTTTTATTTTCGTTTCAAATGTGGTGAATGCTGTCTGTACCTACACATCTATAATTATCATACTATAACATAACCTTATTATAAAATGCAAATGCTTAATATGTATACTGTTGATGTTTCTTATCCAATAAATAAATAAATGTTTATTTATTATATTATTTACTAATTGTGCCGCTACTTCGTAGGTCTGTGTGATAGCTTTAAATAAAGGGTTTTTTTTTCGTATGCCCCAAGCTACGTTCCAGTTTCCTGTAGGAACCCCATTCAGTTAGTCGCATAGTCTAGTAATTTCAAAGATTTGAGGAGTTTACAAAAATACTCTCATAGAATTTTGTTACACTTAAAACACGAAATGAAAAAAAAGAAAATATTTCAGACACGACTCGACACACGTTCCACAGTTTTATTATAGTATAGATAGATAAAAAAGAAGGCAGGATATATAGACGACAATTAGTCACTCATGTTCAATCAAAAATGAACATTACAGTTTATGTTACAGGTAAATTAATTGACTAAATAAGATCGGTACGTCGGACTAGACGTCCCTGAGGTGAATATTAATAAATAATAGAATACCATGCTGGATAATTTCTTTTACAAACGGCTATCCAATCTAAAACTAAGAGAAGCGTTTGCAATGGTAAACAGATAATTATTTTATACATGACACTACTTTTTAAAGTTCTTTTATACATTTAACCAGACACCGAACGCACATATTTTCCGGTATAGGAATTGAACCCAAAAATGTATAACAGTTAGGATATCTAAACAAACTAGCCATTATTTAAAATGTTTGAAAATCCGGACTTATCTAGAATAAGCTAGATTAAATTGGATTTCGACATACCTCAATTTCATTAATAACAGGCCTGATCCTGCTATTGGCGACCAGCCTGTCGATCTGAGTGATGTTGAAGTTGGAAACTCCGATGGATTTGGCCAAGCCCAACACCTTTGCTTCCTCCATACCTTGCCAGGTCTCCAAGTAGTCAACGTAGTCTGGGGAGCCGTCGCTCTGGAATTGGATAATCGTTTTATTGTCATGACATCAAATAATGATACAAGTCTTAAGCCAACAGGCAATGTTATCAAAATACTTTTTTACAAGTAGACGACCTGATGGTAAGTGGTCACCGCCACCTATGGAAATTCACAACACCAGGGTTGACCCTGAGACATGAGACATTTTTAGTAGTAGTAGAGCTCTTAGTGCAGAGTTCGTCCGGGGAAGTACCTTACCCATTTCCGCCGTGAAGCAGTAGTGCAATTGTATTACTGTGTTTCGGTTAGAAAGGTAAGGGGGCCGGTGAAATTACAGGCACATGAGACTTAGCAACTTCACGTCTCAGGGTCGACAACGCATTGGTGATGCTCCTAGTGTTGCAAATGTTCATAGGCGGCGGTGACCACTTACCATCAGGTGGACCGTCTGCTTGTTTGTCGGCCCAAGTGGCATAAAAGAAAAAAAAATGAAGTTGTTAATTCTCATGTGCATTTTTTATGTTAAACTGGCCAAAACCAAGCACGCCACTAACAAGATGGGCCTTGTTAGTGGCTACCACTGCCTGTGGACATTAGTAACACCAGGGGCATCTTCAATGAGTCGTCCTTATTTTTATACATAAGGCTTCTATAAATTAAGAAAAATTCAAGATAAACATAAAAAACACGTCCTAATTAAAATATTTAAGTCATTAAATTGTAATAGACCTGCATGGCAATTGTGTAATGTTCTGGCAATCGAAATCGAATCCGATTTGCCGATACATTGACGGCCCTGTGACTGGTATCTCTCGTTTAGCGTAGGTGTCTGAATGAGACAGCAATCAAACAAAGTTCTATCTAGTAGCAAATCCACCTCAATGATTCCGAAAGCAGCCCCCTTATTCAGCTAATACAAACTTCGTCGGCGCGCCGCTTCACGGAGGCCTCGGAGAGCTCACCTCTCACGTGATTAGTAGTATTATTAGTAGCGTAGTTAGCGAAAGAGACAGAGTACGAACGCCGCGACGAAACAACCTCGGTTTGTGTTATTTTCCTTACAGAATCGAGCCCCAGTACACAATCGCCTACCTGTTTTGACATCTAATGATGAAAAAAATAAACATAGAAAAGAACATCAAACATACCTTGAAAGCAATAGGGAAATGAATCAGGAAAAGGTCGACATAGTCCAGGCCAAGTTTACTAAGTGACTCCCTCAAGCCTGGCACAACTTGATCGCGGGAGTGTTTGTCGTTCCATAGCTGAAAATTATAATTAAATTAGGATGATTAATGAGCTTGTAGCTTGTGTTTGGCTTGTTGTAGGTGAAGAACAGCGACACGCTCTCCAAATATCACGTTAAGACTTATATCTTTAGAGAAATAAAGGTGCCAGTACGCACAGACCTCTGTCTACAAGTTCAAGGCGTGATGACATTTTAAATCAAAGTTTGAATGGAACTAAAATATGAACAGATAAATGAAATAAGCAAAGACAAAATAGTACGATTTCAGTTCTGTATATGAATTGATTCTTTTGAATAATTTCTTTTGTTAAGTAGGTATTGGCGAACATTAGCGTCATCAATTTCAAAAATGGAAACACTGCATTATTTTTTTTAACTTCCAGATTCATATATACTTTTCAAATTTTCAATGATCGATCGATTATGGACGAATTACCAGTTTTTTTTATTTTTTTTATTGACCAGTAGGCGAACCCTAGTTCATTCAAATAAGCCGTCACAGGCACATAATATGCATTGTCAGACTAACGCCCGGTGCAGAAGACTTTTTCTGAGAAGACCCGGCAATAAACTCAGCAATTACTCTTTTTAAACCAAAATTAATGTCTTTAGATGTATCCTGCTAGAGCTAGCAATACATTCAAGCAAAGTCGTCAATTTTGTAGTAAGCCTTCTGTATTGTGTTGAGCCATATGACCATATATGAGGTGGCATACAACCACGGCTATCCTCTGAACATCACTATGAACAGGTATTAAATACTTTAAAATATATTATGTGTGACTTTTTTATTTAATAGACAATAAATATTGGATAGTTTGTATATAACAATTTCACATGAGAATATTTTCTTGTTTCATACTTTTTAAAGCGTAATTTTTCGTAGTCGGGTTTTAGTTTTTGAACTTATTTTTTTTACCGTTACTATTAGTGTTTTATTTGTAAATATTTGTGATTTAATTATTTATAATATAATGTTTTATTTTATGATTATAGAAATGTTTTTTTTGCAATTTAAAGTAATAATTATTAACCAATTATTTGATATTTTTTTTACTTACAAAGCTTATTTGATGTATTCACGTACAAAGCTTAGATTTTTAGGTTATATTGTAGTGTCACTACAGTTAACAATAACAAAATTGATAATATTATTAAGTAATCAATAGTTTGATGGCCAAATTATAACAATAAATAAACATTATCGTGTCACTTATAAGAATTTTTATAGTTAATGCCTTTATGTCCTGTAGAGAGCGCCATATCTATATATATCTATATTTTTTGTGACGTCACATATCCTATAACCAGCAGACGATCAAGACGCTTCGAACGATACCTCGTTTGCCAAATTACGATAAGTAGTTTAAAAGTTATGAGGGAGCAGATGAACATACATACACACATACATACCGGTCAAAATCATAACCCTCCTTTGGCTTCGCCGTAGTCGGGTAAAAATACAGACGAATTGAGAACCTCCTTAATCTTAGTCTTAAGTCGTATGAATGATCTCATTATAACTTAAAAAATAAAAAAGGATATGTTCTTCCAACGTCGTGTGACCTTCTATGGTTAATGAGTCTAGGTCAAGGCATGTATTCTAATACATTGCGGTTTTCAAATGACACATCATAATTAATTGATAAGATAAAATCTTTTGATGTTTTTCCTGTAGAGCGCCTTCTAATAACATAGTTAATAATAATTTTACTACCTACACAACATGGTTCTATCAAAGGAGTTGCTAGGTAGGTCTAGTGTAGTTTTGGTCATCATTCTGACATAGTGATTAAATAATTCTTTTGTAAAATAAGAAGAGGATAGTCAACTAAAATTATAACGTGAAAATTTTGATGTTTGGCCATGTATTAACAGCTGCATACCCAACTCTACTGATCCCAAACAAAGCAGACCTTGGACTATGGAAACGTACTACATATACAACCTTTTTTTCAAATACATACTTATATACCGGTTGTTAAAAAACTATCCTTAAAACTCAAAGGAGGTTAAATGAGGCCTTATAACGAGTCCATTAGAATATGTAAGAACCGTAGTAAAGCTGTATAACATACCCCAAAAAAAAAAACAGATTTTTATGAATGAAAAATAGAAAAACTATTAAAGTAGACAAATATTCGGTAAAATAGGTGCGTAGGCCTTTCTGTTAAATAATCCGGTTCCCTGACATGACCCGCTTACTAGGGTTGTAGGGATGCACACAAATGTTTGTCCTGGGTGGGTATCGAACCCAACTGTGGCGTGGCATTCACTAACCACAAAGCCAACTGTCATCGATACTTGGTATACAGTCGTTCTTATTTGTTGATCTATCAGACTGGTACAACTTCTGCAGCCTCTATGTATGTTAATGGCTTGCTTACCTTAGTAGTGACGAACACCTGCTCTCTCGTCACAAGACCCTTGGCTATAGCATCAGCAATACCCTGACCGACTTGCAACTCGTCTCCATAAATAGCAGCAGTGTCTATGTGACGGTATCCAGCTTCGATTGCCCAGAAGACTGCATCACGCACCTCATCGATTGAGTCCGTCTGGAATTGTTAAAATAGTTATTTAACATCTTGTTTATTTATTTTATAGGACGTTGGCGGACAAAGAAGCATACGGTCCACCTGATGGTAAATGGACACCGCCGCCTATGGACATTTGCAACACCAGGGGGATCACAAATGCGTTGTCGACCCTGAGACGTGAAGCTGTTGAGTCTCATGGTGCCTGTACTTTCACCGGCCCCCTTACCTTTCTAAGCGAAACACAGTAATACAAGTGCACTACTGCTTCACGGCGGCAATGAGTAAGGAACCTACCCTGGACGAACTCTGCACTAAGAGATCTACTGCTCTATTTTCTGTACCTGTATCTCTTTCATTTCAGTCTTTCTAACACAATATAACCAAACAAGTTTGATCTATCTCTATTTTACGACCATGAAACTATATCAATTTTTATACTGTATCAATTAAAGTCTATTCTCCTACTTGCACTTTAGATTTACACCCATATTCTAAGACGTTTCCTCGATAATTCCTCGACTCCACTCAACCTCACTCAAAGATATTAGAGGTATATTAAAGGTATTCTAATTACAAAAATCTCCTCCACTCGACTTGACATCTCTCAATCGAAGTGAGGAAATAACTGTCAGCTTCAAGGTACGTCGGAACCAACCTTAAGGAAGCTTATTACTTGTAAAGAGTTACTGAAACTCATTATTTTATTTAATTAATATTTTATCTATAATATAATTACGTTACTAATAACATATTACCTTGACTACACTTCGATTCGACATCAGTCGGGATTGCTCGAGTTTTGTTCAAGTTTAGAATACCAATTTTGTGAATTCATCGAGAAAATGCTTATGGTATCCTCAGTCGAGTTGGAGTCGAGTGCCGTCTGAGGAAACGTCTTAGAATATGGGTGTTAGAATCAGGTTTATTGTGCTTAACATCAGCTACATCTTCATTACCACATTGTGATTGTGGTCAATGGGAAGCCTCATCTTGAATCATACTACTTTCATTTAGGCTCTGGTCTTAGTTATTGATTACAAAAAGCAAAAAATGTAAGTCATTGGCATAAGTTGCTCTCTACATGTTCTTTAGATAAAGCATTTGAATATAACTTGTTTATGGTTCACGATCACTTACGTCTTTAGCAGTGCCTCTGCCAGTCCCCAGAGCAACAACCGGTATGGTATTACCATCGCCTAGTTCTAAGCATGGCGCTATTACGGCTGATGCAATCTGAAACAAAGCAATATTACGTATTGTATTTTTTCGGCTTATAAATTGTTGACAGAAATAGACATTAAGCCTTAGAGTGAAGATATCCAATGCGAAAGTTTGTGAAGATGGAATTATGGATGTTTGTTGCTCTTTCACACAAGAACGAGCTGACGGATTTGCATACCAGTTTATTTTATTTATTTATTTAGGATACACAATACAAATTAGAACCAAAAGGTAACCACATAAAAAACTTGAAAAGAATACCAAGACAAATGCGATGAAAGTGTAAGTGAGCACTCCCAAATGACAATATAGATAAAAATCTTATTATTTAGAAACTATAAATAAATATTATTTATTATAAATTGGCGCATATATAGTTTATAGCCTGATCTAATTACATAGCAAAGTACATAGAAAATGTGACATAATTCTGAAACGCGAAACCGCGAGGTACAGCTACAAAAAATATAATTCATTGAAATATTTTAAGAGACATAATTTTCAAAACATAACGTCGTCAAATATTTTTTTGAGAATGATGATTATCTGGATACAAATGTTAATATATTTTTTTACTGAATTCGAATGTAACTTCATTGTAACCTTCACCTACAATTATTTTTTATTTTTTTATTACGTAATTTTGTGTTTAATATTGGTTTGTAAATCATTATGTCGGATAAGGTTAAGGCTATACATAAATACTAAAGTTTATTCTAATGCTACTGGGGCTCGATTCTGTAAGGAAAATGACACCAACTCGAGGATGTTTCATCGCGGCCTCTTTGTTCTGCCTCTTTCGTTAACTACGCTAATACTACTAATCACGTGAGAGGTAAACTCTCCGAGGCCTGCCGGCCGGCCTGGTTAGCTGAATAAGGGGGCTGATGTTTGAAATGACTTACTCAAATTGCCTGCGTATTGCTTATGAATGCAACAAAATAGTGGCAGTCGAATGGTAGCAGCCCCATCCCGATAGGTTCAGTAGTTTTGAGGTGATGGTACATCCAAAGAACCCTATTTTGCTTATATCTCTATATTTACTATAATTCTTCTGTACGTGTGTTGACAGTGAACTCCACCTAAACGGCTGGACCGATTTGAATGATTTTTTTTGTATGCCTTTGGGTGGCTCCGGCGCCAATTGGACCCGGTAGGTGGTGCTTGGAGCGAATTCCTGCATTTTTCTATGGACTTATTTCGACAGAACGACGTCTGTCCGGGCAGCTAGTATATACATATATACTCGTATAGATAGAAGATAAGAAATAAAAAAGGTAATGTTTGTAAGGTTGTAGACTGTTGAAAGCTCAACCGATTCCAATATTTCTTTCACTATTCTAAAGCTACACTGTTTCCAAACGACATAGGTTATGTTATAACCCCGGAATACAGTAACTCACTCGGGAACACAAGTAAAACCGCGGAACGGAAGCTAGTATACAAAATTGTACACGCACACATACGCACTCGTATAAAAACATGAGATGCATTGATTCTAGACAGATGACCATATAAGGATAAGGATAAGGATAAATATACAATTGCACTTGTATATCTAGTTTGTTGTCCTTTATTAACATAGAACAATGTACTAGTAAAAAATCACCGTATGTTCTATACTTTATATGGTAAGTTAAATAAAGGTAAGAGTTCCCAACTACAAAATAAGTCCATCTGTCTCGCTCATTATATCAAGTACCTGGATGGCCGAGCATTGCTCGGGATTTCTTTACTAACGTGACTTCTACCGTATTTTTTTTTTATTATATACCTAGATACGAATTAGATGCGATAATAATGGGCTCCCAATAACAGTATTTCTCACAGAAGATGTAACTTGAAAATCTTACCTTCTAATGACATTGTAGCAGTTTTCATTGCCTAAAAACAAGGATAAAACTACATTTTCTGAAAATGAATCCTAGCTAAATCGATTTAACGCCCCCGAAACCGCCTGCATACTAAATTTCATGAAAATCGTTGGAGCCGTTTCCGAGATCCCAATTATCTATATATATATACAAGAATTGCTCGTATAAAGGTATTAGATAGATAAACTTCGATAGAGATGTCGCAAGTTCCCACAACCGGAATTAGTATGTGACATATAACTTTCTAATCACGACTCGACACTAAACAGACCTTAAAATATGGTCTCACGATCCATACATGTAATGTATTATGAATAATATATAGATATATCTATTAATAAATGTATATATTATTATGAATAAATATTCCATAAAATTCTTAAAAAAATATTGTTATTTGCATATTATTATAATTTAATAGATAATTGCTACATCGCATCAAGGTCTATTTTTTTTTTATTAATCTAACTTCAAAACGACACGTACAAACAAACTTTTGTCTATGGTCGTCATTTAGTAGGTAAACCACGTCATTTATTACAAAAAAACAATTACAACCGTAATTAAGTATAATTTAAGTAGTTTCCTTATGGTCTAAGTTTTTGTCGCTAAATTGTAAATGATTTATGTTTAAAAAATATTCGTTTGTTTATTTCGTGCCCCTCATCAAAAACATGCTCAAAAAATTTATTAAAAAGAACTAGTATACTATATACTGTATATCTGTTACGAACCGAACTCATTTACATCAACTTTTTGGATGTTATTTTGTCTTCTAAATTCAAAAAGTAATGACAGTTAGTTACACTAGAGAAGTTCACCGGTTTTCTCTTTTTTGTCTTGTTAATTATTTAAAAATATAAACTATGGTTCAATCCAGCGCCCTCTCTTTCATTTCGTATAGTTACGATCAGTAACAATATCAGTTATCTAGTTACCATTAAAAAGCTCTGCTAAGTAAGATTAGGTAACAAACAGCCTGTGGAATGTTTTTTAACTATTTATATGATGTAACCAAAGATACACACAAAACGCTTAGAAGGGATCTGGTTCTCTTAACCAGCTATCGGAACACACTGGTAAGGTACTTGGCAACAGATTTTCTACATGAGGTTAATAGCCAGATAAGCGGGTACTGCAAACTACCCTACAATGGTTTCCTCACCGATAATTCAAACTCATTGGAAATTCGAACCTACTCTCGGTGACTTTCGTCGCATTATACATGCATATGTCAAACAGCACCATTCATTTTATAGTGTTGTAGCGAAATCTATAAACATGCACTATCAAAGTTTTCTCGGGATTTCACCACGTATAAAAGCTTCCAACATCAACAATTAGACCAATCATATAAGTAAAGTCTTTTTGAGCCCCCGCATCACCCTGAGATCCGAAACCTCAGTGAGTAGTTGCTAAAACTTTCGGTTGAGAGACCTCTGCGTTCGCCGAAATGTCCTTGTAAGGGTGTAAAAGTGATCAGAGGCTAACGATAACACCTTTGTCCCTTCCAGAATAAAAAGAGGAGTTCGACCGCGGTCCCCAGGCACGCTCACCATGTTTAGCGAATCTTTCCTTTTAAATGGAGGATGGTGAGAACCATAGTGTAAGTAAATAAAGTTGGACTTAAAAGTGTGTGTGTTGTGGAAGTGATGTAAGTCTTCAATGTGTGCGTGTATAGCTACAGGTTTGACTTTCATTTGTGTGCTCTATTAGGAGTAACTGATCTTCGGTCACTGAGCCTACAAATATTTATATAGACTTGATTTTCAAACATCACGGCTGTATCGTCAAATATTTTGCACTGAGAATAAATGAAGGTCATTAACCTTCTATACAAAATATCAAGATATTTTTATACGTCAATAATGACGACAAATAGGCAGACGGGCCACCTGATGGTAAGTGGTCACCGCCGCCTATGGACATTCGCATCACTATGGCCATCGCCAATGCGTTATCGACCCTGTGACGTGAAGTTGTCAAGTCTCATGTGCCAATAATTTTACCGGTCCCTTAACTTTCTAACCGAAACACTTGGTAGTACTTCCCCGGACGAACTCTACTCTGGAAGCTCTACTACTTCTTTATTTAATTTAAACATCATGTATGTAAAAATGACAATAATTCCACAATCCTTTTGATATTTTTTATTATTTATATTAAAATAATACCAAAAAAAAATCTTAATAAAAGAAGGATTTAACTGACAAACTATTTTTTTTTACACTGGCAGGCATTTCTTGCTTTGCTCTCGTTGTTAAAATAATATATCGCCTATTCTGGAATACTGTAGACTTTTATAAGTGTAAGAAACTTCAATTTCTTTTTCTGACCGGATTGTAGGTGCAGTAGTACCATAGATTAAGTACCCCTACATAAAAAAAATACATTTTACCTCTTTACAATTCTAGACCCAAAATACGTTTCCCAAAATTCCTTAATTCAAATTGAGTACAAAGCACCTTTAGGTATATTCACAAACTTATTGATATCTCTCATTAAAGTTGTTAATAAAAAGTAGGTAAAACTTGAATGCAAGCCCAACTGATAAATAATTTAAATTTAAAAATATTTAAAACATTAAAATTTTTATTGTAAAGTGTACCTATTCCAAATCAATATCTTATACATTGAAAGAACTATAGAAAATCCAAGAAGCAAGGTAAATCACACAAAATTTAAAACAAACCCCAAATTTATCTACGTCCTATCCTCTCAAAATCAATTTCAATTTAAAAAACAAAAAAAAAATACTTACATTAAAACCGAAATAAAACACAAAAAAAACAGCCAGTGAACGCATGTTGATTGACCTAAAGCTCAGAGCACACTGAGTAGATCAGAAGCCTGAACAAACATACATATACAATACGTTAGATAATAAATGTACGGCACCGGGCTATTTCCCATGAATGGATCGTACTATCCTTTCATATCTCGATTCGAGAAATTTGTGAGAATAAGTCACTTTTAAATTGAACATACCATTATAATTATGGGCAATTGGTTTTTAAAAACACGCTTTGGACTATCTTTAACAGTATTAGTAGTAATACTGTTCAATACAATACAATCGAGCCCAAGGAGGGGCTAGTAGCTAAAGGAGAGTTCAACTATCCCCATCTCCTCAGCTCTCGCTCCATCATCAGGACCTTGTCCTCCACCAACCTACCAAATGTAATATATAGGGCTTGTTAAAATCAAACAAATGAGCCCAAACTCAAGCAGTTTTCAAGAAGTCACTGAGGAGTTTCACTGCATGTACGAGTATATTTTCTGGCTCTATCAGATCGGCTCGATAGCTTTAAATAATTGTTTGGTTGTATAGAATCTTAGTTTCAGATAGATGGTACAATTAGAAGTAAGTGAAGTAAATAAAAATGTGTTAAAAAACAGACGCAGACTTGAACTAATATTATTATTGAGTCGTAAATGGAACTACACACATTTATATTGTGTACTTTATGAATAAACTAATACATGGTATGCAGAGAAGAGTAGAGTAGATAAATAGATAGATAACTCTCTATTGTACACCAAACAAGAAAACGAATAACATAAACAATAATAAACCTTAAAAGTATGTACAATGGGCATCTTATCGCTAAAAAGCGATCTCTTCCAGGCAACCTTAGGGTGGAGAGAAATTTAGGGACGATAATTGATGGTGGTGCACCTAGATTATCTAAAAATTAACATACACATACATATATCACTGTATCACTAACTCCTGTCAAACTGTGGTCAAACGTAAACCGTTCCAATTAATTCAAACGTGATATCGCATCGAGTCGACTTTAGCTCTCATGGTAATAGAAAAAACCGGTCGTTGACATTTTATGTTTTTTATATCAAAGTAATTGGCAAATTCTTAGAGTGGATTAGATTTTGAAAATGGTAGATTGTCCTTTAGCTACAAGGTAAGGGATTATTATATTTATAATACCAATTGTGCCAACCTGAAGTGAATTAGTCTGTGGTCGAACGGTATTTTCTACTCGCATATAGACAAGAGGTTCTGAGTTGGATTCCAGGGTCGGGGAAAGTACAATAGACGTTTCTGTTTTAATAAAAAACCTCCTTTGACATTTAAGAGTGTTTTATGATTAATTTACTCTATAGTTTTTGAAATCGTACTAATATGATAAATATGTGTGTATGTATGGATGTTTCTTAGTCTTTAACGCAAAAACTACCGGAAAGACTTGGATAAAACTTGGCACATAGATAGAGCATATCCTAGAATAGCATATAGGCTATTTTTTATCCCGGGAAATGTGACATTCCTCGTTAACGCGGGTAAAACCACGGGGGACAGCTAGTAAGTTATAAATTCAGCTATCGATCCAATAGTCAATTGTATTATGACGTAAATGAACTTTATTTATACGAGTATAATGCATTAAGGTCACTTTTTCTGTAACAGTCTTAAAGAAACGACAAAGCTTTGCACATCCCGTTAGTGAGTATTTGTAATACATATATTCGGCGAAATGTGGCAAAATCAATACAAATGACCTCTACCAACCTATTCGAGGAAAATGCGAGAAGATATTCTTAAGTATACGAGTACTTTGTGAATATAATTACTAAGACATACGAGTATATCGCTATCCTGCTTTAAAAGCGCTTAAAAACGTAGTTTTTTGGACTTTCCATAAAATACTAAACATAAAATACTACCTAATAGTTGTCGAGATCCAACATACATATATGTATGTCATGGAAAAATCATCTCTATTGGTTAGTGATAAGGTTCAACTATCGGTCCAATTAATTGCATGATGAACCTTCTCATAAAGCTGTAGAGTTCATTTTTCTGTAACACTGAGCTGTAAAAACGGACAAAAATTCCACATTGTTAATATAACTATGCTAGCTGTCCCCCGCGGTTTCACCCCTGTTTATCGATATCATATATAGCCTGTAACCATTTAGGAAAAAAATCGCGTCGATTGGTAGAAGTCCCATCCCGATATGTTCAATAGTTTTGAGGTGATGGTGCGTCAAAGATACCCCATTTTGCTTACATATAAATTATACCTGTACTAGCTGTGCCCCGCAGTTTCAGTCGCGTTCTCGAGGATTGTAATTTCTGTCCAACGAAAATTGTTTAAGAAAAATTATTTTCGTCAAAAAATTTTTTTGTATTTTTAATTAGGTTATTTTGCTATTTGGGACGGAGATAAAACCAACAAATCATAGACCATTGGATTTTGTGCAGCTATTATTGAGTTATAAATGGGGTAACTTCACGACTTTGTTATTTATAAATAGATCTAGAGTAACCTTGAAAAAGCGGAAATCAAACATCATTGATGATACCTGGCATTCGCTTTAGACAGGTGTTTAAAAGCTTTTCAATAAGATACAATAATAACCTCAATACAGCACAATACAATAAGATATGATGACTTTCTAACATCTCTCACCCCTGACCACAAGTATCAAGATGGTTACACTTTCTAACCCAAATATTTGCACTTTCTGACCAAATGTCAAGAGTACTCAGGTTGTCACTTAATGCATTTTTAAGGTCGTGTTTTGTTTTTAAGACAATAAGAAATGGAAGGAAACTTAACTATTGATGAATTCCGAGTTTATTGAAGAGAGTCTTACAATACAATACAAATATTCAAAAGATTAAATAACAATTTAACTGTAGAATTTTAGTTGTTGATTTATTATTCTAAATATTTATTCCAAATATAAACTATGTTTTAATAATAAAATATACCAGTATATATAATTTATTAGCATAGGTTTTTTTTTATTTTTATATCCCGTTTCAATTTTAGACCAGCCTTTTTTTTATATATCTATGAATGCAGCTATTCTTTTTTCTAATCGACGTCTACATAGTGGCTACACAACATCACATCAGCTGGTATTCAAACTTAGCTTCCTATGCTACCATAATTGTTTTATCTGGGTATAAATGTTTTTACTTTAAATATTTCTTTCTAATGTACTACAAAAATAAAGACAAACGATAGAAGTGAAACTTTTGTTTGCATCAATCACTTTCGAATACCATAGATTGTGTTTATCATTCATTTATTTTTCGTCTCACAAAACGGTTGCGGATCAGTATTTCAAAGCCTTCCTATAATAAGTTACACTCAAAAATAGATAATAAATATATACAGATGTGTGCCAGCCCTAAGTTAAGCTGACCGACACAAAAGTCAATCTTATTGTTTGACATAAGCATTTAGAACGCTTTCGTTTGAAAAAAACCTATTCTGAATTATTTTAAACTTTAGTCCAGTGTTATAAGAACTAAACTCGATTACACAGCGTCGTGTAAAGGTATTAATGTTATCTTTATTGTTTCCTCTGGCCTTAAAGACATTAAAATTGCTTTTCTCGTAATGAATTTCCCGTGGAAATATGTAAATTATTTTCTTTTACTTATTCTTGAAATTTCTCTCTTAACCGTGGTTTTCTTTTGTTATTTAACATAAAGCTTTACTTACTTAGGCATACTGATCGTTGTACATATGTACGAGAGGTAATATAAGTGATATCAAACGCCTAGGCATTTCATCATGATTCAAATTTTGTCATAATTTTACAAAACGACTTTACCTTACTTTGGTGTAGTCATGAAAATGACATATCTTCACGCCCATTTTGAAGAAGATGTAGACAGAGGTCTCAGCATGGAAATACATTTTAAGTTCCAAGCTAACATTATCATTTCTCGGCCACATTACCGATTCGAGCTACAGATAATAATATCAAAACAAAGATACATTAATCTCACCGACTCGGGAATCGAACCTAGGACTACAAGGTCTCGAGCCGAGCCAAGCGCGGATCCACCGTTGTGGGCCCGATGAGCAGGCGCACGACCCTAATAGACTTGTGACGTCACACTTCCACGGTCTATTGAGGTCGATAGTTTGATGGTATTGACATGTAAGTACTGTATCGAGTTTATACACCGAATCACACTTGGCCGATTTTCGGAGAGCTGTGACTACAACCTTTTTTGTGGGCTGGATCCGAGCCTACCACCGTGGCAATACATACTTACATAAACAAACCTATATACACACATAAGTCAACTTTATATTAATCGCCCCGCAAGACTTCGACGGTTCCAAGTCCAAACGATCTTATTTCGCAGCGAAATTGTAAACACAAGTGTAATCAGGTAAGTAGGTGGTTGTTTACAATTTAACCGGCGGAGATCAGGACCGGTGATAAAAATACCGAAACTGGTTCAACAGAATGGATTTTCGAGAACTTTCTTCATTTAAACAAAGTCAAAGGTCTTTACTGTGTTGATCTTATTATTGGTTTTTCCATAGAGTTTTTTGATGCATTTCCATAGTTGTTATTTAAAATGTAAACGATTTAAAATACTTGTTCGGTATTGATGGATTATAATAATAAAAATAAAATAGGTGTCCTGGGACATTTTTAGCTATCTAATCTTAACCTAAACAAAACTTATCTATGGAAACCAAATAACCGATATACATTTTCAAAATACATACATATATGTATAGATACCCTCTACTTCCACATTATTTTAAATATTTATCTTCTATCTTCGATATTATACATATAAGGAAAATACGGTTCCTTTGACGCACCCTCACATCAAAACTACTGTACATATGAAAGAAGAAAGAAAGAAAAAACATTTATTGACACACGCAAAAGAATATACACATATCTATAAAATACAAATAAAATAATAAATAAAAATAATAACTTCTATGCGTGGGTCAAAAGGACCCTGCCTCAGCATGATGTTGCACTGCGCATGCGCAGAGCAACGCTGGTATTCTGGCAGAGCCTGGCGACGAGTGACGACACGAATACGATCAATTTAAAAATGAATACTATATAATTTTGCCTCTTAATGTTATTATTTAATAACTATAAATAATTAAAAACAGAAATACATTTCACAGACACACAAAGAATTTGTTTACATCAACTGTGGGTGGTTTGCTACAAATAATCTATTACTAAATTCAAAGAAAACTAAATGCTTAAGGTTTTCTTTACCAAATGTAGCACAAGTAGATAGCCAAATAATAATAGATGGGAGCCATATTGATCTTGTAAATAAAACGGTATTTTTGGGTCTTACATTAGACAATAAATTGCAATGGGGACCTCAGGTTGATACTCTAGCTGCTAAATTAAGTTCGGCTGCTTTTGCTGTTAGGAAAATTAAACAATTGACGAATGTTGAGACGGCCAAATTAGTTTATTTTGCATATTTTCATAGCCTCTTGTCCTATGGTATTTTGTTTTGGGGAGCAGCAGCGGATATAGAATCAATATTTATTATACAAAAAAGAGCAATTCGTGCAATTTACAGTATGGGTCCCCGTGAATCATTAAGAGATTTATTTAGGGAAATAAATATAATGACATTACCTTCACTATATATTTATGAAAATATAATGTTTATACGTAGAAACATAGGAATGTTTGAGTCAAAATTAGATATTCATAGTATAAATACAAGACAAAGGGAGAAGTTAGATGTTCCATACTTTAGACTAACTAAAGTTAACAAGTCATTTCTTGGTAATTGTGTTCGATTTTATAATAAGATACCGCTTTCAATAACCAAAATGTCTGATCATAAATTTAAAAATTATATTAGGAAAGTTTTGAAAGAAAAAGCGTATTACAAGGTAGTTCATTATATTGAAGATAAAAATGTATGGAAATAGCTGCTCTCTGCACAGTGCACCTCTAAATCTCTTGTTTAAGTTATGTATTTGTTATTTTCTATTTTGTAGCCGTCATATTTTTTTTTTGTTTTGTTTTTATTAATGTTACCTATAATAAGTTTTTGTAATTGTTAAATATAAAATTATGTAAAATTGAAATTATAAAATAGCCAAAAAGTCAGAATAGATAAAAAATTATATAACAAATAAAAAAGAATGTAACCTTGCTGAGTTTCTTGCCGGTTCTTCTCAGTTGAAGGCTGACTTCCGAACCGGTTGTAGCTTCAGTAACTTTAAATTTGACCTTCATAAGTGCCCTCCGAAGGCCTAAACTGAATAAATGGTTTTGAATTTTGAATTTGAATTTTGAATTTTGAACATAACAAGAGAACATTAGGAAAGGAAATAGTACAACAGTGTTGGAAGCAGAAATTAATTACATCAGGTTAATTACATTACTTATGGAAGTTTTTCCTTTTGTAATTCAAGGAATAGTTTTGTTAATGTTTTCTTAAAGGTTAGTAAAGTTTTACATATTTTACATATCGGGATGGGACTGCTACCATTCGACGCGGAATTTTTCATAGATGGTTATAGGCTATATAAGATATCGGTAAACGCAGGTGAAACCGCAGGGGACAGCTAGTAATATAATATAATACCTACATACTAATAAAAGCGTTGGTATCCATACAAATGCTTAGTTGCTAGTTAAAATTCTATTGAAATCGGAAAAAAAGACAACCACTTAGTTACTTAGTTAGAACAATAGACGCATTTTAATAACAAAACTAAGTACCTACTAATCACATATCCTAACCCAATAAGGTATTGGAATTGTGATTTCTAATCGATGCAATCGATCTACTTCTCGATTCGGTATCGAATGACTCGCATTCGGTGAAAGTAACACATGTCACATAGCCTGGTTTCAATCGACTATTTTTATTACGCAGTGGGAGTGGGCAACGGGGGACAAACACCACCAATATGGATTTATAAACAATCTGGTTTGTTTAATTTAAAGCCTTTTGCAACAAAATGAAAGTTTATATTTCGAAAGTGGAATAAAGCTGAAACAGAGTACTTTTGTAGAATGAGAGCAATAACTAATGATATGCCAGTAAAATAGTCGCAAAATCTCATAAGGTTATAATTATAATAATAAATATCCTGGGACATAATTTACGCATGGTCTTCTGATCCCAAAGTAAGTAGAGCTTGTACTATGGAAACAAGTGAATGTAAATGTAATGAAAATATTTTTATTCAAATAGGCCTTTACAAGCACTTATGAAAAGTCTGACTCTAATACCGGTTCGCAAGGTTGTTTTTTTACTGAGAAGAGCCGGCAATAAACTCAGCAATTACTCTTTTTGAAAACGAACTTAGTTTTATTACATAAAATTTATTTAGTCTCACTGACAATACCTGTGTGTTATCGCAAAAGTGAAGAATTATTGAACAATAATATGATATTATGAATATCTAATTAAAAAAAAATTCAAACTTACGATAAACTTAAGATAAGAACTGATATACTACATTTACAACTTATTTTTGTTCTATTTAAATACTGGTTTTGGATGGAATAATGGAAAACTTTGTGTTAAAAGTCTATCTATTTTAGTCATCTGTGGTAGTGACCGATACACCCCGACTCATCTCTAGGGTTTCTTGATAAGCGACTAAAAATATAATTTGTCAGTTGGCTTGGTGGGTAGAAATCCTGCCGCCACAAGTCGTGATTCCCACCCAGGGCAGACCAAACATTCCATTAGAGTAGTAGAGCTCTTAGTGCAGAGTTCGTCCGGGGAAGTACTACCACGTTACCCATTTCCGCCGTGAAGCAGTAGTGCAATTGTATTACTGTGTTTCGGTTAGAAAGGTAAGGGGGCCGGTGAAATTACAGGCACCTGAGACTTAACAACTTCACGTCTCAGAGTCGACAACGCATTGGTGCTCCTAGTGTTGCAGGTGGACCGTCTGCTTGTTTGTCGGCCCAAGTGGCATAAAAAAAAAAAAAAAACATCCTTTGTCAGGCATACAGGTTCAGGGTTCGATGGACAAACACGTCGCAAGTCGCGGGTCGATTCCCACCCAGGACAAATATTTGTGTGCATGAAGCTGTCTGTTCGTTCTGTATCTGGAGAAAAATATCTATATATCTGTATATGACTATTAATTATATAATTTCCATTCATATTTTTAGTGTTACGTACTGCGTCGAACACGAAAGTTTACTAAAAATGACTCTTATTTTGCCATAAATGCAAACCCTAAATTAGTTTAGGTTACATATACCTATCTATAAATGGAGCGCTAAGTGGTTGTTCAAAATTCAAAACCATTTATTCAGTTTAGGCCCTCGGAGGGCACTTATGAAGGTCAAATTTAAAGTTACTGAAGCTACAAAGACATAATGCCTTGACCTGGACCACTTGATTCAATTGATTTTCTATTATATCCTAACTAGCTTTGCCCGAGGAAGTTACATATGGCTATAAATTATGTATCATGTTTGATACAAATCCGTATAGTAGATTTTGTATGAGAGGCTAATAAGCGTCATAACATGCATTGTTGTCCCCCGCGGTTTTACCCGCATCCCCATGGGATGTCACATGTATTATACATAAAAACATTCCTCTTCAATCACTCTATCTATTAAAAAGAACCGTATCAAAATCCGTTGCGTAGTTTTAAAGATTTAAGCATACATAGGGATATAGGGACAGAGAAAGCGAATTTGTTTTATACTATGTAGTGAAGATTTAGATGAGAATCGATAGCATATTAGCTAATTTAGATTTTTAACTAGATATCGGTCAAATATTAACATTTAAGACTCAAATTCAAAGTAAATTAGTACCTCAAGCACCAAGACAGTGTAGTAGTGTAAAATACCAACTTTAACACACACACACACTGTATTGAAATCACGCATGACAATGGAAAGTAATTTCTTTAAAGTAAACGAGACCAATTATGTTTTTCTTCCCTCTAAATTATCGCGTATTTATTCAACACACACGGAACCTAATCACTTCATGAAACACGTGAAATTCGATAAAAAAAAACTTAACGTTGTCAGTTTGTCCGTCTATTCCGGCACTGAGTATTTTAACTCAAGGAATTATGACAAGAGTTTCACTATTGGCCAAATACAGACAAGTGTTTCCTGGTATTGAATACGATCAAATATTTCAAACGCATTTCCTATCCCCTATCCTGGGGTGGTGGTCACACACGGCTCTCTGACCCCAGCAGAGTATTATATTAAGCAGTCACTAATAAAATCAATAACTTAGTTAATTCAGAGATGAAATGCAAGCTATTTCATAAACCACAAAGCAAATAATATAAACTAAAAATTTTAACAGAAGAAAAAACAAAAATCTACCCGTATGTAGGGCAAGAATGGTCGAAATCGGACTATTCATTAAAAAGTTAAACGGGTGGTAAACACAAGACGCGGTTTAACTATATGATACAGATGCTTTCCTACGCTTCACAATAGCCAACAACCGAATCTACCTATATACCTACATACAGACATCAACACACATCTAAACATCGTTACACAAAATCAGTAATCATGGAACATAAGCCATAAATCAGGTAATGCCTACTTTTTTGCGGTCTCCGCGAAGTCGCAGTCACAATGCGTGCTAAGCCTACTTAAACTGCTAAGCAGTCGTGTCATGACCTAGCCTGAGATTCTAGATTAGCTAAGTGTGCGACAGAAGCTTTGTGTTAATGAGGTGAATACATCAAGACTAAGGTCTCGAAACTAATATCCGCGATGTGTGCATATTTACACGATTTATTAATTTAAACAGGGCTTCTCAAACTGGGGTACGCTGACACGTTCGTGGAGACTTACCAAAACTGTTCCTATTGTTGACACAATTCGGGAAGAGAAGCCAATTCACCATTTATTTTGGTATTTATGGATTTTTTGGATTAATTGGTATATATATATATATATTGGTGTATATATATATATTTCAGGATCTCTGCTCCGTTCTTATAATATACTAGCTGCCCCCGCGGTTTCACAAGAGTTCACGTCTACTTTCCCGGGATAAAAAGTAGCCTAGGCTGCTCCTTATAACATTGACCATGTGCCAGTGTGCAATATCTCCTCAAAATCGGTCCACTCGTTTTGGAGTCCATCGGGGTATGTTCCCTATACACATCGATTTTTTTTAGATAATTCGATTATATCTATAGGTTCCGGTTTATGGGATGTTTTAAAGGGTTCGTGGAGCTATACGTTTGAGACCCCCTGATCTATAGGATCGAACAATTTGGATGAAATATAATAAATTAGATTCTTGGATTTCACAAACAAAACATGTCTAGATAAATCTTACTTACCAAAACACTAAGCTCTCTAATCTACTCTCAAAATAATATCACACAGTCACCATTTCTGTCTGTCTTTTTTTTAAATAGCAAACAAGCTGACGACCCTTCTGATTGTAAACGGTCACCGCAGCCTATGGACGCTTGCAACACCGTGGGCATCACTCGCGCGTTGCCGACAATGCAAAAATCTTATCACACCCTTCTTGAAGAACCCCATACTGTACTCCCTTGGGAAAACCGCGTCTCATTGTCTGCTTATATCTCTTAAACTACGCTAACTAATATATAGTATTATGCGAATTTGACCATTATTCAAAGAATTTCATCCTGAAGACCAACATGTATGATCTATTTATTTTGTCCCGAAATTTAACTAAAGCGAAGCCGGGTCGGGGCGGTAGTTACATATATAAAGTTGGTACCTATATAGCCTAAATGCTTTCGTATTATAATATCATCACTGTTGGACTACAGTGTTTTGTAAGTGAGCTTAGTGTTCGTAAAAAATTGCTCATAGTGCAATTCTCAAATAATTATATTTCCTTAACCGTACAACTTGGTAGAAATATTACTGAGCTCATATTTCTTTGGCCAAATTAGGCACATAGGCAATTAAATGGTAGGTTGGTTTTAGGCTATTTGTAATTGCGTTCTACTTTCTGAAATGGTCATAATATATCATTCTCACGGAGCGTTGCCGGGCGTCCGGATTTAGCCGGATATGATTAGACTTTTGGAATGCTTGTCTGGGCAAAAATACAGGTGGAATAGATTATTTAAGTAGACTTATAAATCAAGCTCCAGCTCTTGGAAATCTTTTGTTCTGTTTTTATTTAAATAATAGAAAAATGAAAGATTTTACAATAATAAAAAATTGGGGTAAAACAAATAGCTTGTAGATGGAAAAGGAATTTTTCAAAATAATATCTAAGTAGAAATTAGCCTTATCGATTAAGTCAGAGATATCTAGCTAGCAATTTCAGATAATTATAACTGTTTATCTTTTTTCCGTGTTCTTACCACACTCGGCCACATCTTCACTTACCATGGTTATATTGTGGAGAAATGTGGTCAAACATGTAAAAAAAAATTAAATAACTACAAAGTCTGCATTCATTCAAAAAAACCACCATACAATAAACAAATACCTACAGCTAACTGCATAGCAACTTGTTACGACTCAGCTCGCTGTGGAGATGTGAACAGGAACTGAGCTTGTGTAGTGCAATATGCAGGGCCATTATGCATTTAGTGTAAATTGACCCTTACAATGCAGTAATGGTCAACTATTACAGTGCAGAACTAACCTACTTGAAAACAGGGACTGCACGCCGAGATTTTCTGTTCGCTTTAAAAATACGCAATAAATATTCAATAACAACTACAATGTTATACATCAATAGTAATTTGCAATTCATATGTAAAACAGAAAGTGTTTGAAGGTGATCTCGGCTCGATATTTACGGTCCACTGTTATGCAGAAATGCATGATAATAACGTTAAGTGTGATTCATTTTCACCTCGTCACTGGCAACCGTGCCAGCAGCGCCCCGGTGCCGCGATGCCGCGGAGCGCCGGCCCAATATGCCCAGCTAACTGTAAAAGCGTAGAGCACTATCGAATCGCTGTCGCACGTTTACAACAGTTATCCATATACTTATTGGCATGGCATGGCACACAATAGGCGGTAGGCAGCCCCTGCACAGCTCACGCGACCACCTGCCTGCCTTC
Source organism: Habrosyne pyritoides (assembly GCA_907165245.1). NCBI lineage: Eukaryota > Metazoa > Arthropoda > Insecta > Lepidoptera > Drepanidae > Habrosyne > Habrosyne pyritoides. The sequence goes on from OU015606.1 coordinate 3,946,411, forward strand.
ATTCAATATCTATCTACTTGTACGCTTACATTCCGTTAGTTGGTTACCGAGACATTCACGTCTTCACTTTTCACTACGCGACGCGACAAATTAATATGCAATAATATATAAATTATTAATTTTAAAATTGCAAAATACTGAACGCATCTAATTTTGACATTGACTTTTAAACGTTTGGCGGGAACATTTTCGAGAAAATGGCGCGAGTACTTTTCGCAGTTATCGCGGTGTTTTTGTTGCTATCGCCGTGCGAGATGAAGTTGAAGAAGACTAAGGATTATCCGACGGAGAAACAGTTGACTTTACAAAGGAAGGAGACCACTCCTGTTGATTTTTCGAGGCTTGTGGTGATGAGACTGGTGTACGGTTTTGCAAAAGTTCTTGGTTTTGAAGAGCCAGTGAGTGAAGTGATGAACGGAGCGTTCGTGCCTCCAGGAGCTGATGACGACGATGACTTCGATGACGAAGACGACGGTATTTTTGATGATTATTAAAATTTTAATTGAAACTTTATAGCACCCATAATGCTAATAGAACGTAGTATGAATACCAAATGACATTGCATTTATTTATAAATTTATTGGGCAAGATGTTTAGTTGATATTCTGTTTTGTAATTTATTAAGAAAAAATGATTTAGTTGATTTAATTTATGGAATTAATTTAGATTGTTTTTAATGGTTATTTATGATAAAATATAGCACAAACTCACTAAATTCGTTTTTCAAATAAGTAACTTTTTACATATTAAGTATATTATTTATAATTATGTAGTTATTTACTATAATTTATTATGTACCTGGTAGTTTTTAACTTCAAATTTATATGACCGTCTTATTTTATATATTAAATTTGATTTTAATTGTTTTTTTACAAATTTTCCAAGCATTTAATATAATGACTCATAGGTATTTTAGGTAACCTACATAGAATACGTATATAAGTATAATGTAACAAACTACATATAGGTTCGATTCCTACACTATAGTATTTATTCTATAATCTAAGTTTTACTAACTAAATGAAAAATACTACAGCTAGATAAAAAAATACCTGTCTACATTTGAGATTTAAAAAAACAAATTAAAAAAATGATAGACCCTAACCATATCTAACCTATCTAGATTGTCTATGCACTCATTGCATATTTATTAAACGCATCGGAATAACGTTTATCAAATAATAATTAGACAATACTTACGTAAAGCACTTGCATAGTTTTGCAATTCCTTTAAACCAGTTCAACAAAGAAATTCGATGAATTTGATGTAAGTATTTTTAGTAAGCAAATTCACTAAAATCTGTGTTAAGTAATAATCATAAATATGTATAATGGTCAATGATAATTTACTACTTTAATATTATTTACTATTAGTATATTTTATAACTAAAAATATGACATTGAAATAAAATATTCAGTTTCCGAAATAAAATTCTTGCTTATATTTCGTCATAATACACAATTATCATCAAACCAACGGGAATTATTATCAACGAAGCCTCTATCTTGTGAACACATTAAGTCATCATCATCATTATCATCATCATCATCACAATTTTCTACATCTCCCCTACCAACAGCATCCTGTGAACATCCCTTCATTTTCCTTATCAAATCCCCCCATTTCATCTTCATATCACAGAATGGGCATGTGCCTTCTATGGGTACCAGTTCACCAGGTGTCAAGAAAAGATCTGCTAAGCAAGTTATATGTGAGACAAGTTCACAGTGTTTGTTTAAACATGTTAATTTTGTTTGCTCATTTCTTATGTATGATGAGCATAATAAACAATCTGTATATCCTGAATTAATTATATTATCTGTGGTTTTCTTCAGGTTTCTACTTTTTACTGATCCATAACATACTGACATGTGGTCTGGAGGTTTTCTTTCAGTCTGAAATATTAGAACCTCTTTAGAGACTTTAAGATTATGATATAGAATGTAATTCCAGCCAAAAATAACATTGTATATTAAAACCTTTATGTTTATTATAGATTTCTTTTACTATTTTTTACAAAAGTATATAATTTTATGACCTGTATCTAAAAAATAAAAAAATTGTAAAATTTATTGTTGCAATAACAACTCAATATTCATATTGTATAATAAAATATATTATATATATTTATCCATACTTCTATTGTATAGAGAAAAGTTTTGTATTTTTGTTTGTAATTAATAAACTCAACTACTGGACCAATTAAAATGATTCTTTCACAATTAAAAAACTACTTTATCCTGAAGTTACAAAGACTATTATTATTGTGGGATACATAAAATCCTTTGCGAATGCTGGAGGAACAGCAAGATGGAAGCTTGTATTCTATTATATAGTATAATAGCTGTACCCTGAGTTTTCACCTGCTTTTATCGACATCATAAGTAGCCTATAATAATCTACGAAAAAATCTGCATCAAATGGTAGCACTCCCATCAAAGGAACCCTATATAACTTATATATATATATATATAGATTAGCAACTTACTGGAAACTCTTCAAAATATTCCTGCTCAAGCCACCTTATCAGCAATGGTAGTCTAAACCATGGCCCAACTCGGAGCATCTCACTCAAAACCCTGAGTTTAAATTTAAATTCAGTCTCTTTTTTAGGCATTTTTTTAAGATTTAAATGTTGCAATCTTATTGTTTTATTAGGATTCTGCCAAGCCCATTCAAACTAAAAGCAAATACTTAATGATACATAACTTTAAGGTGTGAAATAATAAAAGGCTAACTTAAAATTAACTTCTTTACAAACAAATTAGAGAATTGGACAGGGACTAAAAATCTTAAAAAGTGAACTATAAAGTACAAAGTGACTTTCAACACTGTGATGTAGACTAATCAACTAAGCTACCAAGCTGCTCGTCTATAAATAAAGAAATAATTTACTCTTTTAAAGTTACTTACTCTAAGTGCCGATATATTGTTTGGAAACCCATGCACTATTAAAACCATTTTCCTAAAACATTTCCACATTAGTTATTTAATGAAAGAAAAAACACATGAACAAGCAATCAATAAAAACTTTTAAGCAATGGTAGGCTCCTCATCTGAAAATCTAAAAAGTAAAACTTGAGAAAGTTTGGTGGTTAGCTACTCTGACTGCCGAGTCGCAGATTTGATTCCCACCCAGGACAAACATTTCTATGTCGGTGTAAATATCTATGTTAGTATTTGTATATAGAAAAAAAATAAAAAGTAGTGTATGTAGTGTAGTATATCAGTTATGTTTTCCATAGACAAGCTCTGTTTAGTCTGAGATCACATGGCCATGGTAAAGAATGTCCCAGGGTATATATTCAATAAGTACTTACCAAGGGCCTTTATTACTAGTCCTATGGGCACCACCAGCCCAAGTTCCCCGATTATGTTGCATTATCCTTCTATTTGGATCCCTAGTGTATCCTATGTATGTGCGCCCTTTGTATTTAGGATTGATAGAATACAGTAAGTATACGCCAAAGAAATCTTCCACAAGTTCTGGCTCTGGCTCTGTCATTATTTTTATTTAGCACCGAACAAAACAAGCACGCCAAAAGTTTTGAGAATGTAGTTCTTTATTAATTTTCGATAGATAACAGAGCCGAGTATGATAGAGAACGAGAACTCACAGAGTAGATAACTACATTAATGTTATTATGAAATCATAGTTAAATATTAAAAATAATAAAATAGCTTTGAACAAAGTTTAAACTTTTGACATTTGATTCAAATTGACAGGACCTTTGAAACAGCTATTTGATCGAATATGGTTCGCACTTCGAGGTCAAAGAAGAGTATAATAATATCGAATTTCATTACTAAAACCATTGCAGTCAAGTCAATAACTTTTCATAGCTTATTAAATAGTAAAAAAAAACGTTATGGAATACACAAAAAAATATATAAATGCATTAAACTTTATTACTCCAAGCTAAGCCAAAGAGTAAAAGTATGCAATAGCCAAACGCAGCGGGAACATCTGTGTGTCAACTACTGTCAAGTGCAAAAACATGTCAGTGTGAAAGAAAAACCAAACAATTTGTCTTTTTTAATTTGAATTTGTTGTATTACCTTCAGCTACTTTTGTTTGAACGAATAGCTTAAAAGTTCAATACGAAATGAGCGTAGAAAAAACATCGCACAATGCTGAGAAGTTATGTGGCTTGTAAGTAAAGTGTTTTGAAAGATTCATTAGACCCGTTGTATCTCTATTTATTTTGATGTTTTGGGATGGCAGGTTATGAATTTCTCTGCAAATATCTATCCTAGATTTTATACCTAGGTACATGAATTATTTCCAGGTGCGATGAAAAACGAAGCAAATACTGCTGTCCACGCTGCTCAATTCTGTACTGTTCGTTGGACTGTTACAAATCAGAAAAACATAATGATTGCTCTGAAAGTTTCTATCGGGAGTGTGTTAATGAAGAACTGGCTTCATATGAGGCAGGTGATGAATCTAAGCAAAAAATGATTGACATTCTCAAGAAAATGCGTGATGAAAATGCCGGTAATCTGGGAGACATTGATGAAATTATTGAAAATATAGATCGTGAAGAGCCCTTTGACTCAGATGATGAGGAACATGTTGAATTACAAGACAGAATAAAAGATCTGAATCTAAATGATGCAGATGCTGTATGGAATGCGCTAACAGAAGATGAAAAAAATGAGTTTGAAGCTTTAGTCAGTCAGGGGGATGTAGGAACTATAATGCCCGAATGGGAACCCTGGTGGATGTTCAGAAAAGAGAAGAAGTTGGTAGAAGATGTAAGTGAAAAGGACAATTCAGAAGAAGAGGCATTGAAGTTATGTCCATTGCTAAAGAATGTGCCAAAGTTCACATCTTTAATGGTAAGTACACAACTTTAACATTGCACATGAAACTACACTAATAAGAAAAGCAGATTGTATAGAGAAATATAGAGATTATTAAGAAATATTACCTAACCCATAAATTAAGATAGGTACTGCCATACCCAGAGTTCCAAATTATATGTACTGATTGATTACTACAATTGTCTATAACTATTTAATAAACATACTGAAATATTTGAATAAATCATTAATTTCTTGTTGACTTCTTTGTGCAGCCAAGAAAACTTCAAATTCATTTCTTCCACTAATATGAGACATTCTTAACACAGACATCTGATTCCAAACTAAGTAGGGCTATTAAACCAGACCATTGTACCATTCTTTCCGTTTCCATCTGCAGCTTTTTTTTGGCATTTTATTGCCATTGCATTTTCATATGCTAAAGTAAATTGTTATGTCATTGTAATTACTGGTTCTAATGTTGTTGTTGTTTTTAACTATGTGTTTTAGGCTGTTCCACCATCACCCACAATTAAATACAACATAACCAATGTATTGGCATCCTATGCCTTCATCATGAGGTATTTTAATGGAGAATTAGAACCAGTTGAAGGCACAACATATTTGCTGAACATTTGTGCCAATTTAGACAGTAATACCAACTTTGAAGAACCTGCCATTGCTGTCGAGTCTGTGGCACAAAAATGTCTTCAGGTACTTAATTTTGATTTGAAACATATGTTTTTGCTGAAATATTTTGGCAGTTGCAGTTTATATTCTAGTTCTTTTTTTTATGTTTTGAATGCCTTCGATATACACAACAATGTTTAGATTTAATGTCAAACATTATTTGTTGGCCCTTATCCATGATTATTTAAGTTTGCCTGAAATCTTATTTGTTATCTTAAAATACCACAATTTTTCTGGTTTTTTCCATTGATATTGCAATATTTGGATATTTCATCTGTGAACCGCTCTTACATTATATTATGTAACATTTCTGACTATTAAACTACTAAACTATTTAAACTTTAAAGTGTTTATTTACTTAACAGAGTGACCTCATAGAAACAGACCAAATCAGTCTTGACTTCATGAAAAGAGACACATTCCACCTACTTCAAGGTCCCAGTATGGACAATGAACAATATTACTGCAAAGCAGCATTATCACATCTGCACAAAATTCTATCCAAAGCTAAATCAATAGAAAAACCAAAAGATAAAAGTACAAAAGAAAAGACTGAATTTTCCAAGAAGTTCCCTGACCATGAAAGTGCCCATTTACCCAATTTAGATGTAAGTAAAGTGAAGAAGTGTATAAAGAAACTGGAATACTATTTATCGTTTGTTGAATGTTATGGTATGGATTTTGAATAAAGTAGTTTTAAGCCGAGTTTGTGTTTCTATTATTCCAAATTGAAGTCATCATCCTATATTTTTAATTTTTCTATGTATGTTTAATAGGTAATATTGATAATCAAAAGTAAGTAACTAAACTTATGAAGGCTGATTGAAAATAGCAGTAATTGAATTTTTTTTGACTACCAAAAAATATTTTTATTGAAATATATTTAAATAAAATTAATAAATAAGTCTATATATTATATTATTTTTTATTTTTATTATTATATTTACAAGAATTTATTTATCTTAATTTTGTATTTTATATTATACAACTACAATCAATATCTATAAATAATATTGAATTTTATGCAAAAAAATGGTAGTGTGTAATGAAAATAGAGGATAATTGTGAGGTTGTAACAAAATTAAAGACATCAACACCTGTACCAGATACTTTATTTGAATCCAACAACAAGAATTATTTAGAGGAATGTCCCAAATATAATAATAAATAACAGTTGAATATATAATTTATATACATCAATAGAATTATACATTTTCAACACAACACTTACATAACTTGCACTACTAGGACTGCAACTATCAAGGTTTAGAAGGTACAGATTGCAAAAATGACAGTTGTGTACAGAATATATTTTTTTAAGAAAATGGCCCTTTCTTACGTATTTCAATACCGTTCATTCAGGCCCGCGGGGGGCACTTTATTAAGTTACTGAAGCTCAATTTAAATTCATGCAAAAATAAGCTTTATTTATAAATGCGATTACGTCCAATATAACTGAAACCAATTTATTAATTCTTTAAATGTTAATATACATTATTTTGGCCATTTCAAGAATGTACGAAAAAGGCATTTAAAAATTCTGCTTGCTTTACCAAATATATAGACTGCGACACTGCAGTGCCACGGTACTTTCGACTTTATTGATTAAAACCAAGGGTCAAAATTGTCCATCTGTACCTTTATAATAGTTGAATAAAACTACAAAATTGGCCTAGAAATGCGGCTAAGTACAAATACACGACATACAATAAATATGGTTTGATACTTATTAATTTATTTTGATTCGCCTCTCCCAATTCGTGTCTGTAAGTATATTCCATCTCAAGAAGTCCACTCAAGAACTAAGTGCATGTTGACAACATCTAAAGATATAACTTTATGAGATAGAATATCTGTATTTTATTACATCATCCATCACCTTTCAGGAACTTAATTTTAAGCAAAAACATATTTATACAGGGTGTTAGCATTGGTTAATAATGAAAGATATCTTTCCTACTCGTAACATAAATGCAAAAGTTTGTGTGCATGTTTGTTTATAATGGCTGAACGTAAGTAGATAAAAACTGCAACTTAAACAGGAATAATCAGAAAGAGTTAGGATGTAGTAAAGTGCAAATAACAGAATGTAAACCAAAGTGAAAGCGAAAAATTAAATGAATTCCTGTATAAATATATATTTGTCACCACTCATCCAAAAAACTACCACATGATTTCTCCCCACTTTCCTTGACAAAGTCCAACCCAAATTGTAAGATATTAATAAGGTATTTGATTCTGATAATACTGTATCATATCATATGTTCTAGTTCTAAAGTTCAAGAAAGAGTTACGTATGACAGAGAGCATGTACGCGGCTGCCTCTTTCTCTGTCGAATTTGGCGCGAAACGGGAACGTAGTAGTCGAATAGTTTGACCTCGGAAGCAAGGTAGTCCGGTGTCCAGCATTAGTGATACCATAGAGATGATAGCTTCTTGATATGGCCTGGAAAAAGAAAAAAAGGATGTAAATTATGGTGTTGAACTTTGTTTTCTGTATGTTGAATATAAATAATAATAAATAAATAAATATCCCGGACATTCTTTTACACACGGCCATCTGGTCCCAAACTAAGCAGAGCTTGTACTATGGAAACCAGATAACTGATATACTACATATACTACTTTTTATTTTTGTAAATACATACATATATAGATATTTACACCCAGACACAGAACAAACAGACACGCACACAAATGTTTGTCCTGGGTGGGAATCGAACCCGCGACCTTCGACTTGGCAGTCAGGGTCGCTAACCACCAAGCCAATTGGCCTGTCAATGTGCAGACGGTCCACCTGACAGTAAATTCTCATTTGCAACACCAGAGGCATCACCAATGCGTTGTCGACTCTGAGATATGAAGTCGTTAAGTGCATGTAAACCAGCTCTCTAACTGTTCTATCCAAAATCCAGGTTCACTAACTTCTTCACGGTTCAAAAGTATGACGGTATTACTGCCTCTGACGAACTCTCCAATAAGTGCCATACTACTTTGTATGTTAAATAGTATCAAATTGTCGTTTCTATTAGCCGATGTTACCCGAATAAAATTTACATTGTAAATTATGAACATGAAAATATTTTTTATTCAAATATACCTTTACAAGCAATTAATAGTCTGACTCTAATACCAGTTTTAAAGGTTGTTTTTTACTGAGAAGAGCCAGCAATAAACTCAGCAATTACTCATTTTAAAAACGAACTTAGATTTATTACATAAAATTTATTTATTTTATATCCGATTCGAATACAAACAATATTTAGAGGTTTATCAGAGCTAGAAGCGTCCAGTAGAATTTAAATCTCATTACAGTAGCAGTAGAGCACAATATTACCTGACAGCTAGGAAGGCCTGCACGCACAGCTCGCAGAACCAGCGGAACGGCGGCGCTTCCATCTTGCCTCCCATCACCATCACCATCTCGTCAGTTAATTTGATGTCTGGTTCGAAGCCGAGGTTACCGCCCGGAGAAGACTCAAACATAAAGCCAAAATCTGAAAAAGATAATTCAAATTAAAAGCCCTAGAAGTATAAGGGCACTTATGAAGGTTAAAGTTTTCAGAGGTTCGGGAATCAGCCTTCAACTGAGAACAACCGCCAAGAAACTCAGCAAGGTTACAATTTTATATATTCTTTATAATCTGACTTATTTGGCAATTTTTTTTTATGTTCAACAATATCAACGCACTAAATATGAATATGAACACTTAAAACAAAACATAAAAACAAACAAGGAAAAAAAATAGATTTACGTTTCTACTTGTGATTTCCATAAAACTCGTCTAATGGCGGAAAATTTAGTCTAAAGAATAACTGGCTCCATACATAAATATTATAAGAGGTACGACAAAAGATGATAAGGTAGATGGCAAGACAAAAGAACAGTGTATCTCGCTTTCACAGCTACCCCTTTGGTCCCTTAAAATCAGCTGGAACAGAGTATATTTCACAGAGTAGTTATGCCAAATTTAATCCAATTAAAGTTGACAGAAACAAAGGCAAGTATAAATATACTGTGAGGAGAAAGATTATTTACCTATTACCAAAAAAAGGAACAAAAAAAATGTAGAGATATACAGAGGTGTCGGTAATGGCAGCAGTGTCGCGAGTTCAATTGTTTTTTCCCATCTCAAAAATGCCCAACGCACTTAAAGAAGTATTCACTTTAAAATTCTTCACTAAGGCTATATAGATATCTACGGAAGCAATATACAACAAACCTATATGTATGATATGTCCATCGGTGTCCAGCATGATGTTCCCGTTATGCCTGTCCTTGATTTGCAGCAAGAATCCGATCACGCTGTACGCGGCCATTGAAGTTACGAAACACCGCCTTGCAGCCTGTTATATGGGAATCAAAATATTATTAACCCTATGTATATTACGATAAAGTTAAGTTTTGTATGACTATATTGGATGTTAAGCACCCTCAAATTAACATCTGTCGCTAGACACGTACCGTTGCACTTCTAGGCTTTTTAAAAGTCAATAATAATAATAATAAATGTCCTGGGACATACTTTACACCCGGCCATCTAGTCCCAAACTAAGCAGAGCTTGTAACTATGGAAACCAGATAACTGATATACTACATATACTACATTTTTTTTTCTAAATACATACTTGTATAGATATAGATATTTACACTCAGACACAGAACAAACAGACATGTTCTTGCATACAAATGTTTGTCCTGGGTGGGAATCGAACCCGCAACCTTCGGATTGGCAGTCAGAGCGTTAACCACCAAGCCAACTGGCCTGTAGGCAACCATTATCCTTAGGGGGACCATATGAATGCTTGCCTGACTTCTAACCTTCTCTATAAACTATATCACACATGTTTAGAGCGTTATACGCAAAAACTGTGCACAAAGTTACTCTACAGACTAAGAGAGCGTCAAATAATTTAAATTAAAAAAAAACATTAAAATTATAAGTAATTTTTTACTCAAGACTATTGAGTGTATGTAAAGTTCATATGTATATAGATTGAGTGACTCTCATTGGTAAACTGACTTCTCTTACTTCAATTATTAAGTACCTGGATGCCCGAGCTTTGCTCGGTATTTATTTTTTTGGTAAATTATGTGAAGTTGATTATTGGCTTAGTGTTGCTTAACAACGCCATCTACTGGAGTAGCTTTAATGTTGTTGTGTCGTTAAAACAGTCAATGTCAGGAAGTCATTTTTTTCAGAAAACACGGATAAAATGACATTTTCTGAAAATGAATCCTAGCATACCCCTGTATACTAAATATCATGAAAATCGTTAGAGCCGTTTCCGAGATCCTAATTATATATATATAAGAATTACTCGTTTAAAGGTATTAGATAGATAGATAGAGTAAGTGACAAAAGGACCGTTTAGTCTCTTTTAAATTTTCCACAGAAAGATCTTCACACTATTCTTCTAACAAAGTAGTTCAAACATACCTGGAATTCTCTAGTAGTTTCATCGCCATACTTCTTGATAAAGTACTCATACATTCCAATGTCCGTCTGTCTACCGAGCTGGTCTCGCGACTTCGCGTTCGGTACACATTCTATTACGCCACACTGCAACCAATCATTGAAAAAAAAGCTCTGTTAACTACCCATAGAACACATTTTTACATGAATATAGTATATCAAAAAAAATATACAACAGTGATACATTTTGAGAGTTTGAGAGGTTCTTAAATGATTGTAGAATGAATAAAACAAATGGTAGTCTCCGGTTATTTCTCAAATAAGGTGTCAATATCTACAGAGTACTAGAAACAAGTATCTTATCTATTCTGCCTACCCAAATAGCCATTTCCACCGTGAAGCAGTAGTGCACTAGTATCACTGTTTCGGTTCGAACTTCTAGTGTCCTTTCTGTTGCACATATCTATAGGCGGCGGTGAACACTTACCATCAGGTGGACCGTTGCTTGTTTGTTGGCTCAAGTGGTATAAAAAAAGGAAATGTTAACCACGTATGGTCTAAATATTGTTGACTTACCCCAGGTGCAGTGGCGACCACCTTGTACGGAAACAAATACAAGTCCAACCCGACTTGCTGGAATATGTTCTTGAAGAGCGAGATGACTTGCAACGCGAGCATGTCCTGTCTGACGTCATCACCCACTTTGAATATGGCCGCTTGCCACGTCTCTGCGGCTATGCCCGTGTAGCGATCTTTACCTTCTTCCTGTTAATCAATATTTTATTGTTAAGTCTTTAGGAATAGGTACCTAAAGTAGTGCTAGGAATTTTTTTTGATGAATAGAGACGCGACTTCTTGCTAGGACTCAGTTGCTAGCGGAAACTCTATCAGATTGTCGGACAGATTAGCGAACTTTTATTTGATTTTCATAAGATTTATGTTAAGTTATTAAAAACGACGTATCCCCGTTCCCGAGGGATGTAACATTTTCCCGGCACAAAAAATATCCTATGTTACTTCTAATACCTCCAAGAATATGTATACAAAGTTACATGATGATCGGTTAAGAAGTTTTCGCGTGAAAGTGTAACAAAGAAACTGACATTTACATTTATAATATTAGTAGGGATTACTTCAGATCTATAATGATTTAATCGTGATTGCTCATCAGCCCCCTGGGTCCGTCTATTTGACGTTACGACTATTATAATATGTTTTATTTTGTTAATAAAATGTTATTAAGATCTTGTCTTAAACTTACCGAAGGAGGTTCTTCTCCTGAGACGATAGCCAAAGCGACAGATTCCATTTCGGAAATACCATACTTCCGAACCCTGAATCTGGCTAAATATGGTGCTTTCGCTGCACTCTGCATAGGTGTTCCTGTATAAGAATATTACGGAATTATTATTTCTGACTTCTTCTTAACACATTTGGTCGTTTCCAACAAAGTGAGATTGTGGTCTATTGGCAGCCAAATGTTTTCATATGAAGTTGGAATGGAACGCATCTCATCATTCATAATCTCCACACATGGCATAAATATAGTAAAACTTACCACTCTTATAATCGATGTCTATCACCATTGAATCGGGATTTGAAGGTAAGTAGCAACCTGGTTGTACCTAGAAATTAAATAATAAAAGTGATTAAAAAATTTTCTAAATTTTTTATTTTATTTTATGTCAAGTTAGCCAACAAACAAGCAGCCAATCCATCTGATGGAAATTTGCAACACCGAAGGCATTTTCAAAGCGGTTTTGACCATAAGAAGTAAAGAATCAGCAAAAAAAACACAATCCAAAAATACCTTAATATTTTTCAAAGCCTCCAAGCACGCCCGCTTCCTTTCAGCTCCTTTCGGGAACGGTCGGATGATACCGGAAATGTTCGTGATCTGACCGAAGAAATCGAACTCTCGCTCGTAGAAAGCCTTCGCTGGACCGGACAGCGTATCGACTATACTTCTCGTTAGGCCTTCTAGTATGTCGAATAGAGCTGTTGAAGATAAACATGTATCAAAATAGGTATATCACATAGACGTAATTTCAGTCATACTCCAAGGTAACTAAGGTTCAATTTTAATCGTAACTCAATCAGAAGATCTGCTAAACGAAAAAGCTATTGAGAATAAACATGTGTCATAATATATCACATATTCCTATGACGTAATTTCAAGCATACTCTAAGATAACTAAAGTTCAATTTTAGTTGTAAATCAATCTGATAATTTTTAAAACGAAAAGCAAGTACCATTTAGACATAAAAAAGTATTTCAGTTTTAGTCGGTCCTAAAAATTTATTATTAAATTACAACTTCACCAATAAAAAAAAACAAAATAATACTCACGATCTTTGTTATGCATCTCTTCATCTGTATACATGTTGGTATGCATGTTCCAAATCAGCTGATGCGCTACCACTTGAGATTTCTTCGCGAGAGATTTTATTAGTTCGGCTACATACCCCATCTGTAAATGTTAATTTTATTCATTTATTGCCATGAAATACACACCGTAAAATACACACTATACATACTAACCAGAGCTTGTACTATGGAAATCAGATAACTGATATACTTACAACTACCAACTACTTTTTATTTTTCTAAATACATACATACGTATATAGATATTTACAGCCTATATTTAATTCTATATTGCTCTGTTTTGCTCGGGAAGATAATGGGTTATTTAAATGCATAATTAAGGCGCGCGGTGAGACCGCGTCCTACGTAGGACTTCATCGAGCTCTATTATAACAGCGGACTCTAAGGACGAACATTGACATTTTAAAAATGATTTAATTCTCCATTTAAAATATATCAGCCTGTATTATTACAGAAATTTCGGTTCACAGATAAAATAAAGACTACTTTTCTACCAAACCTTAAAACCGTAAAGTGAAGATCATCTAAACAGTATACTCACAGTGTCATGTCGCAGCGCCTGCACTAGCTGCGGTATGTAGAGCAACACGGCCGAGGAGGGGTAGGAGGTGAGCGCGGCCACCGCCGCCTGCGCCGACAGCGGGTGCGGCGGGTACTGCCGGCTGAAGTACGACAGCGCCTCCACCGGCGACACGCGGGCCCACGTGATCATGTGCACCAGCTGTCAATGGCAAACAAATGTCTCAAAACCTTTATGTTAACCTGGGACTATGGAGTGTAGAAGTAAAGGAGGACCATCTTGTATGGGGGATTTGTCGAAAAAGTGTCCACTTGTAAACAGCAAATTAGTTTTCGAATTCTCACCAAAATAGCGCTAGTGTAGCAAGTGGAAATTATATGAACTTAGCAGCATAAGTAGTTATAAACAATGTGAAGTGTGCTGGGTTGGTTTCCGGTAATTCTTTAATACTATTTTCTATTTGCTATTTACATTTAATTGGGATACTTAAAAACACTGTATAATTTTATTCAATACTCATGTTTGTCAATATATTATAATAATTTTAAAAAAATGCGCTGTAACAAAACGGAAATGTTTCATTCCTTTTTTATTAATTTTGTATCCTACTCTAATAATTTGTGGCGCTCTATTTAAAAATCTTCCACTTGCTACAGTGGCGCCACCAAAATTTGTTCCCTTTCAACTGACACTTTTTAGTACACTGAGATGGTCCTCCTTTACTTCTACACTCCATACCTGGGACATTTAGGAAATAGTTCCGTTTTGTAATGATAGGCTGTTTTCTTAAAAATGTATTTTAAAGTAAAAGCTTATTCGATGAAACGAAAAAGCAACACTTAAAAGAGTAGAATAGATGTTATTATTGTGCAGTGTGAAATGCACACATTTAACTTTTTTTTTACGGAGTGGAGCTAAACTTTTAATATATCAACATTTTCAACCATTGAAACCAAGCTTCTGACACCACAGAAGTATAATTCTTTTTATAAACAAAAACCTTTCATAAAAAGTTAAAATACAAAATAGTTTATAACAATAGGAGTGACGTTGGAGTAAAAATAATATAAAGTGTGTAAAAAATGTAATGTTGTTCCGACTTTACCGACTAGAAGCAAGAAAGTCTTACCTCATGGGCATCATTTAGTAATGTTTCTGTAGTGACCAAATACTTGAGAGCTTGGGGCACGTGGCATACTAAAGTTGGCTGCGCTTGTACTTTTCTCTTGATCTCAGCTATTATGCCTTCGTTCTTTAATCTGAAATGCAAAGCTTATCTTGTAATTATAACACCATGAAATCTTAGCCTATTTTTTTAGAACCAGAGGTGAATGTGGGCCGTAAATAAATCCCCTTTATTCCCGTTTAATACCCCGTAAAAGGGGGCCTTATACATAACAGGTTATTATTTTAAGGGTCAATTTCACTATTGTCCAGATTTAGTGAGACTTATAATGTCAAATATAGCCGAAATAAGTTTGCCTTAAACTAGTTTTAAGATTAATAGCATTTTAAATGTTTCAATTCTTTATTTTTTAAATCAACTTACAAATGTCTATCAAAATCTGTCAACCTTTATTGCATTTTATAGATACCCATTTTAACCAAAAGACTAACGCGACATCGATTTGGATGTGACGTATTTACGTTATTGTTTATTTTTTTGTCCTACTTTAGCCGACAACCAACCAGACGGTTCACCGCCTATGGATATGTGAAGGGTTTCAATGCGCGACCCTGAGACGTGACGTTGTTAAGTCTTAGGTGCCTGTAATTTTACCGGATCCCTTACCTTTCTAACCGAAACACAGCAACACAAGTGCATTACTGCTTCATGGCGGAAATGGGTAAGGTGGTAGTACTTCTTCGGAAGAACACTGCACAAAGAGCTCTACTACTCTTTGTAAGCAGCTACACATAGTTAAATACCTTTCAGGCAAGAAGACAGCAAGTACCGGGCTGGTGTCCCATGCCAGCTTGGCGTACTCCCGCCACGTCCGCTCAGTGTTTAGCTTGGAGCGCCACGTTGCGATGTTGTCCTCGCCCGCCATCGCTTGTTCCGGCCGCCCGTGCGGGTTGTGCCAAGTCACTAGGAACTCTATCTCTACTGCCTGTACGATTGGAAGTTGATTACATATATATCTGTCGTATCCCGGCAATGTGACTAATATTAGAAATGCGAAAAATTGTGCGTGTATGTGTGTCTCTTTCAAACAAAAACTATCTAACGGATTGGATGACAGTTTGCACATAGATAGAAGATGCCCTGGAATAATAATATAGGATACTTTTTATCCCGGGAAAAGGGGAAATCCCTGGGGAACGCGGGTGCAACCGCGGAAGACATATAGTGGAGATCATAAGGCGAGGATGGCTATGTTAGTAATGGCGTCAAATACCGTGTCGATCATCCGAATCTTTCAATGAGCCTGAGCTATTTGGTGTTTTTATGATTCAACTCAATTGATAGTTCACATACACTAGGCCAGACAAATGAAGATCGAACTTAAAAAGTTTACTCTAAAATGTAACATAAATTCTTACCATAAGTTCCAATATCAAATTTCTCTTTTTAACGTAATCTTTGACGAAGGTATCCTGAGGTTTTGCTGGCGGTTTCACACTGCGGTTCGAACGCTTACCCGCTATACTACCAGCGCCGCTGCTCAGTGTTGTCGTCGACATTGGAACCTGGATTATGAGTTTTATTATATGAGAAATAAGATTTCTTTTTTAATGATACAAAATTCATTATTTAATGAAAAATAACTGTATGTATGGTACTCATAAGGTAGATTTTCCCTTACCGTATTGATCCATCCAGTTGTCTGACGACTACCGATATCACTGCTGTTGACCGATGATCGGTTGTCAGTGGGAGAATTCGAAGTATACATACTTTGTTGGCTGCTCGGCCCCATCAGTTCATACTCACCTGTTCAATATAATATAAAAAAAACATTTTTGAAACGCATGCAAACGATTTTGATACTTTCTATGATATTCTTAAAGTCGATTTGGTTTTAACAATAGCTTTTGCTTTAAGACATTTCCTTCATTTCCATGAATACAATTCAACTAGCAAACATTTGTCCAAACGTTGGCCAAACTTACCACCAATATCGCTGCTCTTCAAATACTTCTTGTCCGAATGCATCAGTTGCCAGAACTTGATCAAAGACATGATGTCTTCCCTCAAAGCGCCGGACATTTTAGCGGGACATTGCAGACCTCGACAGAAATAATCTAGGCACACGCTGTATACTCGCTCTCGGAGTATGTTGCGAGCTAACGATCGGGGAAGAATGTCACCCTGTAGGAGCGATAGACCGCAGGATAGTAGTCTGTAACATGAAAGAAATAAAGTTGAAATTTAATCGAAACGGCTGGCCGGTTAACATAATCTATATTTGCAGAACTTTTCGAGATAATAAATATCCGCAAGACATTCTTCACACATGGTTACCTGATCCCAAGTTAAGCAGAGTGTACTGCTTGTAGTATGGCTACCAGGTAACTGATATACTACATATACTACTTTTTTAAACACATACTTATATAGATATTTACACCCAGACATAGAACAAACAGATATATTCATGCACACAAATGTTTGTCCTGGGTGGAAATCAAACCCGCGACCTTCGGTTTTGCAGTCAGGGTCTCTAACCACCAAGCCAACTGGCCCGTCAAATAATGAATATACAATCATGTGCACAGCTTATGAAATTCCCCGTGGTATGGACTTATTATGATTTGAGGAGTGAAATAGACTTAGGCGTCCTGTAGAAAAAGAATTGTATGAATACAATATGTATATCTTACTATTTAATATTATAAATGCGAAAGTTCGTTACCCTTTATCTCAAATACTACTTAACGGATTTGGATGAAACTTGGCATATACATAGTTAATAACCTGTATTTACACATTTTAACGAGTAAATGTAAGAGGGAACACCGGTAACAGTTAGTATTAAATGTTACTAATATTATAAATGAGAAAAATTGGATATATGAATGCATGTTTGTTACTCGATCACTCCAGAACAGCTGAACCAAACTGGATAAAACTAGAAAGAGGTGGATTATAGTCCGGAATAGCACGTATGATACTTTTATCCCGGGTAAATGGCACATCCCTCGGACACGAGGGTAAAACCGCGGGGGACAACTAGTATTCAATAAATGGATAAATTGCTCACCTAAATCTTACTCCGACTGCTTCCACATGCCTATTTATATGATCTCGAACGTCACCTACTGTTATGGGTAGCGATCTGAAAGTAGACTGAACATTTATCATCAATATATATAAAAATGAATCCCTATTTCCCTTGGTCACGGCATCACGCATGGACGGCCGATTTCGCTAATTCTTTTTTTGTTGTGTTTGTTATTGTCAGGAGAAGGTTCTTATGAAAGAAAAAAAAAAGAAAGTTGCGTGAAATATTAGAAAATTTAAGAAAACTTCACGATTTTATGAGCGCTTTTGACAATGTAAACTTTTTTAATGTAACCTGTTTGACATTATTGTCAGTTGGCGCGATTGACAGAATGCACGCTGCAATTATCGTTTAAAATAGAGGTGGCGGTCGGAATTATATTGATAAAGTAATTAATTTATAATTTCTTAGTGCACTTTTCATAGTCGATTCAAACGGAAGATTCGAATTCAATGTTCATAGTTCAGACAGGACAACGTCTGTCGGGTCAGCTAGTCTCATATAAATTATATCTTGATGGTTATTGAAGGATCAAAAGTTTCCAGTTGAGGAAGTAAACTGAATTGCGACAAAAAATTATTGCTTTTATTTAGTGCATAATAGTGTGATAATTTTTTATTGATAGCATATGGATCAAGAATTTGTTTTAAAAGTAATTTTAAAAAATAATGTTTATTTTAATATCTAACCTACATATAACATATTTTAATATTAAACATTGATAATTTACAATTTGATTAATCTTAACTTTTTTACAATTTACATAACATCATATTTGCCTGAAATATTTTTTTAAATGTAAATTTAAATATAATTACCATTTTTTTTTTGTTTATGTAAATATGAATAAATTTACATATAACATATTTTAATATTATCTTAACTATTTTACAATAAACATTACAATCAAAACAAATTATCGCAAACGTTAAAACATGGCCCTAAAGTAAAATTTCATTTAAAAAAAAAGTATATTTTTTTTTTGCAGAATTCTGGTCTAAACAAATTAAGCCAAAACGACCGACACTCAAAAAAAATTAAAAATAAGTATATTGACATATAACATACCTATGAAGTAAACTGGCTAACATTTCCACCTTCTCCAAACTGTTGTATTTCGCTGTTTCTGCCACTTCGCAGAGGTATCGAACCCACACAGCATGCGGGGCTACGAAAGGCGGTCGCGGTTCTAATCTAGAACCTATAAACGAAGGCATTATTCGAAAGGTTAGATGTCAAGTCTTAAATACTCTCAATTTCTCATTTTATTTATCTAATATCAAGTAACAATATTTATAAATATATAGATTTAAACGAAACAATGTATATGTACGTATTTTATATAGTGTGCTTACCTAAGAATATATCTTATTCTGTGTGTATTGTGTACGAAACCCAAGAGGTAAACTTACCCTCATAAGCAGCCAAAGGACTAGTCTCCTCAGTCTGTTTGGAGAACAGTCCCATCTTCCTGTCAACAGTACACTGCCACGCGGCAAATATCTCCTGCATTAGACGTAGTTCTAACTCAGGCCTCGCTGTAGTGAGCCACTGCCAACATTCCACTGCTGTTGTTACTGCGTCCTCCGTGAATATCTCCACTTGAGACCATGCTGGAAGGGAAAGTAGTATTCATTTGAAGTCGAAATAGTTCCGTAACACAGATGAGAGAAAAAGGATTTGGAGATAAGCTTTTTTTTCCTTGACTGATATTGATGATGATGGTTCTCAGCTATAGTTTGATGGGTAAGTTGAGCTGTATTCAAGATACTTCTTCCACGTAGCGTCACCTACTGGGCAGAACAACGTCTGCAAGGTTAGTTAGCAGTCCTATACAACTAAACGAATGTTTACTTGTTTTATTAAGCACGAGCCAAGCGGGCGACACGAGAGCGCATACAATTTTCGGATATTTCCTCCGACTTTAGACAATTGTCTTTATGGAGGAGCGAGTTGTGAGTCTCTTCCATTTAAAAGGGATCTTCCACCAGACTTAATCTTGCCTAGGGACCGGGGTCAACTATCCTGAGACAGGAAGCTTCGATAGTGCGATATATGATTCCCGTGTTGTTCATAGATGTCGCTTCATCTTAATCATTTTTATTTTATTTATTTAAAGATACAAGCGGTCAAACCAAAGTTGACCAAAGTTTTTTAGTAATGACTCACCGACAGAGTGCAATAGCCCTCTAGCGGTGGGCGCGGTGTTCGTGTGCGCGTTGGACGAGTAGTAGCGCGCGTGCACCAGCAGCGCTGTAGCGCGCCACAGCGCCGCGCGGTGCGTCGTCTCGCTGCCGCTGGCGCAGGCGTCGCGCAGCGCTTGATGCTGCCGGGCGCCGACACGCCACAGAGCCGCCTCGCCACCACCCTCGGCGCTCACGGCGCCCGCGATCTGGAAACATTAAGTACCTTTTAGTACCCACGCTAAATAAGGCCAAACATTTAGAACACACACATTTTATTATAATATAAAAAGGTGTAAATGGCTAAGAATTCACGAGAATTGATGTGTAAACACGTGAGCTCGTACCAGTTCGGTTTGACAATGCCGATGTACCGATCTTGCGCACACATTAACGCGCTCACAACAACAAGTCTTTAGGGTGACGTCGTCTGACGCTCGACACTAAGATTTTAACGCATCAATAAATAATAAGATAAGTAAATCCGCATATAAATGATCCCCCTCCCTAGGCTACATAGGTATACTGACCTCGCCAGCGTAGCGGCTGCGCTGCGACACGACGGCGAGCAGCGCGGCGGAGTCCTGCGTGACGCAGGGCGGGCGCTTGTCGAGCGCGGCGCGCGCCAGCGGGGCCGACATGCGGTTGAGCCCCGCCGCGCCCAGCAGCGCGCCCGTGGCCAGCGCCAGCCCGCAGTGGTGCCACAGGCTCGAGTTCGGGACCTGAACCGATACGTGTTTCCATACAAAAATTCTAAAATTTTCTGACGCGAGCGTAAGGTATGTTTGTCATCTATTGCTGACATAAATATGTTTCTGGTAATAAGTAAGGCTACTAATGCAATCACCACTTTCAATACGGTTTCTATTGATGACAAGGAATTTTAAAAAACCTAAACCAAAAAGCTAATTCAGTTTAGCTTCGCGAAGGGTACTTATGAAGGTCAAATTTAAAGTTACTGAAGCTACTATTCAGCTACTTTACCACGGTTTTAGCGTTCACGCTGTGCACATTTTTCTTTTAAGGGATCTATTTACGATTATCGGAACTATTAGCGGTAAATGTGACGGTTATGATATACTACTTTAATTGCAGGCAGTTGGAAACGCTCTCGCTCATCCAAAGGAAAATTTTCTGTTACAGTTTTCTCATAACCACGGTTTAATCTATCGTATCTCGATCGAAACGACGAGGTTAGTTGAAATCATAGTTTTATAGTATAATAATTTAAACAAATCGTATTTGGAATTTATAACAAATGAGGAACCGATTTCAATCGCAAGATATAAGTCAAACTTACCTGGTTCAGATACTCCTGCAAATGGGATCTAGTAGACTGAGGTGCCCACTTCATCGCTTCTTGCACAATTCCATGACAACGATCAGCAAAATCTTTCACTATGCCCTGAAAACCAAATCATTACTTTAAATAAAAATCCAACTGTATTTTTTAACCAGCAAGACTCAATTTCCCTTACCTCTCTTCCTTCTAACGTGTCCTGCAGTTGCATTGTAAAATCAGTTCCCGGCACCTTCAATAGTGGCGTTTCTTGATTAGCATCTAATTCCAAACTGAAGCTTAACACTTGGAGTATATCAAGCATTGACCATAATACCTGTCGAAAGGAAATTAGACTTTAAATTAAACAGCAACCATCATATTTTCGAATGATAAAGTCAATACTCATAAATACTTTAATTTATCTGATTTATGAAAGAACTAGCTGTCTCGCGCGTTTTCACTTGCGTTCTCCTGAGATGTGACATTTTCCCGGTATGAAAAGTTGCCTAAGTTACACATTATAACATCAGCTATCTGCCAGTGAAAGTCCCGTCAAAATCGGTCCACCCGTTTTGGACTCCATAGGGTATATACACACACAGATTTTTATAGATAATTTGCAAATCTTTATATCCAATCTCACTTACTCGACAATTCCAAAGCAGATGCGGGAATCTATCGACCAATCCCGCAAGCCATTTGTCAGCTACTCGGCGGATCTGTTTGTGGATGTGATTGAAGTTCACCAGAAGGAACTGCGCGTGACCTTCGAGTTCCCGTTCCCGTGATTCGTCCTTGACCTTACCTGACATAACATCTAGAAACTTTTGGAACACTTTGTCGCCGACACTGTAAACGATAACAATCATAAGATATTTTAGTTCATATTACGCCCTTTGAGCGCATTTGTGAAGAAGTTCCTGTAGGTATCTTCAGAAGTTACCGAAGTCAAAGAAGAAAATAGTGAAACAAATTTATTTAAATATTATATTTATAAAAACAAAAAAAAAGGATTCGATTCAGTGTTACTCTTAGGTGTATACCAAGTACATGTTTCAAGAACTAATTTATATAGATAGGAAATAAAAAGTCAGAAATAATTAGAGAAATGTATTACAAACCTCGCAACGCATTGCCACATGCCAGCCTTATCTTTCTGAAGCGCTATGTCACTTAAATACTCTATGATTGGCTGCAAACTTGGTTCTGCAGAGTTGCACACCCTGAAAATATTGAACGGAAGTAATTTCCCAAAAAATAACATTATAAACTCTACTTTGAAATTTATGGCAATCGATTTAAAGCCTGTTCCTATATAAAAGTGATTTTCGCTACCGCTGTGTGTAACGAAAAATAGCGTGAGATATTTCGGTAGATATTCGAAAGACCCGGGGTTTAAGTGGCTGGTTTCACTAATTGCGTGTCAGACCGTCCAGTGAGGCGGTATCTTATCACTTGATTTATGAAATAAAAACCTGAAGAAGGATTAACGCGTACCCAAGCGGTTTTCGCTACTTACTGCGGTAGCGAAAACAGCTTATCTCTGAACAGGCATTTAGTGCTTCTTCCCACCATTCTAGACTGCACACATAAAGACAATACACAATGGTCTATCCTGTTTTATCAACCAATCTGGGGACACCATAATAATTAATTTCGGCATTGTCGTTCCAATCAATTTTGTATTACATTGACGGCTCTACAACTATAGTCCCACACTACTCGCACACCGACCCATCAATCTATTCTAAAATGAGCTGCAACAGCTGAACCCGAGAGAGCTTCACAATACTGGTCACAATCGGGTCGGCTTATGTGTAAAATACGGTACAAGCAAAGCACATTTTACCGTATTTTACACATTGCTTGACTTACACCCATATTCTAAGACGTTTCCTCAGACGTCACTCGGCTCCAACTCGACTGAGGATACCTTAAGATAAAATATTAATCAAATAAAATAATGAGCTTTAATAACTGTTTACATGCAATAAACTTCCATAAGGTTGGTCGCGACGTACCTTCAAGTTGACAGTTATTTCCTCACCTCGAAGGTAAAGCGTTGAGTGGAGGAGATTTTTGTAACTATGAATACTAAATATCTTGGAGTGACGTTGAGTGGAGTCGAGGAATTTGCGAGGAAACGTCATAGAATTGACAGGCCAGTTGGCTTGGTGGTTATTTTTTTTTTTTTTATACCACGTGGGCCGACAAACAAGCGGACGGTCCACCTGATGGTAAGTAGTCACCGCCGCCTATGGGCATTTGCAACACTAGGGGCATCGCCAATGCATTGTCGACCCTGAGACGTGAAGTTGTTAAGTCTCATGTGCCTGTAATTTAACCGGCCCCCTTACCTTTCTAACCGAAACACAGTAATACAATTGCACTACTGCTTCACGGCGGAAATGGGTAAGGTGGTAGTACTTCCCCGGACGTTAACGCTCTGACTGCGAAACCGAAGGTCGCGGGTTCGATTCCCACCCAGGACAAACATTTGTGTGCATGAACATGTCTGTTTGTCCTGTGTCTGGGTGTAAATATCTATATAAGTATGTATTTAGAAAAAAAAAGTAGTATATGTAGTATATCAGTTATCTGTTTTCAATAGTACAAGCTTTGCTTAGTTGGGACCAGATGGCCGTGTGTAAAGAATGTCCCAGGATATATTATTATTATATGTGTGTTAGTTTCTGAGCAAAATATTACACTAGAAATTGATACGCAATACAAACTCACCTCAAAGTCTCCAACCAATAAACGCTCAACAGATACATACACGGTGCAAACGTCAACTTGTTCACTGTGACCGTGACATCAGGAGGATGGTCCAACAGATTCAAAATCTGCGTCTTCAATTCTTGCAACTCATTCATAGATACAGAATCGTTCCTTACTGCCGATGTGTACTGATATTCCCTCATTTCTGAACGTAAAGACGTTTGCGAGACAAGGTAGGGTGATTTTACGGCTATCTCTTTTACACCCGCGTACCATTCTTGCGGCCATAATCCTGTTGGGCGTGGTTATATAGCATTTGATTATTATATGCTCATTTGAGTTGAAAATATCAGCTTTGATTCGTTTTTGAACTAGAGCCAAATTTTTGATTTTAATGTGTGAAAACAATTTTTAATGATTTTAATAATAGTACTTCTATGAAAGCTGATAATATTTGTTGATACTTTACAGTACCAAATACGTGGATTGTACATTTTTATTCACAATACTATATTACAATTTTACTTGGCGAATGAAAAAAAAACTAAATTCACTCGAAAAATCACTCAAAAAGCACAATCTCTAAATATATTTCCTACAAATAAACAAATCATAAATCTAACAATGCGTTTACATACTAAATTTCGACCTAAAAGCACACTTTCGAGAAAAAAAAATCTTAACACACTCTACAAACTTTAGTTCAAATTTATTAATTATTTATCATTCAACACACTTTACGGCTGTTAAATAAATAAAGGCATTTCAATGATGCTATATTAACCTTGTTCACTTAAAAAAAAAATTTAAAAAAACATTGTAACTATTGTAGCCATATTATAATTCACTTCAAGGCCCATTTTTTTCACGACACTCAAACAGCGCGAAGCGACCCGCCCCGGGTTTGCACGGGTGTTTTATACATATAAATCTTCCTCTTGAATCATTCTGTCCATTGGTGAAACTCGCATCAAAATCAGTTGCGTAATTTAAAAAATCTAAGGGTACAGACGGCGAGAAGCGACTTTGTTTTATACCATTAAGATATTCGATTAATTTAACTTTACTAAATAAAAATGATGTCAATGAGAAGTGTAGTGAATATAGCATCAAAAATAATCACAAAAAACATCATAAATACCCAAACAACATACATCTATTAGTATTATCTAAAGGCATGTATACTCACGCTTGCGCATGGCTACAGGCGTTGCCATAGAAGAGAGATAAAGATGTTTAAATACATCTATATTAACAGTATCACTTAATATTTACAATTTAATAAAGTTCTGGATACGTAACTTGATGTTCTGTACCGAGGGAAGTCAAATTGCTTAACAAAAATAGATACCCTAAAATAATTGTCAAATTGGTTACAAGTGTTACCAGATCGCTCTAAAAGATTATTTCCTATGTTATACGAGTATGTATGTTTGTTTGTTAATATATAATTTTGTTTTATCATAAACCCTGAATGCAACCACACGGCCAGTTGTTTCGTTGGTAAGAGATTCTGAATGCATCGACAAAGGTGTGGGTTTCGCTTCCCGCCCAGTACAAATTAGTTTGCATAAACATATCAGTTTGTTCTGTGTCGCGGTGTAAATATCTTTATAAGTTTTTATTTAGAAGAAAAAAGCAGTATATGTAGTTGAGGATCAGATGGCCGTGTGTACAGAATGTATCTAGATATTTATTACCTCAAGTCAGAGTAAGAATCTTAGACAATTTGACAGATATCTCTAAGAAATCAACACCCCGTTGTTTTTGCGTCGGGAGTTAAAAAACTTATTAGTATCGAAAGGGAATAAGTCAAAATATATGAACCCTCAGAAGAGGATCACTTTCATTAGAAATTGGTAAGTTATTAAGAGCTCAAGTTTCGTATCCAGAATTGAGATGTGTCCTGTATTAAAGATAAATGATCAAACACTAACCAGTGTATTGAACATCCAAAAATATACGAAAACATTAAACATGTTCAAAATTAAATCATTTATGTGATTTTTCAGTACCGATCTAAGCATAAAGTTAATAATTTATTTGATGCTGTACAATTATGACGTCACAACTTGCTATTTCATACAAAATTCGATCGTTTTGACATTTCATAAAGAATTGCTGATTTGACATGTCAGGACACATCCCTATTACACAAGAGATATTATAGAAGAACAGTGCTATAGTAAATTCAGATGGTTGTTTGTATAAATTTTAATTAGCTTTAATTCTGTGGGCATATTTAAATATAAATTGTTAGAAAATAGCGAAAAATCATTGGAGTAATTACCTGAATCGGCTGCTGTGAAACCCATGACGACGCAGTATAGCCAGAAATCTTTGAAGAGTTTATGTAATCTCGGCTTGGGATTTTTTATTGGCGGCAGCCTCTTTACCAGTACCTGTTAAAAAGATATTGTCTCATCATATTCCTCTCAATATCTTATCCTACAATAGGTACTAATGTTATAAATGCAAAAGTAATTTCGCCCTTTATCTATTACCTTTTCATGACTAATTATCTGAACCGAACTTGATGAAATTTGGCAGATTTTTTATAATAACGAATGTGAATCAAACTCCGGTAGGTATATCATAAATGATAAAGCGAGCTTCCTGTACTTTCATGTCTCAACAGTATTAGAGTCAGACTATTATAAGAGCTTGTAACAGCATATAAGAATAAATATAATTTATCAAACATAGCTACTTGGAAGGTATTCTTGACAAGGAAGAGGACATTAGCTATTTATTGTCCTGGGTACCCGAGTAAAGCTGCGAGGCAATATATCCATGAATAAACCACGACAGGAAGGAAGGACAAGAAAAATTTAAGTATTTATTCGAAAATGTTACTTGATAATATGACAATAGATGTGTTTTTATTCAAACCCATTTAATCAATTGACATAAAGATGAAAAATACATCAATCCTAAAGAATTCCCCTTTTTTGTACTATTGGAAAAAGATTTCCATAGAGAAAACATTGTAGAATTAAATCTAAAACTCACCGCAATAACTGGTATAAGAACACCTAAATTGCCGGCACTTCCAGACGCCTTGAGAACAGGCGCTGGTGACCGGTCTGTTGCCCGCTCTCCACCCAGCCCGAGCTGCACGAACAACTCCAGCAGCCGGGTGAGGAGTTCCAATCGAGCCGTCGTACCGCGTACGTTGGCCGCTATGTTCGCGAGCGCGTTTAGTACTGCCCCTGATACGTGCCTGTCAAAATTGTTATTTGTCTTTAAACTTTTCCTATGATTTCAGAAGTTATCTAAGCAAAAATTTTGTAGTATTTCTTGGTAGTTGAGTCGAGTATTGAATGTGTTTTATTTTTAAAAATTCGTTGTGAAGTTTCAAATTCAAGCCATCACGGCTATATGAGAATGTACATTTATTTATTTTTATTTATTTATGTATTTTCAACATATGTATGGATGATTGTTACTATTTCACACAAAAACTTTCATTAAACGAATTTTAATGAAACTTTGGTCATAGATAGTGCATACCCTAAAATGAAACGAAGGTGCAACTGGGGGGACAGCTAGTACAATATAATATTATGCGTTATATATAAAGAACCATGAATAATTTTTACTTTCAACAACTCAATTATTTAGAAATTAATTTTTTTCGTCTTTTTTTACTCGCTTGTTTTTGGCCATTGAAATTTGAAGGGCTTTTTATATATATCATTTATTTCGCTAAAAGACAATACAGTCGTAACATTGATATCATCTCTTTATAGTAATAACTACTACCTAACCTAGGACAAGCCTGTGTTCTGGGCAACAGCCCATATAGATGGTTACTTACGTTTTAATTTAATTGTATTTTTACATAATAATTTTGGAATGTTATCCTATTTACATTGAGGATGTGTGAGTACGAGATGTGTGAGTGTGTATGTGTTTGTGTGTGTGACATAAGTGTGTGTGGTTTATTACCTAGGGCGTAAAATTTAGGAATAATACTATCACCCCTCATTAGCACATCATACCTGTACTGCTTCCGATCATCAGTGTGATGATACGCGGCACTGGCGGCTTCCACAGTGATGACCGTGAACATGCGCATGATCTCGTCATGGGCGGGGCCTTCGGGGCTCGCTAGGGCCATGCACCCGAGTTGATCGACTATCAACGTGTCTAGTGACGACGGGGCTCGGCATAGCCTGTAAGTTTAAATCAAAATATTATGTATAAATATTGGAAATTCTTGAGACAGCCATCTGCTACATAAATTGTATGTCATGAGCAAAAATATATAACTATGGTCTGTTCTGCAATAATATAACATTTTTTGATTCATTAATTCTCAGTCCATAGCATAAATACTAAACTGTGTGTGTGAATTTGCAAAAATATCTCATTCAATGATTCAGATATTCGTTTATCTTCTTTCTTTTGTGGACGACTCAACTATTACAATTTCATCACAGTGAGCAACAACAGTGCTGTTGATTTACATGAAAGGTGTTAAGATATCATTTTCGAATTGTCCATGGTTATATATTTTTGCTTGTAACTATTCCAACCCATGCAAAGCAGAATGTAATCCAGGTAACAGATATAAAACAAACACTACTTTAAACACATATTTATATAGAGTGAAAAAGGCATAGATGGTTCGGAGGAGCGACGTATGAGATTCCTCCATTTAAAAGGGAAGATCTTCCGCCAGGCTAGGTGATCATGCCTGGGGACCGCAGTCCAACTGTTGATGTTGGGTGCTTGTATATATGTCAAATCCTGAGAGAATCTTGATAGTGCGATGTAGGACTCTTGCGTGTTTCTACTTGTTCATAGATAACGCCACATCACTGAAGTGCGGGCGTGGAAGGATTGTAGGCGAGTTCATAGATGTCGCCACAATGGTCTTATTAGGTACTTTGATTTTTGTATTGTACTGGATCGATTGACATCTTCAATGAAACTATCTAAAACTAAGGCTACTGTCTCATTGTAACGTGTAGAAATTTAAACGGACTAAAGCGGTAGCCTTTCTGCTGGTCGAGTTATCAGCTATTTATGACAGTGGTTAAAGTTATTACCTCTGTTGAAAGAATTGCAGTATAGTATCTGTAGTCTTCGGCGTGTCCTTCAGCGCGACTGCAACATGTCCTAACATAATGACGATGTTGGTGCTGATAAGCGACGATTCACTGCAACAATTAAACATTATAAGCTAAAATGGCACTAAAATTACATAAGATAAACATTAAATAATTGCATATAAGGGTGCCCACCCCAAATTTTTTTTTTTTTTACTTTTTTTATTATGATTTAGCATTGAAAATACATACAAATTCAAATTTTCACCCTTCTACGATCAACCCCTGTTTTTATCACGATTTTTATATTATTCTGTTCCATCCACATATCCGCAACAGGGTTGCTAGATGGCAATCGATTATAATCATTGTAGTACGATACATCAAGTATAGTATATAATAAAGTAAATATGCCAAAACAACGTTTGCCGGGTCAGCTATACTACCGGCACGCTATGATGGCCGTTTTGACGTTTCAGATTGTCATAGGAAAAGATACTATATATCTTTGGAATAAGGTTGATTTCCATCATCATACAATTAGCTGTTGGATCAAACGATGCACCTTATGTCTAAACGAATAAAGGTTATTTTTCTTTGTCATTGTAAAAAGTCAAAACGGCCATCATAGCGTGCCGCAAGTTTAGTTAATATTATATAATACATGTCAAGAGCTCTCGTCTTAAGGTTCACTTGCGTTCCCAATGGATATAATGTATCCGGGGTTTATAATATAGCCTGTTACTTATGCATAAAGTAGCTATCTAATAGTGAGAGAATGATTGAAATCGGTCCAGTAATTTTTGAATTAATTCATTACAAACAAAAAAAAGTTGTGTCTCATGATAATATTAGTGTAGATTTTCAATAAAGAAAACATTAAGGATGTATAAGATTATCTGAATTACTATCATTTTAATTGACTTCTTAACGCTATTTATTTTTGTCAGCTGTTTCCGACACACATTTGTGATCAATAGCAGGCAGACATTCCAACGTGTGATTGGATTACTAGGCTTACTTATTACCAATTGCCAGTATCCTATGTATGTCAGCAATAGATGACAAACATACCTGTCACTAGTCTCTGCAGTGAACAGCCTGTTGCTGACAGATCCGACAAGTGCGGGCACACAGTACGGGTCGACGGTAAGGGCCGCTTCTAATGCCACACACAAATTCTCTATGGCTGCGTCTCGAAGTTTTTCGAACGGCGTCGACTTTACAGGCACCCCTGACTCTGTAAGGCCTTGGAGCTCTTTGCCTTGCACTGTAGAAGTAAGTATAATGAATAATTCTTTGATTGTTTTTTACATGACATTTCACTGACACATTTAGAAATCAAATGTTTAAGTAATTTTTTTTTTATTTTGCGCAGACTAGGAATAATTGGAAAAAGAGCAGGTAAATGGTATTATTTTTGCTCATGGACCCAACAATTTGGCTTAGGTATTTTAATTACTCATGGCTTACTTCCATCTGACCAAAATAACAGTAGCCAAAGTAAATACGATCAAGTCCTCATTAACGACACAGAGAGTAACTTACATGTCACTTTCATGTGCTCCTTTCCAGTTTTCTCCAACTCCAATTTATGTAACTTAAACAATATCGGCGAAGGTGTCACTAAGAAATCTCGTAAGCAATATATCGATGTGTTCGCGATCGTAGGGAATTTCGTTGCCAGTTTGCCAAGTCCCTGAAAGCGACAAACGAAAATAGGGCTTAAGTTATGCTCATACGTTACAAAATCTTTTGAAATAAACTCATAGGTCATTGAGCTTATATCTGTTATACAAATATCAAGTCGATACGTGGACAAACAAAACAACATATAAACAGGCCAGTAGGTGTAGTGGTTAGCGACCCTGACTGCCAAGTCGTAGGTCGCGGCACGATTCCCACCCAGGACAAACATTTGTGTGCATACAACTGTTTGTTTGTTCTGTGTCTTTAAATAATTATATGTATATGGATGTATTAGGAATATGTAGTATATCAGTTATTTGGTTTCCATAGTACGAGCTCTGCTTAGTTTGGGATCAGATGGCCGTGTGTATATAACGTCCCAGGATATTTATTATTATTTATACTAATTAGATATTTACAGCCAGACACAGAACAAACATGTTCATGCACTGTATTTGTCCTGAGTGGGAATCAAACCTGCGACCTGCGGCTTGGCAGGCCGGAAAATTGCGAAAGGGAGTTGATTTGTAAAGAATGTCCCAGGATATTTATTTATATAGATTTTATGTAACAGTCTGGAGTACATAGTAGAATCCAGACTTTATTGAAAGTATTTAATATCGACTAAGAATATCGCTTACCAAATGGAAGACAAAATACTTACTTCAAGACAGACCATGAGAAGTGGCATATGTGCTAAAATCAATTTGTGATTGTGATTTGAGTTTATCTTCTCTGTGAGACGTCCGCATAGAGAGTCAGCACCTACAATAAACCATCTGAATAACGTCACATTGTTTAATTATGAGAGGAAAGTCGATTATTACGTGACCAAGTAAATGTCACTTTATATATTTATAAATAAGGGTTATAACTCAGTGACTAAAATTTTGTATGATTTTTTTAGCCATGGTAAGGTCATAAGAATATAAATCCAGTCCAGTATTCGATATTTAATAAACCTCAAGTTTTTGTTTTTATTTATAATATAATTATTAAAAAGCTTAAATATTTTTCAGTCATTCTTAATACATTATTATAACATGATGGAAAACTGGTTAAGTAGGTAGTGAAAGTTGGCCTCGCGCACATATACGCAATCCGTACTATAATAATAAAACCTATTTAATTTTGAACACAATACCATCCGTTAATGTAACGTTTATTTTTATGCCATAAAACTGTTAAATTCGAAAATATCGTTTTACTAGCCTTGTGAAATACCCATGTCGCTGACCTTTTGAGAAATCTATTTTTATACCACAAAACTGTTAAATTCGAAAAGTTTTTGTTACTCTCCTTGTTAAATATCTATGTCTTTGAACTTTGGTGGCATTTGTTCTTCAGTTTTGGCCATATGCCATTTTTAAATAAAAATATAGTTTGGAAACCTGCTAACAAAATTTTACATCACAAGACAGTCCGCTTGCCGTGATACTTTTGGTTTACCGCACCCCATTACCCATTTACTTTAAAAAAAAAATTATAGGCAACCTCTGCAAGCACTTTACCATATTTCAAGACGATGGTATTCGATTCTGGTGAGGTATACAGCCATAACAAACAATGAGTAACAGACAAAGTCTCACCATCTTTTTACCAAACATACCAAAAAATACATTATTTTAACCATTTTGGTACTTAAGCCTAAAAATAAGATATTGAAAGATTTGAGTTCACTTATTATCATTTTTGTACCTTCTCCCTACAGAAAATACATACATTAAGATTGGGTCAATTGGTAAAATCATTTTAGTAATAAATAAAGCAAAATATCAAGGGCATATTTTACAATAGTTTTAAAACTCTCATCGAAATGATTCAGACAATGTGTCACCTTTTTATGTATAAATTGTTCCAAATATTGTACTGGTGGATAAAATTGTAAAACAGCCCATAAAACAATATTATTGTGTGCGAAATAAAGCAAAAGCGTTATATAACTTAGAACTTGTAGTCATGTAGTAGAAATAAAAATATATTTCTATACATGTCAAGTGTTAGTACATGCGCACTGGAAGATTTGTTAGCCAATGGGGTCACTCTCAAAACCCACTTATAAAGTGATACCTATTAATATTGTTAGAGCGTTTATAAGCGCTGGCACGCCATAGCCGTCTTCAACTGGAAAATTATAATAAAACAGTATATACGAATACAATACTTATATAAAAATGCCTAACTTCTAGAAAATAAAAAAATATCGATATCCCAATTTCTTCACACTTGCATTTACGTAAAATGATGTCTATTAAAATATTTTTGAAGAGAAGAAGAGAGCCTTTTTAATGAACTTCTTATGTAATAATTCCAAAACGTATGTAATATTTTACAGTTATAAATAGTTTATCATTTCGCATTTAAATTCATATTTATCGCAAAAGACATATGGTCCAAATTACCTGTTTCATCTCCAATTGCCCATACGAGCAAGTCCACACAGGCTGAGTTAGCCATAACGTTAACTTTGAACTTGTTTACTGTTGCAAAGTTGCTTTCCCTGTCCTCCCTTTCGGAGGCGTCGTGATGGCGACTCTGTAGCTCCGTTTGACCACTTAAGAACAAACATTTCACGAATTCCTGAAATGTATTTTTTATAACCTTCAATAGGGGCAAATTGCAGCAAAAAAAATTGATGTAGATGGGCTAAATATAGGTAAAAAGCATGTGGTTGTGCCATCAGCAAAGCTATTAGAAAGTGGTTTCCCAAAGAGGAACAGACATAATTCTACCGAGATTATTTTTAAAATACTAACAAAAATCTATTTACATATTGAAAAGCAGAATGATTAATAATTCAAACAACTGAACCTTGACAATCTTAGCCATCTGTCAATATTACACCAAGCAGTAGCTTTACGTAATCAATTACACAAGGTAACGTTATATTTGGTTATGAACAATTGAATAGTGTTTTAGTAGAATTAATCTCGAATATACCTGAACATCTTTGGTAAAAGGTCCCGGTAGATCTTTCTGGTGTTGCAACAGTTCCCGTAATAATGTTACCATCACCAAATTCAACGTCTCAGAGAATGATTTGTATGGAAACACCTGGAAAAGTAAACCATAATAATTTTATTGTAATGGCCTTGGCCTTTAATAGAAATTAAGGATGTGAACTACGTACTTGTATCTGTTCAGAAGCGTAAATATCTTCAGCCTCCTCGTCCACGAACGCTAACAAATCTTTGGTCAACATCTTCTTCGCTAACGACAATATAGACTGCAGATACGTCACGTAAAACTGCACGCTGCTCCGCTTCTCCGGCGACTCCGAGAACCTCATGTATGGAAACTGGTTGAAACTGGATCCGAATTTATGAAAGAAATATGTCGTCGGATCGTAAGGAACAGAATGGTAACTATGCAGCGATCCCCTTTTGAGAGTCCCGCCTGCACTATCAATAGTATCGCTACCGTTTTCCAATAAACTCTCATTGTTTAAATTTAAATTCCCGGACAACGACCTGGGTATGATAGGACGAAATTGGTTGAACCTTCTCTTCTTATCTAATGTGGAGTATTCAAAGTTTGGTTCGGGTTCTTTGGTCTTCACTGGACTGGGCGGTTGAGGAAACAACCGGCAGAGCAAAGGCGGATCGACTGTTGAATAACGACCCATCGATCTGGCTAATCCAATCAATACTGGTATAGTACCTTTGCACAACTGCAATTTTGATACTGTGTCGTAGTCTCTGTTCTCGTGACAAGTCATTATGATCTTTGTCAGATTGGACATAAGCTCAATTTGGGCTGTGATGATCTCCTCTCGTAGAGAAGATTGTTTGGATGCAATATCTGAGAGGAGTGTGTTGAGGCAGAAGCTAAACTTCTCTGACATTGGTATACCTGTAACAAAAAACATGGCATTTTTTCTATATTTCTGAAGTATCTGATTATCTACTAGTCTCTGGTCGGCAGGAACAATTTAGGATAACATTTGAACTTCTGGATGTACCTCAATAATTTTCCACAACGGCGTCACAACATCCAGATCATGATTGTTGTGAGTCATCATTATTAATATAATTATAAAGAGCTTGAGTAAGAGGACGTAGATTGTAGATATACTTATAATTAACACTTAAGGACAACGCATTCGCAAGAACGCTTCAACGCAATAGAAAAATAATAATATACATTAAAAAGAATAGGTGTAATAGCGTAATGACGAGATGATGACCCGTAAAGATATGAATATTATAATGAAAGGAAATCATCATCTAGCTATATATAAATAAAAATCGATGTGTGTATGTGTGTTCCTTATCCATTCCAAAACGCTGAATTTGACGGATCTTTCACTGGCTGATGTTATACGGAGGGTAACAGTTAGTCTACTTTTTATTCACTTACTTTGACTCAATCTAGATATAAAGCATATTGACTAAAGTGTCACGGTCAAGGAAAACCTCGTGAGGAAAACTATTGCATGAGAGGTCACATTGATACAAAAATGAAGCACGCCACTTAACTAGGCCCACAGAGAAGATCCAAGCCCCCAATCTTTATAGTTATAAGGGTAGGTTCATGCCCCTTCATCTAGGACACCGTACCATGCATTCGAAAATCGGGATGTTCAGCAAATAGGCTAACAAAACCCTTACGGGCGAAAGTACGGAGCGATATGATCGGAAAATTTAAATTTTGAAACATGTTACGCTATATCTAGGAACGTTTTTGACCTACTGCATGTATCAAGCAGAATCCATCATATTTAATTTTTAATAACAAGCGCTTTGACTTTGAACGAAATTATGCTTTCTGTTCGGAAAATCATGTTTAAATTATATTTGAATTTAAGTAGGTAGGTGAAAATACAACAGACGAAACCACAGACAAAACTGTATATTTCCGGCTGCGACAATTTTAAAATAATCATGATCCAGTAACGAACTATGGTAACGCCCCCAGGGCAAAAATGTTGGTGGAAAAAGATGACTAAAACGTAAAATCAGCTGTTTAATTCAGTTAATCAATAATAAAATTTAAAACTTCATACAGGCTCATAAATAAAATAATCATTTCCTTATTTTGCTGCCACAAATTAGATGCAGATTTTCAAATATTATATTAAGTAAATAAGTATTAAGACGGCAAAATGTTGTTGTGATCTAGGTATAACAAATATATTTAATTAACAAGATGAGCCTAGGGCACAAATAAGAAGCAATGCTGCAACTACGGTGCAATATGATTGAAATCCATCCCTGTCACCATCGATAAAATCGGTGCATTTTGACGCACCACGTGTCTATATAAAGTTGCAGTTAAACAAGAGTTTATACAATCACTATCTTGTTCAGACTGAAGATTGGAGAGGCAAAAGTGACAATGTTCAAGAAAGTTTTTGTTATTTTTTTGGTGGCGATGCTGATTGGATGCGTGAGTCTTATTTGCTTTGATTTTTGAAAACTTTTAAACGGAATATCAAACTAATATTACAATCCTACTTATATGTATGGATGTTTGTTACTCTTTCACGCAAAAACTACCGGATACATTTGGATGATACTTGGCACATAGATAGACCATATACTAGAATAAAATATAGGCTACTTTTATCTCGGGAAAATGTGACAAAAATATTTTTTTTTTGTTTCAGACCATGGCACAATATCAGGGTAAGTTGTAGGTAAAACCACTATTTCAATCGCTGAGTGGTATGTAAAATTTTATAAATTATATTTCTTTACCAGGTGCTGATGGTGGAGCTGGAGGTACGATTTCTTTCAATTATTGTCAATTTAAAAAAGAATAAAGAGATAATATACATACAACAATCTGAGAGATTTATCCAAAACCTATTTTATTAGAAATATCATGCTACATATATTATTGGTTTTAAAAAAATCTTCCAAAAATGAGAGCAAGCTCCGATCGCTGCGTAAAATGAAAACTTTACAACCTATTTAGGAACTTCAAAGCTAATTTTAGCTGCAAATATCAAAAGCTAGACCAGGAGACGTGATATAGTAATTGTTTTGATCTATTAAGGTGGTGCCAATGCTGGATTCGGGTTCGGGGGGAACATTGGAGGCGGAGGCGGAGGCGGAGGCGGACCAGACACGGGCGCCAATGGCGGCGCCGGTAATTGAGGTAAGAAGAGACTAAACCTTTATAGGCCTACTAACCTTTACATTCCTATCTTAATTATAAATTTTTCACGGACAAAATAAAAACGATGTATTTTTGTTTCAGATATTAGTGTTACAGCGGAGAACATAATCAAATTAAATAATGAAATAACAGGCACATGAATCTTAACAACTTCATGTCCCAGGAACGACAACTTACTAGCAAAACTTATTACAAATACCAGGGGCATGTCCATAGCCAACGGTTACCACTTACCATCAGGTGGACTGTCTGCTTGTTTGTGGTACAATGTGGTATAAAAATCAAATATCTTAATCACTCATACTCTCAGATTTCTTTATTTTTACTTTCTATGACTTGCTTTTTACTTTTGACAAAATACATTATTTTGATAGTAATATAATATAACCTACAGGTGCCAATTTCGGTTTTGGAGTAAATGCAGGTGCTGGAGGACAAGGTGACACGGGCGCTGGCGGTGGTAAATAAGGCAAGTACCAGCCAATGTTACTTAAGTCGCCACAATCTAACATGCCCGATTTGACAGCTAAGTATTTCATAGAAAAATGTACCCTATTGCTTAAGGTTAAGTTCCATTATTATACAATTAATTAAGAGTAATATATTTGATCACACTTACAAATACTCACATGGATTTTTTTATCAAATTAATGAAGACACTAATAGTTGTTTCAGATACCAAGCTGGATCGACATAATAATTACAGTAGAAGTATGAAGCTTGCTTAACGTAGTCAATATAGAATTAAAAATAAAGTTATTATCTCTTATTTTTACCCCTGAAGCTTATTTTATATATTTTATTATACATTTTGAATGAGGACACTTAGTTTCCTTTCTAATTGCCGAATAGGAATAGAGACAATACAAAAAGGACGACAGAGTGACAGCTTAATGATTGCGAATCAGAGCCAGAAAAATAAACAAATCATTTTATAAGAAAACTAGCGACCCGCCCCGGCTTCGCTCAGGTGCAATGTAGATACTAATACATATTATAAACCTTCCTCTTCAATCACTCTGCTATAAAAATAAATAAAAAACCGCATCAAAATCCGTTGTGCAATATTAAACATTTAAGCATACATAGGGATATAGGGACATAGGGACAGAGAAAGCGACTTTGTTTCATACTATGTAGTATACTATATACTTTAATGTTATAGTGGACTTTTGAAATAATTCGTTTCAAGAAGAGGTTTCTAATTTTTAAAAAAAAACAAACTAATGTCCCTTTGCAGTAATTAGCAAGGGATTGTCGAGGAAAGGATATGGGTTCATGGTACGCACCTAGTAATACCAGAACTTGGTCTCTTGTTGCTAAGAGGGGTGTGATACGAACACGCAAGCAATGAGAGTAAAGAGATTTTAAACACGAATTGTGTAATGGAATTTGTATAAGAACTGATTTAGGGAATCAGTACATCATTTCCTGTAAGAAATTATACCGAGTTAATATAACCAGAGGCTTAGGCTGCTTTTCCCCCAGAGATTTACGAGGTAGCTATGCAGCGAGTCTGCCAATAGAATTGCTTTATAAGAGCTATAACGCCGTAAGCTATGAAAATGAAGGGATCCTATTGGCGGACTGCTGCATAGCTATATCGCACATCTTTGTTGTAAAGACAGCATTAGGTAGTAGGAACCTTGTTAGATTCTAGAATTTCCATTGGGTTTTGTATACATCTCCGTCAGGTATGACTCACATTGGTTTGAGCGCTACCACTTTCATCCTTTCTTTAAATATTTATTAACATAGGTACTGTAATTCGGGCAGTCCGTGTTTTTGAATCCACAAATACTTATTACAAATGTTTTTTTATCCAAAAATAGAACCACTTATATCTATTTAAGGTAATGGCGCCTACATTACCTAACGTGAGAGCTATTGTGAGCGATTTCCGTACATTTACGGACATTATTGCGACGTGAAGGTAACTTTTATAAATATTTTGATATTCGACAAAGTAGAGTCAACTGCCCGTGAAATGGTTGTGAACACGTGTTTGTATCATAATACAATGATCAAGCTATGCTATAATAGTTCCTAGATAGCTGTCGGAGATTGTTTACAATTTTTATATTTCGATACTAGCAGTACGTCGCGGTTTCACCCGCGTTCCCAGGAGATTTATAATTTTCCCGGGATAAGATTGTGTTGTTGAAATAAATAAATAAAATAAATAAATAAGAAGTATCTATGTAATTCCAATGCATGCTCTATTTATGGGCAATGTTTAATTCAAATCTGTTCGGTAGTTTTTGCATGAAAGAGTAACAAACGTCCATAAAAAAATACATTTATTAGACTAGACTACGTGTGACGATAACTAGTACCTAATAAAAAAAGAAGTATGATATAAATAAAAGATCGTCACGCCCATTACCTGCAAAGAGGTATGGAGGTCTCAGTACATAGATAGACCCACATAATCCGAAAATATTTCCAAGATCCAACCTGACATGCAGTGAGAACATTGTCGCTCACACTCGGGCTCTAGGTCATGTGGCAACATCTATGAACACGCCTACAATCCTTCACCGCCCGCACCACAGTGATGCGGCGACATCTATCAACGAGTAGAAATACGCGAGATTCCTACATCGCGATATCAAGATTCTCTCAGGATTCGACATATATACAAGCATCCAACATCAACAGTTGGACCGCGGTCCCCGGGCATGATCACCTAGCCTGGCGGAAGATCTTCTCTTTTAAATGGAGGAGTCTCACACCTCGCTCCTCCATAGTGGTGACCCCGACGTGATAACAGAATTTTCGAACGAAGAAACGTCAATTGTATCATGTCCAACCTAGAGCTCGAGCCCAGGTTCCGATCGCTAGCCTAGCTTTAAAACAAACGACCATTGAAGCAAATAAATATTGCGCAAACGACTATATATAGGACGACGAGTATATAGGATAACAGGGTAGTTACCCTTCCTATAAACTCCTCCGTCGTCTCAATAAATCATCAAATTAAAAGGAATAAAAAAAACCACCATGTAGAATGCAGAATAAAATTATTTACATATACATTACATGGTATATTAAGGCATAATGGTGTGATGCTTACCCGTAGTGATATAAATAATCAATTACATAAGGCCAACATAAAATGTATTATTATGTTGACAGTTTGTATGTATCTATTTTTTTAGCTATTAAAGCCTCCTTTCTAATCTCCTGTCTTGATATAAGAAGCAAGAGATATTTGGTGACTGCAGCTTAGGGAACGTTAGGGTATCTAATCACCCCATCTTTCATATGATCATTATTTTAACTGAGAAAAATCTGTCTATTGTAGAACTTGGAGACCAATCATGGACACTGATATTATAAATGTGAAAATTTGGATGTTTAGATGATTTTTTCTTTGAGACTTTATCACGTATGAAAGGCAGAATGGATTTGAATGGAATTGGCAACACGGATAGAATATATTCTGGATGATTGCATAGAAAATTTAATACCCAGGGACAATGTTGGATGCGAACAAACCGTGAGGTCGAAGCTAGCTTGTAATATGAAAACCAGATACTTATACAACGTTTTTAAATACATACATATATAGATATTTACATCCAGAAAATAAAATTGATAAAGACAAGAAGGTACAGAGCACTGCGCAATATTTTAACAGCAAACCCGCATAACAAAACAATATTATTCCATCCTGAAAATAATGTCGACAATTTCAATGATGTGATTATTTAACCATCATCATTATCAACGATAAAATCGTTGTATTTTGACGCAAACATTACCTCCGAATCCATATATAAAGCGGCGGTTTACATACAGTTTATAGAATCACAAAGTTTGTTGAGACACACAAAAGTGACAATGTTCAAGAAGATTTTCGTCTTGTTTTTGGTAGTGATGCTGATTGGAAGCGTGAGTTCTAATTTCGATTATCTTAAAATTACTCAAATTTTATAAATTTTATGATTCTTTTTTTTGCATTAAAGGTGTTAGTTAACCTTAAAAGTTAAATGACTTTCACACCCTTAAACGGATAATTATCGAATGGTTTTAGATTATGGCTTATGAATTATGATATTAGGAATAAGAACCTATAATTATTATATGTCAAAAAGACTCACGAAAATATATAAGGGTTTAACAGAGAACCACAATGTTTGAAGCCGGTTACAAAAGAGCTAGAGATTGCAACAAAGGCGAAGTTATATAGGTACCAATATTCCCGATTTAAAACGTTGAATTGACTTTCAATGAAAATATCGTCAAAAATCGACATCAATCCAGATATTTTGTATTTGGATCGACTATTATTTTTGGCCGAAAGCCACTATATTTATAACTTTCAACACGGCATTTGGCTACTCATTCGATGAAAACAGGCTTTAACAGTGATGGATAGCTATTTTGGAGCATGTAGACTTTCTATGATTCGTGGAGGAGTTCAGTCGAAACTTGATAAAAACTGCCAAAAATTCACATTAAACTTTATGGCTGAATTAAAATAATGTATTATATTTTCTTTTAATTCTTTTTCAGATCATGGCGCAGGGTGCAGGTAAGATTTTAGAAGATAGAAGCATCAGAATTACTGAATAGATTTATTCAAAATGATTAATATTTTTTAATGTTTAATCAGCAGGTAACGCCGGAACTAGTGGTAAGTGTATTAAGATAAGTCTATAAGATATTTGTTTTAAGGGAAACTAATTTCATATACCTATTTAAGACAGGTTTGTTATACAGTGTCTATACACAACTTGTGTTTGATAACAAATTCACTATGGTTAGTGATGATGTGGCCAAAGGTACGGTAGGTAAGCACGCTAAACCTAAAAGAACTGCCTCTCAAGAGCAGCTGGGCGTATATACACTACTCAGGCGCTACAGTATAGTACCTATAGTATTATTTTTTATGCAAACATTGAACCCCCTTAAAATAGTGGATTACCAAATATGTTCCCAGCTCTTATAAAGCCTACATAGAAATTACATATAAAGGTGGCCCAGTTGGCTTAGTGTTTAGAGACCCTGACTGCCAAACCAAAGGTCGCGGGTTCGATTCCCACCCAGGACAAAAATTAGTGTGCATGAACATGTCTGTTTGTTGTGTGTCTGGGTATAAATATCTATATAAGTATGTATTTAAAAAGTAGTATATCAGTTACCTGGTAGCCATACTACAAGCAGTACACTCTGCTTAACTTGGGATCAGGTAACCATGTGTGAAGAATG
Organism: Habrosyne pyritoides; assembly: GCA_907165245.1. Classification (NCBI taxonomy): domain Eukaryota; kingdom Metazoa; phylum Arthropoda; class Insecta; order Lepidoptera; family Drepanidae; genus Habrosyne; species Habrosyne pyritoides. Next base: position 3,988,732 of record OU015606.1, read on the forward strand.
TCTTGGGATTTATTATATAAGCGATTTGTTATTTAGGTGGGGTCGGAGCTTCTGGCAATGCAGGATTCGGTTTTGGTCTGAGCGGTAGTGCTGGCGCTGGAGGTAATGCTGGTGGCGGCGCAAACGCAGGCGCCGGGAAATAAGGTTAATACAAAACATGATCCTAAGTCAACATAATATTTGAATATTCTTTTATATCCTTATGCAAGCTTAAGTCAAACTGGACCATGTCGGTCGCAAAAAGTTAGGAGATATTGCAGCAGACATAAACGAAGGAGAGACGAGCTAGAACACTTCCCAAAGGAGTGGTCGACAGAGAAACCTTTGTACAGTAGGACACTATGGACTGATAAACATAATGCAAGGACTTAGTGCTCCTCTAATTTAGTACAATCTCGCCTAATGATCTAATGAGCAATTTGACTTATATTCACTTCATTTTAGAATATGTTCTTTTTTTTCCTAATTTATCTTTTAAGGGATATGGTCAGGATGACACTTTTTATATTTTTAATTTACTTTACTACGATTTTAGATACTAATAGATAGAAATATATTTAAACGGCCTGTAGAATTGGACTATTGTACGGAAAACCAAAAAAGAAAATTGCATTTCATGTTAAATACCTGTGGGAATAATATTGTATATCCAGAACATTAACACTATCACTATATGCAACATGAATTACCTAACCGATAGCAATAACTACCTCCTCTTTGTTTCAGATGTTGGATTAACAGTGTAAAACATAGGAAAGAGATAAAGATTAAAATAGAACAGCAAAATAAACATAAAGCATATACAATTTGCGGCTTATTTTATTTATACTGCACTTTTGTTATACTGCACTATCCTGACTTAAATAAACATCTGACTTAATTCAAAATACAATAAAAAAATGTTATGACGTCACAGTTGTTAATTTGCTCTTCATAATACCACTATTCTAAGAGTGACTATTTCTCTGTGTGATCATTCTACAATTAAAGGGCTGAATCAATTATGATGTAATTTGGTATATACCTAAGGTCATAGAATAAGACATAGGGAACTTTTCATCCCGGCAAAGGGAGACGGTTTTAAGAAGAAGCACAAGGACTTTTAGTTCAGAATCCTTATTAAACTTACGGCACACTATGATGGCCGTTTTGATGTTTGACACTGACAAAGAAAAATAACCTTTATTAGTTCAGACATAAGGTGCATCTATTGATAAAACAGTTAATTGTATGAAGATGGAAATCAAACTTATTCCAAAGCAATACAGTTTCTTTACCTATGACAATCTGAAACGTCAAAACGGCCATTATAGCCGTGCCGGTAGTGTAATAGGTATTTCTGAAGGTAATGCTCTCATCATTAAACACAGATTCCTGATAATAATCTTAAATAACGGCAACTAATAACCTATAGCAATACTGTACTACATAAAGATTCTGCATCTTCAAAATCAGAAACTATTTTTAAAAAGTCTTTTGGTGATTTTTATTAACATTAAACCACGCACTTAACCAAAGACTGGTGTTTAAATGTATGCCAATGTCAAGTTGAGCATTGTTTTAGCACAGAGACCATGAAAGTTTGGAATTCACCAAGTTTGAATGTTACATAACAAACAGACAAAATGTTAATACATAGATTTTAATCCCATATCTAGTTCAATACTTTATTATTAAGAAATACGTACGGTCAGCATTCTTGACTCTGCACAATGGCTCTTCGAACTGTGCACTGGTTAAACACTTGAGAACCTTTAGGAAATATGGCAGGAGTTTGTCTTGATGCTGCAGGCCGCTCTGTAGGAAGTATAGTCCAAGAGCTATGGCCGCCTCTTGGCTCCGAGATGTCACCACCAGTGTAGAGCTGGCTTGGGGACACAGCATGAACAGTGTGTTTACCTGAAATAAAGAAATGTTTTGATAATAAAAAGAATATCCTGAGACATTTATCAACATGGTCTTCCAAATAAAGAAAATCAAAATCATTTATTCAGTTTAGTACCCGCAGGGGGATACTTATGAAGGTCAAAATTAAAGTTACTGAAGCTACCATGGGTTCGGAAGTCAGCCTTCAGCTGAGAAGAACCGGCAACAAACTCAGCAAGGTTACATTTATATTTATTTAATAAATTTTATCTAACCTGACTTTTTGGCTATTTGATTATTTTATATTTCATAATTAAATCTGCTGAGTTTATTTTACATATACCAAATAACTGATTGTAGTATTCATATTGATTGATTCACAGCATGATAAAACAAAAAAATATATATTATAATTTTTTTTTTTCACTAATATAAACATACTATTTTACAGGTCAATTAAATAAAAAAAAACATGAACACTAAATTGTTTATCTAAGTACCTATTAATTTACTTTAAATAATAAATAAGTATATTAGTTACATCTTCTTAAATGTTTTACTAAGTAATAAAACTATTCTATGATCCAAATGTCACATTCACTTTACATTTTTCAATGTCTTAAATAGAATAGACCCAGCCTGTGACAATCTTTAAAAAAAAACTTTTAGAAAAAAGTACAATTATGTCATGCATTGCTGTTATGCTCTGTGTGAACTCAGTCACATGGTGACTCAACATAAGCTTACAAACAGTGATGGTTCAAGGTCCCATTCAACTAAACTGATGATAGTATATTAGAAATAGCATTTAAGTAAATATAAAATGCAAACAGCATTTTCAACTGAAGTATGATGTTTGTAAGCCACCAAAATAATCACAGTACACATAACAATACACTGATGAATCATAGTAATACTATCACAGTGTAATTAGGAGTTTTAATGAATGTGAGGTCATGTTATATTTATAAAAGTATATAGGAAAATTATAATCTTTAAAGTAGTTACACCAATTACTAGCTTAATTAATTCGTCAGGAAATGAAACGCGTATTATAGAGGTAGAGAAGACATAGAAGTCTTATACCCTTTGCGAAATTTTAGAATTGCTTACTAAGATTACAAAATATGTTCAGAAGGGCATACCTTTTCCCATGGTGTAGGGCTTAAGTTAGACAAACAGCGCGCCAAATGTTGCACTGTCTGCTTGAAAAACTCACTTTCATCCATGATTTTGTTTATTTGATTTCGATTTGAAACATTTTAAACATTAAAATTAATAATACATCCTCCTACCAGCCGATCGCGATTTGGCAATTTTGATTTGACAGCAAGCAGCAAGTAAAGCGAAGCAATTTGTTTGTTAGAATGACAGCAATTTGACAATCAAAATAACGCTCCGTGCCATGTGATGAACGATGAAATATTTTTTGTCAATTTTCATTATTAGTTATGTGCCTTTAATAGCTTAATAGCTTGTTACCCTATATTGGTCATAGACTAAACATTTGTATACTTAAATCACAATATTTTTTCTTTAATACAAATATTACATAACCTAATAAAACTTTATGTAGCCATTTTGATATCGTGACCATAATTCATTTGTATGTAAAATGGAGCATAAATTAGCGTTCCGTTCCACACAAAACTATATAGATGCAGAGGTTTGAAATAGTGAAGAGCGTATTTTAGTAAATAAGTAGTAGTATCAAAACGTAAGGATTTTATAAAAGACTAATAAAATTATAAACGGTCAACTTTTCTCATAAAAGCTATCTTGAGTAGGCGGTGACAAAAGGTGTTGTATATAGTTAGGTGATTGTATTGTATTGTATTTCGTATAATGTAAGCCTGGCAAATATAATAACAAAAATCAAATAATTTTACTTAATACTACATTAATATACATTTTTAAAACGAAGAAATGTTATATTTATATTTATATGCAACAATCAAAGATTTTAGAAATATTGATTGATTTATTCATTAGGCGCATTCAAAACAAGTTAAAATATGTTGTTACAGCAAGTAGATATCTGTAACTGCTACTCTCACTCGAATGTTTCTATCTGATTGACTTTATTAATTAATTAATTTATTTATATCTAATTACTTTAGTTAAGAGTAGGTAGGTAACAATATTTGGAAAAATTAAACTAAAGCGCTGTTATATATTTTTTGGTCATCGAATTGAAGTGATTGTGCGGAAAAAGATTTCACGTAGGTAGACGTGGTAGACGAAGTTCATATTGCAAGCGTGTTCTACATGCAACCATAAGAGATTTACAGGATTGGCATGAATCATCATCTGCATTGGGGATTTTGCCCAAACTACAGCGCGTTCGATAGAGGCCACAACACCCCCATTAAGATTATCGTCAACAAACAAGGTCTTCTGTCATCCAGGATGTTGAGCCATCTTGTAGGCCGACAATCAGGCAGATGGTCCACTTGAGTGGTCACCGCCGCCTTTGGACATTTGCAACACCAGGGACTACTGCTTTACTGCGGAAATGGGTAAGGTGGTAGTCCTTCCCCGGACGAACTCTACACTAAAAGCTCTACTACTTTCTATGAATTTTTGCAAACTCGAATACAATAAAGTCGAAACTTGCGTTCGTATTTATCTGTGCTCCTAGGTGATTAAGCATGGATGTAGAAATCTGATTAGAAGAAAAACACCATGATTCTCTTTTCATAAAAATATCTGAGGTACTTTTTATTGGAGTTATTATAATATTATCTAACATAGATTAACCATTTTTATAAATAACTTAAGTAGTATACTTTATAAGCTAGGTTTTTATTCTCGAGGCGCATTAAGTACAATTTGTTTCAGTTTTGCACGAGCCACCTTCCCTGCTGACGTCAGAGGCAATTGTTCCATGAACACCACACCTCCACGCAATTGTTTTGTTTCTGACAGTTTACCTGTAAAATTAAGTCAAATTAGTGTTTTAATTTGCAGTTATAACCTATATTGTGAGGTTGATATACTACTTGCTTTTGATACAAAGGCACCAAATAAGAGAAAAGAAGCGATCGGCGAAATAATGTTTTGTTATGAGTGAAAAAAACACATCACATTCATACTTCTTCAGTGACTTTTTCTATCCTTAGCAAACAATGTTACATACATTCAAAGCAAAGGCTGTAAAGAAGCCATTTTATGACAATAAGGCCGCAAAACAGGCAGACAGACTATTTAATACTATGCGGTAATAGTAGCACATCTTCAGACAAATTCTGCACTAAGCGCTCTACTACTTCGTTAAAAGTGTCACTCACTTGCAACAAGTTCCTTGATCTCCGCAGCAGTGACTGTGTGCCCCAGTCGAGGCACGACGCACGCGACCGCCCACTCTCCGTCCTCAGCGTGCGGCACGCTCGTTACGCTCACGTCTTGTACACCACTGTGACCGCGGATCACTTCTTCTAGTTCCGGAGGAACGATCTATTAGAAAATCAATCATAAATATCCTGGAACACTTTTTACACACGGCTATCTGATCACAAACAAAGCAGAGCTTGTACTATAGACACCAGTTTTTTTTTTTTCAGATTGGCCAACAAACTTGCAGACGGTCCATCTGATGGTAAGCGGTCCGCGACCTATTTACAGTTGAAACACCAGTGGCATTGGTAATAAGTTGTCGACCCAGAGACGTGAAGTTGCACTACTGTTACTGTTAGATAGTTGATATACTACATATATTTACTACTATTATTTATTTATATATATTTGCACCCAGACACAATACAAACAGACAAGTTCATGAACCCAAATGTTTGTCTGCGTTGGATTTGAACCTGTGGCCCGACAGTCAGTGTAGCCAAGCTAACTAGTCTGTCATTATTTTTTATATTCTTTTTTAATAACGGTGAGGTTCCAAATAAAGCTTACTCAAAAAGAACTTCATGCTGTATTCTCTTGGGAAAACCATTCCATAACTAAGGCGTAGTCGTCGAACGTTTAAGTTCAATATATATATTTTATAATAGCAATTATTATATATGTAGTATAAATAGGACTGGCCACTTCAGATAGCAAATGCAAATATGCATCAGCTGATATTTTATTACTTTATCACTCAACCAATAAATAATATGTGTGTACCGTATGTTACTAGGTTTTTATCTATTGAGTACAGTAGATTATTAAGAGTTTAGTTTATAATTTTAAATTTGAAAGAGCACCATAAGTAGCTCTAAATCTATTTCAATCCTATCTTAACCACTTAAACGATAAAAAATAGGCTTGAACTTGTTTACACTCGACAAAGCATTGGAATAAAGTAAATTAGAACTTAAAACGTACGTGGTAGTTCCTATATTTGATCAACATCTTTATTCTTTCAACGAAGAAGTAGTTATCGTCGTCGTCATGGTAAAGCAGGTCTCCGGTTTTGTACCAACCGTCTTGTGTGAACGCATTTGCTGTTTCCTCTGGATTGTTGTAGTATTCCTGGAAAAAGGTAGAATAAATATTGGAGCATAAAATGTTGAGTATAAAATTTCGAGTATAAAATATCGAGTATAAAATTTCGAGTATAAAATTTCGAGTATAAAATTTCGAGTATAAAATATCGAGTATAAAATTTCGAGTATAAAACCGAGCAAGGTACAATCCCATCCAACTAATATAAAGATTCGAAAGTGAAGATGCGAGAAGGGTTGCTTTTTACTCTTACGCAAAAATATTTTCGGTTAAATGTAGTTCTCTTCTCAGTACGAAGACCATTGTGACTCCTTGGAGGATACCTATATGGCTAGTATATGTTATATACTATAGCGTCTATAGCACAATGGTAAGTTAGTTTGTAGTATCCGCCTGCCTCGCTTAATATTATTATTATTAAATACCATGGTGAGATTGTGGTAAAAAAACATATCGACGGTTAAAAAGCGACTTGATTCAAGCGCCATTTTGAAAACTTTACAGGAGAGCTATTTGAAAATGTTAAAACCTAAAAACAGATACTGCATCTAAACTTATTAACATTCCACATCGAAGCAGTTATCCATCAGGGGCCATCATCATATAATAGTAGTATAATTCACTCGGAAAATGTTACTTTCAATTACAAGGATTGTACAAACAAGTGGTCTTGCAATATGGTTACGATTTTGTTACCTACCGTAAAACCGGATCCCTTTGTCCAAAGTTCTCCTGGAGTGTTAGGTTCTGTTATTTCCTTCCCTGTTTCAGGGTCTACTAGCTGAAATAAAAAAAACCATTTACAAAGAAGCAGTTTTTGCGTGACCACTACAAAGAAAAATTTGGTTGGTATAATAAATTATTATCTTGTTGTTAAGTCCGCCATATTGGACTTTGAATGACGTCACAATGACATTCATGAATGCTAAAGTTTGGGCAATTCTAATATTATTGTTAAAAATATTCAAACGTTCAGTAATTTTGGTTATGCAAACTTTTGAGATGCCCTGACTTGTACTTGAGAGCCGGTTATCTCACAAGCATCCTTGACTTTGGTCACTCATGCCTAACACAAAAAATCTGACGAGATTACCGTCAAACAGAAGCCATCCAAACAATAAATATTCATAAAGGATATTTTTTGGAGGTAATACAAACTTTTGTCTCAAATGATGACATAGGTTTTCCACAGCTTCCAATAGGACCGTGAGGGTTTGGTAAGAACACTGGTCCCATATTTTCTGTCTGTCCGTATGCTTCAAACACTGTAGCTGTCTCCGATACTCGTGACTACAAAATAGAACAAAGTAAGTATGAATTTGAAAGTAACATGTTAAGTATTAAGATTGAAAATCAATTCCTTACGTGAAATGTTACTTTTGATATTAAGTATGTTACAAGCTATTTCAGAGACTAATATTGAACACTCGTGACCGTTTTCAATTAAAAAGAGTTTATTACGAGCACACAAATAAACAATTGTACCATTATTATACCAAAATTTCTTTAAATTTCAATGTAGTCGTTATGAAGACATTTAGGAAATAAGAGTTATTAATAGATCTTTAAAAGTCGCTGTGTATTTTCTACTCGTTACATATACAGGGTATGTACCTTCAAATCAATAAGGAGATCCTTATACACTTTTCCTCCTGTTACAATGATGCTGTGGAAACATGTCATGTCGCAATTTTTCTCGTGTTTTAGTATGGAAGTCAACAACGATGGACCCAGCATACCAGCCACCGGCTGAAATCAAACATTTAAATAGAATTTAATTATAAATGAATAATAATTTAATAAAAGTTTTGGTTTCACTCGAAGTCGAAATCTTTTAAATTAAATATATTTCGTCATTTTTTTATTTCCTATTTAAAGATCTAGCAGTAATTCGCCTGAGACCGAAGTTTCTGGATTAGATTAGCAATTATGATGTCGGGATTGCAATTGTGTCTGAGAGATGGCAACACTAGAGGCTTAAGCACGAACGTCTATCGCAAACGTAGCGTCATCGTATCGAGTGCGCCAAAACGTTGGTGTGTATGGGATATTAAACACCGTTCATACCGTGACGTTGCGCGATGTTCAATTTCTCATTGCATTGGTTTTTGGCGCATTCGATACGATGACGATACGCTTAGATACCAGACGTTCGTGCTAAGGGCAAAGGTCTTTAGGCAATGCGCGTGTGTATTTGGTGTTTAATGTGAATACTTCATTTAACTACCAATATACATAATTACTAACCTCATAACATACATATCGTCAGGCACATTACCACCTCTGTTAGGCAGAGATCTCAGTAATGAGACCCATATTACACTGAAGGTATTTAAAACATTTAATTTTTCACCGTATGGCCCGACAAACAGGCAGGTGGTCCACCTAATAGTAAATGGAAACCGCCGCCTTTAGACATCACCAATACTAGGGGCATCGCCAATGCATTGTCGACTTTAGGACGAAACGTTAAGTCTCATTTGCCTGTAATTCCACTGGTCACTATAATTCTAACCAAAACACAATAATACAAGTGCACTACTGCTTCACGGAGGAATCGGGTAGGGTGCTTGTACTTCCCCGTACGAATTCTGCAAAAATTCTACTTCCCTAGTCCTAGTTTCCTAAGTTTCCTAAGTCCTTTTATGACGTGTGATTAGGAGTGTCACTGTCTCTCGGGCTACGGGTACCTAATAATTTCTAAACAATTAAACTTTAGCGTTATTTACCTTATAATTGTTAATAACATCGATGACATGTTCGGTAGTGCATGGTGCAGATGTCTGGACTTTGATCTGGTTGCATAGAGGCATGCCCAGAGCGTTTGAGATGCCAGACACCCATTGTACAGGCGATAGGTTTAAAGCAGGCCGATTCGGTCGAACTCTGAGAAAAGAACAATAATTTAATCTAGTTTTATATCCTACTTATTTCTCCTGTCACATCCCTCAGTAACAGATTTGCATTGCAGAAGAGAGCACTGCTACTAGGAAGCCCTCTCCATAAATAAAGCCAAACCACCAGATTTTAAGTTAGTCAACTCAGTGGCTTTTTATCCTAAAACAGATTGCCATGAAGCAGAAAACAGAAAAAATATCTCCTGTGTTCAAAATCTAATGTATTCCGAGCTTATCGCACTCGGTAGCATTATATCGGTGATTTTTTTTTAAATAGGTACATGTTCCGGAAATTACACCCTCCACATACAAATTCACACTCGCTTTTTTAATTAGTTAAGATAGCTGCCGTCCCACAGATTCACCTGCGTTTTCGAGGGATTTAATGTATCCCGGAATTTTATCGTAGCCTATGTCACACGGGAAGAGCATAACTTCCATTCTCTCTCATTATTTATCTCTAACTTATGCCCTGCGGTTTCACGCCTATGTTCTTCCCCAAGGTACAATCTATATCCCTGTAGTTCTGCAGTTAAGCTAAATAGTACCAAACAGACAGAGACTTTCAAATTTATATTACCTAGTGTGAATTTAGTAAAAACTGGTCTCGAATTTGCGGATTTTGGCACCTTCTTACCTGCAGGATCTGATATCTTTAGGTATCATGAATTTGATAAGCAAACAATTAACAAACTAACCTTATGCCGCGCAGTTTCGCCCGCGTTCCTAGTATAAAAAATGATCTATGCTCTGTCAGCTAACGCCGTACTTTCGATAAATTTGGACCCATTTTTTATAGGTATGATTAATTTCTAACCGAGAGACCAGGCATCAGTTTTTGTGGACTTAACTTTCTAAATAACGTTCTTTCATCCCCCATTTTGCCACCGGGATTAGGGGATGAATTTCTAAAACTCCTCTCTTAACTGTTTAAAATCAAGTCAGTAAAAATTTCAAGTTTACAACCTCAGTGGTTAACGCTGTGTATTAATCAGGACGAAATAAAATCTAAAAGAATATTTTTTTCCTTTTTGATTTTTTTTTTCAAACGCACGGTTTCTGGACTATTGCATCTACCATATTGTATATCTATAGTTGCCTATCCAAAGCTTGTTAAATCCGCAGTCTGGCATTATTATAGATAAGATTCCTTTAATCGTCACGCCATTTTAGTATCTACTTTAGTAAATCTGACCGACAACAACTTTAATACCTAAGAACAAACTACTTGAAGTCACAATACTTATCAACAATTAGAGTGTATTTCTTATCCGATGAGACTGGTAGGTATTGAATTCATTTTTTTATCTTATCAATTATTATTGTTTATTAGCCGACACTCTTTTATTAAGAATATTGACAGTGATAGGACTGTTTAAGCCAATGCAACAAGGCAATGACTTTTGTTTCCAATTCCTTCACAACCGTAATGAATGGCAAATCTAAAGGTATCACGTCAGTCAAATGTCTGTTTATATCTACCTAAAAGTAGAAGTAAACAAATTCCAAGGCACTCTATATAATATACTAGCTGACCCGACAGACGTTGTCCTGTCTTAACTATGAATATTGAATTCGATTCTTCCGATTGAATCAACCGTGAAATGTGCACTAAGAAATAAATTATATTATCAATAGAATTCTGACCCATAGCTCTGTTTTAAACGGTATTGTCAAACGACTGACATTTATGTCAAATACCATAAGGTTACATTATAAGAGGTTAGATTAGAAAAGTTAATATGGTCGTTATGTTTTCTTAAATTTTCTAATTTTCTTCGTAACTTTCTTAATTTTTTGTTCATAAGAACCTTCTCCTGACAATAACAAACACAACAAAAAAAAAAAGAATTATCGAAATCAATCCAGCCGTTTATGCGTGATGCCGTGACCAAGGGAAATAGGGATTTATTTTGATATACATAGATATACTCGTATATAATATATAAGCAAAATAGGGTTCCTTTGATGCACCATCACCTCAAATCTAGTGAAGAAATCGGGATGGGACTACTACCATTCGACGCGGATTTTTTCCTAAATGGTTAGGTATAGGCTATATACAATATCCGGGAATATATAACGCGGGTGAAACTGCGGGGGACGGCTAGTGTTAGAATAAACATAGGTACACCTCAAACTCTTTAGGTCAATTTACAATAAGAAGTTATAGTCATTCTGTACTCACGCATCATCCTCAGTTCTCCTAAACAAATGTATTATTTTGAATATATTTTCAATCCAGGTTTTGTGCTTGAAAGCAGCTACTTTGGACCGTCCTGTCGTACCTCCGGTGCTTATTAGCCATGAATATATCTTCTCAGTGTCGAAATATGCTGGCCTGAAAATATAATGGAATCTTGTCAACTAAACTATTATTAACTCAAACATGTTATATTCGCGTGCGATTACATTACTATTTTATTGGTTTTTGTTGCTATAATGTACTTTGGGACATAAAAAAGTTACATATTATAATAAAAGTTACGCTTAATTTTAACTAAAAATAAATATTCATGACTATGGGTGCAATATAAATAAATAGCATAGAAATTATGGTGGTTTTAGTTTTATCACAAAAAATCCATCGTGATGGAATCTATGTAGTAGGATATCAGTTATCTGGTTTCCATAGTACAAGCTCTGCTTAGTTTGGGATCAGATGGCCGTGTGTAAAAGAATGTCCCAGGATATTTATTTTATTTATTTACACATAATTTAAAGCAACAGCATCAACAGATGTACAGAATGTTACAAAACTACCCGTAAAACCGAAAGGAGGTTAAATGGGGCCTTATAACGAGTCCATTGTCCTTTCACAATATATCCAAAAAATATTTTTTACGAATGAAAAATTCAAAACTTTTAAAGTAGACAATTATTAGGTAAAATAGGTACGTAGGTCTTTCTGTTAAATATTCTGGTTCCTTGACATGACAGCTTACTAGGGTTGTTGCTTTGATAATTAATTATATTTTTACGGGGTACTTTGTAACACGTTGTATAATAAATCTGAAGGCGTTGCAACTTAACGAGCAATAAACGATGAAGTTATGAAATTTAGTTAGGTACTAGAGAACGCAGCGCTTTTTTGTAGACGAATAATATCCACTTACTTAAATTCTTCAACAGGTGCATCTTCATCATAGGCTTTCACAAACTTTGCCATGGAGAATTCTCCATCATCGAAGGAGATAACTTCGGTATTGAGTCCAAGTTCCTTGGCAGCTGTTACGTAGTCATTGTACATTTCAGCTTGACAAAAAGCTATAGCTGGTTTCGTCAAGTCGAATAACGATTTGATTTCATCTGAAAGTAATTCAATCAAAATATTAAATATCGAGCCAGAAGAAGCCTCTTAAGATCCCACACGTACACATGCAAGCCCAGTATTTTTTATAAAAAAAACTTTAAATTTATAACCAACTATAACATCATCTATGTATATTAGCTAATATTTATAGAAAAACGAAATACAGTTTTATCCGGGCAGGGCGAGAGGTGGCGAGAGCCGGGTTATCTGTAATACAGGTTACCTAGCACATACACCAGTCTCTCACAAAAATAATGATATAAAATGATATGTTAACTGGTTTCTGTGCATGTGGTAGCCTATAAATGTAATTGTTACATTAATTAGTAAGACATCGCACATATTAGGTAAACAATTTTTGGCTGACCTAATAAATAAATAAATATAAAATAAGTAACCTACTTACTAACAAACAAATGAGACAAAGGTATTGTGATAGATAATAACTATTAAAGTATCACAAGGGGCAGCCTTGTCACTATAAAATGGCTACCTGTAGTAGCTTTTTTGTTTCTTTTTATACTACATCGACCGAGTAACAAGCAGACGGTCCACCTGATAGTAGGTGGTGGCCAACGCGTTGTCGACCCTGAGACGTGAAGTTATTAAGTCCCTCTCTCTAATTTCACCTTTAATCTAACCGAAATGGAAATAGTTGCTCTCTGCACAGTGCACCTCTAAATCTCTTTTTTAAGTTGTAAGTACCTAATTATTGTTAATTTCTATTTTGTAGTCCTGTCCTATTTTTTTTTTTTGTTTTGTTTTTTAATGTTACCTATAATAAGTATTTTGTAATTGTTAAATATAAAATTATGTAAAATTGAAATTATTAAATAGCCAAAAAGTCAGAATAGATATTAATTTATATAACAAATAAAAAAGAATGTAACCTTGCTGAGTTTCTTGCCGGTTCTTCTCAGTTGAAGGCTGACTTCCGAACCGGTTGTAGCTTCAGTAACTTTAAATTTGACCTTCATAAGTGCCCTCCGAAGGCCTAAACTGAATAAATGGTTTTGAATTTGAATTTGAATTGAAACACAGTAATACAAGTGCACTTCACAGCGGAAATGGGTAAGGTGGACAAACTTCCCTAGACTCTAGAACTTTACACTAACAGCTCTACTACTCAAAAGTACTAGTAGTATTAGTAATAGAAGCAGTAGTATATCCAAGTTATTTATCTTAACAACTATATTCATGTACTGAGGTAGTTACTGATTATCCTAACTACGTAATTTTTTTTACGCAGTTTTTTATTTAAGGATAAGTATTTTTATAATATCATAGCTATTGATAAAGTTTTTATTTATTAATAACTCGAATAAATTTACCTACATATGATTAATTTTATTGGAGTTAATGGCTTGGAAATTCTGATCCGTAACCTTTTTGCGAGACGATAAATAAATGAATGATAAACTCTTATGCTATTCAAAAGTGAATGATGGATAATTAAAATGTTTCCCTGTAATACAAAAGTTTCACTTCTATGGGGTATCACTACAACACACCCTGTTTTTATTTTTTTTCCTTTCCGATACCGATTTTCTGATGGAGTCACTCACTCCAAAATACGCTGATTTGGAGTCCTTGACATACCATATTATACATTATACTTTGTACAAACTTTGTTTTACTATGTTCCTACTTATTTTTTATTGTTTTTTTACATCATTAATTCTATATCAAGTTTTAAATGTTTTTGTATCTCTTTATTTTTTGTTAGTGCTATTTTCAAAGCTTTTTGCAATGTAGTTACTTTTCCTTTTTTCCAATATTATTGCTTTTGTTTTTTGCATGTAAAGCCACGCGAGTATCGTCGTTCGTGGGATTTTAGCATTCAGACGAGGCTGCTTAACTGGCTTATCAAAAACACGTTGGTATATCAGAAACATTTCTGTGTTACGACATACATTTTAGATGAACGGGTTTGGATGCAACTCGGTTCATTGCACTGCGGGGACAAGCTTTTAAATCTACACCAATCACCATAATATAGTTATATTAGTATAAGTGTTGCATGCAATAGTCTGTCGTTACTATCATAATCATGGGAAAAGCAAGAATATCGTTAGGCCTATCCATTATACCGGTAAAAATACTATAATGTCACTCTATAAGTAAAATTATCGATGGTATCGATAGCCTACCAATAGTATCTATTTAATTCAATACTATCGATAATTTTGTCATTCATCAATAATAACGAATCTATTGGATATCGATACTATCTGTACCTAGTATCGCATATCGATAGTTATGCAACACTAATATATATGAAGCTGATGCCTGGGGCTCGATTCTGTAAGGAAAATTACACTAGCTCGAGAATGTTTCGTCGCGGGCTCTATGCTCTGTCTCTGTCGCTTACTACGGTAATACTACTAATCACGTGAGAGTCGGCTCTCCAAGGCCTCCGTGAAGCTCGCCAACGAAGTTGGTATTAGCTGAATAAGGGAGCAGATCAATGCTAAATATTCTGGGATACCTAACTACTTGGGCTTAAATTTTAACTTGAGATGGTAAACAGATTAGTCACTGTAGAGCCAAAGATAGTAGGTTTTTTCAATAACGTTTAAATAACATACTGAATTTAAACAAAGGATCCACTCCAACAATCGGCAGTCCATTCATCAGGGCAGCGTAGTATGGAATGTGCAGATCGAGGTGGTTCCTGCCACCTAAAGCCAGAACGTCTCCTGGCTGCAGGCCGAACTTCCTGAAGCATCTTGCTAGACGGACGGAGCGGGATAGAACTGATGCGTTTGTCTCTTGTTCGCCAGTAGCTGCGTCTATCTGTAAGAAAGTGACGGATATAGATAAGAGGGTACATCTTCGTGCTAGAAGTGAGTAGGAAATGTTACAGAAAGAATATTCCACTTTGCCCTTTAATGTTTTGCGCCGTCATTGGTTAACTACTACCTTCTTGAATACTCTAAGGCGACAATCATAATTGTTTCTTATTAGCATTGTTATTATTGGAGTGATAAATACTAACTGAATTTTAGACCTCACAAACGACGCATTTATGTAAAATTATTAAGTAAAAGGATAAATAAATAATTTAATTACCTACTTTTAATTTAAACAATGAAAAAAGGAAAATTAACTGCTTTCTTATAGCTACTCTTAGTTTTATTTTTTCAAATTTATTTGACAATACAGGAGGTATAGGTAATAAATAATATGCAAAAAGAAAAGAGCAATCAATATTTTTTTATATCAATATTTTATTGTGTTATTATTGATACAAAAAATACTATATATATCTATAGAGGTGCTAGATCATATGGACGGATTTCCAGGATACCTTAAATATTTCTACATTATTGACCATAGTGTTATTGACCACATGACATGAAAATAGATGTGTCGTAAAAACGATAGAAGTGAAACTTTTGTATTACAGATAAACATTTTAATCAAACAATCACTTTTGAATAGCATAGATTGTGTTTATCATTAATTTATTTTCCGTCACACAAAAAGGTGGATCACATTTTCAAAGCCCTCCTAAATATTTGTAGTTGTAATATGTAGTCGAAAGTTATGAGGTAACAAACATAAAAACAAAAAATACAGACGAATTGAGAACCTCCTCCTTTTTTGAAGTCGGTTAAAAATACAGAGATGCATGCTTGGTGAGAAGGAGCATGTAGCGGTTCATTAGTAGGTAGGAGTAGATACCTGACACACAGCATCCGGTTTCCGTTTCATACATTCCATGAAGACATGACCCATATGATAGTTTCCGTCAACCGTTATCACTCCCATTGCGACACTGATCGAGGTGCACGTTAAAAATAAACAATGTATATTTTGACGACCGAAGAGCCCAATTATACACACACGAGTACGCTGGTCGGACTGCTCGCGTTTTGTGGCAACTTCATCTCACCCGTACACTTATACTGCACGTTTTTAGAGTTCCCTACCAAAATGGTTAAAAAAACCCTTGTTGTGCACCTTGCACCTATCTATCATGTACATTAAACTAGCTGTGCCCTGCGGGTTTTCCTGCTTTCAATCCTAGATATAAATTTTCCTCTTGAATTACTCTATCTATTGCTGAAAACTGCATTAAAATCCGTGGCAAAGTTTACGATTCTATAATGGCATCATACAGACAAACATCCATTTAAATGGTTATTGGATATTGGGCTAAAAATGTTGACTCAAAATTTGGAAGGTCCTGCGGTAAATTAATAAGTGTTAATGTGTTACTTAAATAAAATTTGTAAACATGGACAAAAACTATCGCTTTATCACTGAAGTTTTACCTTCTAACGCTCCCGCGCGGTTTCGACCGCGTTCCCCAGGGATGTTCCATTTTCCCTGGGTAAAAGTATCCTATTATTCTAGGGCATGCTTTATATATGTGCAAAGTTTCATCCAAATTCGTTCAGCAGTTTTTCCGTGAAAGAGTAACAAACATGTACACTCACAAACTTTCGCATATGATATTAGTAGTATATATTTACAGACAAAAGTAAAGTTTAAGATACCAAGAAAAAATTTAGTTAATCGAAATCGATCTTAATGCATACACAATAAAGTTGATTTTATTATTATTGTACGGAAGCCTTCGTGGGAGTATTTTGTAATCTACACAAAAATTCGACACAACAACAACGGTGATAGGTGTTCAAATAGTAAACATTGCGCAGCTAAAGGGTACCAAAAATATGTCGTGTCATCTCGAATGACGAAACTGTAGGTACTTTATTAAATTGATTAAGACACTAAAATCAGTGCACGCTATGATAGTCGTTTTAACGTTCCCGCGTTCGAGAAGTTGCGTAAAAAATAGCTATGTTATTCAGCAGTCCGAGTTTGAGTGATGATGAATTCATGCAGTGACTATCCCAGTCTCTCTTGCGACTCCAATTAGGCGAGCGGTCCGCTATCCACGCGTTCAGCTGAGTCACTAGGCGATTTTAGGTACTGACAGTTAGTTACATTAGAAAAGTTTTCTTTTTGTCTTGTTAATTAATTTAAATATAAACTATGGTTTCAATTCAGCGCCCTCTCTTTCATTTCGTATAGTTACGATCAGTAACACTACCTAATTGTAATGTCGTGTTATAATAATGTTTAGGAATCGGGACAGTTCCACTAATATGGTCAAATCAGCTACTTTAACTAGTTCTGCATCCGAATTGTGTCACTCTCTCAGATTCAATGTTGACGCCTATTTCTATATGGATTGCTGGTTCGGTACGCGAGCAGTGTGTGACAATAGTCGAAGCGCCATCAATCTAATTCAAATTGACTGCAACAACAATTCCTAGAGAATTACAACAGTACATTGGGCGCCAACCGGGTCTCCGCTGTCCGTCCTTCTGTCTGTCGGTGGGCTGCATCTTGGTTTTCTATTTGTTTTCATTGTGTGTACTACTATGGCGGCTATAACCACAAAAATTATAAATAAATACACTCAGTACAAGAAACGTATTACTGTGGACACAGAAAAAAGAGGCTAAGACTGTGATGAGTATATAAGAACCTTAGCGCTTTGTTCCGTGGTAGGAAAACTGACGAATTATATCAAAAAATTATTAGATTGAAATATGTTTATTCAAATAGGCATTCACAGGCTATATCTATAAAGAATGGTCATAGTCGAACTCTAATGCCGCTGGTTCTGAAGATTGTTTTGCTCAGAAGAGTCGCAATAAACTCAGCAATTACACATCTCTAAACTAGATTGTATAAAAAGAGCATGCGCTACACCCAAGCCTTGTCATTAAAATAATCGTTAATGTTGAATAAAGCATCATAATTATTTTCTTACATTTGGAGGAATACAAATTTATAGTGGTAGGTGCAAATAGGTAGGAGAAGGTATCAAACAAATTGATACATCCGTTTATATCTAGAGCCCCCTTATTCAGCTAATACAAACTTCGTTGGAGAGCCGCTTCACGGAGGCCTCGGAGAGCTTATCTCTCACGTGATTAGTAGTATTAGCGTAGTTAACGAAAGAGACAGAGCACGTAGGCCGCGACGAAACATCCTCGAGTTAGTGTAATTTTCCTTACAGAATCGAGCCCCTGATTTCACAGCATCATCAATAGAACTTCCGACTTATGAAGGGAATATTACTTCAGAGAATAGAGAAAGTTACAAACTATTAACGAATGTAGGTAACACACGGTCAATAATATTTCAAGTGTCAAACATTACCTGTGCCACTTTGAATGTAGTTAGTAATTAGCCTAGATTTACGTACAAATTGTTTAACGTGCCTAGTTATTTTCCTATTTAATTATTATACAAATTGGTCTTGCCATCATCAGGAAAATCACGCTGTTTACAACCTTTTTATACCTATTTAACACCAGTGGCGTAGCTACTGGAGGGTTGGACGGGGCAGTGGCCCGGGGCCCCCAAGCTCAGGGGGTCCCTCGGACTCTAACTTACAAACAGTGGCGCAGCTACTGGAGGGCTAGACGGGGCAGTGCCCCTGGGCCCCCAAGCTCTGGAGGAGGCGGCGAACAAACGATTTTAAATAGTTTAGTTGGGGCCCTACTTAATTTTCTGCCCCAGGGCCTTTGGTTATCTAGCTACGACACTGTTTAACACTAATCATTTTTATCTATAATCTGGTTTCTCGCGACAAAGATCATTTAGGTGAACTTTTCTTACCCACTGGATATGGAAAAGCATTCGATGAAATGTGTCCTCCTTTCCTATTCACAAATCAAAGTCGATCATCATACAGACGAACACGCGGATGGTGGATCTCTCATTTGATTACAGAGTTTCTGAGAGAGACAGAGTGTAGATGCGTAACTTTACCGTAGAGTTTGAATAGAGAACAGCATGATTATCATGACTATACAATATGTATTCACATGATGTTTAGATGCAGAAAATAATCTGTTCCGTCTTTACAATAAGGGCTCGACAGGGAAATTTGTGTCAATTTATTTTCACCAAATTTGTAATAAAGAAAAAATACTGTATTTATAGTTAAATCTTATATGCATTCTTTATAGAACAGCAAGACGTAAGACGGCACTGAAAACACAAATGGAAATGACATAAACATTTCCATTATTTTATTTTATTGGGATAAAAAAGAGCACAAATCGGTCAGCACAATGCAATTACCGTGCACACATTTCAATCTTTTTTTAAACCGCAAAGATAGCAAACAGGCTGACGGCCCGTCTGATGGTAAACGGTCACCGCATCCAATCGACGCTTGCAACACCGTGCTGCCGACCTTGCTAAAATATCTTCACACCCTTCTTGAAGAACCCTATGTTGGACTTACTCGGGAAAACCACCGCCATATTATACAAGAAATACCTTAGAGACATGCGAGTGCTAATACGCGGACAGAATGCCTATAGAAGCAGCAGAATATTATTATTTTGATTCGTGTATTTGGCCTTGAAGTATAACTCCCACCTGTCGCGATCACCTGATTTGTGTAAAGTTAGACTTTTGGAGTTTGTACCCAACAATGAACTTTGGACCATCGCTTAAACGTAATAGATGACGAATCACGATGATAATGGCTTAAGTTAAATATCTATATTTGAAATATTTCATCATCTTGTTCGCTTTTTATTATTTCCCTTTACCTATTGCGTAAACAGTCATGACAAAATATGACCAGTGCTATGAGGAAGTTTATTTTTTTATACTATTATTACTAGCTTGTTGTTTTTTTTTTTTTTTTTTAATGTTACCTTTATTAAGTATTTTGTATTTGTTAAATATAAAAATATGTAAAATTGATATTATAAAATAGCCAAAAAGTCAGAATAGATAAAAAAGAATTTAATAAAATAAAAAAGAATGTAACCTTGCTGAGTTTCTTGCCGGTTCTTCTCAGTTGAAGGCTGACTTCCGAACCGGTAGTAGCTTCAGTAACTTTAAATTTGACCTTCATAAGTGCCTTCTGAGGGCCTAAACTGAATAAATGGTTTTGAATTTTGAATTTTTTCTCTATACCATAGTCTATGTGTGTGTAAAATTTCGGCAATATCGATTTAGTAGTTTGTTCGTAGCGTGAAAACGTAACAAATGAACCAACTCCCTTTCGCAATTTTCCACTCAGTGGTTAGCGACCGGGACTGACAAGCCAAGCCGCAGGTCGCAAGTTTGTTCTCCACCCAGGACAATTGTTTGTGCATGACGATAAATGTTTCTTCTGTATCTGGGTGTAGATATCTATATACCTAAGTATAAATAATAATAATAAATATCCTGGGACATTCTTTACATACGGTCATCTGATCTCAAACTAAGCCGAGCTTGTATTAACAATACATACTAAACTTTAACTGATGGATGTAAATAAATATCTCAGCAAATACGATTACCTATGCACATTAAAACAATGTAAGTTAGGTCGTTTTATTTTTATGGAATTGAAGGTTCTAGCTGTGTGTGGTTCTAGCGTCTGCTGAGTTTTACACATACAATTCCCAAAGCGGGCTATTTATTGAAAGAGAAACTAATATTTATTGAAGCTTTTAAAGCTCAGAATTAAACTCAGCTGCGTCTTCCCAATGCGAATCCATGGTAAACCAACATTACCCTAAATTTGCTCAGATTAGAGTTAGGTAGCGAATTTAGAAAATAATAGATAATATATCTTTCTTGTGTTGGGTAGACGCGCTGCATGAATCCTTTATTCTCCGCGTAAGGGTGCAAGAGCCGGTCAATCAGAGGCGTAGACCTTGGTCCCGTAAAAAAAAGAATCTTCGTAGCGATTACGTCGTTGACTCATAGCAGGCGAAGGTACTTCAAAATTGATACTTTGCCCACTCAGAGAAAGCTGTTATGACGTCTAATATTATAAATGCGAATGTTTGTGAAAATTTATGAATAGGCAAATCTTTGTTATTCTTTTAAGCAAAAACTACTAAACGGATTTGGATTAGACTTAGCATAGGATAGTCTATAGACTTGATTAACAAATGGTAGTAACATCCCTCGGAAATGCTAGTCAAACCGCGGGTGACAGCTAGAGTATTAAAAATCTGCTTCATCTTTGATACTGAGAGGAAAACACAGTCACCATAATAAAATGCTAGTGCATGGCAACTAAAGAGGGAAGTTAATCTTCAATAGGATACCGGACTGCCTTGTCAAATCAGTTACTTTTTATCATCTGTCAAAACACAAATGTTGTACGCAAAATGTATTGAGTACTAACTTATGTCGTCATCATTTTTCATACTCAATTGCTGAACAATTTTTTTATTGTTTTTTTTTTAATATAAAATTTGCTTATGTCGCAAACTTTAAATTGCAAGACATTTATAGGGGTGTTTTGAGACAATCTTATTGATGAATGATAATTCGCAATTTAACTTTAGTACAGTCCGCTTCCCTATTCTGCTTGTTTTTCAATTCAGTTTGTGGTTCGCAGTCACTCCCAATCATTAATTTCAATTAGTTTCCGCATTAATACACAAATATTGTCAGTGAGATTAATATATTCAAAGTAATTGATCTATGTTTGTATTTTCAAATGAGTAATTGCAGAGTTTAGTTCTGGTAACTCACAGTAATAACATCCTTAAGAGCCGATATTAGAATCAAACATCATAAGTGTTTGTGAAGGCATATTTGAATTAAATACCAATATGTATTTAATTTTATATTTCACTAGCTACCCCCGCGGTTTCACCCGCGTTCCCGAGGGATGTCCCATTTTCCCGCGATAAAAGTCCTATGTTACTCCTAATGCCTCCAAGAATATGTGTACAAAGTTTCATGATGATCGGTTAAGTAGATTTCGCGTGAAAGCGTAACAAACTTACATTCACATTTATAATATTAGTAGAGAAGTAAGGCTTAAAAATTAAAACGTCATGTCTTTCATAGTCGGCAATTATAAAAATAAAAGAACACTGATATGTTAGACTTGACGGGCCTGGTAGTCAGAGACCCTGACTGCCAAACCGCAGGTCGTAGGTTCGATTCCCACCCAGGACAAACCTTTGTCTGCATGAACATGTCTGTTTGTTCTGTGTCTGGGTGTAAATATCTATATAAGTATGTATTTAAAAAGTAGTAAATGTAGTATATATAGTATATCAGTTACCTGGTAGCCATACTACAAGCAGTACCCTGCTTAATTTGGGATCAGGTAACCATGTGTGAAGAATGTTCTGGGGGTATTTTTGATTTATTCATGTGAAGGAACATAATGAGATTAGGTATCAAAACACATTTTCGAATCAATAATATAAACGCTGTATTTCTTATTTTAAATTTCAATACAATAAGTCATGCTAAAAATTCAACTTGCAGCTAACAAATTTAAAACAATAATAACATAAAGGAAATTCTACCCTGGAAACAAACATTATAATAAAATGTTATTTAAAGCCGCCGGTTTTTTGTTATTAAAAACTAATAATAATAAGCCAAAAGGGATAAAAGTACAAAATTTAAAAATAACATATTTTCAAATTACTACAACTAAATGGACAAATTATATGTTCCTATAACTAAAAGACTATCAGTATATATGTAAGTATCAGTATATATAGTATATAAGTATTTATAAAATTTACCTTTGAACGCCAATGTCGGCTATACAGGACATGCACAAGCGTGCACTGTGCGCCCTTATCGACAATAAACATTAGTGAAGCAGTAGTGCACTTGTGTTACTGTGTTTCGGTTAGAAAGGTAAGGGGGCCGGTGAAATTACAGGCACATCAGACTTAACAACTTCACGTCTCAGGGTCGACAACGCATTGGCGATGCCCCTAGTGTTGCAAATGTCCATAGGCGGCGGTGACCACTAACCATCAGGTGGACCGTCCGCTTGTTTGTCGGCCAATGTGGTATAAAAAAAACAAAAAAACAGGTCACAAAAATATACAAAATAAACATAATAAATCAATAACTTTATGTTTTATTGTTAGGTATTTATATTAATAAATTTTAGATTATAGGTAGAACAAATTGTTTTAAAATAGTAAACGGTTGTTGTAATTTTTGTTATTACCTACCTGATTTTTTGTATTATTTTTTTATTTTTGATTCTTAAAGTAATATAATTTTTTTATGTTTTTGTCTTTTGTAAAAAATATCTAAAGTATGTTAAGGAAGAGCGATGGCTCCTAATACAGATATTCTATACTTAAAAGGAGCGTCGAATTACTGTACCGAAAAATGTAAAACATTTTATGGAAAATAAACATTTTGTATTTATATCGATTTCGAACTTGGCGTACAGTACATGGAGATGCCGTTAGAACATGGCGTTCAAAGTTTAAACAAATGGAATGAAGAAAGCATTCGTAAATAATCAATTATTTTAATACAAAAAATATTTTTTTAAAGAAGGAAATGAATTGTAATCAAATAGTTTAAAGGTTTAATTATGGCACAGTTTTGAGGTAAGAAATACTACAAAAATACTAGATACACTTTTTCAATTGACAAATGTAAAATATGTTAGTATTGATAATGCATCTTGTATTGCCATCATCAATTCAATCAAATGTAATAAAATTGATTAAAAAAGTACACAATATTCTTTCTTCTTTCTATAAGTAAGTATATATGGTATGAATTATCTAATTAATGTACAAAGCTTTGTTTAGTTTTGCCCTTGTGTATAGAAAGTCCCCACAGGATATCTACATTATATATATTTGTTCCTTCTAAATTTATCATTTCAACAGACAGCCAGACAAACAATTTGTATACAGAATCAGCATAAAATTATTTATTAGCTATATATAGTTTTAAACATTTATTTCATAGGTCCTGACAATAGTATCAGACCGAAAACAAAACTGCACTGTTTTTTTTTATTAATTCAGTTCACACACCCTACCAAATCAATTGGAAATAGAAGGTGTACCAGAAAACACAAGATCATTCGGTCGGGATTTTAATTCTCTACTGGCAACACCATGACCAAGAATGGAAAAACAAAATACTTTTTTATATATAAATAGAAAAACCTTGAAACTAAAAAATAAGTCAAACTTGATCTAATCCATCTTTTAAATTGTCAGGACCATAACAAAACATTTGAACAATGTCACTTATTAAAAAAATATTATTTCATGGTGATAAAATATGACACTGTATTTTAGAAGATAATTAAAATGGTATATATAAATATAATATAATAGTAAAGTAACTTAACGAATATATTAAAGATTGACGTCTTGTCGCACAATTAGCACTTCTTTTTGGAGATTTCCCGAACCGATTTTGCAGTTTGACATCACATGTAAACCCTCCACACTGGAAAGTAAAAGTTAAACTTTATTTTTTTTTCAAAATTCAAAACCATTTATTCAGTTAAGGCCCTCGGAAGGCACTTATGAAGGTCAAATTTAAAGTTACTGAAGCTACTACCGGTTCGGAAGTCAGCCTTCAACTGAGAAGAACAGTACCCTGACTATGATCACCTGTCATACTATTATAGCACAGAAGGATTCAAAATCATTAAAATTGAGTAGATAGTAAGTGATAGACAATATTTAATTATACAATCCCAAATCATAAATCACGTTTTTAGATTTTTGTCTCTCCGTCTGAAAGATTTTCTCGAATATATCGAAGACCTGGGAACGGATTTGAAAGAAATTCGACACACACATAAAATATTTTCTGAATTTACGCATACTCATTAACGCAGTAGGTATATTAAATAAAATTGAACCTTACTCAGTCTGTTTACCGGTGGATTCCCTATCGACCTCGCATCGTATGCTCTGCTCGCTGCACTCACTTATAGTAACGTTGTTCAACTCTACATGTGACCCAGAGAACATCTGTATACCGACACCGCACCTTTTTATGCGACAGTTTCGGAGTTCCACCTGGAAGCAAAACTAGTATTATGAAATGAAAATATTTTTAATGAAATAGGCCTTTACAAGCACTTATTGATAGTCTGACTCTAATACCGGTTCGTAAGGTTGTTTTTTTACTGAGAAGAGCCGGCAATAAACTCAGCAATTACGTATGTCTGTTTATTCTGTGTCTGGGCTTAAATATCTATTTAAGTATGTATTTAGAAGAAGAAAAAGTAGTATATGTAGTACATCAGTTATCTGGTTTCCATAGTACAAGTTCTGCTTAGTTTGGGATTAAAAAATAAATAAAAATAGCTTTATTTCTGAAATCATTTTAACAAGATTTACGCCGAGACTTCCCCAGTAAGTAATCAGAGATACTTGTGTTGGGATTAGATCCCGTGCGTGCCCGTGAGTAAAGACTATCCCACGATATTTATTTATTTATAATTATTATATTTGTATAGTTTGACAGGCCAGTTGGCTTGGTGGTTAGCGCTCTGACTGCCAAACCGAAGGTCGCGGGTTCGATTCCCACCCAGGACAAACATTTGTGTGCATGAACATGTCTGTTTCTTCTGTGACTGGGTGTAAATATCTATATTAGTATGTATTTAGAAAAAAAAAAAAAAAAAAAAGTATTATATGTAGTATATCAGTTATCTGGTTTCCATAGTACAAGCTATGCTTAGTTTGGGATCAGATGACCGTGTGTAAAAAATGTCCCAGGATATTATATTATAGTTATTCTACATACTCACATAAATTATAACACCATTAGTTTTTATATTTTTCACGTGAAGTGGTTTGTTATCTATTTGTAATATGTTTTAGGTTATATGATATTAACTATACGATACATAACATACCTGAGCTCCTTTATGTACGACGATACCGGAATAAAAGTTATCGAATGTACTGTCCTCAATGAGAATCTTAGCCCCCGACATTGCTACAATACCCTGTGCGAAATCACTCTGAAAGAAACAAAAAGTACCAGTTAATATATAAATTTTGAAAGTAGAACAAAACAATAAATAGCCTAAATACATATACACACAACACACACACACACACACATGTCGATATCCTGTTTAGTTTTCTTGTTTGGGACTAGATAGAGAAGGAGATCCAGCTGAATTAGTTACTAGATATTTGTTTTTGTTTAATCTAACAATGGCAAGGTCACGCCTGAGTCAATTAGTTATATAAATATAAATATGAGCAAAATCGTGTTCCTTTGACGCACCATCACCTCAAAACTACTGAACATATCGGGATGGGACTGCTAACATTCGCCGTGGAATTTTTCCTAAATTGGCTATATACATATGATGTCGATAAACGCGGGTGAAACCGCGGGGCAGTTATTCAAGTATAAAAAAACTGCCTATCATTGAAAATCCTGGCTGGTAAGAGTTGATGAAGAAAACAATGTTTAGGGACGAAACCTGCTGCTTGCTAGAACATACATAGCTACATACATACATTATATAAGTCTATTAGACTTACTTAAGTATTGGTATAGATGTCTCTATACCAATAATATTGTAGTGCCTTTGTTTTAAAGAAAATGCCAAAATTTAAGTTAAAACTGTTGTTTGTCCAAAGCATAATCGTAAATGAACTTTTTTAGATTTTTTCTGTCTGTCTGAAAGTTTTGCTTGAATAAAAAAATTCTGTCCAGATAAAATATTTTCTAGAGAAACCCATAGGACACATTTTATAGCGTAGAATTTAAGATATTTCGCTAGTGAAACTGCGAGGTGGAAACGAGATACAATATGTACAGTAACGTCTGAACACTCACATTACTGACTACCAAATCTTAAGATGCTGTAGCTTGAGTAGTAAAGCTCTAAGTGCAGAGTTCGTCCGGGAAGTACTACCACCTTACCCAGTTCTGCCGGGAAGCAGTGGTGCAACTGTGTTTCGATTAGAAAGGTAAGGGAGCCGGTGAAACTACAGGCACATGAGACTTAACAACTTTATGCATTAGGGTCAAATGTTGCAAATGTCCATAAGCGGCGGTAACCACTTACCATCAGGTGGACCGTGTGCTTGTTTGTCGGCCTGCTAGAATATTAATATCATCAAGTACCTGTGAACTCTTAGAGTCGTCCAATAAAGTGCAATCGTTGATATGTAACGCACCAGCTCGCATAACTATCACAGTGTTGACAAGTGCACAATCTAATGTTAAATCTCGAAGTCTACAGTCGTCGGTGAGCATTAGCAGGCAGGATCTCATGTCAGATGCTTTTAGGGTTGTTCCTGGGCGAAGAAACATCACTATGAGAATATGTTTAATGATGCTTGCATTAGATCCAAGAAGAGGATAGTACGACACATTAAAATCTATACTTCTATAAACATTATAGAATATATTATGGAACTGGCCAGTTGGCTTGGTGGTTAGCGACTCTGACTGCCAAGCCGAAGGTCGCGGACCCGACCCACCCAGGACAAACATTTGTGTGCATGAACATGTTTGTTTGTTCTGTGTCCGGGTGTAAATATCTATTATGTATTTAGAAAATTTCCTATAGTACAAGCTCTGTTTAGTTTGGGATCAGATAACCGTGTGTAAGAGAATGTCCCAGAATATTATTTATTTATTAAACCCATGGCAGTTTGAAGGGCCGATTTGGAAGCCTCATATTTCTTAACCACGTAAGTGATTAATTGGACGAATCTTGTAAGCACATATTTACATAACCTAGAAACGTACTGGAGCTCAAATGTAACTGACAGTATAGCACTAAGTGGGGCAGCTGTTATAATAATGTAATAATAATAATGTTATACATAACTACAAAAAGTCCCAAGTACATTAGACACTTTTAGGCCGGCCAGTGGGCTTGGTTTGGAGTTTGATTCCCACCCAGGACAAACATTGATGTGCAAGAACATGTCTATTTGTTCTGGGTATAAATACCCATGTATACAGGTGACTGGTGAGATACCTTTGATGCTTTAATATGGAGAGTACTCGGTACTCGATTCTCGTTAAAATGATGTAATAAAATTTGGTGAAAATTTCTCTAAAAATAAGTGAAATGTGGATTAACGTATGAAGGGAAAACGGATCATGCTCATGGGTAGAGGTCTTGATGTAGGTAGGCAACAGCTGTACAGTGTACGTAACTATTTATTCTGTGTTGATAGCGCGCTGCGCGTATCCAAGTATTGCGCAGGTAAATACGGGACTCTCGTTGTACTGTTTACTAAGTTTACTAAGAAGTAATTTAATATTTATTTTCAATGTTTTTTTTTTCATCATATATGATCGCCAACTATCACATCCTCAAATATTGAAGGTATCTCACCAGTCACCCTGTATAAGTATTTAGATGGAAAATGTATAGTTTACTCTGCTCTGTAT
The DNA here is from genome assembly GCA_907165245.1 of Habrosyne pyritoides. Lineage (NCBI taxonomy): Eukaryota > Metazoa > Arthropoda > Insecta > Lepidoptera > Drepanidae > Habrosyne > Habrosyne pyritoides. The sequence goes on from OU015606.1 coordinate 4,017,433, forward strand.
ATACTCTGCAACCCTCTAGATCAGTGACACACATTTTAAAGCGGCACTTTTGATTGTATCGTGGTCGAACGCTATCCTCTGAGATACAGGCTCCTGTCTAGTTCAGAGGATAGAGTCCATATTTGGTGCTACTATCTGCTGCCACCACACCAGACTACTTAGAATCTCGAATATATTTATTGTTCATTTTATATAGTTAAGTTCTAAATTTGTAATTTTATTATTGTGTCTGTGGTGAGAAATAAAATATTTTATTTTTATTTTATTGGATCTTACTGCGGTGCGTAAAAAGAATGTCCAAGGTAATATATGTAACAAAAGCACTCTTAAAGTTCTTTGATGAAAAGTTTACTAACCTTTAAAGCTGCACACAGACAGCTGTGACAGTGGCATTTCAGGTAACTCATAATGTTTGCTGCACACAACCACTTCTTCAGGTTCTAGAGTCAACGCTTCCTCAGCTGACACCATGACAGTTACGGTATAGTCGTTTGTGATTTGCGCGCGAAGAAATTTGGAAATCTCGTCGAATTCAAATATGGAACCACCTTGCCAGAGGGCTACCACCTGAAGAAGAAGGATATAAATCAATTTGCCTGATAGGAAGCCGTATTTTGGGGACAGAAATGACCTACTACTGCTTGATTGATTAACTAAATAAGTTGCACTACTACAATAAATTTTTTTAACAGCCTGTAGCTAGTTAAATGAACGGCACTCACACACTTACATGTATCGTCTTATGTATGGGACATTAGTTTATACTGGCTGCAGGATTACAGTGATTAATTAATTAAATGTTAGTCTTAACTATTATTGTTGCGAGCCTGTTTGCAGAATGTTGCTACTTGCAATCGAGACAAACCTTCATGTTTTATTAGATTGTAACAATTAAAATTATATTGTAAGATATTTTAAAAAATAATAATGAAAATAAAAAAAAAAGTTAGTTTTGCTTCCAAATTATTATTAAATTAATAATTAAATTATTAATAATTATATATAGGCTTCTACCAACGATCACTAGCAGCTAACATAAAAAAAACAGCAAAACAATAGAATACTGTTAAAACTTACATTCTTCTTACTTTTCTTCTTCTGCCATTTGCTCCGTTCCTTAGCAAGGTACTGTTCTCTGATGAGAGGGTTCTCATATAAAGTCCATTTTGACATCAGACCATCGAGGCGTGCACTCATTTCGGCACATAACGATATGTAATTAGGAGGTAAGAGGGAATCTGAAATAAGAAAATATTATAATATATAGTACATTGTTTTATATTTTGCCTGACAAACAAGCAGCGGGTCTTGATGGTAAGTGGTCACCGCTGCGTATAGACATATGCAACACCGATGGGACATTGCCAATGGGTTGAGCAATTGTTGATCCTTAGACATGAAGTTCTTAAGCCTAAGTGCCTGTAATTTCCAGAACCTCTTGTACCTGCTAGAGGTGCACCACTTGAGAGCCAGTTGGTCAACCTTGGTGAGATAGTTTTTTTTATACTACATAGGCCAACAGACAAGAAGACGGTCCACCTGATGGTACGTGGTCACCACCGCCTATAGACATTAACAACAAGACAAGGGGCATTGACAATGAATCGTCGACCATTAGACATGAAGTTGTTAAGTCTTATGTGCCTGTAATTTCCAGAACCTCTTGAACCTGCTAGAGGTGCTCCATTTGAGAGCCAGTTGGTCAACTTTGGTGAGACGTGTTCAAACACAAAAGTACTTAACCGAATACTTTAAGAAACTACATAATGATTACCATCATCATTATCCAAATCTCCTTCACACAGTGAGGAATCCAGCTCTCTCAATTTGTCGTGTGCATTGATGGCACTATTCCGTAACAATGTAATAGATCTCGACACGCAGTTTGGTATTGTACCATTGTGCATATCTGACCAGAGTTGCATGCGGTCCTCTATGGTGTTTGGTAAGAGGATTTTATCATCTTGGTCATCCCATGGCATCCATATGTCGTTGTAATAAAATCTGTAATGAGGACAGATTTTCATTTCATTCAATGATCCTTAAATAATCTCTTTTATCAGAATATGTTATATATATGTCAACATAAAATACAATAAACATTTACCTAAGAATAAAATTTGCAATATTAAAATTTGAGACAAAACATTCTAGAATTTAAAAAAGTTACTTGGCAGAAAATTATTCATCATAGCTCTCAAACTGACTTGAACATGTCATCAAAACAACAATATATAGACAAGCATGGTTTATGTAGTTTAGGGCCTCTACTAAGTAGCATCAATCTAATTACATAAGATAAGGAAAATAGGGTTTATATTGGGATGGGACTGCTACCATTTGATGCGAGATTTTTTGGAGATGGTATTGAGAAACGAGGGTGATACCGCGGTGGACAGCTAGTCAATAAATGAAGTAAAAAAACCATTTTTTCACCTTAACAAATCAATGAATTCTGCTGTAGTGGCAGCATTGATACACTGTTCTCGTTGTTTGGTAGTTGGCCACAGTTCTACTAATGGTACATCTACAATGGCTTCTGGTAATGAAACTGACTCATGTTGCACACTGAGAATGTCCACACATGCTGATAAGTTCTCGAAGTCCACTGATGTGACAGATACATAAGCAATGCATGGGAAACGCACTTCTGAAATTGAAAGCAGTAGACGCAACATTATTATTTTTTATACCACATAGATGAGAAACAAGCACACACCACCTGATGCACCAAATACATGTGTGCTTCACAGCAGAAATTTAATAAGGTTGTAGTACTTCCCAGATGAACTCTGCACTAAGAGCTCTACTACTCAGAGATTAATTATTTTGAACATTCCAGTAAATTTGTTTTTTGAGTATCACACTGCTATTTAAACATTTTAAGACAGACCATCATAAGGGATGATTGGTCCGAACATAGTCAGTACATACTGCCAGGAAGGAAACTGACTGAATTCACCTTATTTCAATTATTGCATTCAGTTGCAAACATCCAATCTAATAAATAAACAAACTTTTCCATTTAGAAACGAGAATATTTACCAAACTTTTTACAGAACTCTTTAGAAAGTTTCCATAGCGCATCCCATCCTACAGGCTCAACAAGTAACTCCGCTTGCATACTCCATTGTTCACGGGCTGTTCCCCGCCCAGAGCTGAACACCCTCAGTAACTCCTGGAGTATCTCATTGTCACTACGTGAGAATGTGTAGACAGATGGCATCTGAAGAAAAAATAAAGTGGATTCATAACAAGGATTATTGGAACCAACTATTGGAGGAATGGGTACTTCAATTAACTATTAAATACAAATTAGACATGGACTAAAAATCTTCAAAAGTGTACTTTAAAGTGCGAAGTGACTTTCACAGTGTGATATAGACACATCTGCTACCAAGCTGATTGTATATAAATAAATAAAACACATTATTATATAATGAAGAATTAACTTAAAATTAAATACACACTACATGATGCAATAGTAAGGAGGACGATTTCATCCATAAAGTGGAATATTTGAGATAAAATCTCACGAATTATAACGAACTTCGAACGCAAGAATTACCGAATGAAGCCGTTTTCCATTTTGGATACCGAAACCAGAAAACATTACCAGACCGTCCATGATACCCGTTTTCACTCTTAGTAAGAAACATTAGTTTAATGTTGGATTCTATTGATATATTTATTATGCCGATTTGGTGTTCGATTCACTTTTCTTTTCGAACAAATAAAAAAGGGAAAATGTGTTTGTTTTTAAATTCAACCGGTAAGATGAGTCATTTTATTTAAACATTTTAAACTATATATGATATATATATATGAGAATTTGTAATACCTCTTACCTTTGTTATTTGATTGATATTACTAAAAAAATATCTGATACTCAATCACGCAAACACTTTTCAAATTTTATAAATAACTACAACAAGTCTTCATCAAATTTTGTAATTTTCGAAACGAGTTTGACGTTAAATCGGTTAGCCCGATCGTTCGAGTGAGAGTTGCCAGCACGCAAATTCAAAGAAGACGGAATAAAATTTAAAATTCCGTGCCAAAGATTGATTGAAAATAAATGTTTTGTTATTTTTTTAATTGAATTAAGCATGATCACTAAAATAAGGATCGAAGAAGTTTTGTATATGCATGATCTGTATGATATTTATGTACGCACATAAGAAGTTATACCCGAAATTATTGGTGAGAAAAACTGCACTAAAAGCATTTGACTTTACTATTCATTCGTGAAATTGTAGTGTCCAAACTCTTTACACCTGTATGTAGCAACGAATAACAATTTTTGATGTTGTTAGGTTATTATTGACAATAACATCATTAGTCCCTTATTGACACTGACAGTTGCGAATTGTGCGATGTTCCAGAGAGACCGTTATGAGCTAACTTCAACTTGTAAACTTTTGTGTTACAGTGATGCGCGCGCATCTTAAAATTTCACTCGCATAATTTTTTCATAACGCACCTAATGAAGTATAACTACAAAAATATTATTGTTTGCATCTTTCCGGGTGGATTTATTTGTATTATTGGAATTCTAGAACTTTGAATCGGTCTATGACGAACGGCCGGGTATTTTTGTCGATTAGGTACTTATCGGGAGCTCCCTAGCATCCGATAGCAAGTAAAATTGCATTTTATGCAAATATATTACATAGTACACACACAGCCAAAAAAGTTTGTGTTCACTTAGAAAACTTCAGATATTTATGGTTATGATAAAATATATTTTAATCATGCTATTGTTCAAATACATATTATATAATCTAATAATAAATAATTAAATTATTTAATAATAAATTTAATTTATTTAGTACAATGAACAAATGCTTAAAAAATGTTTTAGGTAACTATGTATTTTTTAGGTAAACAAAGCATAAATATTAGTACTAAGTAAGTATAAATTAAGTTTAATTGTTACAAAAAATTATGATTTGGTTCAATTAGAAGATTTAAAAAATAAATTAACGTAATTAGAGGAAGACGATTGCGCGATGATGTTTGTGCTTTTTCATTCATAATATCTACCGGGAAGTACAGACTATCACAAGACGCCGTCAGTATGTGAAGAAAAAATTAATAAATAGATAACTAATCTTCACGATGCCCAATTCAATAAATTCCCTTTATACCTGAGACTTTATTGTCATTATCATTATTGGGTACTATTATCGGAATATTTGTACCTATAATACAATATTATTATATTATTACTTAAATAATTTATAAATTAATCAAACATTTTGTTCATTTTTACATAATACCTAAATGCATTCGATATTTCCACCGTCACCGACATCATAACCGTAACCGAATCGAACCCTCAAGTCGCTTGTTCTGAATAGTAGAGCTGTTGATATTTTTAAAAAGATCGGGTTTTTGATATATCGATAAATTTGGCTACTACGATTATTAGGCACTAAAAGATTGATTGTAGAAGCAACTACTTCAGATGCTACAGGTGTAGCAGAAGAAATCAAATATTTAACAGCTATTTCTGATAGCTCGGGAGTAAAATGCCTACTATCAATCCAAAATTTCTGTGCATTTGAAGACCTTGAAATATTTGGCTGATCGAAATACTGCTTTTATTCAGCAGGTATTGTATCAAAACTCAAAATTATACGTGGACTCTTTTAAAAATAGTTCTTTAGTTCTAATTTATAATAAATAAAATACGGTAGATTAAGTTTACGATGATTTTCTAGATTAAATGAATAACGAAAAAAAAAATGTATTTATAAAAATATCGACCACCGATATCGACATTTCAATATCGAACTCTCGATATATCGTCCAAAAAAATATTAGTATAAATATCGATATTTCGAAATAATAATATCGATATTTTATCAACAGTCCTACTGAATAGTACGAAAAGGATTGTACGACAAGAGTTCGGTATCTAATCGTATCGATTCGGTTAGTTATCGAAGTGTTCTGAATCGATCTGCAGGTAACTGATATACAACTTTTTTTAGACTACTTATAGATATTTACATCCAGACACAGAACAACATACGCAAATGTTTGCCCTGGGTGGGAATTGAGCCCACGACCTGCGGCTTGGCAGACAGGGTCTCCAACCACCAAGCCAACTAGCCCGTCATATAAATAATAACAGTTACATAGAAAACTTACATAAAAATATAGACACAAAAAAGACATTGGTAAAGAATAGGTAGATCAGCTGCTCACAGTAGGAACAGCTGCAATGGGAAGCGTGCCCAAAGCGCTGGCGGCATTATAAAGCTGTATTACAATGCTAGTCCTCTGGCCGAAGTATTCCCCAGCCTTCTGGTTGCAGGAAGTGACGAACAGGGGCTTAAAAATATAACAAAATTGAGGTAAATTGAACCTAGAGGATCGCGATATCAAACGACCTTAGCAAACTCACCATCACAGCTAGTTTACATGTGTGGACGGACCTACTTACATATACGAAATACTTAATATAACCAAGACAATATTGCCGCCTTGTGCATTACTTGTTTGACACGATACCGTAAACATACCTACGTGAAGTTCTAGCAAAAAAACCCACAACATTTAAGAATTATTTCACAGGACACTGTAAATAAGTAGAAATAACAGACAAGGTAAGATATTGGAAACATTTTAAATTAATTATGTATCTATAGCTATTAGCCGCGGTTTCGCTCGCGCAGATTTCACGATTTGGTTGATCAGAGATTCCTTCACAGTCAGTATATTTTTTTTATATTTTTGAGTAGTAGAGCTCTTAGTGCAGAGTTCGTCCGGGGAAGTACTACCACACTATCCATTTCCGCTGTGAAGCAGTAGTGCACTTGTATTATTGTGTTTCGGTTAGATAGGTAAGGGAACCGGTGCAAGTACAGACACATTCGAATCTCTGGTGTTGCAAATGTCCATAGGCGGTGACCACTTACCATCAGGTGGACCGTGAGCTTGTTTGTCGGCTCACTCACTGTTTTAGCTTCGCGTACTTTTCACTCTTTTCTCAAAAAATATTTTCTTTAATTCGATTTGTAATTACACGTACTAAGGCGTAGAAACGAATAAACTTTTCAACTTTGTTATGTTAAGTAAGTACTTAACATTACGTAATAGATGAACTTTAAACCAAAAATCTAATTGTCAATTGAAATGAAACAGATAAGTAATATCGTTATTCTAAACTGGAGATCCTCGTGATCCCTCTAATTCACCCTAATTGTGTAACTCTCTCGGATTCAATGTGGAAGCCTATTTCATAATAAATTGATGGTTCGGTGCGCGAGCAGTGTGGGACAACACTCGTAGCACCGTCAATGTACTACAATATTGACTGCAACGAATGCGATTGGTTGATTTTTAGAGTAGTAGAGCTCTTACTGCAGTGTTCGTCCGGGGAAGTACTAGGCACATGAGACTTAACAACTTCACGTCTCAGGGTCGACAACGCATTGGCGATGCTCCTAGTGTTGCAAATGTCCATAGGCGGCGGTGACCACTTAGCATCAGGTGGACCGGCTGCTTGTTTGTCGGCCCAAGTGGCATAAAAAAAGAAAAAAAAAAACCGAGAGGATTACACAATCACCCTGCTTTCCATTTTGCCACCCCTCAGTAAAGTGTTTGAAAATACATAATACTTTATCCCAATAACTTAGGTACTCACTTTAATTTAAACAAACTTTAAAATAGTGAGCGTTATGGCACTTTTAAGAAAAAAAGTTAACGCTTGGGAGAAGTCACAACATGTTATAAAATTAGTGTTTTCTGTGACTTATCTAAGGCTTTTGATTGTGTCGATCATGACATACTAATAATTAGGTATACTTATTAATTAATTAGGGGGTAAAGGGTAAATGATATGGCCATGTGTGCCGCGGACAAGGGAGTGAATATGGAAAAAAAAACCCTTTATGCCCTTTGCGTATGAACTTGATGAGCGGCTATTATGCTATCATCTCCCATCGATAACCGACTGATTTCATATTAATATAGACATGCGTGGCATATTTTATATCACCTACGAATATCAAATTGAAGCACTATTATAAAATTAAATCTTATCAGTTGTTCAGTTAATAGTAGCTATACAACGTGTTACAGAATACCCCGTAAAAATATAATTAATTATTATCAAAGCCAAATACCCTAGTAAGCTATCATGTCAGGGAACCAGATTATTTAACAGAAATGCCTATTGTTTACCTAATAATTGTCTACTTTAATAGTTTTTTCTATTTTGAATTCATAATTTATTTTTTTGGGTATGTGTTATACAGCGCTACTACGGTTCTTAAATATTGTGAATGGACTCGTTATAAGGCCCCATTTAACCTGCTTTCGGCTTTACGGGTAGTTTTGTAACATCCTGTATAATATTGGGATGGAGATGCATCCCCACGAAAATAATCCTGCCGGCGCCCATGGATATGGCACTTAAGACTTGACTCCCTCAGGAAAAGTTTGAAGAAATATCCAAGTATACTTACAGTTGCATCATAGTAAATGCCAACATATTATTTGTGCAGCGAAACATTAATTATTTTGTTAAAAAAAGTAATGTGCAATCCACGAAATAAGCACAAACTCGAGACCTCTGCTTATCGACTGCAAAAAGTGCGAGGTTAATTTTTGGTACTAGGTGCGCCCTTCTATAACAAAATCATTGTATTGACTTTAAGTATGCATTTGCTAATATTTAAGGACTAAAAGCCGTAATGGTAAAAAGCTTACTTTTTTAAATTCACTTTTTATTTTTGACCTGACGGCGGTAAAAATGAACAACGTTATTATTCAAGTTTTCACTTCTGCCGGCAGATTTTTTTGGTGTATCAAACTTATGTTAATAACTTACGTAATCTAATGTCTCTTTTATGAAATAGTCAAACTGTGTGCCACATCACAAAAATGAGAATAATATTATCATTGAGACTCTGTTACAGGAGACACATAGTTTGTTTGTATTTTTTGTTATTAACACATACCTAGGTATTAATTGTCAGTGCTAAATAAATGTTATGTAAAAAATCTATGTTCGTTTTTTAAATGAGTAATTTCTGAGTTTATTGTTAAGATTTTAGAGTAAAGAACAACTTTCTGAACCGGTATTGGAGTCCGTCTATTCATAAGAGCTTTTGAAGTACTATTTCACTAAAAAAAAAATTTCAAAGACAAATAAATATACAAGTTAAAGAAAGGGGATTGGAAATTGGGCTCGATTCATAATTAAGTTTGCTCAATAAAATCAAAACAGGTACATGAATTTTATTCGATTGCGAATAAAGACATTTCAAATAAATTTTGTCTACCATGTGCCGTATTAGGTAAATACGATCGGGATATAATACTATAATAACGAACGTTAGGCTGGATGCTAATTGTCAAAATATAAGATTTGATTAGACTACCAAACCAACTATAAAACTCTACAGTAACTGTCTCATTGTGAAAAGAAGGGTATACCTAACGACAATTTTTTACACGAAATCTAGTAAATGTCAGTTTCAGATTTTTCAAAAACTTTACAATGAATTGGATAATAACAACATGCATAGCCACTGCTCTTCCAATGTGGGCATATTGGCAATACTGGAAATGGACACACAAACGCATGCTGCAGTTGGCAGCATCTATTCCAGGACCACCTGTTATACTGATACTTGGGAAACTTGTTTTCTCCATGGTTAGTTCAAAAGGTAAACATTTTTTAAAATTTTCAGATTATATAAGAACTAAATCCGTTTGTTGACCATCACAACGTGTCCTTAAGCTACTATAGTAAAAAACGATTTCTGTAACGATGTTGCTAAATCCTTTTAAGTTTTATCATTGATAATTTTAGTTGTTTCGTCAGGTAGTGCAACATCGCTTAAATAACACTGGAAAATCCTGCGTCAGTGACGAAAGCAACCAAAAAGAGGTTACGGATGACTATTCTTGTGATGATAGAGAAAAGTAGTAGTGTTGTCTTAACTCCTTTGAAAATATTCCAGGTACTTGATACTTACGAATACTGAATACGCGTTATTGAACTATCATACGATTTCTCACGTTTATCGTCACCGTTACTACTACATCTAAGATGAGTAAATTTTTTTTTCGGAAAACTAACAGCACAATTCTTTTAAATAATAATAATCATAAAAACAAATGACGAATTATTGGTCCAAATTGAACGTATCAAGCTTAAAAACCTCTCAAAAAGACATGATATTTATGCAAGGAAAGGCGCGGGGCGGTCCAAATTTTGAATTGAGTTAACCGTGTCGTGTGATATGGGGTAGTTACACAAGCTTAAACAGATTTTTAATTATTATTACGATGTTTAGTTTTCGATTTATGACGGAAAATGCAAAAAACACCTTTACCCTTCTTTTTCTTGTACCTTCAATCCACGTAGGTATTTTTTAGTAAACACAACACAAGTGGGCCCACAGTCGCAACCTGCATTTAGACCACAGTAGCAATATTATTATTGTGTAATTTATTTAATTACTGCAATTGAAATAATAATATTGTAATATTACGCTAGTTATAAAATTAACATGCGTATGAACGCACCTTTTGATAATTATCAATTCTCAGGATATATATGAGGAAGTCTTATTTTCCTGGTTATTATAATTATATATTAATTATATATTATCTGTGGTTATGATTGCCATTTGAAATTTGTGTCAGTGTTGTCTAAATACTTGCATTTCGTCAGACAGTCTGTTTGTTGATAACAGAATGGGGATGGCATAACTATTACACATATATACGAGTATACATAGAACTGACACGCCTACAAAACTAAAGACATAATTATAACTTTGCTCACGCTACCACGTTACACTGAAGAGATATTCTGTAATTGTGGATTTTATAGCAAATAAATATATTATTATTATTGATTTATTATCTTTAGTAGCGGGCAATACTTCCATACTAAATAAACTAACCTCTATGGTGTATTTACCATGCTTAGTTAAAACTCGGATATGATTATTCAGTAATTATATCTATTATTCCACTCGATATTCATTTGATAAGTACCTATGTCCTTATAATATTGCATGCTTGAGTATCTGTAATAATTAATGTACGACGTATACGCTGCGACAGTCATTGCTTTGCCACCAGGCACCCCTGGTTATTATGTATGCTAAATTGACAAAAGCTCTAGAATGTTTCGTCACGGCCTCTATGCTCTGTCTCTTCCGCTAACTACGTAGTCATGTGAGAGGTACGCGCTCTGAGGCCTCGTTGCACCGGCTCCGGCTTTAGCTGAATAAAGGGGCCGAGAGCATAAAACATAAGATTGCAATCAAATTCTAGTTAATACCTGCTAAATAAAGCGACTGAAATCTATTAATATTACCAGTATGTCGATTAGATAACTTCAATGCAATTTAAACTTTAATTTAGTGTACATACAAAGTCGACGATGATTCCGTTCGCATTGGTTTGCAAATGCATATAGGTACGTACACAGATACCTACTTACATGAGGACCGTTTTTAAATTGAAACTGATTTCAATTTTTTTATCCTGGGATAACATAAGATTTTGTTAAAAACCTAATGAAAAGATTTTTTCTATTCAGAATAGGCTTGCGTTTAACCTTCGACTGACTCCAGAAAGAGTTCTGACGAGGCCGATGATATAGCACGCTTACCCAGAAAATGCCTATTTAATCTGACCTTCAAAAGGCACCTAGGTGCTAATTCACACTGACCCCGGAAAAGAGAGTTCTACTCCATTGCTGCCCGTATAAGGAACGAAGAAGCGAAACATCGTGTTCTTATAAGCGGGAGATCAAATAAATAAGTAATCCTAATGAAAATTTTTATTTCAGACCACCTCAACATTATCTCAGCTATTATGAAAATGTATGGTCAATATGTAAAGTTTTGGTTGGGATCAGATTTGAATATATGCGTGAAAAATCCGGCGGATGTTCGAGTAAGTTTTCTGCGGAAAATCCGAGCATATTTAATTATTTATTTATTTATCAAAGGAACAGTTGCAGACTGTAAATTATTACACTCAATCAAAATAAAAAAGGCACTTAAACTAATAATACGTAATATAATATTGAAAAATTTTATGCTTAAAATTACCTTTATTGGCTGCCACATGCGTCATACTTGTGAACAGGTGCTGCTTATGGGCGCTGATCAGCTTAAAATAAATGGCTTTTGCAATAACACACACTGGTATTGTCAGTGAGACTAAATAAATTTTATGCAATAAATCTGAGTTCGTTTTTAAAAAGAGTAATTGCTGAGTTTATTGCCGGCTCTTCTCAGTAAAAAAAACCTTCCGAACCGGTATTAGAGTCAGACTATTCATAAGTGCTTGTTAACCTATTTGAATAAAAATATTTTTATTTCATTTACGGCGAGTGACTTCTAAAAACCCTGTCACGCACGGTTCGTGAATTCGATACATACAACTGACACACTTTAATAACAATTTTGTTTCCTTCAGTTACTACTGACAAGTAATAAACTTAATCAAAAAGGACCGCTGTACGAAATTATGAGAACCTTCATCGGACCGGGGATATTAACTGGAGGTAAATCTTATTCATGTACTTAATTACCTTTTCATGACTACTCCTTGTAATACTATGTGGGAACGTTTTCTAAATCTATATTTTTTTCCAAATTAACGAAACGATGATCCTTCTGTTCGCTTACTATGATTTGCTCCGGGAACGAATTATAACTTACTGTCCGCTAGAGGCGCTGTATGACCTACCTGTATAAGAAATGTTCACTAACGATTCTGTTACAAAGTCATTGGAGCATACTCATTGCACGCGCTGTTTAAAACAACTAATACATGGTTCTTCTCTTTGTTCCATGGTTCAACCAGATTGCTTAACATATTTATTTTTCTAGCACTGAGTGTGCAAGCTCTTAACTTATATCGTTTTATGTATTGACAGACCAGTTGGCTTGGTGGTTAGTGACCCTGACTGCCAAGTCGCAGGTCACGGGTTCTTTTCCCACCCAAGACAACATTTTTGTGCATGAACATGACTTTTTTGTGTCTGTATGTAAATATTTATAAAAGTATGTATTTAGAAAAAAAACAAAATAGTATATGTGGTATATCGGTTATCTGGTTTTCATAGTACGAACTCTGGGTATAAAAGAATTTCCCAGGATATTTATTAATCTTTAAACAAAATATACAATAATCAATAACTGAACTTTACGGCATTATTAGGGAAGGTAAACCATTCAGAATATATAAAGGATTTTCTTCCAGGACCAACATGGCGTAATCACAGAAAGATAGTAACTCCATCTTACAACAAGAAAGCAGTACAACATTATGCAACAATATTCAATAGAGAAGCTAAAGAATTAGCTGAGCTGTTGAGTAAAAGGGATCCTAACGTTACGTTCAATGTTTATCATGATGTGGTTTATTGTACGACTCAAACTGTTTGTCGTGAGTAATTAAATGTCCGCACATAACAGTACCTAAGTTCTCTCGCAAAATGTTGCTAGTTTTGAAAATCGAAATATATAAAGTAGGTAGTCCACAAAGGTTTTATTATAGACTGTTGGGCTACCATGACTCTGTATGGTATTATGTATTATAATGATTTCTTTCAAAATATTTAATAATACATAATTTTGTGGACTCGGTCTAATTGAATTGAGTCATTTAATAGTCTAAAGTAACTTAATCATAGCCAAAATCGATTTAATATTAATGTTATATATAATTATACATACTATATAATATGTTAAATATTGTTATTATTCTATTGATTACTCTTCTTCCAGAGACTTTAATAGGTCTATCCAAGGAGGACTCGTTTTGCCTTAATAGATTGGATGAAGTTGTCAGAATAACGCCAAGGTACTCCTTTTTTACTTTAAGATGGCAATATGTAGAGGAATACAAATGATGTATTGCTCAAAATGTTGGAACTGGCAATAGCTATCATACCTTACAATTATGCATCATTCTTCCACTTGGAATTTCCCTAAAAAGTTCGAACAGCAATGCTATTCACGAACCTAAACTTGCTCCCTCATGAACACGCGGGTAATGGACCTCTCGTCTAATTGCGGAGTCGCGAGAGAGACAGAGAAAATCATCGTCGAGTTTTATTGCAGAATGTCATAGCAGCTCCTTATCCAGAACTGCACCGACAATTTTTAAGTCATTGTAATATTTTATGCTTGCCTGTAGATGAAGTCTGTAGATTACTAATTTCAAATTCAACTTACAGCATATATGATTTAATATTTAAGACAATGACGCTATGGTGGCAGCGTACACTGATCATACGTTGGTTGTCGGGAGTTAAAAAGACGGAAGACTACTATCTCCAAATGATCGATGAACTGGCCACAGATATAATAAGCAGAAGACGGAGACAGCTAGAAAGGTCACATGTTAATGAGCACGAAGATGCTATGGGGGCCCTAGACAGATACTTAATGTGTAGTGAACTGACTGAGCAGGAACTTAAATGGGAGACTTTTAGCCTCTTTACGACGGTATGTATGTATTAAGCGAATTCTTCTCGATCTGGTCGAATATGTCCCTTATTTAACTAATGGATTTTGGTGACCTGAAACAATTTTTTTGTTTATTTACAGAGTCAAGAAGCTGCAGCTAAAATTGCGTCGGGTCTACTCCTGTATTTGGCACATTTACCTGATTGGCAGGTACTATTATTATTAATGTACAAATTGGTGATATAATTAAGTTATAAGACAGCTCAGGAGCATATACAAGTCCCGGTCTAATAAAATCTTTGACGTGTTAGTTTTATAATCAATATTGATTGACTATTCATATTCTGTAAGGTAAATTGCCTCTATGCTCTTTCTATATCTAATCAATCCCCAGGAAGGCATGTCGATTTGATTCGGCATTTTTCAGAGTGGTAGAATATCTCGCATATATTATTATGCCCTCTTTACTGTCTGGATAATAGTCTGTTATCCTTATACTTACTCCAAATCTCCAATGGTAAGTATTTCCAACTGAAATGCATTTTCAGGAAAAAGTATACAACGAAATCATTGAAATCCTCGGTCCTGAAGACAATGACGTCACAAGCGAAGACTTGAAGAAGCTACAGTATTTGGATATGGTGTTTAAGGAAGTGGTAAGGAACCTGTCAATAGCAGCTCTTATACAGCGAACTACGGAAGAAGATATCACAATTAAAAACGGTAAGACTAGATATTTCGTTTAAGATGTCAATTCAGAAGCAAGAACTCGAAGCTAACAGGTGTTTGCCTGCTTTTATATCATGCGTAACCCCATCCGTAATCAAAATCCTCTCAATTAAGACAATATCTCTCGATTATTTCCAGGGACATTAACTATTCCAAAAGGCACATCAGTACTGATTCCGATTTACGACATACACCACGACCCGCAGTATTGGGAGGAGCCTAACAAGATCAAGCCAGAGAGGTTCATGCCAGAAAACGTTAAGAAAAGAGACCCCGACGTATTCATACCTTTTAGTTTAGGAGCTATGGATTGTATAGGTAATGGCTTAGATTTTTTACGCTGAAAAAAATTACAGCAACTAATCTCTGAGATGTTGTAAGAGACGATCTAAAACAAATTCCGTGCGCACTTTGACACCCTGCATTTGTTGTTCGATAAAAGCTTTCCCAATGAAGATTGGGATCAGCAGGCAATCCGCAGTATAAAACCTTAACGATTTTCTTCTCAAATTTATCTTTTTTACGAATTATGCAAGTACCCTGTATACCATATTGCGCCATCTCAAATGTCAGTCAGAGTCAGCTGTCACCTGTGTACACTAACGTGCTGCTTCTTTGATATCATCTCCAGGTCGAGTGTACGCAAATGGCCTGATCAAGACCCTAGCAGTTCGAGTGCTGAGACGAGTGGTTCTTGAAGCTACCGGGTCACTCAATAACATGAAAATTCATGTAGCCATATCAGTTGAATGTGCCGACGGATACAATATTAGAGTCCGTCCGAGAAGCAACGGGAAGATTTATTAAATAAAGCTTACTAAGATAACTAATTGACTAAGGCATGACCGTGCGGAAATCCACTGAAAAATTTTACAGAAACAAATATCTAGTAACTAATTCCGCTGGATCTCCTTCTCTGTCAAGTCCCAAACAAGGAAACTCAACAGGAATCGCTTATCTTTAAGATGCTTCGTGTAGAAGCGAAACACGTGTTGATTTCCTGTTGAGTTTCCTTGTTTGGGACTAGACAGAGAACGAGATTTAAATAAAGCTTAATAATTATACTGAAGATTTTTATTTTACCCAATACTTTAATTGTATTTTCAATGAATAATGTAGGATCGATACTTCAAGGTGTAATCAATCATATTTTTTATGATAGTATCTGTTTTAGCCAAAAGAGTTTTGTTATAACAGTTTTTATGGTCATTAAAAAGAAAGGAGAAGTATGTTGAGTTTTATATGACATGGAGATATTTTTTATTTGTAAAAGAGGTAAATAAAATGAGAATATTAAAAACAAAATTAATATAGGAGGATTTTGATGAATAAGTGTATCTAAATTTAAGTAAATCTTAAGTTATTTATTATAAAATATCCATGCATTCATGCATAGGAATAGAAAAAATAAATGTAACACTATATTAATTAAGGAATCACAAGCCTGAGTTCAAAACAACGAGCTGAGCAAGCGCGGGAAGATGTTAATTTATATAAACACAATAAAACTAATCTTAAAATAATTTATCGTAGAATCTTCAAAGAGTACGTACTAAGAGTCCATAGAAAATTAAACACAAAAATTTGCCATCTCGCAACTCTATTGCGGATCGGTGGATGGAACAGAATAATATAAATATTGCGATTAAAAAACAGGGGTTGATCGTGAAATGGTCTAAATTTGCTAAATCGTAATAAGTAGTAGTCTAACATTTGTTCTGTATGTTTGAATCTGTAGTGGTACAAACTGCTTGTGGTAATTCTTTAGCCTCGTCATTCAAGGTAGGTAAGCTCAAGACTTACTCGTTTACGATCGGCACTTTATAGCCCACTTTATTGCCACATATTATATGTTCATGAAGGAAAAACACAAGATGTTTTTAGGGGCCCGTACTGAAAAATTATTTTTGAAAAAATGTTACCTTGCTGAGTTTCTTGCTGGTTCTTCTCAATTGAATGCTGACTTCCGAACCAGTGGTGGCTTCAGTAACTTAAAATTTGAGCTTTATCAGTGTCCTCCGCGGGCCTAAATTGAATAAATGATTGAATTTCGAAATGTTAAGCAAAAGAACCCTATAGAGACTTCAATATCCGTTTTTATCAGCAACTAAGTACAAAATGTTGATGCAGTTGTAGAACTTAGGCGGCGTCCATTAATTACGTGAGGTGTTTAGGGGGGGGGGGGGGGGGGGGGTCGAGCAAAACCTCACATATTCTCACGTGGGGGAGACGGTCACGACAAATATCACGTAATATTTTGTGCTGCAAGGAACTAAAATTACCTACGCGAAAACTGGGTAACGAAGTATAAAAAATATTCACTAAATATGCGTGAACCACAAGAAAAATTATGATTGCAGTTATATGAACGGGACAAATTAGCCGTAACAAATCTGACGTGAGATTAACGGGGGAGAGGGGGTCGCACGACATCTCTCCAAGAGGGGGTCGAAAAATCGCCAAAATCACCCCACGCAATTAATGGATGCCCCCTTACCTGCTCAGGGCAATTGTGTAATACTCTAATACTCTCTGAATCGTAGTTGTAGTAAATTAGGATTACACCGTCAGCACTACGACTGCTGTCCCAGTTACGCGCGCCGAACCACCAATCTATTATTTAAATAGGCTTCCACATTTAATCCGAGAGAGTTATAATATTCGGGTGCTACTCCCAGATGAACTATCTATATTTGTATTATATGTATTTAGATAAATAAAAAGTAGTAAGTATATGTAGTATATCAGCTATCTGGTTTCCATAGTACAAGCTCTGCTTAGTTTGGGATCAGATGGCTGTGTGTAAAAAGAATGTCCCAGGATATTTATTTTATTTATTTATTATTATTGTATATTATATATATATATTTGAGAAAGCAGATGACTGCAGTCTACCTGATGTAAAGTAGAACTGTAGTCCAAATGCGAGAACCGCTAGTGCCAGTACAGGAGTGTACAACACAAGGCGCCCTCACTCTGCCGGCCCGCAAGGTGCTTTCAAAAGATTCAAGATGTTTTCAAAAACAGTTTCTATGGAAATAAACACAAAAAAAGTCCTAAATCAAAAGAGTCTTTTAATGAATGGAACCCTACGTGCACGAGGCTCTCTCACTTTCGTCCCATCGTTAGTATTCAGAGTAAGTACAGAGATACAAGGTCTTTTATTTACGGAGCTTAATGTCGACATTATACGCCGCCATCAATAGGTAAGGGAAAAAACATTCATTTTAAGCATACAAAATACTCAAAAATGAAGTAAGGTGATGAAATTGTAACATATTACTAACCCAATATTGTTATTCTATGCAAATTGTTCTTTGTACGTGCAATCGTGCTGTGATTCAGGAAAAGATAATTTTGTTACTTGAATATAAACTGTAAGCTCTTGTAAAAACAGGTCAAAATTCATTGGTGCATCTGATAATATTTCATCAAGATAGCAAACAGGGGCTCGATTCTGTAAGGAAAATGACTCTAACTCGAGGATGTTTCGTCGCGGCCTCCGTGCTCTGTCTCTTTCGCTAACTACGCTCATACTACTAATCACGTGAGAGATAAGCTCTCCGAGGCCTCGGTGAAACGGCTCGCCGACGAAGTCTGTATTAGCTGAATAACGGGGAAGTAGGTGTCACATAAAGTTAAGATCCTTAACCTAGTTCATTTTGAGGGCTTGTGCTCCACTTTCGGCCACAGAACAAATGTTGATGCACACAAATGATTGTGCTGCCCCATTATAAAGTTAATACAAACTTCGTAGACGAGTCAGCGCAACGAGGCTTCGGGGAGCGAACCTCTTGTATAATTACGTAGTTAACGAAAGAGACAGGGCAACGCCGCGATGAAACGTCGGCGAGCTTGTCCCATCCATCTTACACTTGAACCCCCGCAATCGAACCCTCGACCGTGTGACAACCAAGGTATCTAATACGTTAACTGTCGTTTTGTGGTTTCAATGAGCAAAATGGAATTCAACTATTTCTGTGACATGTACACAATAAACATGCTCATCTGCCTATTAATCTACGCTAATATTATAAAGAGGAAAGATTTGATTGTTTTTTTGTTTGTTTGTTTGCATTGAATAGGCTCCGAAACTACTTGACCGATTTGAAAAATTATTTCACCGTTAGGAAGTTACCTATCCCTGGGTGATATAGGCTATATTATATTTTTTTGAAATAGGCGTCCATACTAAAACACCAATAATGTAACCCAAGGTGTAAAAAAAATCCTTAAATCGCGTGCGCTGCCAAAACTATCGATGACAGAAAGAACAAAATAATGTTACTTCCCTCGGGAACGCGGGTGAAACCGCGGGGGACAGTTAGTACTTATTTATATGATTCTAGTATACTTATGTTTATTAATTATGTTTGTACATTGCAATATCTCTTTGAATATTCTTGAATAGTGGATAACAATTTTCTGAGTAACAAATCAATAATTGGGATTAAGGGCTAAATATATACATAAACGATAAATTCTGTAACTGCCAGCAATGTGAGTCGGTGCACAAATAGAAGAACTAAGATCATTTATGAGTGGTTATAAATGGTAATCATTGGAGGGAATCCATTCATTATAATCTGCAGGAAACTTGACAATATTGTAGGTATTTGATAAAAAAAAAACAAAATAAATATTTTTATAAATTAAGTTAATATTTTTTGTCATTTTTTTTTAAATGGTATGATTTTACCACACGCTCTATTCACGTAAGTTAAAGATACGAAGGGGATCTGCACAAGCGGTCGTAGGGGGTGGCGAACGGGGCAATCGCCCGGGGCCTCGCTCTTGCAGGGGCCTCGCGCAAACATAACACACATACAAAATATATATGAATTTCAAATATTATTTATTTGTATAACTTTAGCATTTCTAGTCAAACATGACAAATACCTAAACCAAACAACCAGACTTACTTTCGCATCACATACCTACTTTTCACGAAGGACAAAGGGCCTCGCAATGACCTGCCGCCCGGAGCCTCGCTCTGGGTAAGGCCGCCGCTGGGGATCTGAATACAAAAATAAACGGTTACTAACTACTGAATACCAAATACCATGAATTGAAGGAAGTATCTAAACATCTCATGACTGTATGTATTTTGACGTAACTTTCTACGTTATTAAGTTAAATTCATACTTAGGTAACTTGGACACATAAAGGCATAACAGAGTTAGTCAAAATTTCAAATAACGCTAATATTCAATAGTTAATACATCCTCGAGGGGGCGTAATACATTTTTGTGGCACTAGACTTGAAAATAATACATTCATAAAAAAATAAAACACAAAACAAGGCTCTCAAAATAACTGACATTACCAAAGTAACGAATAGAAAAATTACATTCTGATTTTATTGTTAACTTTTTTATTATAAAAGTTTTTTTAAAATAGCCCCAAAACTTTGGAACTCGGTTGAAACTGCGGGACAAAACATAAATTATAAATAAATGAACCATTTTTATCGCATTGATACGTAACCCAAAAAACCTTAAGACCTTATTTGTGAACCCCAGATAATATTGCAAATTACACAAATAATTATTGTTCACGTGTTTTATATCGTTTTTAAACTACTGAGTTATAATACCATTGTAATATTATACACTACATTTTCCGCAGGGTAGTCAGTTCCTCATTGACGCTAGTGTGGATTGATTGTATTGGAGATCTTAAGGTGAGTGAGAAATAAGTAACAAATAGTTAATCTGCACATATTTTTTTTCATTCAAGAGCAGTTTTAATTATTATTTTTTACAAAATAGCTGGGATTATATAGAACTAAAAAAAATAAGCAAAACATTAAAACCAATTCGAGTTTTCTTTTTTTTATTTACTTTCGTTAGTTATTATTGTAATCAAATAAAACAGTTTATTGTCATAACTGTATATTGCGCCATTTGAAACTAAAATAACTGATTAATATTATTATCTATACATACAACTCAAATATTTTTACCGTGTACTCATAAAGTAACTTCTACGCTAGAGAGACACAACACAATAGAGAGGGACTTTTTTCACGTTGTAGCGAAACAGCCGGGAGAGCAGTGAACAACATAATATAAGTACATATATGCTAATTTTCTTTTGCAATTTTTTTAAATTGAAACCGACTCATGGCATTTATGTTTCAGAATGCTCTGGCTGTGGTTATTTTCGGCGATGTTAGTATTGGGATCAACTATCTGGTTGAGATGGAGGTACAAGAACAGGAGACTACTGGAGATAGCTAATAAGTTTCCAGGGCCACCGACGTTGCCTCTCCTGGGGAATGCTTGGCAGTTGATGTGCCAGCCTGAAGGTATGTATCTGTTTTTTACGCTTTGGCCAAAACGCGAGGTATGCAATGCTTTTTGTTGTATGATGTCTTAGATCTGGTGATACTGGTGGCGATAGTAAGAATGTGGTTAACTAAAGCACTTATAATAAATAATAATAAATAAATATCCTGGGCCATTCTTTTACACACGGCCATCTGATCCCAAACTAAGCTGAGCTTGTACTATGGAAACCAGATAACTGATATACTACTTTTTATTTTTCTAAATACAAACATATGATGGGTGGGAGTCGAACCCTCGACCTGCGACTTGGTAGTCAGGATTGCTAACCACCAAGCCAACTGGCCTGTCACCTCCTCTGAAAAGATCCCTCGGAAGAACCTGGGTGAAACCACGTCAAGCTGCTATTTTATACACAGATAAAATTCAAAGAAACATTTACTAGAAGAGGTGACTTAGGGTCATTACCTTGTCATCACGCTATACTCGTATAATTATGCAAATAACAAATCCACCGACTACTTACATAAGCCTGGTCAGTCAGTGCCTATGTATACAACGTGCACCAGGAAAAATGGATATATCTGCCTAGTAATTAAAGTTATTACACAAGACATTAATAAGTAGTCTTATGTACTTACCTATAATTTTAATTATGTACTTTGGATATATCTACATCTGCTGCGTAATAGATTGGTACTTATTTTACCTAAGGGTGACTTACACAGGTCACTTGAACAGATTTGACCTGTAACGCCGAGGTCTTAAGGTTCAAATCCATTCGAAAGCTGTGGCTTTATAATAAAAGTACCACGAAATAATACGTACTTGGTAGATGCTCTAGATACGTATGTAGAAGATCACTAAGGGCTTCTACACTATAAATAAGTACATCAGTTCCTGTGAATGTGCGCATAATTGGTACGATTTTGTTCAGACAATTTGTTCAACAGAGTAACAGTTTACCTGACGGTAAGTGGTCAGCGCCGCCTATCTATAGACATAAGCCTGGAGTTTTGCCAATATGTACCTACGGAAGCCTGGAAAGCAACTGGCTCTCATAGCACGTTAGTTGGCCAGAACACACCTGTGACAGATTTTCAACGTGTTTCGATAGGGTTGCCCATCAGGCTACAAAGTAATGCATCATCATTGGTTACTTACACTGCTCTCCTTCACCGACATTTGAAGTTAATTGAAGGTCTGATCTAAGGACGTTTACGGCGTACCTCTTAGAAATAATAGTTAATTGTTATACAAGAGTGCAAAGTTGCATTTTAACCGCGTGCTCAATTTTGATGACCGAGCAAGCGAAGGATTCAAAAATTAGAACCCTGAGCGTTAGCGAGGGAATCTAAAGAGCACAAGGTGAAAAATCTTTGCACTAGAGTGCAACACGTAACTTTGCATCCCACCTCAGCGAGGATTTTTTTTACCCCCTTTTGCCACTTGAGGCCAGGCTATAGTCTTTCGACCATACTGCCTAGTCGGGAGGAAATTACTAAATGTAAAAAAAAAAGAAAATGGCGTGCGCAAAGCAAATAAAAAAAAAGTACACCTAGAAGGTTCCGAGTCTAAGTTTTTAACAAATTAAATAGGTTGTATGATAAATTCGGCTCCATGGAGGTAGGAGTAAATAGGTTTATTGATGTTTTAAATTCACAAACACACGTGACACGATGTTCTAAATTCAATTTACTTTATCTCTCTAGAGGATAAAAACGGCTTTAAACTCAGTTATCGAAGAGCAAAAATACTCTTTCCGAAATGGGGGGATGAAAAAGATTTTTAAGTTTGTTATATTAAAACAACAGTTTAGGTTTAAGTTCCTTAAACTTGTTTTATCTGGAAATTTCTATATAATTATACACTATATTTTTAATGTAAATAAATGTAATTGTACAATAACACAATTATTATAAATATTCGCACGCCTATTAACTCTGATGAAGTAAACCGAAGACTTACTGAGCCCACAATTTGGCCATTTAAGTCCCATCGTGGTTTGTGGAGACAATGCTGGGTACCTTATCCAACGTTTAAGATGATTATAAAATAACTAGCTGTCCCCGCGGTTTTACCAACGTACCCGAGGGATATCACATTTTCCCGGGATAAAAAGTAATCTTTATGTTATTCCAGGATATGCTTTATTTATGTGCCAAGTTTCATCCATATCCGTTTAGTAGTTTATGCGTGAAAGAATATCAAACATACTTACATACAAATCTTTATTCTTTATAATATTAGTATAGATAAAACTGATTATCCAGATAAATGTTCGAATATATTTTATTAGCTCCACTTAGCTCTGAGCAGCTTAATCGGATAATAAGGCTTCAGTAACTTTAAATTTGACCTACATAAGTGTCCTGCCCTCCGCGGGCCTAAACTGATTAAATTATTTTGAATTTGGATTGATACCTAACTATTTTTCCAGAGTTCGTTACGGTAATCAAAGACATTATGAATGAGTATGGAGAGGCAGTCAGATTTTGGCTAGGTCCCGATCTGAATTTTATTCTTAGTAACCCAGATGATCTGAGGGTAAGTAAATAATTGATGAAAATTAGGACAGTTAATCTAAGCGTCTGGAAAGAAATAATTTATTTAAATTGCAGGTATTTCTTTCGAGTTCAAGAACTAGCTGCAAAGGTCCCCAATACAAGTACATGGCAGCAGTCCTGGGTGGTGGAATTCTGAGTGGTTCAGGTAAGATTGTCCTAATGATACGCCACCTTTTAATTTCCCTGACTTCCCAACTCATGTAAAAATTACATGATGTGTAATTTAGGAGCCGACTTACATGTATATTGGATAGTAAAAATAGGCATTAATCACTTAGATGTTTGATTTCCAACGAGTCAGCTTTAAGTACCTTTCTTAGAGTATCTTTTAAATTGCAGGCCCTTCCTGGCGCAAGCATCGCAAGATCGCTACACCGAACTATGGCAAACGAGCCATCGGTAGTTACAGTGATATCTTCAACAAGGAAGTAGATCTACTTCTAGAGAAGTTCAAAAAAGTTGATAAAAGCAAACCGTTTGATATTTATGAGAAAATTGTGCAGACTACCAGTTATGCCGTGTGCCGTAAGTATCAGGGGCTCGATTCTGTAAGGAAAATGACACTAACTCGAGGATATTTCGTTGCGGCCTCTATGCCGTGTCTCTTTCGCTAAGTACCTAAGCAATCACGTGAGAAGTAAGCTCTCCGAGGCTTCCGTGCGGCGGCTCGCCGACGGAATTTGTATTATCCGACTAAGGGGGCAGGGGTTTAATCCTGTAAGGTAAATTACACTAGCTCGGCGATGTATCGTTGGGGCCTACACGCCGTGTATCTTTTGCTAACTTCGTAATCACATGAAAGGTAGGTTCGCTCTCTGAGGCTTCGTTGCGCCGGCTTGCCGACGAAGTTTATAGAAATTACCTGAACAAAGGGGCAGTAACTTCGTCTTGGTTCTTAACCCCTTTAAAAAATGGCAGATATTACTGTTGTGTGCCTACCATTGTAGCTCCCAAACAAATGGAATTGGATTGGGATTTCAAGACGAGTTGAAAGCAATTTAGCCGGGTTAGATCTTCGTTCTTTTTATGAAAATTTGTCTATTAGTTATGAGCTCTTTGACAAATTGGTGTGAGAATTACATAAATATACATTATAATGGATTTATTTTTAAGTGGGTACTTTTATCTTTTACTTATTTGTCTGAATATTTATTTTATATGCATTACCAAATAAACCAAACCAAGTGAAATTTTTACAAGATACCTTTCACACACAATCATCGAATTTGATATCATACCATGCTGAGCTTTTGCTCACTCGCTTTTGGAAACCAGACAACTGAAATACTATAACATTTTAATGTAAATGTAAACACTTTTGTTAATGACTAGATGGATGAGAATTCATTCAAAAACTTCATCGTGGTAGTTTGGGTACATTCAATAGCGAACTCTTCTTTCTTCTTCTTTCTCTTCTTAATTTGGTTACGCAATTTTCAGAAACTCTTATGGGACTTACCAAAGAACAGACTAACGACTTGCCATACCTACAGAAAATTATCGAACAAACTCCCAGGTAAAATTCGTTTATTTATTACTATCATCTTAAACCAAAATAAAAAAAAATCGTTTTAAAATTAAAAGATAATCTAGAATAAATTTCTTCTTCTATCTTCATTTTAGGATATACGATATAGTATTCGCACGAATGACGAAATGGTATTTACAAATACGACCTGTCTTCTGGATGACCAACTATAATAAGGAGCAAAATAATTTCTTAAACATTACTACAGAATTCAGTCGAACAGTAGTGCAACACAGAAGGGAGAAACTCAAAACGATTTTGGAGAAACAGAAAGTAGATTTAATGAACTCAGAAGAAGACGCGATGGGTAACACACAGTTGAGTGTTATCGACAGGTTTATTTTATCGACAGAAATTGAAGAAGCCCAACTTTTGAAAGAGACATTCACTATTTTCACTTCCGTAAGTATCTTCGTAAGAATTTGTTTAACCACTATATTGTTATAACTTTTAAACATACAGATAAAAAATGTTATTTACAGTGTCAGGAAGCTTCAGCAAAAATAACATCGTCCCTTCTGCTGATGATGGCTTTTCATCCCAAATGTCAGGTAAAGATCACCAACTGTTCAAAATACATTAAAAATATTGTCGTAAATAAAGGACACTATTAATGATAACATCATTTCGACAGTCATTTGAAATTTGTTTAAACTTGAGACTGATAAACCAGATACCAAAGGCGATTGTAATGTTTCGCCGGCAAATTTTATATACCTTTGTAGCAGTATACTTCTTCTAGGAAAAATTGTATTTAGAAATAAAGAGAGTAATCGGCGACAAGGACAGATGGGTAACTGATCAAGATCTGAAGCGGATGGATTACCTGGAGATGGTTTTTAAAGAGGTACTGCGGCTTTTCCCAATTGGGGCTATCCTACAGAGAAGTATAAATGAGGACATTAAATTAAGTAAGTACCTACCAATTACAAATCTATGTCGTAGTGATAACGACTGGCGAGGACGCCATCATATGTTTTATTTTCCAGATTCAAACACTCTCCCAGCTGGTTCTTCAGTGGTAGTACCAATATACCACTTGCATCGAACGCCTCGATTCTGGGATAGACCTGATGACTTCGACCCAGAGAGGTTCAGCCCTGAGCAAGTAAAACGGCGCCACCCCTATTGCTATATACCTTTTAGTTTGGGACCTATGGATTGTTTGGGTTTGTTTTGAATCAATAATATTTGCTTGTTATTTGGGCTTGTAGCTTCAGTAACTTTAAATTTGACCTTCATAAGTGCCCTCCGAAGGCCTAAACTGAATAAATGGTTTTGAATTTTGAATTTTTTGAATTTTTTCATTGTACTTAAGAAAAATTACTTGATAAAAACAGATTGTCATTAAGCTATTTTATTTTTATTTTAGGGAGATTTTTTGGAACAAAGTTAGTAAAAATGATATGTGTAAGAGTGTTACACGAATTCGAAATATCATCTTTGGTTACATACAAGGATCTGAACACCATAATATCAATATCTGCAGTACCAAAAGACGGGTTTAATGCAATTTTGACTCCGAGAAAAAGAAACGGTTATTCGGGAAATACCTCTTAGTTGTAAACAATCTCGTATAAATTGGCACATTTTGTGGAATAAACATAATATAGATATATTTTCATCGCATTATCAATAAGGGTATATGTTACGGTTTTGTAAGAAATAAATTTTATTAAAAAATTAAGCATTTTATTACAGTAATAACATTTTTTAAGTAAGTACTTACCAAGAAAGTTCTACACAAACCTCCATATATAACTTTGGATAACATAACGTTTGTATCACATTCCCGACGAGCAGTTTGGTTTTCGAACCAAACACTCTTGTGTTCAACAAGTCCATAGAATCGTTGAACACATCTCTAGTAAATTCCAAACCGGTATATTGACAGGCGCGCTCTTCTTCGACGTGGCGAAAGCGTTTGACAAAGTGTGGCACGACGGCTTAATTTTTAAGCTTTACTCAATGGGAGTGCCACCGAGGCTCGTTATCATCTTGCGAGACTTCTTGTCGAATCGTCACTTTCGCTACCGAGTCGAGGGGCGCGTCCTGTCAACACCATATCCCATTCGCGCCGGAGTCCCGCAGGGTTCGGTGTTGTCACCCCTGTTGTTTGCGCTCTATACGAGCGACATGCCCAGGACCAGTGACACTCACTTGGCCCTGTTCGCGGACGATACGGCTATTTACTCTTCAAGTAAAAGCGAATCCCTCCTTTGCAAACGACTCCAATGCGCAGCCAACGCCTTAAGCGAGTGGTTCCGCAAATGGAGAATCGAAATCAATCCCCTCAAAAGTCAGGCTATCCTGTTTTATAGAGCCTTCCGCGAATCCTACCGACCCTTTCCCGCGTCACCCATCACCATGTTCGGCGCGCCTATCCCTTGGGAGAGGCAAGCCAAATATTTAGGTGTCACTTTGGATGATAGACTTTCCTTCGGTCCTCACATTAACACGGTGCGTAACCGCGCCGCGTTCGTGTTAGGCAGGCTCCACTTCCTCATTAATGCTAGGTCTAAATTGGCCCTCAAACGCAAAATCAGACTGTATACCGCGTGTATACGCCCCATAATGACGTACGCGTGTGTAACTTTTGCACACGTCGACCCCAAGCGGATCCAGAGATTCCAAGTCCTCCAAAATAAGTTCATGCGCAGAGCCACGGGTGCCCCGTGGTATATGCGTAATCTCAATCTCCACATGGACTTAGGTTTGCCGACCATCAGGCAATTTATCAAAAGGGCTTGTCGCCGCCATTTCGATCGGGCAATAAACCATAAAAATCCCCTCATTGTGCAGGCCGCGTCCTACACTCCGTCCCGCATTAGTCGCATTCGCAGACCGAGGCACGCCCTCGCCGAGTCTGACGACGACATAACAAAAGCACAGACAGCTGCAGCCGAATCTGCAACTCGCGATCATCCATCACACACACAAGGCCATCAGCCTCGCTACCGTCCTCGCCGGCGTGGACGTAAGAAACCGCGCTCTCCTTAATATGTTCATTGTAGAGTTTTTTTGTTTTATTATTGTTATGAAATAAAGAACCACTAATAATCAGATAAAGTAAAGTCTTTGATTTAAAAAGGCCCCCCACGCAACACCCTGAGCCCGAGGTTCGAGCCCCACAGGGGGCACCCTCAGTGCGCTGTTGCTTAAAATTTTGTATTTCGGTTGAGAGCCCTAAGCGCTCACCGATATTGTCCGCGTAAGGGTGTCAGAGCCATCTGAGGCTAACACCTTCGTCCATTCAAAAAAAAAAAAAAAAAAACGTTTGTATCAGTTTTAGTTGCGCTATGTAGACAATGATGTAGACTATGCAACACTGATTTACATTGCAGATGTCAAGTCATAAAACTCTGACAACTGTCAAAGTCAAAAATAGTCTGGACGCATTTAGGTTAAAAGTGCGTCCTAATTTTAAATTAAATCATATTTAGAAAAGTCGTTATTCACTCAAATGAGTTTAACATAACTTACGATATGGCTACATTTTCAAGATTTCATAAAATTGCCCTATTGAGCCTTGGTGCAGTCGGTGGAGGCTTAGCCTATTATCATTTAAACACTGGCAAAAATGAAAGAAAATATGGAGTCTACAACTCATGGACAACGAATTATACGCCAAGTATAAAGTGGGAAAAGAATTGGGACCAGTAAGTTTCTATTTTTTTTGCTTCTCTTGGCTATTCTGTCTCCAAAAATTTTGTATGTCAAGTCAATCAATTATATTTATGTATGCGGGTTCAATAGGTATATATTTATATACTTACTTACCTAAACTTCTATAAATATATTTACTTATGTTGCTATCGTCATTAGATTGATAATTATCAAATGCAATGAAAATTATTACACTACAATCTTACATTTCTGTCATGACCTACATATACATTTGAGTTTGTTTACATCAGAGTCGAGTTTTTTGTTTAGTCACAAAAATAATGGATGCTGCCAAATGTGTGGGGCAGAATAATGATTAGTCATGCCTCTAAAACGCAATATGTATTGAAATCATTTATGAAATTAAAGTGACTTAGAAAGCACCATTATACTTATGATACTTAGCTCTGAATTATATTGATCAAGCACCTCCTGGTACATTTATTTACACACAGCCATCAGTCCCAAACTAAATAGTGCTTGTACTATGGTAACCGGATAGGTTTTTTTTTTTATTATTAAGGAAAATAATTTATTGCTTATTATTATAAACACCTGAGATCATACCCAGCAATAGTAACACATAGGTAATATTAGTCATTACCTAATTCACACAATCATGTATTTAAATTCTCTTTTGATTCAAATGTTTGTTTAAATTAACTACTTTATGAATATTGACACCAGAAAACAACAAATGGCCATGTTCTTGTCTTGAAATTTCAATGTATCTCATAGTATTACTTATTTACATAATATGTTAATGTTTGTCAAGATTATCTACAATTTATTGATAAATATATATTAGGGAAATAGGGTTCCATTGATGCAACATCACCTCTAAACTACTGAACATATTGGGATGGGACTGTTTCCATTCAATTTGAAATTTTTCCTAAGTTGTTTTAGTCTATATATGATATTGATAAATACGGGTAAAACCAGAGGGTCAACTAGTCTATTTATATATATGTTTTTATATATTTTTGTACATTTGATAAAGGTAAAGGGCTCAATGTTTAGTTTTCCATTTCAGTCGTGAACCTGAATCAATTGTCAGACCCCAAAGATCAGATCAACCAGATGAAGAGAACAAATTCAATGAAAGAATTGAGAAGGCCAGGAGCAAGGCAGTCAGACATTTGTTCCTGATCAGGCATGGACAGTACAATGTTGATGGTAATAATGATAAAGAAAGGATATTAACTGATTTAGGTAAGATTCTGTCAATTAATTTTGTTCCTCTTTAGGCTGTGTGGTTACCACATGTTTACCACATTACTTACCACATCAATATATGAAGGCTAAGCTTGGCACATTAAATAAATAAATAAAATAAGCCTTTATTACTGTTTACAAAATGTTACTAAATAAAATATATTTTACTGACAATCCGTTAAAGAAACATATATTGTCCTTCGACAAAGGTTACATAAAGTTTTCCATATTTTTCTGTCCTTTGCTTTTCAATCTATTCTCCAAGCATTATTATCATCCAAATTCACAATCATTCTGCACTGTAATGTAACATAAATATTTATAGTGGGACACAAAAAATATTTATGGTATTTTGTTTCGTATTTAAAACTATGTGCATAAATCTTTTATGTCAATATAGTCTGCCTTTATATAATAGAAGCTAAGCAAGCTCCAATGATTTGCAATCCTACATTGTTATCAATTATGGATCTTTAGATGAGATAACAGATGGCATGTGAATGCCATTCAAAAACGTGTTGCTGTCAATGTACAGTGCTTTTGTTCTAATCTGCATCTATTGATCTGGTAGGTAATTGTAAGATGCTGCAGTTAAACCTTATCACAAACCCATAGAGTTGATATTTCTATGACATTCCTCATCATCAAAACAGCCTACTTAGTATGACTAGTTTAGGAATTACCTTACTTTCCTTTGAGCAAGTGCTGCTCAAATTCTATTACATTCTGTTTGTATTAACATCCTTCATTGAAATTCATTGGCCACCTATAAACAACCTTACGAACCGGTATTAAAAAATCAGACTATTCATATTTGAATAAAATTATATTCATTTTTATTTATTCCAAATCAGTCAAAAGTATGTCATATATAATTTCAGGTAGAGTTCAAGCAGATCTAACTGGTCAGAGGCTTGCATGTCTCGACATCAAATGGGACTTACTAGTTCGGTCAACAATGACCAGAGCTCAGGAGACAGCAACTATTATAGCCAAGCATCTTGACAAAACTATTGATGTTAAAGACTGCCAATTGATCGAGGAAGGTGCTCCAATACCGCCAGAACCGCCTGTGGGCCATTGGCGTCCGGAACCGAGAGTATGTTTGATAAATTTATAATTAAAGTAATATCATTTTAGAGTAGTAAAGCTCTTAGTGCAGAGTTCGTCCGGGGAAGTACTACCACCTTACCCATTTCCGCCGTGAAGCAGTAGTGCAATTGTATTACTGTGTTTCGGTTAGAAAGGTAAGGTGGCCAGTGAAATTACAGGCACATGAGACTTAACAACTTCACGTCTCAGGGTCGACAACGCATTAGCGATGCTCCTAGTGCTGCAAATGTCCATAGGCGGCGGTGACCACTTACCATCAGGTGGACCGACTGCTTGTTTGTCGGCCCAAGCGGTATAAAAAAAAAATCATGGTCCGCACAATGGTTGTTTTGTCACTTGGGAATTGACAAAAATTACTATAAAATTGATTTGTATTATAGAATAATCATAATTATTGCATGCTATATAAAGTAGTTGCTATCAGAGGAATAGGCACGAACATCTATTACAGGCGTAGCATGATCGTATCGAGTGCGTTAAAAAACATGTTTGTATGGAAAATTTAATAACGCGCATTTCTTGATGTTGCGCGATGGTTCAATTTCCCATTGGCGCACTCGATACGTAGCCGATACGCTTACGAAAGATGTTCGCGCTCAGCACTGTACAGTGCCAGTTTTGATGCCACAAAATAAGTGTTATTTTGTTTTAAACTGTATGTGCTGACCATGACCGACGAAACATCTAACAGAGGCAAATACTGCTTCTGATATTTTAATTTTGTGTATTTGTGCTTGTAGTTGAACTCTTTTGTTGTGATTTTCATTTTATTTTTGCTTTCTATTAGATGTTGCCATTTCATTGAAGACATAATGAACCTCACAGAGTATAAAGTTTTTAAAATAGTATCATAATGAAATGCAACCAAACTAAATATAATACATTTATTTATGTGCACTCATATTAGTTTTTTTTTATTTTTCTTTGTATGTCCTCTGCACTATTTTTTAAACTTTGCATGTTACTTTACAAGAAACTCATCTGTCATTTATTATACTGGCCAGTTTTGAATTGTTCCATCTCCATTTAAACATATTAAAAACATTTCTGCTCACATTAACTTAAGTATAAGGAAATGGAAGATTGATAAATTACTTTAGTGAATCATGCATGCCTTGTGAAACTCAGTCAGCTTCAATCAAAAATGTACTGTCCTGCCATCTCAATAAGACTGATGATCCAGGACCACATAAATATCATAAATTCAGATATTTACAATAAAATAAACAAACCAAAACAAACTTTCCTCTCTTCCAAAAAAAAATGAAAATCCAACTTGGGTATTAATCATATAAATTAGCTCATTTCTAAAAGCGTCAATAAAAAACGTACCGTCCCCCATCCAAATAAGACTTTATCTCCAACTGGGCAGTATAATAATGAAGTATGGTCTCGCACGTGTAGCAGTTCTTCCAGGACAGCGCGCGCATCGAGGCTGGGTTCCGTCGGTACTTCCATAGGGCGCCGCCGGACCAGACACAGGACTCGTACACGCTACTCGTGTGCCACGCTAATGTTATACGATTCTTTGTTTGCAAGTAAGTGTACATTTAAACATCCTGCCCCTTTATCAAGGTAATATGAACAACGCCACAACAACGCCTCCAAGAGCTGACCTCTCACGGGATGACAGATTTCTTTTTACGATAGAGACAGAGCTAAGTGGGCCGTGAAACAATATTGAGCTCGTGCAACTTCCAGTGCCTTCTATTGGCGTCTGCGCACTTTTCTCCAAAAAGACTTTACCACCCGCGTTCTAGTGGGATTTAATGTATCCCAGGATAGCCTATGCTCATTCGGCATAATGTACCTCCTTATGCCTAATGGTTACGGACATTACCCTCCACATTACAAAACTCACACTATCTCTTTATGTTATTAATATAGATATTAAAGCAAACGTCTCGCGCTTTTTTTTATTATTTCTGACGGGATTGCAATTGACCTCAATCTCACCTGATGGTAAGTGAAGATGAGGCCCAAGATGAAGCATGCTTTCCCGTTAGTAGCGTATTCACTCTTAACTTAAAGAGCCCGGTCACTCGGGAATAGTGTAACTTTCTATCGGAGAAATAATGTTTTGTCCACAACCATCCATATACACACAATATCATAAAATTTGCACTCTCTCCTTATACAGTGGACCCCCGCTAATACGGCCCCTGTCTAATCCGGCACCCCCTGTAATCCGACATGCCTACCACTGTTGAATTTGTTGGAGGCCATATGCATTTGGGTATATACTGGCACAGTATAAATGCAAAGTGTTTGTAATCTATTCGATATTTGAGTGTTGTTCTTTGAGTGTTCAAGTGTCTTTAACACAAGCAATAAATGTTCCTGGTAAATAACCACTGTTTAATTCAGTATTTCCATTTGAATTTGGGTACACAAACATTATTTAGGCAAATCTTTAGATAGTATCTAATCATTTTTATCTGTAATTTTAAATAAATAAATATCGCGACTCTTAAGCAGTACTCTATAGTCCGACAAATTCGATAGTCCGACACTGCCCTGCAAAACGTTTGTCGGATTACCGCGGGTTCACTGTAATACGAGTCTTATCCTGATGTTCTATACATTCATATGTAACTAGTTATAGCTTGCACACATTGTGTGACGGATCAGTGCATTAAAGATCTTGTGAAGGAAGCACGTCTATAATTTAATAATTTTAAGATAATTACATAAAACCTCTAAATTTCAGAGCGCTCCAGTTCCCACCGGAAGGCTGGCTGCGGATATCACTGAACCACGCGTCAATAACTTGGATATCAATAATGCCGAACGGCAACGTGGTTCTCCGAGCGCTGAGCGACACCGGCCACATGGAGCCGAAGTTTATCACCAGCCGGTAAACAGGTGCCTCAGTAGTGTACCATAGGCTAGACAGCTATTAGACTTTTTTATATTAGTTTTTTTTTTTATTTTGATAATTATGCACAATTCCGCGTCAATATTATGACTGTAAATAAAAGATATCCAATGCCGCCCAAGTATATCATACGCTGGTATACATATGCCCCCGTAGTGCAATGTATTAATACATGCTTTTAAACGCCTACATCTTCAATAAGAATCATGGTATAAAAATGTCCTGACAACATCTACCGCAAGCGTATTGCCATCGTATCGAATTCGTGCGCCAAAAAGCTGGTTTGTATGGAAAATTGAACACCGCGCATACCGTGACGTTGTGCGATGTTCAATTGACGATACACTTACGATAAATGTTCGTACTCAAGGTGAATATGAAAGTCCTCATCACATGTCACGTTTGGACCTAAAATGTATTTGGTGGAACGGGGTCGCATTACTGATACTTCTGCCTTCTACGGGGACAATGGGCGTATGTAGTGGGAATGTGGTAGTGCAAGAGTGGGATAACATGAAGCCGTGGTATAACACCGGTACTGCTTTCTTAGCATTTTTTAGTCTGGCTTTGCTATTAGTGAGCTTAAAATTTTATTATGCATTTAACAATTATCGAGAATGTTTTTCTAATTGATTATGAAGTTGTGAATCGTAAATGGCTTTAACCCAGGGTAAGTTAAAGTAAGATAAGCAACTTCGTTGCGGATGCCCCATGTGGGGTTCG
Organism: Habrosyne pyritoides; assembly: GCA_907165245.1. Classification (NCBI taxonomy): domain Eukaryota; kingdom Metazoa; phylum Arthropoda; class Insecta; order Lepidoptera; family Drepanidae; genus Habrosyne; species Habrosyne pyritoides. The sequence goes on from OU015606.1 coordinate 4,052,610, forward strand.
GACTCGGCTCGAGGTATCGTTGGGGGCAAACGAGAAATTATTACTAAGCATTATCAAGGCAATGTTAATTTCTGCGCAAAGTTGACGATACGCTTTAGTGAAAATAATAGCACACATTTTGTAGTTGGCTGCGCTATTCTGTACTCGCACTAAATTCGAATGCATGAATTTATTTAATTTCTGATGTTGCTAGATTAAAAATATTTTATTTTTTGCCAGTCTGAAGTTAGGGTTTAATGCAACGCGACTTATTTAAAAATCTAAATCAGTACGTACAGTAGGAGCTCTGCTGACATCACTTATGATTCAAAATAACTTCAGGCAGGTAAACTTAGCATTCATTATTATTATAAATACAGGTCAAATATTCGTGAGTGTTTTAATCATAGACAATTTTTTTTTTTTGTTTTTTTTTTTTGTTTTTTGTTCTGAAGTTTTACTCCCAATTGCTGTCACTAACCATTTGACCTGTAACATTTTTTTTTAACAAATAATTGCATTTGTAAGAATAAAAAATATGTTGTCAACAGGAATTCTGACCCTAAAACATTTTTGAATGTAACAGGAAGTTGCGGTTGAAGCATAAGGACTAACATTATTTAGACATTTTAGAATAATAGTTGATGAGGGTGATCTTCCACTCAAGCGGTTGGGTCGAGTGACATCACAGATCTGCATTTACTTTATCGTTGAGAGCGTATTAATATGCAAAAAAGAACGGTGTGACACACTATAGAAGTGAATCATTATATTTTGATTACTCATCAATCACTTGAATAGCATAGATTGTGTTTCTCATTCATTTATTTTTCGACACAAAATAGCTGCGGATTAGAATTTGAAAGCCGAAAAACGAAGTTTACCTCAAAATGATAATTGATATCAAAAACTATAAAATTGGTTCTTCAGGTAGTAGTTTTTGTTGTCTCTCTATTTATGCAATCTGGTCACTCTTTTCGAATCCCTTCGGTTGAGAAGAAACTCACCCTAATTAATACATTATTAATTATATTAAATGAATTCCCTCAGTATCACCATTAGATTCGATTCACGATGGTTCCTAACTAAGGTTTTCTTTTCTAATGCAAAGTTGAACTGCGAATATGGATTCACTATTCGTCCGCTGATGATTGTACGTTTAACAAACTGTGCCCTAAGCACGAACATCTATCGTGAGCGTATCGTCATCGTATCGAGTGCGCTAAAAAGCAATGCAATGGAAAATTGAACATCGCACAACGTCACGGTGTCCGCGATGTTTAATCTTCCATACAAATTAGCTGCTCGATTGTACGTAAGGAAAATGACACTAGCTCGAGGATGTTTCGTCGCGGCCTCCTCATCCTCTGCCTCTTTCACGAAGTACGCTGTCACGTGAGAGGTACGCTCTCCGTGCGGCGGACGCCGGTGAAGTTCGTATTTGCTAAATGAGGGGGCAGCTTTTTGGCGCATTCGATACGATGACGATACGTTTGCGGTAGATGTTCGTGCTAAGGTCTTTGAAATAATAATATACGTACCTTAATTAAGAGTAAATATAACATAGTAAAATTGTTCTGTTGTCGTTTGTTACCGCATAATGTATTCTTAGTGATATTTGTACGGGCTGATTGAAAATCACGCGTTTATCTTCACCTCTTCTCATTTGTTACATGTTTATAGGTATGCAAGTTTTCACAATAATTAAAACAAAAACAATGATATATTTTAAATTATAGATGCGTTGTCCACGTTCTGAAATGGCAACGTAAAATGTTGGTAATTGACCTAATTTCGTTTAGTACCAACTAACCATGTATATTCAGCTCTCTAACAACACGTATATCGTTTACATTAATTTTCTGTCTCTTCGCTATCGCGCTGTTTTTGAGAGCCGTGATGTTGGTGAATGACGTGTCTATATTATAATACCTTATTGAACAAAAAGTAGGTACTCTTTGAACAAATTAAAGCGTTGAGATACTATTTTGTATTGTAAGTTACTTTCCTTTTTATAGCGTTGTTGAGTTTTAAATATGTATGTAAGAACATCATTGGCTAAATCGGGCAACTAATAGTGTCTCATACATACTGGGACCGTTGGGGTCGCGTTTAAAATTGTTGCTATTTCATCTTACCAAGACTAGGAGTGAGGGAGTTAGCGTCATTGGTTTACTGCATTTCTGGTTTATAAATTTGTATTTCATTATTATTGGTTATTTACCCGATGCCTGTAGGGTATTTTCTGTCATCATAAGAATCAAATCGTTTTAAACTTGATTTCATAGTGAAAATACGGGAAATCTTGGATTCATTCTATACAATTTTATTTAAATTGGTCTATGGTTTTCTATATAGATCGAACACCTTTGCTTGTATGAGATATCTAGTGTATTTGGGGCTCTATAGAACTCGATATGACTATGCCAAACATTTGTCAAGTTTGCCCATACTTGCGGCCAATGTCCAATCAAGAACAAACTAGTATTGTATCTCATTGTTTTATGGGCGAATATATATCAACAAAGATGTTTAATATATCATTTTCCAAAATACCTCTTAAGAATATTGTGTCAATTTTGTATAAACATGTATATAGGTGTAAGGTGTAAATATTTTGATATGAATAAATAAAAATATTTGATTTTAATATAGTCGTTTTCTTTTACCTTTAGGTACCTTGTTCTAAAAACTTTCTTATTTTTTCCATAACAAGCTAACATGCTCATAATGACTGCTAAGAATGTCCAATGGTTAATTGTATATGGTTATGCAAATGAAACTTATATCAAAACTTTAATTAAGGGAGATTTTTCTATAGCATTCATACTCTTCTCAAATTCATTTCTTATATTGAATATTCAATAGATTTATTTAAATAAATAAAAGATTTTATTTTTAATTTAATGCAATATTGCATTCATCCAATGATTGATATTTATAAACACAAACGACAATTGATCTTTATTATAAAGACAATAGGTTAATAGTTCTATGACAATATTTTCATACGATATATTCCTATTGCGAGTGCCGGCGTTAAGCGGGGGCGAGGTCTAGGGTCTCCTGCTTCAATACTGTGCTTTACCCTCTTTGATATTTGCAAGGACCTGCAAAACTTTCTACGTCCGCGTCGTTAGCTCTGAGTAACGCTAAAGGAAAGATGACATTCTTAATACAGTGTAAACTCTTTATAACGAAACTCAAGGGACTGAGCATTTTTTGTCGTTATAGAGAGTTATCGTTATATGGAGTGAACAAAAAAAACCAAATTAACAAGAATTTTTAATATGTATGTCTTAGATAATAAATGCTTGTATAAATTATTGTTTACACATATAGTCTGATAACTTTGTCTGACGTTTTTTGCTATGCCGGTACTTGTTTTGTATTATTTTATGTATTCTATTCATATCTAGATATGTGGTGGAATCGTCTTGATAAAACAACAAAAAATTTTCTACCAACTTAGCGGCATCTAGGGCTTGTTGAATTGTTGGTGGTGATTCGGCTTTGTCCACTTGATCGTCTTCTTCATCTTGATTATCGGGTGTTTCCTGACTTTTTGACACTAAATCAACAATTTGTTCATCTGTAAGTGTACCAGTTACGGCTACATCCTCATCTATATTTTCGTACGATTGTAGATCTTCGTTAAAATTGTTTGGTATGTTGAACTGGCTTATCCATTCACTCAGTGGTAGATTGTCTTCACTGTCAAATTGGTTCGTTTCTTGGCTACTACATAATCCAGCATGTCGAAAAGAATGTTGGATAGTGGCCGCTGTTTTTTTTTCAGCACAAACTTTTTCGTCAACACTAATCGCTTTCCGTTTACTGGCCATGTTAACAGTTTCAAAGTAGGTTTACGACTGATAATACGATAGGTACCCAGTATGCTTGGTCGAAGACCATCACTTCCGAGATAACAATGTGTCATACTGCACGTGTTCAAGGCAATTAAGGATAACAAAAGCTAGACCGACCTCGGATGTTTCGGAGCTTCAAAGTCTTTTGTTACCTGATAACATAACATAAACAATAATACCGATAATAAATATTTACTGTCTAAAAATATGAACACATTTCTTCGTAATTCTTCGTAATAGAGAATGGCGTATCGCTATAAAGAGTGTTTCAATATGTGGGTTTTAACGCAAACCAACCAACTTGGGCTCACTTCAACGTTATAGGGAGTTTATCGTTATAAAGGATAACGTTATAAAGAGTTTACACTGTAATCATTGATTCCACAAAAAAATGATATTCGATACTTTTTAATACGCTTTTATTAGCTTCAGACGTATGTTAGTATGTAACGGAATCTTTGAACATGATTTTGACCCCCTTCAAAACGTCGGATTAACTCGAAATTCGGCATACTTATTAAGGACCGATGACAATTCAATATTTTAAACTAAAAATACGCTTTTTTAAAAAAATCGATCAAAAGATGAAAAATAAATAATAGTTTAAAAAAATACGCTTTTTACAGAAAATCGAACTAAAAGATTAAAAATAAATTTTTAAAAATTTTAATTAAGAATAGTGTTATAAATATTTTATTTACAGATATGAGTAGAAGGATTATCATTTTGATAATACTTTAAAAAGCACCCCACGCTTTTTTTACAATAGAAATATTTTTTTCTTATTTACACTATTCTTAATTCAATTTTTTTTTAATTTATTTTTTATTTTTTAGTTGGATTTTCTGTAAAAAGTATATTTTTTTAGTTCTCTTTTAATTTAGAATGGACTTGCCTTATGCCTTCGATTGTTAAGTGGGCGCCATAATAGTCTTGCCTGTGGCCAGTGGCGTAGCTAGATAACCAAAGGCCCCGGGGCAAAAAATTAAGTAGGGCCCCAACTAAACTATTTAAAAACCTTTGTTCCCCCCCTCCTCCAGAGCCCTCCAGTAGCTACGACACTGTTTGTAAATCAGAGACCGAGGGGCCCCCTTAGCTTGGGGGCCCCGGGCACTGCCCCGTCTAGCCCTCTGTATGGAGTGTAGAAGTAAAATGACGTAATTCGAAACCTAATTTGCTGTTTACAAGGGGTCACTTTTTCGACTAATCCCCCATACAAGATGGTCCTCCTTTACTTCTACACTCCATAGCCCTCTGATAGCTACGCCACTGCCTGGGGCGTCAGCAGTCCTAAGGCCAGTACTAACTACGAGGGTTGAGTAAATGAAAAACGTATAATAATTAAGAACATTTTATTCTGTATATTGGTCTGCATTAATAGTTATTAATTACGACATCAATAATCAAGTAAAGTTTGATAAATCGCTTCTATTCATGCATTTGTTATATTTTATTAGGACAAAATTATGACAAGCTCTGAGTAATGTAGATAAATTCATTGTAGAGATATGTATAGTTATGAAAAATGATGTATCTGTTGTGTATGTCATTGTATGGTTTGATATCTGAAATTATTTCCTTTCTCTGTCTGATATACAAAGACGTATAAAAACTAAAATCGGTACAGACACATAGTCACGATCACAAGCAAGGTACGTAATACATTGCATTTCTCTCACTCTTGTTAATAATAAAGAGGAATTAAATGTAAGGGTATCAATTTTATTAAAGAAGGTATGGAACATAATTTTTTTTTATTAATTACCCACATGATATTTTTGGATTATGTGTTTTAAAGATGTCTTCTTTAGGTACATACTTAAATGGGCTTGTTCAGTTAGCAAATAGGTACTGATGAATGATTAAGTTCATAATCGCTTGGCACGTGGCGTGGCTCTCGGTGTGCAAATGGTACAGTAGTGAAACTCGTCGCCCTTAGTTGATATTTTATATAATAGGTTGGGGAAAAAGTTCCTTCGCATTTTTTTAAGAAAATTCAAAACATTTTTAATATAGTTTATTTACATTTAACTAAAGTATGTAGGTACCATTTTGTTCGATAACTTTTTGCCATCTTGTAGGTAGGGACATGATCCCATTGCTATAGAAATTTTGGGACTTCTGATCAAAACACTGCGACAAATGGTTTTGGCAGTCCTGTCGTGATGTTAACCTGACACTGCCTAAAGAATTCTGAAGAGACCGAAACAGGTGGAAATCTGAAGGTGCAAGGTCAGGACTATACGGCGGATGCATTAATACCTCCCAGCCAAAGTCTCTTAATTTTTGCTGAGTGGCTAAAGATGTGAGAGCCCTAGCGTTATCATGATTAAAAACCACACCCCTTCTGTTGATTAATTCCGGCCACTTTCTCTCAACTTCTTGCTTTAATCTCATCAATTGTTCGCAGTAGAGTTCAGAATCGATGGTCCTGCCTGGTGGTAACAGCTCATAATGAATAATGCCCTTCCAATCCCACCACACACACACAGCATCACCTTGTTGCGAGTTAACCCGGGTTTCGCCACAGTGTGTGAAGCCTGACCGGCCTTTGACCACGACCTTTTTCGCACGTTCTTGGCGTACGTGATCTACTTTTCATCACCAGTTATCAGCCTCTTCAAAAATGGTTCGGTTTCATGACGTCGTAATAAAGAATCACAAATGAGTACACGGTTCATTAGGTTTCTTTCAGTGAGCTCGTGAGGTACCCAAATATCTAGCTTTTTTGTGTACCCAGTTTTTTTCAAATGCGCCAAAACTGTTTTGTGGTCAATTCCCAGTTCTTCAGCTACGTCGTAACTACTGATATGCCGATCTTGCTCCACTTTTTCAAAAATGGCATCCATTTTAACAGTAATGGGGCGACCAGAGCGACGTGCATCTTTGACATCAAAATTGCCGGATTGAAAACGCTTAAACCAAATTTGTGCTACTCTCACAGACACTGCACTAGATCCATAAACATCGCAAATTTTTTTCGCGGCTTGCGTTGCATTTTTACCTTTTTTGTAGTAAAATTTTAAAATTAATCGAATTTCTTCATTAGATTCACTCATCTTAGCGGTATGAAAAACAAATGCAAATCACACATTTTCCTAATTTGAATTTGGAATTATATTCTTTAAAATTTAAACTTTCAATGAGACCAAAACCAGCCAGATACAAATAGTATAGCCAAAGAGATTTTAATACAAGTTCATACATACTATAATGCGAAAAGACTTTTTCCCCAACCTAATATTTAGATTATTAAATTGGTACCCTTACCACATTATTATTTACAAAGTATTTATTATTGGTGTTTTAAGAATATTCCCTTATTTATTAGTAATAACGATGAACATTAAAATATATTATAATATTTAAAAATACGACGTACCAGGCACTACATAATTAAGCGATCGATTGCAAATGCAAAAATGTTAGTTTATTTTTAATATTTAGTTTATCTACGTACTCAATTATATTATGATCACATTTTTAGTAAGTAGGTTTTATTATAATATAGAAGTTTAAAATGTTAACTAAGTTCGTTGTACTACACGGGAATTGAATAAACTTAAAAATTTTAAATTTTAGGTGTGGCAACATTTAGTAATAAATTGCATAGAAACTGCCAAAAACTACGCAATTAGATAATAGACTACCAATTTATCGATATGATGTGATATTTAACTATTTATATTTGGAAATCGGCAATCCGATCGAAATTATGAATAATAGTTTCCCAAACATCGGATCTTTAAAAATAAAAATAAACAGGTTCTGCAAAACGATTCTTCGCTAATAAATACGAAGATAGTCGATCTTTACCTAGTTTTCGTCGTTAGTTCAAACATTTAGGCGAGTAACAAAGCTGTTGAGTGAATAATTCGGTAAGTTCAGTTAGCAGGTACTGGTCTGGGGAGAAGTATTTCTGCACCTTCGATAGCGTCCTCATCATCTTCATCATCACATGCGTCTTCTGGCTCGCCGAGAGCTCTCACGAATTCTGTAGAACATATTCGGTATTATATCATTTACCAGGTTATTGTTTGTAAGAATAAAGAATGTAATGATTGAAGAGATCGGAAATATTAAATAGATATGGACCCTGAATAAGAGTATGGTGAGTATAATAAAATTATGATTGATTTTTTTGATTATTCCGATAGTAAGATGAATGCAAAAATATGGTTATGCACCCTTCTAGAGGGAAAACCCTTGAGTGCTCATGGGACTTTTTCAGTCTATATACTTTATACCTACTTATCTAGCTATAATAATATTTCAAAGTTACTTACCCAAGAAGTCTATGCGACCATCACCGTCAGCATCCACCTCTTTGATCATATCCTCGACTGAAATAAATAAAAAAAACCTTGTTAGTATTTACCATATCTACATTTCTCATCAATATGCAATATAAGTACTAGAGTAAATAGGTACGATCCAATTACATCTGTTTAAGATAAGTCACTATCTGACAGTCACAGATTTCTCCTTCCCACTACCATGATCTAAACCTGTCAAACTTGTTCAGTATGCTTTTAAGCACCCTAGGGCTTAACTCCACTAAAAAGGCCTCTTAAATCAATATTGGCAGCGATCTTTGGCATCAACATGATCTTATGGATGGCTTCAAATAAAAAGTCTACTCACTTTCCTCCTCAGAAAGGTCTTCTCCCAAACATTGCAGCACAGCCCTCAAGTCAGAAGCGCAGATGTACCCTCGGTTGTGCTTATCAAAGACCCTGAACGCGTCCCTTAACTCGCGCTCCTCCTGCTCAGCGGAGCTGGTTCCGCCGCCACCACCGTGCATGGACTTGGAGAGGATGCTTACAAACTCTTCAAAGCTTACATTCCCATCACCTGTAGTGGACAAAAAGTTGAAAGATGAATCAAATTCGACGTAAGATCTGCAATGTTGTGGACCGCTAACAACAAGTTGATATGACTATCCAGTAACGGAATATGACTAAGTACTTTACCTTATATTGGCAAAGGTAATTTGTAGCTCAGGTTTTAATAGAGGAAGAGTGAAAAGGACGCGTTTAGTTTCATTTATAGTTACTGTGTTCCCAAACATTAGTCCCTCATAATTCCAAGGAAGATTCAACCAGCCAATGCCAACCTTATTGTAATCATCATACATACCATCACTATCAACCTCCTGCAGCATGTCCTGCAGTTCTTCCACTCTGGCGAACTGCCCCAAGCTGCGCATGACGCGGCCCAGCTCCTCCTTTGTGATGGTGCCGTCGCCATCTTTGTCGAACAAGCGGAATGCTTCGCGGAACTCTGAGGACATGAAGTAAATAAATTACATGGTGTGGTATAGGATGAGAAATAAATCATCAGTTATATGAAGACATGGCGACGTATTATTACTTTTATGCCCACTATCCCTGAAGAATTATTTTATATTTGTATAGGCAAAAATAAAGCAATCCTCTCAGTCGTCTTTTTATTTATGAGTAAAAACTTCTTTAGCACCGGTGTGATTTGAAAAAGCGACACAAAAGAGACAAACATATAGGTACATCCATAGGATTCAGCCTGCCAGAGAATGAGATAGGCAGTTTTCTGAAGGTTTCACTTCTGCTACGTGTGATATGCACACATTTTTTTTTAGAGTGGTCAACCCATTCCTTTGTCATATGGGTAAGTTAAAAGAAAATTTGTTGACCGGGTCATGAGAAATACCTTGACCTTAAATACCTTTAGTTATGTGTTTGTTACCCTCACTTCAAACGCTTATGCCCCAAGCTCCCAATAAATTCTAAATCTTCATGTATTAGATACTAGGTACACTCTGTAAAACACCCACCTTTCATCTGAGTGCGAGTAATGCCGGTGTTCTCGTCGACTATGGAGGCCTTTCTGTCGAGATTAGTGTCGGCTGCCGGCTTGAGGAAGGTGACCTGACGCTGTGAAGGCCTTGATGGAGACAGCGATGTGTCAGAGAAATGGCTGTTGACAAACCAAGTTTCTAGATTTCAATTCATGTCGATCCCCTGATAATGTTTATGTATTTAGAAAAAAAAAATGTTATATATGTAGTATATCAGTTATCTGGTTTCCATAGTACAAGCTCTGCTTAGTTTCGGATCAGATGGCCGCGTGTACCGAATGTCCCGGGATATTTACTTATTTATTTAGGCGAAGGTTCATTCACTGGTTGACCGTAATGTCTGCTTGTCAGCCTTCTGACAAAAGTACCCTTAAAAATTCGCTCCCTCGACCTTATTTTATTTATAAAACTATTTCACACGCTAACAATTACGCGAAGTGGGAAGGACTTAAGGGAATATATTAATCAAACAATGTACATCCGTATTCCGCGCATTGTTTGAACACTAGGGTAGCCCGGTCTCGGCAGTTCTTTGTGTACGGTCGCGCTCGGGGACTGGAGAGGTCGGCAAACATTTTTTAAATTGGATTCTAGAACTTTTCAAAGAGTGAGTATTTTATCAATAGTAGATCCACTTAAGGTTTTATTTAGCTGTTTAAAATTATGCCTTGTGTGAGTTGTACTTATGAACCAAATTCAATAAAATTTGTAAGGCATTGCGGTTTCCATATTTTGGTATTAATAATGCACGTAACAAGGATACTAACAAGTTATACGTTTTATAAGGATAGTTATATGTAAATAGCTGCAATGATGAGGTATCTGGATTCTGTACGACTGTGATGGAGCTTTAGTAATATCTAGTCCGGAGATTTACTCAACCAAATAAATAAAAATAATGTACCATTATTCGGGCAGCTAAGGCATGAATTCATCTTTAAATCAATATTAAAACTAGTTTCCATTCACATAGGTGGTATTGTCCTTTAATTTGCGGACAACAAAGCTTCCATCCCGTAGCTGTGACGAACAAATTCCTTTCCCATATCGAGTGACGTGAAGAAAGGAGGATTTTTTTTATACGACATGGTTCGCAAACAAGCGGACGGTCCACCTGATGGTAAGTGGTCACTGCCGCCTATGGACATTTGCAACACCAGGGGCATCGCCAATGCGTTGTCGACCCTGAGACGTGAAATTGTTAAGTCTCATGTGCCTGTAATTTCACAGCCCTCCTTACCTTTCTAACCGAAACACAGTAATACAAGTACACTTCTGCTTCACGGCAGAAATGGGTAAGTAGTACCATCCCCGGACGAACTCTGCACTAAGAGCTCTACTACTCGAGGAATAAACTTAAACGGCAATTAAAACTATTAGTAGCTCATAATCCTTACTAAAAATGTTAAAGTAACTCTGTCTGTCTGTCAGTCTGTTGCTCTTTTACACTAACACTACTGAACCGATTTAAATGAAATTCAGTAAGCAGATAGTCTAGCTAGAGCCAAGGAATGTAGGCTAGTTTTTAAAGCGAAAAAAGGGTTGTAAAGGGATGAAAACTGGGGATGAAAATTTGTATGGAAGTATCGTAATTTTTAGAGCTAGAAGATAAAACTTATTTTTAGGCTGTAGATTTAAATGAAACGCGTGTGAAACCGCGGGGGACACCTAGTTCTTAATAAATGTTCCCAAACTAATTAGGTACCTAAAGCTTGTACTGCGGTAATACAAACTTATACAACCTAAAAGATATATAGACTTGTATACTATACACAGCCACAGAAAGAGCATGAACTGACATGTACCATGTTTGTCTTGGGTAGGACGCGAACTCGTGACCTGCGACCCACCCACGTCAACAATCCCCTCAATGATATATGTACCTTAACTAATGATATGTACATCTAACTTCAAACAACATTTCTTGCTTATATACCCACCTAAAACTAACAAAACAAAAATAAGAGTATCTACTAATATCTATATATATAAAAATGAATCCCTATTTCACTTGGTCACGGCATCACGCATGGAAGGCTGGACCGATTTCGCTAATTCTTTTTTTGTTGTGTTTGTTATTGTCAGGCGAAGGTTCTTATGAATGTAAAAATTAAGAAAGTTGCGCGGAAAATTAGAAAATTTAAGAAAACAACTACTTTACTAGCATATTTGACAATTTAAACTTTTTTAATAGGTTACATTAAAGGTTAGGTTTTGATATTATTGTCAGTCGTTTGACAGTTGGCGCGATTAACGGAAAGCGCGCTGCAAATATCGTTTTAAATAGAGGCATGGGTCGGATTTATATTGATAAAAAAATAATTATACATTTTAATAATAATCGTTTATTTTGACTCAAAAAAGTAGTAAAATTATACATGTTTGCTCTTATTCAGTATACATAAGTTAGTAGCACATTTTGACCATTGATGCCTAAACTAGTTGCACAAAGCAACTGTTCTATAGACATTTTACAGTCGATTTAATCAGGAGATTCGAATTCAATATTCATAGTTAAGACAGGACAATGTCTGTCGGGTCAGCTAGTTATAAATAAGAAGTTATAAATAAAGATTTTTTTTTATATTAAAAAGAAACAATATTTGAAATAGATAGGTTTTTCCTTAGATTACATAGACTAATTAAATATATAGAAACGGTATACTATCTACGAGAAATAGAAGGCTTTTTTATTTTTATCTATTTATTTAATTATACCCTTATTTATATTTTACTAGCTGTCCCCCGCGGTTTTACCCGCGTTCCCGTGGGATGTCACATGTATTATACATAAAAACCTTTCACTCTTCAATCAATCTATCTATTAAAAAAAACCGTATCAAAATCCGTTGCGTAGTTTTAAACATTTAAGCATACATAAGGGTATACTGACAGAGAAAGCGACTTTGTTTTATACCATGTAGTGATATATGTTCACCGGTTACACCCAAGTGAGGTATATAATTCGCTAACAGTATGTAGGTATAGGTACCTACGCATCAACCTAAATAATTTAAAAGTTACGCAGATAAACTTTTCTTATAACACAAAGTTCCATTTGTATTCAAGAAAAAAGTCCAATTCAAGGATTTCGTGAGCAGCTTGTTAATATTTAAAGAAGTTATTTCTGAAGGGACTCCCTCAAATTATGTTGAAGTTGAATTCGTACAGTATACCATTTGTACATAACTGTAAGAAAACATTGACTATTTATCTATCTATCTATCTATTCTTGTAAGTCTTGTAATTAGGATCTCGAAAACGGCTCCAACGATTTTCATGAAATTTTGTATGCAGGGGGTTTCGGGGGCGTTAAATCGATCTAGCTAGGATTCATTTTCAGAAAATGTTGTTTTATCCGTGTGTTTAGGCGTTGAAAACTGCTACAAGTTACATCTTTTGTGAGAAATACTGTTATTGGGAGCCCATTATTATCGCATCTAATTCGTATCTAGGTATATATGACAGTGCTTTAAAAAAGAAATTACGGTAGAAGTCACGTAAGTAAACAAATCCCGAACAATGCTCGGCCATCCGGGCACTTTTCTTTAACACAGTAATACAATCGATCATGTCTAACAATTTTACTTATCGTTATTTTAAATATCTACATGACAATTTCATCATGTCGAGCCACAGAATCAACTATTACAAGACAAAATGAATTAGACTCGTTATAAAATGTACTAGCTCCTTGCAAAACACTGAAAAACTATAACTGTAAATATACAAACAAGATCTCAGGCCATGGCCTTGAGGTTGAACTATGGGGCTGCACCAAACAAAGCAATATTTTGATGATATAAAGCTACCAGAATAAATAGTCAATGCTCTCTTGTGGCACATGAAATACGACGAACTCCATGGAGACATTAAAGTTAGAGTTCGGTAATAAGTTTATAAAAACGTATGCAGAACCTCACCAACACCGACTTCATCATGATGGTTTTCATCATTAAGGTCGAGGCAATCCAGCTTCACGAAAATCACTACATAGTATAAAACAAAGTCGCTTTCTCTGTCCCTATATCCCTATGTATGCTTAAATCATTAACGGATTTTGATGCGGTTTTTTTAATAGATAGAGTGATTGAAGACGAAAGAATTATGTATAATACATGTGACATCCCACGGGAACGCGGGTAAAACCGCGGGGACAGCTAGTACATATATAATGAGAAGACTAATAAGGGTTGACTCTTTTGAGTCTTCGTCAGAAGTTGTTGTTTGAGATGGAAACAAAAATAATTAAAAAGGTGATTCAGTTTAGAAAATCCTTGAAAATAGTGATACTAGAATAAAATGAAATTACGTATTAGCTCAATGCATACAAGGCTAGATTGTAATAAGTACTCACACACTAAAGTTAACTTACTCAGTTATATGTAAGAAAAAAAATACCAAATCTATATTTACGAATCATCTAAAAGCAAATTTATTAAAGAGAAGCTTTTAACCGTGACACTCGTTTTTTAAAACTAATAACTAAATATCACATTCTCGAATAAACCTATTACAGTATAGTGTACAATGTTCAAAGCGATTGTCTCTGAAATGGGACATGCCATGAACAACAATAATGTGCCCCTTCAGGCTGGATTGTATCGATTGCCCTCCGCAGCCCCTTGAGAGAGTTCACAAGAATTTATTGTGAACATTTTATTGAAGCTGTCTGTTTTGTTCGAGTTAAGGAAGCATAAAATGTTTTTAGGTATCTATTTTGAACTTTGTATAAAAATAAGCTATGGCGTTTTGTTTCTAAAACTCAAGAATTTATATTTAAATATGTCATACTTAAATATATCCTGAGACATTGTTACATAAGGCCATCTAATCCCAATTATTTTCTAAATACATTCTTATACGAGTATGTATACATACTAGCTATTTCACGCAGTTGCACTCGCGTGCTCGAGGGAGCTTAGATTTACCCGGGATAACAAATATCCTGTATGTTATTCCAGAGAATGTTCTATTTATGTGCTGAATTTCATCCCAATCCGTTTGTTAGTTTTTGTATAAATAAGTAACAAACATCTATTCTATATTTATCCTGACAAGCTTTTGAATTTATAATATTACTAGCTGTTCCCTGCGGTTTTACCCGCGTTTCCGAAGGATATCACATTTTCCCGGGATAAAAAGCCTATATGTTATTCTAGGATATGCTCTCTTTATGTGCCAAGTTACATCCATATCCGTTTAGTAGTTTTTGCGTGAAAGAGTAACAAACATTCGTCTTTATAATATTAGTTAGGATTTATTTATATCGAATCAACAGCTTAAAAAATAAGTTTCAATCTTCTAGCTCTAAAAATGACGATAGTTCCACACAACTTTCATCCCCTTTTTAACCCCTTACAACCCTTTTTTCGCATTAAAAAGTAGCCTATGTACTTCCTCAGGCTCTAGACTATCTGTATACCAAATTTCATTTAATTCGGTTCTGTAGTTTTGGCGAGACAGACAGACAGGCAGACAGAGTTACTTTCGCATTTATAATATTAGTTAGGATAATTAGGATTGACATAAAAACTGCTTGTGCTAGGTCTACCAGGTAACTAACATACTACAAAATATACTACCTTTCTAAATACATACATACTTAGATAGACACAGATCAAACATACACGTTCATGCACACAAATGTTTGTCCTATATGGGAATCGAGCCTACGACCTGTACCATAGCAGTCAGGATCTCCAACCCAACTGGCCTGTCAAGTAATATCTTAAACAAATTGATTTGACAAAATGACTCTGCACTAGTCAGGTAAATACTGGATACATTGCAGTGACTCATTCCCAATAGATAGATAACTTTTTATTGTACTACACCAAATAAAAAAGAAAACAAGCAACAATAAACCTTAAATCTATGTACAATGGGCGGTCTTATCGCTAAAAGGTGATCTCTTCCAGACAACCTTAGGATGGAGAGAAATTTAGGGACGATAATTGACGGTGGTGCATCTAAATAATCTAAAATTTACATACATATATGTGTTATACATATAATTAAATAACGATAATGAAAAGAGAAAAAATAAATAAATGATGAATGAATAAATAAAATATGATTCAATATAACAGGATACATGTCAATACGCTATCTACCTATTTATATAGGTAAGGTAAGTAGACCTAACCTATATTTGAATTGATAAACAATCTAAAGATACCTAACTGACTCATTTACAGGGAACATTATGATGCTATTACATGAATCAGTTGGTGCAGAAATGTAACTTATTGACAAATAAACATAGTCTAAATTCCCAGTATTAAACCACTCACCAAAAAACAACAGCTGAACAACACCCAAAGCTGAGGTTTTCTAGGGTGTGGTACCAACCCTCAGCGCAGATTTGTTTCACGAATACCATATTTCTGAATATTCAGGCATGCGTTAACCACATTTACGTTTATCATGTCGAAAACTCAAAATTGGTTTAAAGATGGTATATGAAACCTTTTTAGCTACCTACATTTAAAATAATAGTACCTACCTACCCAAACATCTACATCAGACAACATGTGTCTTTGAGGATATAGGCAAGCGATTGGTCTTAGCCTCTGGGGACTTGAGAGCCAGGGATTGTTTTGCCTAGAGACTAAGCTTAACCATCCAACGGGGCAATGCCGCTAGTATCATTGGTACCATGGAACATTTAGAGGACCTTTTATTTTAGCCATATTTTCGGTTTTTTTTTATTAGTGAACTAATGTAATTTTAAGTGCTTTTCTTTTTTTCATTGTATAATATTTGATTATGTTAAGTATAGTGTTCTACATACATAAACTTTAAAAGCAAAACTTTATCTCAAAACACATTTTCATCCCAACGTTTCCGAGACACCAATTCTTCATTTACAGAAAGCTCGTTTCATAGTATTAGATAACAGCAACGACTTATTGTATAATACATTTTCAGAACCGTCGATATTTGATAATCCAAATATTACAAAAGGTAAATGATTATATAGATGATATGGCTCAAATATTATTATAACCTGACCCTGACCTTATCTTGAATGTAATTAATCAACTCCCACGGGTGCCGTCGGCTCCTTTGATACAAATTTAACTACATTAGCAATGACGTTAATGGAAAATGTTAGGGTGTTATCCACCGAAATGGAAAAGCGCACAGGTGTCAATTATATTAAATAAATATCCCGCATGAAGCACGCAACGTTTCACCCGTTTCACCCGCGTTCCTGAGGGATTTACATTTTCCCTGGATAAAAAGTAGCCTATGTTACTCAGTGATAATGTAGCTTTCTAATTATTAAAATCGGTCCAGTACTTTTTGAGTTTATTCGTTACATACAAAAATACAAATCTTTCCTCTTTCTAATATTATATTATTATTATTATAGTTGTCCCCCGCGGTTTCACCCGCGTTGCCGAGGGATGTTACATTATTTTGTTCATTCTATCATCAATAGTTTTCGCAGCGCACGCGATGTAAGAATGTTTTGTAATTTTTTCACACCTTGGGTTACATTATTGGAGTTTTAGTATGGATCCCTAACTTTTTTGAAAATTTTATATAGCCTATGTTACTCAGTGATAATGTAGCTTTCTAATGAAAAAAGAATTTTTAAAATCGGTCAAGTACTTTTTGAGTTTATTCGTTACATCATCATCATCATCAGCTTATCTCCGTCCACTGCTGGACATAGGCCTCACCAATGGCACGCCACTGAGCTCGATCTTCAGCTCTTTGTTTCCAATCGCTGCCAGCCAGCTTGCGTATATCATCGCTCCATCTAGCTGGAGGGCGCCCTACACTACGTTTACCGAGCCGTGATCTCCACTCTAGAACACGTCTACCCCAACGGTTATCGGTTCTGCGACAGATGTGACCAGCCCACTGCCACTTCAGCTTGCTAATCCTTTGAGCTATGTCGATACCTTTGGTTCTCTGACGGATGACATTATTTCGGATTCGATCCTTAAGAGAGACTCCGAGCATAGCTCTCTCCATAGCTCGCTGAGCGACTTTGAGTTGATGAACCAGTCGCACCCTCAGTGTCCACGTCTCGGCTCCGTAAGTCATAACAGGTAGGACGCACTCGTTAAAGACTTTCGTCTTTAGACATTGGGGCGATGAAAAGACTCGACGAAGTTTACCAAATGCTACCCACCCTAGCTGTACTCTTCTGCGAGCTTCCTTCTCGAAGTTGTGTCTACCCAATTGTAAGATTTGCCCAAGGTAGACGTATTCGTGAACAACTTCGAGAGGAACCCCGTCAAGAGCAACCGTTACATACAAAAATACAAATCTTTCCTCTTTATAATATTAGTGTAGATTTCAAAGATTTAAATTAAAACTAGCCGTGGCATCAGCCGTGTTCCCGAGGGAAGTTACATATTCCCAGAATAAGAGGCCTATATTATATTCCAGAGTATAATCTACCTCTGTGCCAAATTTCATCCAAATCCGTTCAGCCCCTCTAGCGTGATTGCATAACAAACTGCCATCCATCCAAACTTTCACATTTATATAGTAGTAAGTATGTTATATGCCTAATATAATATCCTGGGTCATTTTTAACACACGGCTATCTGATCCCAAACTAAGCAAGCTTGGTACTATGGAAACCAGATAACTGATATACTATTATACCCGGTTGTTCAATAAGTTTTATCGTTCGAGAGAGGCGTTGCCACTTTTTTGTTTTGTTAGTACACTCTTCATATAAACGTATGTGATTTGGCCCCCAGCGACTTCCATTTGTTTCCAGAACTCAAAAAATTTATGCGTGGCAAACGTTTTTCATCAAATGAAGAAGTCATAACGGCTGTTGAAGCGTATTTTGCAGACCTTCCGGATTCTCACTTCATGGATGGAATCCACAGATTGGAGGATCGTTGGAGCAAGTGTATTAATGTTCAGGGAGATTATACTGAAGAATAAAGTGTATTTTAACCATAAAATTGTGTTTTTCTTATCGAAAGACAAAACTTATTGAACAACCTATTACATATACTTCTTTTTTCATTCTTGATACATAGTTCCTGTTTATTGGAAGCAAGTAGAATTCTGCTAGTACCCATTTTTCACACCATAATTTTATAGTATATTTTGCAGCTCGCTCAGTTTATGGGACATGAAAGTTTTATCTATAAGAAAGTAATGGAGTAAGCACCATTGAACAAACTATAAGTGGGAAGGCAACGAATCGGCTACAAACCAAGTTTACAAGATTTATTTTATCCGTAGGTGAAGTGGAATAATACCTTATTTTCCCCATTATCAGCATATGTGAGTATGTACGTTTACACGATCTTACATTAAATTAGATTTAAATCAAGTAAATCGAGTTGAATTATTGAAAATGAATGAAAATATTTTTATTTAAAAACAGGTTTTTACAAGAACTTATGAATAGTCTGACTCTAATACCGTTTCGAATTGTTTTTTTACTGAGAAGAGCCGGCAATAAACTCAGCAATTACTCTTTTTAAAAAACGTTTGTGATTTTATAGTTGTAGGCCCTACAATAGCGCATGAATGATCGGTTTCAACGGGTCTATTTATGGACATAATTCATGAAACTAAAAATTCTTTTGTATTATTTGCTCTGTTTTTTTTTTAAATCTTTTTTTTCATTTTACATTTTCATTGAGAACTTTCATGAATATATTCGTAATCTGGGCACATTAAAACGTAAAAATTGTCGATGATATCCAGGGCAACAAAAAAAAATGATTTTTTTGTAGATCTGTGTTATCTTTGGTTTTCAGGTAAGATAGTCCTAGATATTAGGACTTTCAGGAGAAGTTTGACCGTATGTTTTATACCCGTTCAACGATCAGTATTCGAAACACAGGAACAGTGTAATACATTGTGTTAATCGACTATATCTAAAGATAGACTAACCTCTCTGAAGGGCTGAGTGCGACGGCTGGAGGCTCCCTGCTGGCTGGTCTTGAGGCCTCGTCAGGAGGACCTGGCTCACCGCCGCTACTACTTGTTTGCCTCGTCTGTAAATAAATATGCCAATTACCAACAAAGAACAAGGTAGGATTCTCCTTTTTTTCACGTCAACATAATTTTATACTCTAAATACTTTCATGGAGAGTATAGAATACCTTTTTTTGAGGAAATAGGCAAGCGTTTGGTCTTAAACTTGGACTTGAGAGCCAAGGACTTTTTGCCCGGAGCCTTAGCTTAACCATCAAACGGAGCAACGCCGCGATTATCATGGGTACATACTAATGAACATTTGGAGGATCTTTTATTTTAGATATCTTTTCCGTTTTGTAAAATAGGGTAACTAGCGGTCCCCATGGTTTTATCAACATCATATTTAGCCTATAACCATAATATCAATTTCGCGTCTAATGATAGGTGCCCCATCCCAATATGTTCAGTAGTTTTGAGGTGATGGTGCGTCAAAGGAACCTTTTCCTTGTATATGATAGTATGGTCTATATTTACATTAATTAATAATTGATGTAAACAGTTACAATATAAATAATTATAACCATTTAGGTATCCAAGGAAGATTAGTATCTATCATTAGATATAGAACCGTATTGCAAAGGATTAACGCTCACCAATTAGACCTAAAGCTTTCAATTAAGAATTTCGATTCCACAACTGAACCTAGAAACTTAACTTAGGAACCTAGTATACGAGTATGTACATGATGGAACATTTACGTTCCCTAAGTGCACCTTAGCCGTATCTTGGTTGAAATACATCACATATTCAAAAGCTATATCGTTACAAATTCTATCCGTGTAGCAGCTTAAAGTGTTCTCAGTCGAAAGACAATCAGCAACTGGCTGCTTATATTAAAAAACTATTTGATTAGTTTTTATAAGTCCTTAAAGTTAAAAACATTAATACTGTTGCCACACTGCTTAGCAAATTAATTTGATCAAGATTAGACGGCGGTCAATTTCATATTGAATAAAATTCTAGACTATCACTAATCGCCTAACTACAAAGACGAATATTTTTTTTTTATTTCGATTCAATGTTACCAACATTGCGTCGACACAAATTTATATTTGACATAACTACCCATGCAATAGGTCGAAGCGGTTACATCAAGAAAATACAGACAGAGTCAATCTCATGGAAAACGAACTTATCTGAACTGTCATATTTCTTGTTACTAGTTTCCGACTTGTCGTATAAGACCAGCAGGGCGATTATGTAATGCTGTTCGAATCGTAGTGTTGACCCGCACTCCTTGCGCCGAACCATCAATATATAACTAAAAATTCAAAATTCAAATCATTTATTCAGTTTAGGCCCTCGGAAAGCACTCATGAAGGTATAATTTAAAGTTACTGAACCTACTACCGGTTCGGAAGTCAGCCTTCAACTGAGAAGAACTGGCAAGAAACTCAGAAAGGTTAGTCCATATTGAATCCGAGAGAGTTATACAATTCAAGTGCTGCCTTACTCAAAACATCCCTACAAAGTGGAGCTCTCAAACATTTTAAACAGACGATTTATATGCTGACTGGGTTATTACAAAGTGGGGGTAAACTTTGACGAACTCTTGGAACAGAACGGCTCTTGGATTTAATAAGATTCCTTAGCAAATAAACGATGTTAGAAAACAGTAGCAGTATATACACTTGCCTGCTCACTCAATAAGGTTGTAGATTTGCCCATAAAATAAAAAATTAAATGATTAAATGAATAATACTTCACAACGATTATCTGCTAAACTAAGCTGATCTCATAATATATTGTTGTTTTATAAAACAATGTCACTATTGCTGTATCTCTGTTTCTTGGTTCTTCTCTCGTCGAGTTTTATTAAACTACACAATCGATTTTGAACCCCTCTTCGCGAGCCTTTAGAGAATTTTTCCCGGATAGTTGGTCTGTCTCTCTCTATGTGCGCTAAGTTTTTGAAAACTACACAATAGATTTAAATTCAGTTTCCGCCATCAGTTAGAGAATTTTTCCCGAAAGGTTTCTGAGTATGCACAATACATTTATATTATTCCTCTAGGGCAACGCGGAGCGGGTCACTTACTAGGATATCAGCTTCTACCCGTACCCCGTTACCCTATAGTTATAGACAATATTCTACTTTTTAATAGATGGACACAGGACATCCATACATACATCATACCTACGACCTGCGGCTCAGCGCAACCACCACCCCAACAGTCCCGTAAAAAAAATTCCCATTCATTAGATCCTCAGTTTGAAAGGCAGAAGACGGAAGTTACTTCCACTCCTTTGTTCGCATTAAAAACGCAATAAGCAATCGTTTGATTTGATTATAGAACTTATTGGGTCATTTATTTAATTAATTTATAAGAAACTAGCTACTGTCCCGCAGATTCACCCGCGTTCCCGAGGGATATTATGTTTCTTCGGATTATAACTTAGCCTATTTTACTAGGGAATAATGGAAGTTACTAATTTTAAAAATAGCTAAAGCCAAGATACTTAGGTACCATTTTTACTTCTGTTTGTAACTCCTTGCTTTGTTTTTGTTTAGTAAATATCGATAGGCGATCAACTCATCTCAAGGTTCTTACGATAGTAAGAGGCGACAGAAGAGTATACCATGTGCACTTACAGCTTGCTGCAAGTGGTCAACAAAAACGTAAATAATGCCTACGCTTTTGTAATATGTAATGCATCGAATAGGCAGAAAGGATACGTATTGAGCCGACCCCAAATCATTGAGAACTGGGCGAGCAGATGATGATGAAGAAGAAAAAATGATTAGAAGAATTACAGTTTTGAATGTAACTGGCTTTATAGCTTCTGGACCTTGGAACGAGATACTGTCCACATGCAACTTACCATGATTCCTTTGAGCTGATTCACCAGCGGCGAATCAGCGAAGAAGTTGTTCACCGCGGAGAATATTTTCGTGCGTTTGCTCGTCGCTACGGAGCAGGCGTTCACACGCCCGCCGAACACTGCACCAAAACAAACAATATCAATATTTACAATTCATATAGGGTAAACTAGACCGAAACTAGCCTCTTTATTGAATGGCTCAATAATATACTATGTCTAGCTGTCCCCCGCGGTTTTACCCGCGTTCTCGTGGGATGTCACATGTATAATACATAACAACTTTCCTCTTCAATCACTCTATCTATTAAAAAAAAGCATCAAAATCCGTTGCGTAGTGTTAAAGGTTTAAGCATACATAGGGATATAGGGACAGAGAAAGCGACTTTGTTGTTATACTATGTAGTGATTAAGTAATTTTAAACAATCCATAATGCTCATATAGTGTGGTTAGTCTGAAGATTCAAAATAAAATACTTGATTAACCTCAAATTCATTATATCTATCTATTGTTATGTTGATGTTAAACTACTACAATATGTATGTACTGTTTGGCCTTATATTGCCCATGGATGGCAAAGGAATAACATTTAAGGACAAAAACAGGGTGTGTCGCAAAGACACACGATAGAAGTGAAACTTTTGTATTACAGGGAAACACTTGAATTGTTCAACAATCACTATTGAATAGCATAGATTGTGTTTATCATTTATGTATTTTTCGTCACACAAAAAAAAAATGCGGATCAGGATTTCAAAGCCCTCAAAATTCATTAAGCCGTCATTAAAAACCAAAGTACAGTGGCCATTTACAGCACAGTTTCCCCTAAACTTGTAATTTATGTCTTCGGCATGTAGCTAAGCCACGTTAAAGTTTGTTTACATCAGTCAATTAAATCAGGATTGAGCGGCGCAAATACTTTGTGTTACTTCGCAATTTGTGGCATCTGTTCTCTGGAGTGAGATTTGTTTTATTTCTGGGAATTATTTGTTGAGGATAAATCATTATTTAATTTGGTCGATGAAGTGTTTGGGAAGTGGTTATTTTACGTTTATCTAACGATAAGATAGGTAGAAGATTTATTGGTTGTAGAGGGGAAAAGTAAGGTGACTTTTACACTGGAGAGTGAAATTCAAATAATTGTTTCAAATTAGAAATACTTAAATAAATATGAACAGAAAATAAAAGATTTCCGTTGGTAAGCGCTACTTTAGAACGGTGTGACTTTTGTGTTGATTATTAAGGAAAATTGAAAAATATGGCAAGAAATATAAGTGTGAATTTGAAGAGGTCATCGTCTATCGGCTCAGCTTGTTATTAATAATAATTAAAACATAGCATATGTTTGTAACATTTCAGGAAACAAGGTGGTAGGTACCTTCAGGGAGTCATGAAAGAAGAAAAAAATATATATTTGGTTACTTCAGTTTATCTACGTATAAATATATCCCCAGAAATGGTACCCCCAATTTCAACCCCAAATTTTACCTAATGGATGCATAAACCTCCCCCGTCAACCAACTAATGTTGTCTAATAGGCTCGTTTCGACAACAAAGATTGCTGTAGAAAAATAAACCGTGTGCCGTTACAACAAGGTTCATTAGAATCAACAAACAATAAACCAGTGGATTAATAAATAAACCTTGTCTATGACGCTATAAAGATGATTTTTCTATGAGATCCCTAGCTGTCAAACAGGCCTTATCAATCTTAACAACTTTAATGAAAAGAAAAACTAACAAATGAAAAGAAAGAAACAGCGATTTCAGGTTATGAGCTCCTATCTTTATAATGGACGGACATTTCATCATCGTGCCAACACCAAATTGCTTGCAATATTTTACAAAGGGAAAAGGCCAGAGAGTTTACAGAGAAAACGTATAGATCACATGGTACGGGTCATTTCACCAAAATGGCAAAATAGCCATGGGGCCATTTCGCTATACTTTGCCACGGTCACACAGGAATTCAATTACAGAGATTAACGGAATTTTAAAAACTCATCACATATTTTGGACCTCGCTTAAGTAGATAGGATTTTGAGGGTAGATTTGTACTTCATAAGGTAATGGATTTGAAATACTTTGAATTATGATTTTTTTTTTTTTTATGCTACTTGGGCCGACAAACAAGCAGACGGTCCACCTGATGGTAAGTGGTCACCGCCACCTATGAACATTTGCAACACTAGGAGCGTCGCCAATGCGTTGTCGACCCTGAGACGTGAAGTTGTTAAGTCTCATGTGCCTGTAATTTCACCGGCCCCCTTACCTTTCTAACCGAAACACAGTAATACAATTGCATTACTGCTTCACCGCGGAAATGGGTAAGGTGGTAGTACTTCCCCGGACGAACTCTGCACTAAGAGCTCTACTACTACTTTAGATAAATTAAATATCTGAGATCAACAGAGTAATTAAAATTTCTTTGTTTGGTACATATTGAATTAAATATGTAGCATAAATGTGTAAAAAGCTAGTTTTATAAATAATATATATTTTGGGACATGTTTTAATCGATAACATAATAATTATGTATATAATTTCTAGAAGCTTAATTAATACATAAAATAACGTACAATAATAAAATTAAAACAGACGTTTATTAAAACTACATTTATTATAAATAACAATTAAAAGCTATTCGTTGGTAAGTGCACCAGAAGAGCCGCTGGACAGACTTGCCAAATAAAATAAAAAAGTTCGCTATAGTCCGAAAATGGTTTTTAAAGAAAATATTTTCCAAAATTCGGGGAAAAATTCAAGTGTGGAAAAAGCTATTTTTATAAATAAATGTAGCATAAATAATAATGAAATTACCAATTGCCATACAATTTCTAAAAACGAAGAAATGTGTACAAATCCAATAAAAAAATTATAAATAAAACCTTTTTGACGCGAGCCTCATCTACAGTAAAAAAGAAGATATCTAATAGAAAGCGTGATTCGTAGAAACGTTCGCGTACGAATCATTTTATTAAACTAACTTCACATTTACGTAGAGAAGTGTTGATTTCCTCGTTCAGGAAGCGATACTATTTTCCTCAAAATCTCACTCAACACTCACTTAAAAGCATTGCAATGGTAATAGCCGAGTGTCGGCGTAATGTTTTATTTAATTTCCAGAACAACGTAAGCTGGAAAGTTTTTCCGCCAGAGTGGAATTAGCTATTAATCTTATTCTAGGCAGTTTGTTTTGAGTTACACCAGCTATTACTGTTCTTCCAGTTCAGGCATCCAGGTCTTAGCCACTCTCGTTCTAATCCTGAATATATTGCGTGTAATCTTCACTACATAGTATAAGACAAAGTCGCTTTCTCTGTCCCTATATCCCTATGTATGCTTAAATCTTTAAAACTACGTAACGGATTTTGATGCGGTTTTTTTTGATAGATAGAGTGATTGAAGAAGAAGGTTTTTTTGTATAATACATGTGACATTCCACGGGAACCGCGGGGGACAGCTAGTAATATATATAAGGAAAAAACAGTTCCTTTGCCGCACCATCATCTCAAAACTGTATCGGGATGGAACTGGTACTGCTCGACGCGGAATTTTTCGAAGATGGTTATAGGCTATATTTTATATCAATAAACGCGGTTGAACCCGAGAGGGATAGCTAGTAAAGTTATCTAAATAAAGTAAAACCGATATTGGGTGTTACCGCTAGGTGAACTACACAAAATCGTTACTTATGCATCCCATTGATGTAAATTGTTACTAGATGGGCCGCGTAGGAAAATAAACATGTCACACAGCATTTTTATTTAGAATCACGGTTAATGTGTATCTGTGACTAAAATCGAAGTTATGGTAATTTTTAAGTGTAATTAGTTATGGTATCAAAACCCTAATTAATAATGCATGGATTTGCTACATGTTGTCAACACTGAGGTGCTAGTAATATAGTTCAATGGAGGGCAAAGTGAAAATCCTATAATTTCACATTTCTAGGGCTTGTTATCTGTTGGAACTGATTAAAAATCCGGCCAAGAGCGAGTCGGACTCGCCATTGAAGGATTCCGTAGCAGCACTAGCAGCAGGTAGGTTATTTACTTATCACTGATTTACTATAAGAAAATAATGGTTCACGGTTTATGCGTAAGGCCTGTGATAGTAAAATTATTGTTATATATTTGAGTAAAATGAATAAATTAGGTAATTTTATTTATGACGTTTAAAAACAAAACTACTGTCTAGATCTCATTCAAACCAATTTTCGTTAGTAGTTTGCATAGTAATACACATCATGTATTTTTTTCAGTTTTATCATGCCCATATTTTAGAAGTTACGGGGGGGGACACACATTTTACCACTTTGGAAGAGTCTCTCGCGCAAACTATTCAGTTTAGAAAAAAATTATGTTAGAAACCTCAACATCATTTTAAAATACCTATCCATAGATACCCCACACGTATAGGTTTGATGAAAAAAATTTTTTTTGAGTTTCAGTTGTATGTATGGGGAACCCCAGAAATTTTGGATTTTCTTCTGATTTTATTTTAAAATCTTAATGCGGTTTACAGATTACATCTACGCACTAAATTTCAATAATGTAGCTCTTATAGTTTCGGAATAAACTGGCTGTAACATACGGACGGAGGGACAGACATGACGAATCTATATGGGCGGGACCCTTTTTGCCATTTGGCTACGGAACCCTAAAAACTAATCTTATCATTGAGCAGATTACAAATTTATTTACCAGATCTTTGATGACGATAACTTACGAATCAATCTAAGTTAATTCTTTGAACCAATTTTATATTCCGATCGTCTTCCACAGTAAAATTAAACCTTAAAAATCGTTCACGATTAAGTAGAACGCTCCCGTTCGAGTTTTGAGGTCACATTTAAAGCCCAAGTTATTCCTTTACAGTTGTTTTATGTAAATTCGAGACGCGGGAGGCAAATGGGCTTCAGTTTAGATCCACTGGCTTCGTGATAGATCTCCTTGAGACTGCTGGTTGGATCCCCTATCTATTTGCAGTCTCCAGACCTCTATCTCTGCATCAAATGTAATCTTTTATTTCTAATCTGACTACGATACATAAATAAAATAAGACGTTTCGAATTTCTTCGGCTATTACGGTTAAAATATGTGAATGGACCGTTATGCATAAATTACTAAGGACTTTTTAATGTTAATTAATTAAATATTTCTAGTGTATCTTCATATTGGTTTTCAATCAAAAATAATACTAATTCGTTTTGTAGGAAGGTCTAAGTTCCATAATAAATTAAAAATATATTTTATTATGTATTTATTGACTGGCATCACTGGCATAAATAAAAAAATATAAATAATTGCCAAAGATTTAACTGCCTACTTCATTCCTTTGTTGCACAAAATTTAAACGTATAAATGTTCAGCTTTTAATTATTTTTAATTTTACATTTATTCTTGTTTGTTCAAGTTAACGCCATCCTATAATTAATTAAAAAATAACAAAGCCTTAGCGGAAGCCTCGCCTTTTACGTCTGTCATTAAAATTATCATCATTAAATTTAATTACGAATCAGATTCCCCGGAAAGTATAATTACAGAAATCTAATAAAGTTTTCGAAAAAAATACTAACAAAGCTTTCTCACCTTTACGATGAAATCTTGGAGCAAACTGAGTTTGTTTGTCAAATATTTGTGATTGTATGTGAGACTGCGCCAAACTATGTGGTTGTGAGACGCGTGGTGGCCAGGAGGAGTGGAACCGAACTGACGGCAGGCGGATGCCGTGCTGTGCTGGAGGAGATATTTCTACATCCGCGCATGCGCTGTTAGTTGGAGTTAAGGTGGGGTTTCATTAGAACGATTTGATACGCAACTAGAAGACACTAACAGGTTTTATATAAGCTTTAACCTGGATTTATTCAAGGCCAGAGTGAATAGGCATTGTTTGGGTAAGCATGCTACATCCTCGGTATCGCCATAACTACTTCTGGCAAAAAAAAGAATATAAGTACTTCAGTTACTTTTAAAATAATTTTGATAAATACTTTGGTACTTAACTTACTACCCATTTAACAGCATGATTGCAAACTCTTTGCTTCACAGATGGTGATATAAGATTTATAGAAATGCAAGCTTTTTGCCAGTTGTAAAGGTAATATAAATTAGTAATTACACTCCCATCGTGGTCGAGAAGCATAAGTGTTAAGTATGCATGTCAATTGCACGAAAACTGCATCCAGCTGGCAGCTCAGGTGCAGTTCTAATGCAGACCATCTGTTTAGACACTAAAGCTCGGGTTTAGGGTTCGATTCCCAGATCGGGCTAAGTAAAATTATTGTTTCTTTGTTTAGAAATTATTGCAGACCTGCAGCCAATGCTCAACACATGACACGTTTCGTCTTATATTATCTTCGGTGGAATGTGGATTTAATTTCTGAGACTTCTGTTATCATATTCTGCAGTCAAACTCGACGATAAATTCACGTAGTGACTATTCCCCGTGTCCGAGGTCCGCTATCCGCGCAGGTTGCTGCGGGAGTCAAGAAGATTAATTATACATAGACATTGCTGCAGCTCATTCGCCGTATAGTATTAAAATCAGTCGTGTTAGTGAAAACGAACTTTAACGAGAGATGTTGTATTTAACATCGTATTAACAAAATATACAGCGTACAGCTACAAGTATACAAACTGGTGAAGGCTACTCAGTCACAGGGCACGTACTCACCCTATATTTTATACCACCTTGTATTCGCCATAAGGTTTGTACGTTTCACATGTCACCCAAGGAGAAAATAATTTTGGAAATACTGGCCATGTGAGGGTTAGACTCGCGTACGAAGCAACTTAATTTTGTATACAATATTTTTTTAATTAAAATAAATTTTGTAATTTCCAATAACTTGTTTTTTTAAACTTTATTTTTCTTGTATTTTTTATATAAATAAATATCTATCAGTTTTAACTAGGTATTTCAGATTTTTCTGAACCTCTATTATTCCTTATAATGTATGTTTATAATTATTAATTTTTGAGATGAACAATCGTAGACCTTTCATATGACACCCCATTTTTGTGGTAGATTTCAACCCATATTATAGGGTAAAATTCCTTTATTTATAAAATGTTTCAAATTTTTTAAGATGCGGACAATTTCAATAAATATCCAATTTAAAGCCACTTGTATTACGTGGTAGTTGCTGAGAAAAGAATCTGCCACATATGGATAGACATTGAAGTGTCACCATAAGGGTTTTATTGAATAATGTATGGTCTATCTATACCCTATATATAGTAAATAGCGTACTACCATACTACCTAAAAGAACCATACACTTCTAATGAGTTATAAATTGAATATGGCTAGCAAAATTATGAATAAATAAACAATTAATTAAAAAAGTATAAAAGTTACCCACGGCCACGTCTACACGAAGTATAGGGTAACTCAAGGGGAATGAAATGAATCGCCTTCGATCAAGTTTCTGCACTAACGAAGCCTTCATTTTCTTCATTCTCGCTCCACCAATATTTATATGCAAACAATTTTCTTACTATCAATCAGTAATAAGATTTTTATTATATTGAAATTGGTCTACACACAGAAAACCAACCCTGCACACATAAAATAACACACATAGTACCTATATAATTTCTGTCCCGAAATTATGATGTTGTTATAGCCCTTTTTTTCACAATTTTAGCTTGATTGATCATGAAATAATTTAATATGTTATGAAAATAACGTATTTAGGTTATTTTTCACGCTTTATTAGATACCTACTGAATTTCGACTCGCTCATCACAGTATTCAAACATGTTGAAAATACATTGAAAAAGCAAAAGCACAATACAATAAACGTATTTACTACAGAATATATTTGTATGTGTATAAGTATCTGAACGCACCATTGTTGCCCGCTTCAGAAACGCCGTGAAAATTGTTTTATTTTCCGCACAATGAAACGCAATCTGAAACTCAATACCCAACCTGTTTATTGGCCGTTTTGTTTTTCTGAATATTTAAAAAAAACTCGTTTCAGCCAGTAGTATTATATACTCTTTAGTTTTAAAATTCTATATATTATCTACGTATTTGTTTTGCTATTCTTAATTTTTTTTTATTTTGTCTTTTCGCTGAGAATTACAATATAAATGATTAGGACAACATACTTTAGTTCCAAAACAGTGGATGAAAATAGATAGATAACATATAGGTATAGACAGTGATATAGCCCATAGAATTTTACTGTAATTTTAAAACAATGTTTTATATCAAAATCATAACTTTGTGAATCAGAATTGGCATGAATAAACAAATCAAAATGTTTACTTTCAGTCAAAATTCAGTGGCATTGAATGCTTTGAGTATGAATCACGATAGGTAAAGGTAACTTCGACTACAATTCTATTCACAAACAATCTATTCTAGAATTGATTCAGGAATAAATGGTTAGAGGAGTTCATTTTTGTGTTCTTACTCTAGGGAAAAATCAACGAAGTGGACTAGGTATAATGAGGCTGGATACTTAGATCATTTCTGGACACCAGAAGATACTTTCTTATGTCTATACTGATATATAAAGCTGTGTGCCGAGAACTAACATCTATCGTTAACGTATCGTCATCATATCGTATGCGCCAAAATCTAATGCAATGGGAAATTGATCATCGCGCAACGTCACGGTATGCGCGGTGTTCAATTTTCCATACAAACCAGCTTTTTGGCGCATTCGATACGTTGACGCTACGCTTGCGATAGATGTTCGTGATTAGGTCTCTGAAGAGTTTGTTTAAGTGGTGGAACGCACAAATCTAAGGAACTACTGGTTCGATTTCAAAAAACAAAATTGTGATGAATAGTGCATTTATCGAGGAAGGCTATAGTAAATATCCCAAGACATTCTTCACACATGGTTACCTGATCCCAAGTTAAGCAGAGTGTACCGCTTGTAGTATGGCTACCAGGTAACTGATATACTACATATTATACTACTTTTTTAAATACATACTTATATAGATATTTACACCCAGACACAGAACAAACAGACATGTTCATGCACACAAATGTTTGTCCTGGGTGGGAATCGTACCTGCGGCCATCGGTTTGGCAGTCAGGGTCTCTAACCACCAAGCCAACTGGCCCGGGTATATAACATCACGTTACGTCAAAGTAACCATAAATGTGAAACCGCGGGCACAGCTAGGTATATTAGAAATAGAGTTCATGACAAAATCCTTGGATCACCGAATGTCACCAATATAGCTATACATTAGGCATTTTTACTATGTTTTATACATTGTACACTGTTGTTATTATTTTAACTATGTAAAGACTTGCTTTAGACCACAATTTCACCATGGCAAATGATGATATAGCTAAAAATGTTAAACATTCAAAGCCTGGAAGCGAAATGCCTCATGTTTTTTTTTCTTTTTTTTTATAATACTAAGGTAGCAAACAAGCTGACGGGCCGTCTGATGCTAAACGGTCACGGCAGCCTATGGACGCTTGCAACACCGTGGGCTTCACTCGCGCGTTGCCGAACCTGCAAAATCTCTTCACACCCTTCTTGAAGAACCCCATGCTATACTCCCTTGGGAAAACAGTGCAGCTATTGGAATACATTGGCAAGGTATTTGGCTAAAGATTTAACTTGAGCGGGGTTACCAGCCAGCACCTTAGTATTGTTTTTTTAAGGACACGGCATTCGACGTTACTACCAAATTATGAGGTAAAAAACATTAAAAAAAAAGTACAGTCGAATTGAGAACCTCCTCCTTTTTTTTAAGTCGGTTAATGACCTACCAATACAGTAGTATAGAAAGTATGTCCTACGAAGATACAGAGAAGTTACTGACTGTATCTTCTTAAAATACTTACTACTGCATATTAATTTAAGCTTACTACTGTAATATAATTATAACACCTTTATGGCTATTTTCAGTGGCGTAGCTACCGGAGGGCTAGACGGGGCAGTGCCCCGAGCCCACAAGCTCTGGAAGAGGGGGGGAACAAACGATTTTAAATAGTTTAGTTGAGGCCCTACTTAATTTTTTGCCCCAGGGCCTTTGGTTATCTAGCTACGCCACTGGTTATTTTGCCGGGGAACTGAGAACGTCCAGGGGCCTTACCTTTCTTTACTCCGGGAAGGAAGATAAAGAGGACGCGCGTAAAAATGGCGTGGGATTCCTCCTTTCTGACGCTGCGAAGAAGAGCCTGCTGGTCTGGAAACCCATCACAGACCGAATCATTACAGCCCGGTTTAACAGCAAAGCCCGCAAGATAACCGTCGTTCAGTGCTATGCGCCCACAAATGTGGCATCAGAGGAAGACAAGGACGATTTCTATAGTGCACTCAACCTGACCCTAAAGAACACCCGCAAGCAGGACATAGTTATCGTCATGGGGGACCTGAATGCCAAGGTTGGCACAGACAACGACGGCTGTCAAAGACACATGGGCACACACGGGCTAGGAGTCCGGAACGAGAACGGGGAGAGATTTTTAGAGTTCTGCCAAGACAACGACCTTACCATCGGAGGCACTTTATTTATTCACGGAGACCACCACAAGTACACATGGAACTCACCCGATGGAGTCACCAAGAACCAAATCGACCACCTTGCCATCAGCTCCAAATGGCGCTCATCACTGCTCGACGTCCGCAACCGTCGAGGCGCGGATATCGACAGTGATCACCACCTAGTCGTAGCTGTGGTGCGGCTTAAAGTAGCTGTAGCTCGAGCTGCCAGCGCAACCACCAGGTTAGGCAAACGATTTGAGATCAGCAAACTGCGGAATCCAGACATAGGCAACGCCTTTAGACTCGAGTTGCGAAATCGCTTCGCCGCCCTCGAAACGGACTCTACTAATACTGTTGACGCGGAGTGGAACCACATCAAAATGGCCTATACAGAGACCAGCTCCGTCGTCCTCGGACACAAATCATCTACACGTGAAGACTGGATGTCACAGACAACTTGGAACCTCATTGAAGAAAGGCGCCAGCTCCATCTTCAACTCCTTGCAACTGGCGATGTGGCAGTGCGCGAAGACCTAAAGCTGCAATACAGACAGATTCGCAGGAAAATCTACCGCAGTACCCGTTATGACCGTCGAGTATGGGCTGATGGTGTTGCGGATTGCGCCCAACGCGCTGCCAACTCCGGCAATCTCAGGGAGATGTACAAGGCGACGAAGGTCTTGGCCGGAAATCGAAACCAAAGGAAGAAGAAGCCCCTTAAAGACAAGAGAGGCCAGCTAATTGTGACATCGGAGGGACAGCTTCAGCGATGGCGGGAGCACTTTGAGGAGATCTTCCGAGTCCCAAACTACCCCGTTGCTACGGCGACACCTGCTGCCAGCTTGCCCGTACAAAGCCTGGACATTGATGTGTCTCCCCCTACAGGAGCAGAAGTAGTGAAGGCCATCAAATCACTGAAGAACGGGAAAGCCCCAGGAGTGGACCTCATCACAGCGGAAATGCTAAAAGCTGACATCTCCACCGCTGCGAACGCGCTGACGCCTCTTTTGAGGAACATCTGGTCAGCCGAAGAGTTGCCCGATGACTGGAACAAAGGCCTTCTTATCACCGTACCCAAAAAAGGAGACCTCAGCGAATGTGGCAATTGGAGAGGCATCACCTTGCTCTCGATTCCTTCTAAGGTGCTCTGCAGGATCATCCTAGATAGGCTGTCGAGGGCCACTGAACCTCTCCTTCGCAGAGAGCAAGCTGGCTTCCGACCCAACCGATCGTGCACGGACCAGATCAACACCTTGCGCATAATTCTCGAACAGGCATCAGAATGGCAGAGGGAAATATACCTGACCTTTGTGGACTTCGAAAAAGCCTTCGACACGCTGAGATGGCGCTGTATCTGGGATCGGCTACGTGAAATTGGAGTCCCCGAGAAGATTACCAACATAATTAAGGCCATCTACGGGAAGTATTCTTGTAGAGTAACTCATGACGGCCTCGTCACGGAGGGCATACCGGTCAATGCGGGTGTACGCCAGGGGTGCCTTCTTTCACCTCTCCTCTTCCTTGTCGTCCTGGATGGCATCATGAATAACACCACCAACAGCAAGCGCCGTGGCATAGAGTGGGGACTGTCCAACGTCTTGGAAGATTTGGACTATGCTGATGACCTATGCCTATTGAGCCACACACGCGCAGACATGCAAGCCAAACTGGACGACATACAACGAGAGGCTCTGGAGACGGGACTTAGGATTAACACCCGGAAGACCCAGGAAATGAGGTGCGGAGCGACAAGCTCTTTGCCGTTGCTCATCGGCACAGAGGGGGTGAAGAGAGTCCAAAAATTTACCTACCTCGGTAGTGTAGTGTCGGAAACAGGAGGGACCGAAGAGGACACCGCTTTGAGAATCGCCAAGGGGAAGGCAACCTTCGCACAGCTCCGTCCGGTTTGGCAATCGCGGAAACTGACTAGGAGAGTTAAGCTCAAGATATTCCGGTCCAGCGTGAAAACTGTGTTGCTGTACGGATGCGAGACGTGGAAGGTCACTAAAGACATCACACGCCGGCTCCAGGTCTTCACCAACCGCTGTCTTCGCCGAATTCTCGGTGTATACTGGCCCGACAAAATCTCGAACATAGACCTGTGGGAACGCTGCGGTGAAACCCCGATTGACCAGCAGATCAAACGCCGCAAGTGGAACTGGATCGGCCACACGCTCCGAAGGGACCATGATCACATTCCAAGGCAAGCCCTAGACTGGAATCCCCAAGGAAAGCGGAAACGTGGCCGCCCAAAGCAGACCTGGCGGCGGACGATCACTGCAGAAGCGAAGGCGATAGGAATGACCTGGAGCGAAGTAAAGCGCGAAGCCCAAGACCGTTCGGGATGGCAACGTACTGTGGACGCCCTCTGCCCCATCCAGGGGACATAGGACATTAAGTCAAGTAAGTCAAGTCACTGGTTATTTTAGATAATATTCACGTTCTGTTCGTCTGAAACACAGGTTTTCCTAGTTCAGACACGTATGCTTTATTAATTATATCTAAGGAAAACATTATACGTAATTACTATGTTATGCTATCTTGTAAATTGAATAAATTATTATTATAATAATAGTTTCTTTTGCTCCTTCTTTAAAGCACTGAGACATGCACAAAAACGTACATATCCAGACTTTTGCTATTAAAAAAATTATAGGCATTGTCTTTGGTATGTTCGGTTATATAGATAAAAAAGGTCGTATGGTCGAGCCCCAAATACAATAAATCAACAGTCATTATCAGTTTTAATACCACAATAATTAAATGTTGTTGGCTCAATTTTATAACAAGCAAATCGCTGCGAAACATTCACGGGTCTGTCGGAACAATTTTGTGTACTTCCTCACTAATTTATTAATGAAGTTGGTCGTGTTACTGTTACAGTTAACTCGTTCGAAAGTTTTAGAATTCTGGCAACTCTGAAGTGGAGCGACGGAATTGTTGTTCGTTGTTGAGTTTGACCCTCAACCTTAGGTAGGTAACAGGATATTGTTTGATTATTTATAGTAACATTTATGTTTCAGTCAACAGAATTTCTCTGGGATTTGTTTACCTTTCTTTCTTATTATTTTTAATTAGATGTCTCCCGCGGTTTCACCCGCATTCCCAAAGAATGCTACAATGATTGTTTTATGTCCGATAATATTTTTTACTTTTTTAATTGTTTCGTAAGATCAAGACAAGAATCTTTAATAATAATCTTGCTACTTCCTTCAAAATTGTCGATCTGCGTATATTAATTTTTACCCTAATTCACCCTGTTGGGGTAAAAAAAAAAAGCCGATATACGTACACTACATTTATTTGAACCAGTAATAGGTACTTATATCAAATTTTGTGCTTCATACTTTAAAAATAATGGAATTCCCTTATTTTACTCCCCTTAGGGGTGAAATTTCCAAAAATCCCTTCTTAAAACTCACTTCGGTATATCATTTACCCATGGTACCATTCTACGAAATTTCGAGTTTGTAGCCCCAGTCTGTGCCCCAGTGGTTGAGACTCTGCGTTGATAAATCAATCAATCAGTCAGTT
The DNA here is from genome assembly GCA_907165245.1 of Habrosyne pyritoides. Lineage (NCBI taxonomy): Eukaryota > Metazoa > Arthropoda > Insecta > Lepidoptera > Drepanidae > Habrosyne > Habrosyne pyritoides. The sequence goes on from OU015606.1 coordinate 4,089,103, forward strand.
AAGACAAGTCATTATGCATTTCCTATAGATTTTCACGTTCACGCAACAGATAGATTGGCTCTGCAATGAAAATTAAACAGTTCAGCTTACCTAGTTACGAACATATTTCTATGTATTACTAGCTATCCCCCGCGGTTTCACCCGCTTTCCGGTGGGATGCAAAATTTTCGCAGGAAAAAAGTATCCTATATAATAATAATAAAATTAATTTATTCAGGCAACATAGAAACCCAATATTGTTAACTATGTTAGTTTGAGTGGTACATAAAAACTATAATACAAAGACATTATTCGTTTTCGTCCTCTGTGTGAGTTTCCACATCAGAGGACAATCCTATGTGTTCATCCAGTTTATAAACTGCCTATTTCCCAACTTCATCCAAATTAGTTTAGTAGTTTTTGCGTGCAAGAGTTACAAACATCCATACATCCTCACAAACATTCGCATTTATAATATTAATAGTATTTGAAAGTTGGTATGTTTAAATTTTATGATTCAAGTTGGTACATTTTTATCAAAGTGCATCGCCTAAAAATCGTGGACGAAATAAGAATCCGATGAAATAAAACGTTGAAATGTTTAGCATCAGTAAGTTCTTTTTTAAAAAAGGATGTGCAGAATGCTGTGCCCTTCCTAAGTACCGAACCGGTTGGACAGGTCTAAACGTTGTTTTACGGCCCATCCGAAAACTATATCAAACAGGCAGGGCAGTATCTTTTGACTGTTTAAATTCATGATTAAGCGAAATGTCTCTCTTTTTTTAACTTAAGTGGATACTGTTTAGGTTTTTATATTACGTATAGACCGACAAAACAGGAAAAGAGGTTCACTCGGTAAGTGGTCACCGCCTATGGACATTTGCAACACCAGGGGCATCGTCAATGCGTAGTCGACCTTGATACGAAGTTGCCAAGTCTCATGCTTTTAATTGGGAACACCTAATTTACAACACCTATCATATAACAGGTTGTTCAATAAGTTTTGTCGTTTGACAAGAAAATCACAATTTTATGGTTCAAAATACACTTTATTATTCAGTATAATATCCCTGAACATTAATACACTTGCTCCAACGATCCTCCAATCTGTGGATTCCATCCATGAAGTGGACTGTTCACTTAAAATATGGCTCACACTGCCTAATGAGATGTGTAGAGCCTCTACTAAATCTCGCTCAGTCAATCGACGATTTTCCAAAACCATATGCTGTATTTTGGCTATGATTTCTGGTGTTGATGCGCTTTCTGGACGTCCTTCACCAGGATCGTCTTCAAGGCTTGTACGACCATGTTTAAATTCAGCAACCCATCTTTCTACTGTTCTAATTGTAGGTGAACAATCATTATACACTTTTAACATTCGTTCGTGAATTTCTTTTGGTGCTACACCTTCCAAAAATAGGAATTTTATCACTGCACGATATTAAATTTTTTCCATCGTAAAACTATACTGTGACACGGCGACACTAAATTGCTTGTAAACAAAGAATGAATTGACAGATTGAAATGAAACTTCACATACGTTCATATTAAGAGTGTACTAATAAAACAAAAAGAAAATTGGGCTAGTGGCACCCCCCTTTCTAATCGAACGACAAAACTTATTGAACAACCGTACACTATCGTTTTAAGTCTACCAACATAATGATTGCAACAAATGTCATGAACTACTTACATAATAAATTAAAATATTTAAACTGAATAAAACCTTTTCTTCAAATATAATCTTTATAATCAATCCAATTACAATCTTCTTACATTTATTATTAATACTCTATGCAAGTTTGTATCGGATTAATCATTGTACGATTAGCTCATGAAAATGTACCTATTCATTTTTCCATGATAATAGGTTGGTAAAAATATTCTTCATAAACTGTGAAGGTATGTACAGATAAGATAAGAAAGTTTTATTACCTTCTTGTTCTAAATTTAACCGCCTCAGGTGCTGACTAAGAAAAAATAGCGAAACTCTCTCAATATCAATTAAAAATAAATACGTATTTTTAGTTCTACTAGGGTCGTTTAAATGCCTAGAATGTAAATTGAAGCTCATCTTTAGGATAAGAATGTTGTGTATATTTCAACTGTAATGTCAATACATATATGTATATATACATCTTGTCACAGACCTATATAAATGTTTTTGTCTTATTGTGAATTTATTAAGGTCCTAACTGTAAACCTTGTTGCAACTATTAAAGTTCGTTGGCAAGTAACGTAGCTCGAAGCTGTAAAAAACAACATAAATCATTTTAAGCTTCAACTATACCTACATGCTCAATGTGGGGGCATTAATTCAGTAAAGTATTCTTGAAAGTTATCAACCCACAATATTAGCTCAATAGGGACACCAGCGCACAACGGCGACAAGGTTAACTAACTCAGCCATCAATAGTCTCATTCGTTTCATTCACTCATATCAGTCATCTCATTCGTTCAGCCAACGCGCCTGCGCCAGAGCCGCCCGCCGAAACCGAGAACTCGATTACTCGACACGAGCGAGCGACAATCATTCTAGTTTTAGCCGGTAGACGAGGCACACATATTTCAACTCTAAAACTTCCAAAGAAATTAATTTTTTAAACATGGAATTCGTTGGAAAGAAATACAAGATGACCTCATCGGAGAACTTCGACGAATTCATGAAGACGATCGGTGAGTAGTTATTATTGTTTTCACTGGAATATTTCTAGGAAAAATCGATGCCGGCCGGCTTCTCAGCCATTGGCCGCCGGCCGACCACGCCGCGCAACGCATCGCCACCTACTTTAAAACTTTTTAGTTTAATTTTCACTATGTTCTTTCTTATTAATTTACAAGGAGAAATTGCTTTTAAATCATCCATATTATCTATAATTCTGATCCATTTTCTTAAATAGCGTAAAGACATAGCAGTTTTGTGTTAACTACCCCCCATTTTCTGATTCCTCCGTTAGGAAATTTTAAATTTAAATATAGTAAAGCCTTTCTTTCTAGTATTCAGATGTTTTGTACGATTAGAGTATCAAAATGTTAAGTACTTTCTCACACATGGTTTAAATGTTTTTGAATATCTGTGGTAAAGAAATGGAAGTACCGACCCTCTTTATTAAAAAACATAGGTACGTTAAATACGATTCCCAAAGTACCAAAATCATATTGTCTATAATAGATTTCTCTATTCCGCGTAACATATATCTCATCTGAGGCTAGAACTTACAAGTCAAATACAAAAAAAAAAGATTTCTATTAGAACAGAAATATGCGAGCGCGATAGCAATTTTCTTGAAAGTGTCATCAATTATTTTAATTGTCTATCTTTAAACTATTCGTGCTTTAAATAAATACAGATTATACTAACAAATACAGATTATACTAACAATTAGCTTGACAGTCTAGACTTCTAGTAGTTCTATTTGACTCGTGTAAAGACTTATTAGTTTAATTTTCAACATATTCATGATATTAGTTATTACTTTTGAAATTTATGCTCGGGTAATTCTTGTATGTTTTTAGGAGGTTTATTAAAGAAACGTACGAGTATACCCTATTTTATATAATGCCCTTTAAAATATTTTTTTTCTTAACTGATAGATATAGGAAGAAGGTAGAAGTGTTTAATTCATAATTTTTCATCAGACTCGTCAATATCTACCGTTTCTTCTTTTAATTATTTTTTTCTTCCAGCAGTAAATCGTTCAATAACCATTTTAATTAAAGTAATCGGAGATTTAAAAAAAATACTGGTATTTCAAAATTATGCTAAATTAGCAAACAAATATCACATATATACTTACGTTTGAAGTTGTTCTTAAATTATATAAAACTTTGATAATAAAAGTTCAATGACAATTTTGTTATGAAAATGGAATGAATGTTATTATTATATTAACTGCATTGCTTGAAATGTAATCAGTGATGCGTTTTATGTCCGTTGAGGCATAATTGATAATGGCAATAATATTTTTAAAAGCTCTCCCCCGCGGTTGCACCCGCGTTCCCTAGGGATTTCATTTTCCCGGGATAAAAAGTATCCTACATGTTATTTCGGAGCATACTCTATATGTGAGGCAAGTTTCATTTAAACCCTCTCTGTTTTAGAGGTAAGATTGCATTGAAAGATCAACCTTATTACTTTTTATAAAGGTCTAATCTATGTATCCTATGAGTAATTTTATGATGATGACGATGGACCTAATAGGGATGTGTCCTGACATGTCAAATCAGCAATTCTTTATGAAATGTCAAAACGATCGAATGTATGGAGTTTTGTATGAAATAGCAAGTTGTGACGTCATAATTGTACAGCATCAAATAACATACTTTTTATGATTAGATCGGTACTGACAAATAATTTTAATGATTTAATTTTGATCATAATTAATGTTTTCGTATATTTTTGAATGTTCAATACACTGGTTAGTGTCTGATCATTTATCTTTAATACAGGACATCCCAATTGTTACATTATAAGGTATGTTTTTCTATAACACTTAGCTGTCAAAACGTTACAGCATATTACCATTCAAATAAAATCATTTTCTGCCCCCATTCGTTGCTTTCCTCGCTTCCAAAGCAATAAACATAATGTCTGTCATTAAGCTATCAGTAAGTCATATACTTACATGAAAGGGTTATTGTTTACTTAGTATTACTATCTTTATTTGCAATGACAGTAGGTCGATTATTTATTTTCTGTTGGAACTTCGATAAGTATTAAAGGGTTTCTTTGTTAAAATTCTCTGTTTGTGAATGACAGACAGATAAATTCAATGAGTCAGAACTTTATCTGTTAAATTTAATCATTTAACTGCAAGAATTACCACCTACATTGCTGATTTTCTTCATGCAAGTAAAAAAAACTTTCAAAATGAGAGTCCATGTTAGGCTAAAGACGAGACATAATGGTGGTTTTACCGTAAATATGCAACTAACACTTTTTGTAAGGATTATCGCGTGACTTAGGCACTCCATCTTTCATTATGAATTATTAAGATTTTTTTTTATTACAAACTTTTTACTTTATTCCATGCAATTATCGTCTTTATGGTTTGATGCATAATTTTCAAGCGAAGTATTCGCATGAATATTCTAAGATCAAAATTTGCAAGTAAGACAGTCGGAAGCTGTAGGTAAAAACGTTTCTAACAAGAAGTATCAATTTAATTACCGGCTGATTCATATTCGTTATGTTCCATGCATAAAAAAAGTGGAATCAAAGTCCGCCACCTGCTCAATCATCTTACATAAAAAAAAAAAACAATAAGTCAATGTCTGCACAACACTTTTAAACCTTGGACTCTTCGAGGACTTTGACACTGCGTACTGGACTCGGAACATTGCCAGCGAATTATGAGCATATTTTGTAATGCAATAAATTGTGCTAAATAAATGTATCTAGTGCTCTTGTATAAATATTGACATAAAATATTATCTGTTTATGATGTAACCACCAAACGAGCGATATCTATAGATCTTTATTGCAACCAACACTATCAGAAAATCCTGCAATAAAATCATCATCCACAATTCATTTGTAGGTAAGTATAGATTCAAAAATTACCCAACATCCATTACAAAGTACACATTTTATCACCATAATCTCCATCGTAAACCTTTTGGGTAATTTAATCGCATAGCAACATGTTATTATAAGTAGGTATAAGCCAATATAATATGTTCAAACGTAATATCAATATTGGCCACATAACTGCATCCTTGTGGTCACAGATCACGTTTCGAATGGGAATAATATCTCAGCCGATCCATTCACATACTAACAGATTATTCAATTTAAGCCTTTTGCTCACTGATACTTTAATATAGGAACTACATTAAAAATAATTTGTACACGAATGGACCGCATATCCTGCCCTATTCACTGGCAACTCATTCATATAATTTGATTCTTTTGTAACCGTATCAATGAACGCATGCCCATGCGGGCTGGGAAACTCAGATTTCAAAGACCTACCACGTCGATCGAAAGATCTTTTCAATTAATTAGGAAGATCGCATGAGAATACCCCGGCATAGTTGAGCGATTAAGCTCCTATTGGACGCAGCCAACAGTCGACCAATTGTCGTAAAATGGACAACAATCAGCTTCAATTGACGTCAATAAGATGCGAGACGGTTTGCTGAGACCCGACCGTTTTCTATAGGTAACGATACCTATCTTATGTTCCGTTTTCTATTTTCCATTCGGCTATTGGTTTGTCAACCGGTTGTATCTGGATTCTGGATCTAAGAAACTTGATAAGAAACTGGGCCCGTAATAATAAAGCATTCTATTCGATATATAACAAGAAAACACTAAACTGTCAATCATAATCTGGTTTTATAGCCGTTTGTTTTTGATTATGGATTCGAAAGCAACTACCATAGAAGGCTTAAATAATTACTTCCTACCTTTCATTTAGTCTTAATTGCTTATATGGACGTTAAGAAAATATGATTTTAAAACATCGTAGAACTGGTACAAGGTTATGAAGAAATAAAATCATTAGAGATATTATCTAAAGCGAAATCGGTCGATAATTCGAAATTAAAAAAATAAGTTGACAACTTCGCACGGTGAAAGAAATAATAGGGTTTCATTTGTTTTAGTTGATTATACTATAATCGTCATAGAATCACATGACATGCTAGGATGGGTTGAAAGTATGATAAACTAACGATCATAAACAGCAAGTAGGCATCTCCAATTGCTTGTAAAAAGGATACCAACGTCTCGTCGGGAACCCAGTTCTTATGAATATCAATCAATATCAATTATAGCCAATAGGCCTCGTACCAGCACAGGCGGACGTTTCCTCCTTTATTAGTCAGAGGACGGATGTCGTCGGCGTGGTGCCTACGCGATCTCTACATGCAATCTGTAACAATAAATGTTATTTGAACTTGACATTCCAGTCGTTTTCAAATTAAGAATCACATTTACATTTTAGTTTAAAAAAAGTATTTTTAAAATTCATTGTTTTCTGTAGTTTGTCTGAAAATCATGAATCGCTAAAAGATTGATTACTTATTACATAAACACTATTTATTCTTCTACATGCCTGCCATTGTATTCAAATTTAAAATAAAGATATAGATATTCAGCTTTGTTCGTTGAGGTCGTTAGGTCAATATTTAACTTTCCTAATTTGTGTAATTATGGATTTTTGTACACGTCACCCTGTCTGCTTGAGAATAACTTATGAATAAAACATAAAGATAATAAAGGCATACAAAGGTATTTTAAGAAACCTGTAATACCAGCTTAATTAAAAAGATCGATCAAATACAAATAGAAGCAATTTTTCTATTATGATAAACGGAACATTATCAGAGGGATTATTATATGAGATAGACTGTTGAAAATATCCAATATTATGCAGTTCAAATGTAACTTGGTAAATATAATCTTGGCATCGCGACAACGTGGTGACACTGACTTGAACGTGTATGGACATTGAACCTCTATTATTAACTAACGTAAGCTCTGTGTGACGAATCTAAAAACGTAGGCACAACGGAAAAAAAAACATGTGAAGATCGTCATTATATTATGTAACAGAAAAAGTAAAGGACATAAAAATAAAGCTTGTTTGTACTTTATACATTTTATTACATAATGAAACCACAAAATAACGAACGCGTTAAAAGATTTTAGTATCAGATTTAATTTGAGAAATATCTTAATATATATAAATCTCGTGTCACAATGTTTGTCCTCAATGGACTCCTAAACCACTTAACCGATTATAATAAAATTCGCACACCATGTGCAGTTCGATCCAACTTGAGAGATAGGATAGTTTAAATCTCAAATTATAGTCGCAATTTTAATTTATTGCTAATTATTTGTCTGTTATTATTTGACAGTCACAATTATCTGTTAACTCCAAATGATTCTAAGAGATGTCGATACCTTTCGACTGGGTTGAGTAAGTCATCAATAGATGGCGCTGCTATGGTAAATCTACGAACGTGTCATATAAGCTACAATTCAATATCATGATTACCACGTGTTATTGAGGCTAATGTATAAATTAAATTTATTTTGTAGTAAACGAAATACCGTGAAATTCAATTATTTCTTCTTTTTTAATACGGCTGGACCGATTGGAATGTTTTTTTTTGTTTGCGTTTGGGTGGTGCCCTGGATGGTTTAGATTCACAATTGGACCCGGTAGGTGGCGCTGCGAGCGAATTCCTGCATTTTTGTATGGACTTATTTCGACAGAACGACGTCTGTCCGGGCAGCTATAATAATATATAATAAAAAGTGATCTAGAATAGGTAATACAGGTAGGTAATAAAAGTCCAATTTCAATATATTTTCATGTAGTACAGTTGTTGTGTACAGTCAAATGAAAAATCAAAACCTCATTCATAATACTATTTATACATTAAAATTGTTAATTATTACATTATCCAACGATATAAATATTATTTTTATTTTATTATACATATAAACCAGCGAAAAATAATCTTTTAAAGCTATATTTCTTTTTCATCGGAAATGCATTTTATTTTATCCTTTTAACTACCCTCAGCTAATAAAAAACATTTACTGGCATATAGTATCAGTTACAGATAAGAGGGGAATTACATTGTAAAACATGCAGTTGAACATGAAGGAAAAAAAAATATTTATCAATTTAAATAATGAAAAAATATGTGCCTACTTGTAATAAAATCCGATTCAGTTTCAATAATGATAAATCATTTTTTTATTGGCAACACTTTTCGCAGGCGGCAATAGATTCTAAATTGAAAAATTGCGCCTATTCAAAGGTCAATAGCCTTGTCGTCACACCATGCCGGGTGGGCCAATGGCGTCGCGCCGCGCCCATCATGCGACCAATAGCGGTGCGGAATTACTTATCGATAATTGCCCGCTTGAGAGACGCGCGGTCCAGCAGCAACAGGCAGCTGTGTTTTTATTTAACAAAGCTCATGGCGCGCTTTAGTCTAGCCATGGTCTAATAATTTTGCGTCAATATAAATTCGATGTAGAGAAAAATACTCATTAAATTGGGAACCATGTTTAAATTTTTTTTTTTTAATTAAAGTAAAGTATTTTAGTTGTCAGTACTTGTTTATAGAAAGGTAGGTACCTCCTACCTATATTGGTCGAAGTTTTGACTACAATATAGTAGAAATTACAATTTCCACACTGAAAATTAGGAGTAGGTGCCAACCTGTTAATTGAAAACTCAAACAGACTAGATAAATTATAAGTCAGGACGGAAGTTTCAGCCCGCCTATGAAGTGCAGGTTCAGTACGTCTTAAATAATACATGACGAACGGTTCAAATCTCCACGGACTTCGAACGATGCACACAGAACGTGCTAGAACTGCGCCACGCTGAGGAATTCTAAGTAATGCGCCGATGCAATATTCTGCCCGTAGGAGGAGCTCACTAATGTTTGCAAAGGAAGTCGACGTTGTAATTGCAAAATGTGTTAGACAAATTTCCGCCTCACTGTTTTACCCGCATTCCCGAGCGGTCTTACATTTTCTCTGAGATAAAAATAATTGTATGTTATTTCAAAGAACACTAGGTACTTATGTAAGTGCCAAGTTTAACCAAATCCTTACATTGTCGCCTTTTATTTACTTTTCGCTACAGATAAACTGCTATTGCAAAACCACATTCTAAAACTTAAACTGAAAGGCTAGTGAATAATAGATCATTTATATTATTCATAATTGATTTTAATATGCATGTAATAACCAACAGTAAAATATCTATCAATAAGTTGTTCCCAGTTATCGCTTTTACCTAGTTTGAGGAATATAATAACTATATGAATTCTGTCGGAATCTAATAGGCTTTTTTACAGCTAAAGTGTTATTGAAAAATAAACCCTGTAGCGGATATATAAGGTTCATTAGCATCATCATACAATTGACCATTTGATCAATAGATTAACCGTACCTAAATAAATATACTAAAGTAATTAAGAAGATTTTTCTTTGACATCTGCAAAAAGCAGTAAATGATTATTCAAATTACAGGCACATGAGACTTACCTACCAACTGCACATCTTAGGGTCAACAAAGCATTGGGGATGCCCTTGGTGTTGGAAACATCCATAGGCGGCGGTGACTACTTCCCATCAGATGGACCGTCTGCTTGTTAGTCGACCCATGTGGTATAAAAAAAATACTCAAAATCTTTATTAATATAAATTACATTATAAACGCACTGTTACATCTAATAATTAAAAAAAAACGTTACAAAATACCCCCACTTGTCTCAAATAGCCTAAATATTCGGGGAGATTTTGGACCTTGGTTAGGTAATCTGTGGTTAGGAAAATAATACAATACAATACCAACGTTTTTTGTAGCTTATTCATCAAACAATTTATACCTATTATCCGTGGTTGGTAACCTTGACCTTGGTATCACAGACAGGTAGACTCAAATTATAGCTGGTCTAACAAAAACTACATAGTGACGACGAAAAATTTAATTCTAGCCTTATTTTTGTTACTAACATAACGTGATCCCATTAGATAATCTTAACAAAAACTGAGTCGGTGTGTCATTCCATCCAAATATCGTAGGTTGCTGGAGTAAGCAAATAGCTCTGTGAAATGAAATCTACACTTACCTACTCAGCTTTTTTAAACCAACATTCGATAAAAGGAGTCTGCTCAATTCATTTGTAGGTATTTTCATTTGAAACAATTGGTAGACTGGTAGACAAGGCTCAATAATTTTGATGAATTTAAAGTGGTAAATATTATTTTTGATTTCACTTGCTGTTTCCAACATACGTTGTGTAGCTCTTCGGATCGTGTTATCCTCTTGATGGTCCATACTCAGTTTTCACTACAATTACTTACAAATTATTTTTTAAACTTGATTTTGCTTTTCTAAAAGAAATTGCACAATTGGTCCAGTTATTCTCAAGTGATAAGCTTACCAACGAAAAGGGTTTCATTTTTATTCATTTTTTTTATTTCTTTTATTGATAAAATTTTTGGCTCCATATTACGAACAATTGAATCTTATAATATGGGAAAATAAACTTATAAGTGCCTACTATCTTGTTATTTTCTATTTTGTAGTCTTGTTATTTGTTTTTTTTTTTTGTTTTTTAATGTTACCTATAATAAGTATTTTGTAAATGTTAAATATAAATTATGTAAAATTGAAATTATAAAATAGCCAAAAAGTCATAATAGATAAAATTTATATAAAAAATTATTTAATAAAAAAGAATGTAACCTTGCTGAGTTTCTTGCCGGTTCTTCTCAGTTCAAGGCGGACTTCCGAACCGGTTGTGGCTTCGGTAACTTTAAATTTGACCTTTATAAGTGCCTTCCGAATTTGACCTTCTAGATGTCCCTAGGCTACCCGCGAGTCGGGGATAAACGTTTCACTTATCCTGGTATCTCTGGTAAACAAAAGTTGTAGATATTGAAGATAAGATATATTTATGAGGTATAAGTGTGGGTACATATCCAATAATTTGGTCAGTAACTACATTGCGTGTCCATGTATTGGATGCATCCACTTATCTACTAATGGATACAAAATGGATATTTTTCATATTTATGGTTGAAATAGTAACCTTATCTAGCTATTTTTAGCTATTATACCTACTCCGCAACAACATTATTTTTTATTTTTAAAATATCAAATGTCCTGAGAAATTAACATCGAACCTAACCTGTTTGCAGTCTGTAAAGTTACAAACATGCAAAGAGTTTTTGTTTTACTATTTTTACTTTTTGGTAACGAAAGATAACAAACCTCTTTTTTAAACTGTCATAATAATATAAGTAGTAGTGTAGTCTGACAGTGTTGTTGATGTCACCTTTGTTGCCTTATCAGCTCATAAATTCCCCCCCTAGAAAGTTGTGAAGATAATGCTGTCGTGGGAAGGCAAGAAATATAGACTCATTTCGTCTGATAATTTTGATGAGTTCATGAAGAAATTAGGTACATACACTTTATTTAATATTCAGGTTAAGTCTCAAGATCGTATAAAACTAATATTAATAAGTAGGTATAGTGTGTACCTTTGGAAGTAGGCAACCATCCGATTTTTTTGAGACTAAGTCTTCACGTATTAACGTCGACAACATTGGCGATGCCCCTAGTGTTGCAAAGATAGACTGTCTGCTTGTTTGTCGGCCCATGTGGTATAAAAAAATCCGAAAAATCTTATCCCATTTAAAAAATCTTTTACTGATATACAGCTACACTATTCCTGATTGACATAGGCCTATTTCATAACCCTGGGATACCTTAATCCTTCGAGAACGGTAGCCTGTAATATATTTGCATAGGATTTTTCATCAGCTTTAGTTTAGAAAATGTTAACTGACAATTTACATCAAAATATAACAAAAGTTATCGCAAGTAATAAACAAACTAATTTATAAAATACTTATGCGGTTTTACTTTCGTTCATAAGCCGCTGTGCCATTGCTTTCTAAGAATTTCGACGCCATACATATATCAACAATTTCATAGAAACTACATGTTGCAATGGTGCTTGACTGCATTAAATTTAATATAAATGCTAAAATAAAAGTATCACAAACATGATTACATCATCATCAGCCTATCTCCGTCCACTGCTGGACATAGGCCTCACCTATGGCACGCCACTGAGCTCGATCTTCAGCTCTTTGTCTCCAACCGCTGCCAGTCAGCTTGCGTATATCATCGCTCCATTTAGCTGGAGGGCGCCCTACACTACGTTTACCGAGCCGTGGTCTCTACTCTAGAACACGTCTACCCCAACGGTTATCGGTTCTACGACAGATGTGACCAGCCCACTGCCACTTCAGCTTGCTAATCCTTTGAGCTATGTCGATAACTTTGGTTCTCTGACGGATGACTTCATTTCGAATTCGATCCTTCAGAGAGACTCCGAGCATAGCTCTCTCCATAGCTCGCTGAGCGACTTTGAGTTGGTGAACCAGTCGCACAGTCAGTGTCCACGTCTCGGCTCCATAAGTCATAACAGGTAGGACGCACTCGTTAAAGACTTTCGTCTTTAGACATTGGGGTATGGGCGATGAAAAGACTCGACGAAGTTTCCTAAATGCTGCCCACCCTAGCTGTACTCTTCTGCGAGCTTCCTTCTCGAAGTTGTGTCTACCCAATTGCAAGATTTGCCCAAGGTAGACGTATTCGTGAACAACTTCGAGAGGAACCCCGTCAAGGGCAACCGGTTCCGGAATGACATGCTCGTTGAACATGATCTTGGTTTTATCCAAGTTCATCCGGAGACCGATGCGTGCAGAAGAATCAGCCAGGGTAGTCAGCATGAATTGGAGATCTTGCACGGTTTCAGCCATGATGACGATATCATCCGCAAATCTAAGGTGTGAGAATGCCGTTAATATTTATGCCCCGTCCATTTTAATTTAGGGACTTGAACATATTTTGATTTGGAGGATATCCTCCAGAGTGTTAGTGAACAATTTGGGGGAAATAACGTCCCCTTGTCTCACTCCTCTATGTAGGGGAAACACATTGGAACATGATTACACAACAAAGGTATTTCTACGTACCTATTATTATGTGGTACTCGATACTTTGAAGGGGGAAAAATAACTTTTATCAAAATATTAGCTTATCCAATAAGTACAATACAAGTAACAAGTAACACAAGTACAATATAAGGACAAAACAATACAAATCTTTGAATACTAACATTTGCACTGCCCCTGATATAAAAGCACACTAACTACGAAGGAATAAAGGCCAAACTCCCTTAAAGTCGACGCCCAGAATATGCGGATTGTAGACTAATACTTTGTCCTATTCCAGGAGTGGGCCTCATCACCCGCAAGGCAGCCAACGCAGTCACCCCGACTGTGGAGCTCCGCAAGGACGGTGACACCTATTGCTTGGTGACATCATCCACTTTCAAGACCACGGAGATGAAGTTCCAGCCCGGTGTTGAGTTTGAAGAGGATCGCGCTGATGGTGCCAAGGTAAGAATTAAATTTTTGCCTTTAGTACAGAAGATAAAAGGTGCGAGCTTATTTTAGTGGCGAGCCACAGATTCCGAATAAAAAAACATAAGAGACTAGACATCAAATGAAGGCGTTCTTAACCACGCCATTAGCTCTCAAAAGTGCAGTAAAAAACATTTTACGAAAAGAACGCCTCTGTGTCAGTCGAAATAAGGTAGAATTTCGTTAATTTCATGGGACTTCTTTTATGGAACTGACTTTACTGAAGGGAGTTCAACTTTCGTAAGATACTTTTACACCACCACCTTACAATGTGCAGAATATATTTATAATTTCTATCTCCTAGCCACTGGGTACTCTAAGTTGCTACCTAATAAAGGCTTATTTTACTTGCGTTATCGTGGTGTTATTAAGTAATATTGTGACCGGCTGGCGGAAAGGTTAGCATCAAAAATACTCAGGCTCATCCTACCTAAGAACTCGTAATTTTAAACAATTCTAAATTTGAAATTCAAATGTTTCCAGGTGAAGTCTGTGTGCACATTCGAGGGCACTACTCTGAAGCAGGTGCAGAAAGCCCCTGACGGTGTGGAGGTCAGCTACATCAGAGAGTTCGGACCTGAGGAGATGAAGGCTGTAAGTATTGGAACTTTAACTTTAAATATAGGGCAATAACGTGCTTTTTGGTTCTAGAAAAACATGGAGGAGTAAATTTCAACCTATTTGTATCAGTTATCTTAATAGGAAGGCCCTGGAATCGAGCACAAGTGATAAAAATGTACATAATTAGTAACACTGGGTAGTAGCTTTTACAGTTTTATTAGTAATAGTATGTAATGTCAAATTTATGTTCTAGTAGGCTATATCAGGGCTTCTCAAACTAGGGTACGAGTACCCCCAGGGGTACGTTTGTTGTTCCTAGGGGCTTCGCGAAAAGATTGACGGTATAAAGACTGACCTGGATTCGCCAAAATGGCACCTTATACTGACACAATTTGGAAAGACAAACTGCACTGTAGTTAATTTTTATATAGGTGTACGTGGTTTTGTGGGATGTATAAAGGAGTTCGCGGAGCAATAACTTTGAGAACCTCTACTCTATTTAATTTGTGTATCCTTATTACACTATTCACACACACATAAACACACATGAAGACACGCACACACTCTAACTAACCTTTAATAATCTTAATTTGTTCTTTTATAAACTGTAAAAAATATAATAATAAGTGAAATCTTTGTAATCCAATTGGGAAGTTGCGAGTCATTCCCAACACAAGTATCTCTGATTACTTACTGGGAAGTCTCGGCGTAAATCTTGTTAAAATTATTTCTGAATTAAAGCTTTTTTTATTTATTTATTATTTTATATTAAAATTATTAAAACTTGTTTTGTTTGTCCCTCAGGTAATGACCGCCAAGGACGTCACCTGCACCAGGGTATACAAGGTCCAATAAACACGTTAACCTTCTAAGACTGAGAGCTGGAGCTCTTATTATTATGTCCTATATTATATAGCACAACTATCGCATAAAAAAAAGTAAATTATGTTTAAATTTAGGTTTTTCGTATGTTAGACAAAGTGTTTGACAACTTTGGTCCTTAAGCCCCAAAAAGTAATGTTTATTTTTGTATGCTCCGTGTATAATACCAAAGTTCAACATGGTTGCTGGAGGTCTAAGATCATACAACTGTTATATAAGTTTATCAGTGCATACCTACCTATTTAATTAAATAAAAACTCTTTTGTAATATTGACGTTTTATTTTACTTATATTCAAGCCGCCCCCTGCGGTTTCACCTGCGGTTTCACCTGCGTTTATCGATATCAAATATAGAAAAAATCCACGTCGAATGGTAACAGTCCCATCCCGATATGTGCAGTAGTTTTGAGGTGATGGTGCGTCAAGGGAACCAAGGGATTCCTTAAATCTATATTTATGATGTTTGCAGCGCTGACTGAACTGACCTAAGCGCTTACTTATCTAGCTGTATTTTAGTATCTAGGTAGGGGCTCTCGAGTAGAAAACCCGCTTCATTAGCCGCGTACACATCGGCTGAATGGGTTCGTGAGGCAGCCGCGTGTTTTGTCGGTCGCCGTGGTCGGCTTGCTCTGTAGGTATCTAGGGGCAAGATGAATTGTAAAAACATTAAAAAAAAATTCTGAATTCAAAACCATTTATTCAGTTTAGGCCCTCGGAAGGAGGCTTCCGGCGACTGGGACCGCAATAAACTGGGGTTGCGGTCCCACTTGCCGGATCCATTTAATTTAAATATTTTTCTTCCGGCGACTGGGACCGCAATATACTGGATCCGCGGACCCATAAATGAATGAAAAAAAAACTATTGTTGATGCCAAAAACCGTACAGTCAAACGCAAAAATGTTTAGTAAGAAATAAAAGAAAAAAAAATAAAAAACACCCTTCGATTACTATTTAAAATTATCGTAGGTAATATAAACATACACATAATCACATAAATTATGTTAAAAATAATCAACAATATGTAAATAATTATCTATCACAAAATCAGCCTTAACGATGTTAAAATATAATAAAAATACATGCGCTTGCATGGAATAAATTCATGTCTAGGATAAGTAAATTATATCTTTAAATCAAATACTTTTATTCTTTAATTACTTACTTTAAACATGTTTTCGTTTGACTGTAGTGATTTGGGTTGAACAATAGATTGTACTATTAATTTTTGGGTGGTCCCACTCGCCGGAAGAAATATTCAAATTAAACTGGGACCGCGGTCCCAGTCGCCGGAAGCCTCCTCGGAAGGCACTTATGGAGGTCAAATTTAAAGTTACTCAAACAACAACCGTTGCCGGGGATCTCTCCTCCCAATACTGGGATCTCATAGAAAGGTTAACTTATACCATAATAAAACTGAAGCAGCGTCGTGTCTGTGCCTATGATGTAGGGAGTTAAACAGAATGCAATAAGACTATTTTTAAAAACTTTAAACAGGCTAATCTCAGGAATAACCAGATTAATTTAAATGGTTTGCAGGAAAGTGGAACGTAGCTTGGGGCAATATACAATCTTTATTTCATCATTTCAAGTCCGATCACAAAGAATTACGTATCAATCTACCAAGAAAAGAGTGAATGGGCTACCAACGGGAAAGCGAGCTCCATCTTCAGTCTCATCTTCACTTACCATGAGTTGCTATCGAAACTTACTTTAGTCACTAGCGAGTAAACTACTATCGATACAGTATTTCTCGATAGCAACTGTCAAATTTGTGACTCATGGTACTGAATTTCTATAGCAAACGCTAAAAAACGTTACTCTCTAGTGTTTACATTTCGATAGGTTTTTTACCTATCGACTCGTACTATAGATTTTAGTTCTTTAGGTGACCGCTAGTGGCGCTGTACGCATTTGCCATAGAAATCTTTTTACGCCGTCGCTAGCGAGTACGTACGTTAAAAACTCATGGTAAAGGCACTGGTGAGATAGAATGCCGTCAGAAAAAAAAAACCTAATACTTATACGAAGTTGCGGGCACACGACCATCTGACTCCAAACTAAGCAAAGCTGTACTATGGAAACCAGATATCTGATATGTTACATAAAGTACGTCTTTGAATACATACTTATATGCTATTTATTATTATATTATATATATTATATATTATTATTCCCGTAAAATGTACCCTCGGGAATGCGGGTGAAACCGCGGGGGACAGCTAGTCATTTATATGAATGAATTATAATATTAATTTAAATTCAATAGTAACATACATTCTCCTTTGCATGAGTCAGCCGAAAATATAAATCATAACTATCTTTGGAAGAGGTGACTATGGCAATGGCGTAGCTAGGTAACCAAAGGCCCTGGGGTAAAAAAAATATTAGGACCTTAACTAGACTTTTAGAATTTTTAGACAATTTTTGAATATTTTTTTTGAACTAGACTATCTAAAATCGTTTGTCCCCCAGCCGAAGCTTGGGTGCCCCGGGGCATTTCCCCGTCTAGCCCTCCGGTAGCAACGCCACTGTTTGTAAGTCACGAGTCCGAGGGGCCCCTTGAGCTTGCGGGCCCTGGGGCACTGCCCCGTCTAGCCCTCCGGTCGTTACGCCACTGGACTATGGGCAATACACAGGTACCCTGATGAACGGTGCCGAGCGACCAAGACTGTCTCAGGAGCTTCCCAAATCTGGGATACGGATGGAATCTCCCCAATCTGTCTTCTATTGGTGCCTAGCATAATAAAACGTTAGACCCGACGTGTTCATTGAAAATATTTGCTAAAAACTGATTGGAGTCGATGTAGAGAGTGTAGGAATAGAATACAATACGACTATTTTTGAAAATGAAGTCTGTTTGTTTGTCTGTTTAAGCACGCAAACCTCCGAAACTACTACTCGAATATTAATTGACAGGCCACTTGGCTTGGTGGTTAACGCTCTGACTGCCAAACCGAAGGTCGCGGGTTCGATTCCCACCCAGGACAAACATTTGTGTGCATGAACGTGTCTGTTTGTTCTGTGTCTGGGTGTAAATATCTAAATAAGTATGTATTTAGAAAAAAAAGTAGTATATCAGTTATCTGGTTTCCATAGTACAAGCTCTGCTTAGTTTGGGACCAGATGGCCGTGTGTAAAGAATGTCCCAGGATATTTATTTATTTTATTAATGTAGTTTTCTAAGAAAATTTGAATGTAGCTTAGGGCAAGGGTACGTAACATATACTTGGGGATTATTTCATCGTAATTGGCTCACGAAATATCAAAATATCTTCACCATGTAATAATGTGGTATATGATGTACAAGATGGTCCTCCTTTACTTCTACACTCCATAGTCAACCTAGGAAAATATTATTTTCTGATGTTCATAGCGCCATCTAATGACATAAATAAATACAAATAACATTAAATGAAGGTAGGAACGTGTCATAGTAAAGTGCGACTACTCCATACTAGATGGCGCTAAACAGTAGTTTGTTTAAGTAGTACTGCTGCTCTACACTAGATGGCGCAGTAAAGTTTTTGATAAAACCAAAATTTTCTAATAATATTTCGATTAATTTTATATTTATATTGATGCGAGTTGAAAAAAATTACACATTTTTAACTATTCAAATATTTATTTTATTATTTTATTTTACTCCTCTCTATTCCTACGCTCCTAGGGGTACTATCGAATCGAGTTCTCGCTCGTATCGCACTTGTGATACAAGTTTTACGCTACTAAATTCAATAGGTTATTCTGGTGTGTCGTTTTCCGTTGAGTTATCAAATACTTTTTATTGGTTCGGACTATAATGATTTTGCGGGCGTTGCTCGACGCGTCTCGTGGTCTCGCTGTGTGTACGTTTAGTTTTTAGTTTATCCGAATCGTAACGTAAAGTGATACGTTTGCATTTACGGAACGCGACGATATCGATAATTATTCGACATCTGTCAAATTATTCCGAAATTCCGTGCGTATGGATAATGAATTTCGCGTAATATTTGTTTTTATTAATGATTAATATTACAATACCGGTGTGTTTGTGTATTTTTTCGATGTATTAAAAACTATGTGGATATAATGCGTGGAATTCGTGTTGTGTTTTGTGCGTAGCCATATATTTCGATAGTGAGGATTGCACAGTTGCTTTACGGATTAAAAATACGCTCAAGTAAGTAAATATTTACCTTAATGACGTTACTATTTACATAAGATTAGTTAGTGTTCACGAATCACGATCACTCGATTGTTACAATTGTGTCTTTTTAAAATTATATTTACTTCGTTTTACCTACCTACCTCCGTCCTATACATTATTTACCTCTAACAACTGCGTGCGATCCCCTTTAATATTTTTTTTTTACTATAAATTAAATTCTAATAACTTCCATCAATACTATACTGAATTCCATGTTTTGACCATCATTCTTGAGATAAAATGCCTAACACCCTCTCTAAAAGGGATAAAAGTTTAGTATTTGGCAAATAAAACTTGTCAGACTGGCTTCCCCACAACAAATTTATAGTAGGAATATAATATATCATTTGTTACTTTTATTAAATCAATAATAAGTAAAATTGAGCTATCTAAATAATACAAATTTATTACAATCTTAGTCACTAGCTGTGTCCTGCCACTTCATCTGTACTTTTAGGAGGAAAGTATTTATCATCTCCATGATTAAGTCTAGTTCTATGCCAATTTTTAGAAAATTAGTTCTAGCAATCCATGTAAATATAGCATACCAACTAACACATGTGTAATTGGATTGGGTAAAGGGATAAAATATTAAATAATATTCGTATATATTCTGTATTATTACTCCATTTTACCTATTGCCTCACTATAAATAATGCTAGCAGCATTAGTATGTCAATACTAAGAAATATGCATATATTTAGTGGATATAAATATATTTATTTATTATTATTTACTGGGTGTAAATATCTATATAAGTATGTATTTAGAAAAAATAAAAAATAGTATATGTAGTATATCAGTTATCTGGTTTCCATAGTACAAGCTCTGCTTAGTTTGGGATCAGATGGCAATGTGTAAAAGAATGTCCCGTGATATTTATTATTATTATTTATTAGAGTTGGAAGCATGTTAATAAATGCACTTACCTCATGCTACCTCAAAGAAATTAGTAATTTTGTAACTTAAGGACTGAATGTCAAGTAAGTCATTCCTTTTAAAAGCCTCTGTGGTTTTGTATGAATGATACTGTGTTTTATTTTCCCCATGTATTATCTATGTTAAACAATAAAAAAAAAAAAAAAAAAAAATAAGATGTCCCGTGATAATAGTTTCAAAGCTTTTATGAGCTAAAATATGATTACTTATGTGGAATTAATCAGGAAAATCTGGGCCAATGCTAAAACATAAGTAGTAATACCTGCATTTAATAATCTTAATTTAATATGTTTATTAATTTAGGTGAGGCCTATGTCCAGCAGTGGACGGAGATAGGCTGATGATGATGATGATTAATTTACAATTTCAGAAAATTTATGCATGTAACCTTACCTACCCAGCTTTTAAATCAAATTTTGTGTGCATATCAGCAAGAGATCTCTTATCTATGATATAGAGTACATTATATAAACTTTGATTATGTTAAAGTTTATATCCCATTATTATGGTATAAAATTACTGCAATCTTAAGGAAGACTTCACTGCCCTGTCCCCTGGGGATATAGATTTTCGAGCTGGTGTCGAAATTTTATACCAATTGAATAATTTTATACTACCTTTTATATAACCTATTTGTAAGAAAAAATGGCGTATTTTTATGTTT
Organism: Habrosyne pyritoides; assembly: GCA_907165245.1. Lineage (NCBI taxonomy): Eukaryota > Metazoa > Arthropoda > Insecta > Lepidoptera > Drepanidae > Habrosyne > Habrosyne pyritoides. The sequence continues at coordinate 4,110,305 of OU015606.1, forward strand.
AATTTGAGAATATAAAACCATTATTCTACTTCATTTGACTATTCAAAATGATTGACTATTTATTTAGAGAATAATTCTATGAAGAATTTAATCACACGCTGAACTCAAGTCCTATGTGCCCCCTAACGATGTTCGCCGGTTACGGGTGGCGTATTGTTCGTCTGAATCGATAGAGTACGCACGCCGCCCAGTGCCTGTCAGCTGTGAATTGTGAACCCGAGCTTGTAGACTACGGGGAAATGGGTTAATTCGACTTTATTATTGGTTTATGTAGTTACTTTGCCCATCAACAATACTATTTGCTGGTGTGTGATGGAAAATATATAGTAAACGAACGCTTTTTTATAAACGACATACCCTTTCTGTACCATAGGCTATGTGTGTTAATTTGAGCAAGATCGATTAAGCCGTGAAAACGCAACAAACAGACAAATCTCTTTCGAATATTTGATACTAGTTGTCGGCGGTTTCACCCGTGTTCCTTAGGGATGTCACATATTCCCGGGATAAAAAATAGCATATGTGTTATTCCAGACTATAATCTGCCTCTGCCAAATTTCATCCAAATCCGATTAGCAGTTTTGGCGTAATTGATTGATAAACATTCATCAGAACGTTTGCATTTATAAAAGTACTAAAATTAGTAAATTTTCAATAGTATGATTATCCTATCTTTTGTGTACTTTCACTCTTGGCCATTCATAAGTTCATAGTTACATTCATACCATGGTAAGATTTAGACAAACTTGAAGTCTATCTATACTGAAAATAAACGCCTATTTCATTCATCAAAATTACAACCCCTACCGCAGCGGCGTAATTTCGCGGCATGGAGCAGCGTGGGGCGTCTGAATCGATAGCATGCCGCACGGTTATACTGCAGTACTGACCATGCTTTAACTGTACCTGTCAGCTGTTAATCGTGCAGAAAATAAATGTGACTGGTCAGACCCTAACACCGGTGCGGAAGGTTGCTTTTACTGAGAAGAGCCGGCAATAAACTCAGCAATTACTCTTTTCAAAATAAGATTGTCTACATAAAGATGTGTCCTGCTGGAGAGAGCGCTGCTCCCAAGCATTGTCGTCATTAAAATAATCATTTATTTTGTAGAAAGCAGTCTTAATTTTTTCCTGACTGCAGAATAGTCCTCAAAAATGTTTACCTGCAATTTTTTGGCAATCGAATATCAGTAGATCAAAAACGTTATTCTGTTTTTACAGTTAAACTTTTTGGAACATTTTCTATTCTATATGGTAGGTCTGAATTTAATTGAATTTCCCACATTCTTACCGTTGAGAGGTAAGATCTCGCCACGAAAGTAATTTATTATTAAACCAAAGGGCAGGGGAGTACGTACGTACCTACGTACCCCTGTACAGTATACAGACAACTTAGTATAATATAGCACTCCCCTCACCTATTCTGTAATGTCGCTAGCAAGGATTTTCAATATGAGTACCTATATATACAAACTTCATCATCATTCCTGCTCTGGGCCCGGTCTTTTTGTTTCGGGGCAATCCTACCAATATTATAAAGGCGAAAGTTTATGAGGATGTGGATGAGTGGATGAATGGTGGATGTTTGACTCTTTCAAGGAAAAACTTTTAAATGGCTTTGTTTGAATCTTGGCACATAGGTAGTTTGAAAACTTGAGTAGCACAAAGGTCTTTTTAAACCGCCAAAACGGAACATAACCGTGGCGAACAGCTTGTGTAAATTGTATTGCTAGCCTTCCCCCGCGGTTTCACCCGTATTTTTCGATATCATATATAGCCTATAACCATCTACGAAAGATTCTGCGTCGACTGGTAGCAGTCTCATTGCAATATTTTCAGTAGTTTTGAGGTGATGGTGGATCAAAGGAACCCTATAAATATATAATATAGATATTTCGATATTGGACAGGCCAATTGGCTTGGTGGTTAGTGACCCTGACTGCCAAGTCGAAGGTCGCGGGTTCGGTTCCCACCCAGGACAAACATTTGTGTGCTCTTTGGGATCAGACGGCCGTATGTAAAGAATGTTCCAGGAAATTTATTTATTTTATATCTGTCCAATACTGTGCATTACACATTGCAAGAGATTTGGCAATTAATACGGCTGGTCGCTTGCCTGGCGCTAACCCCCTTTGTGAATGGTTTGTTAATCACATGGCGTGCATGGTCTCGTTAGTCAACTCCTAGATCACCCTAGGCATAAGAAGGGGTGGAAATTTTCGTCGCTACAATAAAGCTTTAAAAAAGGCATTCTTTACCCGCGGCCATCTAGCTCCAAATCGTTGCAAAAATACAATTCACAAACAGAAGATAAAAAGGTACTAGCCTATTTATATGTAGGTTCGGCTGTTCCCCGCGTTTCCGAGGGTTAAACTTTCCCGGAATAAAAAGTATCCTTTATGTGTTTTTCCAGGTTATTAAACTAACTTTGTGCCAAGTCTATGCGTGAAAGAGACATAAATCAAATTTATAAAATTAAGATTAAAACTACCGATAAAATATTTGTTTTCAGGGGGTGAAAGGAGCTGTTCCGCTGGCCGGTACGCCTTTCTTTTGTACATACTTGTGTACTTACCAAGCGTGACAACCTTGAAATGGCTTTAAATAACTAAGTTAACGAGATTCGGAGTCACGCAGTCGTACAAACGTGATTGACAATTACAATTGCGACAGTTGATGTTATAAAGTAGTTGTTAATTGCTTAATTAGAATAGTCTTTGATTGAAATGAGTGATACGTTTGTATTTGTTTTATTTTAGGACTAGCTGTTCCCACCGGTTTCTCTCGCGTTATCCCGGAATAAAAAGTATCCTATGTGCTAGTGTAGGTTATCTATACTAATATTATAAAGAGGAAATATTTGTATGTTTATAGTATATAAGTATGTTTGTTACTCTTTCACGCAAAAACTACTAAAGGGATATGGATGAAACTTGGCACATAGATGGAGCATATTCTGGAATAACATATAGGCTGCTTTTTATCCCGGGAAAATGTAATATACCTCGGGAACGCGGGTGAAACCGCGGGGGACAGCTATAAACGATATATGTGCCATGTTTCAATCTGTTTGGTAGTCTTTGCGTGAGAGTAACAAGCATCCATACATCTCCTCAAACTTTCGAATTTATAATATTAGTATGATTTAGAATCAAGTAAATTGATTCGAATTTTCACCGTCTTTATTTAAATGATTCTCCACGGCTTAGACAGTCATATTATAGCTTTTCATAAACCTTCTGGAAGAAATTTCCTAAATTATAGAGAAAATCAAATCGAAATGTATTCCGTAGTTTAAGTGAACTAAGCGAACACACCAACGCATAGAAATATGTAGTTACTTAAATAAATATCCCAAGACATTCTTCACACATGGTTACCTGATCCCAAGTTAAGCAGAGTGTACTGCTTGTAGTATGGCTACCAGGTAACCGATATACTACATATACTACTTTTTAAATACATACAGACAGAACAAACAGACATGTTCATGCACACAAATGTTTGTCCTGGGTGGGAATCGAACCCGCGACCTTCGGTTTTGGCAGTCAGGGTTTCTAACCACCAAGTCAACTGGCCTGTACTTTGTTTTATATCTACTGTTAAGAGAAATAATCCTGACAAATAAAATACACCATTGGCTCTACCACAAGGTCTCGCGTTACCTACATCTTGATATCCAGTTTTCTTTGAAATATAATAACAATTTATTATTTTCTATATAACATTGCATCAAGGCAATTCATCTCGTGTGCTTGCAATTTAATTGCATTTGTCCATTAAAATTTCATCAAGTAAGTGGTACAATGATACGCTGTTATAACGTTAGTGTGCGAAAATTTATTACCACTTTAGGTAAAATAATACTTATCATGAAGTCCACTTGGTTTAAATTATCTTGACCATCTCTAGAAGGTAATTAAGATACAGATTTATTGCTTAGATCGCTAGCCTACCTATTTGTATCAGAAACAAGAAAGTCTATACTTCTGACTAAAGCACCTAGTATTTAATGTCAATTTCGTAAAAATCCTACTTCCGAAAGTTTGTGAGTATGGACGTTTGTTACTCTTTTACACGAAACCTACTGCAGAGATTTGGATGAAACTTGGCACATAGATAGAGCATACCCTGGAATAACATATAGGTAATTGTTTTTCTCGGGAAAAAGTCACATCCCTCGGGAACGCGACTGTAACCGCGAGGGAAAGGTAGTACTATATAATTTTCTGGAAGTTCTTATGCTGACTATCTTGTCATTGGTTTGATTGGACTCTCTTTAAATCACTTATTTACAAAATCTTCCTTCATTCGATTCCATATCTTAAATGCAAAGCTGTGAAATGTGGCTCCAAGTTGATACAAGCTGATGTCGGATATCAAAATAATCTCAAAAATCCATTTGAGACATGTGTCTTGCAGATTGTACTGACTGCTGACGTCATGATGCAAAGCAGAAGTGTGCATTTAATTGGTTAACTGAACTGTATCCATAGATAATCGAATCAAGGCCAATCTGGAAGGAGATAAGTTGCAAAATAAATAAAAAAATTACTGGAATAAAAGTCGAAATTGAATATGGAAAGAAAGAAAATACGTTTATTCATGGCAACACACAACACTACCTTACATAAAAAAAGAAATTGGAAGAGAGAAATGTAAACAAAAATGTTAATGCAACTATATTGAGTGGTGCCAGGAGTAAAAAAAGCTAAGGCTATTAAAATATGTAAATTAATATAGCAGTATCGATATAACATACCGTAACCCGTAAATCCTTCATACGAATACGAAATGTGTGGACTAAAGGCTAGACATGTACGTCGATGAAACCACGTCTGCATTCATGATGGATCAATCAATACCTTCATTTATATTTGTATGTGCTCTGGCTAGCCTTTGCCAAATCCACCGAAATAATTTCTTTATAACAAGGTGGTATAAGGTGCAAGGGTTATACTTAAAACCAGTCTTATTATTCTAGAAATAAGAGTATGTTTTTACCGACAACTTGCGCTAGTTTTGTGATTATTTATGGACTTGTTGTGTTTTCGCAACGGATGTTTAAAATAGGTCTCATTTTCGTCTACATACACAGCAATATTTACCATACTTTGAGCTCTTGCAAATGTGTTTAAAACGTTTTGTTACTCAAATTTTACAACCAAGAATCGGTAATCCAAACAGCGAAATTGGTTCTAATAAATACCAAAACAAGATTATAGTCTTTACTATCACGCTCCGATTTCCATAATTGTTGCTTGCACATTGTCTGAGTTACATAATTCACGAAGTCACGCTGTTTAACTTGCATGTATTGTTACCCGTTGTTATAGAACTGATGTCAGCTGACAACTATGTGGTAGGATAGTGGAACAACGAATTAGCCAAATGGAAATAGTAGGCCGCCAATGAAAAGTGCAACGGAATTTCAAAGTTATAAATGGGTATTACGTCGCATTGCAGTTATGAAAAGTTATTTGCATTGTTTCCTTGAATAGAAAGGGTTTTCAAGGAGTACTTGATAAAACCTAAGTGCTTTAAGCATTTAGTTTTGTTTAATAAAACTAAGAAAGAACAACACAAACACATTTAGTCCGACGAAAAAAAAAATATGTCAAAATTATGACAGAAATAATCTTAACTTCCAATAATTAAATATAATAATACCATTTTATGCTTTAAAATTATTTATTTTCATTAAAATACTAGGTGTTCCCCGTGGTTTCACCCGCGTTCCCGAGGGATGTTACATATACCCGGTATAAAACGTACCCTAAGTTATTCCTTATAACAGCAGCTATCTGCCAGTTAAAGTTCCATCAAAATCGAACTATCAGACTGCCAATGATTTAATTATAATAATTGACGTAATAAATAACTTATAACATTTTAGTTACCCCGCGGGATATTTAATATCGGGGTTATAGTACATAAGCACTATGTAATAGCAAATTCAGCATTATGTATGACCTACTTGTACACATAACGTTTCAAATGTGATTATTTCTAAATAGCTTTTGTAATATGAACATGATATCGCCTTCATTTATCACAATAATAATTAAATGTACCCTTTAATTTAAATAAACAGATTCTACGTTCTATCTAATATATAATGACATGCCAGTTGGCTTGGTGGTTTGCGACTCAGACTGCCCCAGGTCCAAATTCCCGGGACAAACATTTGTATGCATGAATATATATTTAGAAAAATAATAGTTTTATGTTGTATATCAGTTATCTGGTTTCCATAGTACAAGCTCTGTTTAGTTTGGAACCAGATAGCCGCGTACAGAATGTCCCAAGATTTTTATTTATTTATTTTAATTTGAATTTTACTAAAATTCATTGTTATTTGATAGCTATGGTAGATAGGTATAATAGTATGTAAGTATGAGCAAAAGTAGTAGCTAGAAAAATTACTGCGCAAATTCCATCCTTTTAAATATTACGGTCATTTATAAATGTGAATTATAAGCTGATTTCCCAGAAGATTACAATCCGCTTTTTTATAGTTTTTATTATAAATTTATTAAACTCATGCCCGGCGTGAGTTGCAATGTTCTTTTTTTCTTTCTAAGTTGGAATAAATACTGTATCTATGGATTTTTATTTCGTTAAAACTTTGCTATCGCGCGCACTACAACTGACCAAACTTTCGTATTGGATTGGGAATGCATATATAAGTTTTTTATTTTTTCTCAAATCTAAACAATATAAATTAAGTCACCATTTCTATCTCTTTGTGCGCTTAGTTATTTTAAACTTTGAAACTGATTATTTCTTTTTGAAGTTTCATGTCTAGGTACTGATACCACAATAAGTTATAAAAATATGTAATAAAATTTACTTAGCCATAAAAGTTCGGGGCCCGTCAAATTTTCAATGCGGAAGATTTTTTCGCACAAAAACAAAATACGTCGGCCTATTTATGTAACGCCTTAAACATCACCATTGTAGTGTACATTGTAGATATACATAGTATAGACTATATAGAATACACTACATTGGTTACCGGATAGTTGCCTCAGTGGGATAGGTTTTACCCTACACTCGGGTGACGCCGAGGCGGGTTGATTGTATTAGGTGTACCAAATATGTATTTCCATATTGAGATTGGTCCTGGGCCGCCTGCATCTAGCGTCGTCCCACTCGGCGCTTTCCTGTACGTGGTTGCCACTCGATAACCTTTCTGGAAGTCGGTGAATTCAAAAAATGCAAAAACCATTTATTCAGTTTAGGCCTTCGGAGGGCACTTATGAAGGTCAAATTTAAAGTTACTGAAGCTACAACAATGGAGAGGCCTTTAGCAGTGAACATCCCTGGGCTGATGATGGTGATGATGATAATTTATCTCTGAACACACCGTACCAAAAGTTTATTAATCCGTTGATTTCTGTTGATCAATTTATCAAATACTCGACTGATGAATTCGTATCGTAAAATTTTTCATCCAACGTAACATTTGCATATCATTTCCTGTTCTGACGGGATGTCCTAATTGGGGCTTTGTTAGTTGGCTCGGTTTCAAATTGAAACAGGTGGATGTCCGAGTGACCTGCTAGAACTAATTTACTAGGCAATTTAAACAGACGTCAATTAAAAATATTAGGCGATATGCCCCGCGAGGCCTAAAGGGAGGATCCATTAATTACATGAGGTGACTTTGGTGATTTTTCGATCCCCCCACACCCCTTGGTGAGTTGTCATGAGATTTTACTCGACCCCCTCTCCTCGTGAGATTTGATATTATCATACGTATACGATTTAGATTTAGATATGAAAAAATATTACTACTATATATTCTAGCAATTTTACAATGTTTCTTGCTAATAAAAAAATTACGTGATATTTGCCGAGACCCCCCCCCCCCTCTCCTCCACGTGAGATTCGGTGAGATTCAATTTGACCCCCCCACCCCCCTAAATGCCTCACGTAATTAATGGACACCCCCAAAGCCATCAAAACGACGGTCCAGTTTGTGGTTACATACCCTGATTCTCATGCTGCTGGCTTGGGTTCGATTCCCACCCATGTTTGCATGAACATGTATGTTTGTTCTATGTCTGGCTGTGTGTCTATATAAGTAGATATATTATTATAAAAAATGGAGTAGGTATGTAGTCAATTATCTGGTTACCATAGTACAAGCTCTGCTTAGTTGAGGATTAGATTGTACTATGGAAACCAGTTAACTGATAACTGAGACTATATATATGTATACAACTTATATTGTTTTAGTTTTAGTATTGGTTTAGTTTAAGACAAAAAAAAATTGTATTTTTTTATGTGTGGGAGAAAAATAAACAAATTTTATTAAATTTTATTTATTGATATTTTTATCTAGGCACAGAACAAACAGACATGTTCAGTTCATGCACACTAATGTTTATGTATGGGAATCGAATCCATTTGGTCCGTTAAATATTTTTATCGATTGTTTTCGTGTTTCACCTACAGTGATGAATGTTACCTTTATTATACCTACTTAAGTGCAAAATATCTATAAATGTTCACCTTCCGGCGATTTCTTACTTTTGATTCGTGAGTAGAATAAATGAATGATGAATGTGGTAGGGGAATGAATGAATTAATTGATTTATAAGGTAGTTAAGGTTGGTTTTCTGAGGTAGGTAATGTTTGTGTTACCATTTCCTCCCTATGACGACAATAGTAATATAATACTATTAAATTAGTTATATTAATTAATATAGACTAATACTATAGTGATGCTGGCGAAAAGAGTAGAAGAAAATTGTATCCTAATATAGGTTATTGTATTATTTACTAGCTACCACCCCGCTGTTTCACACGCATTCCCAAGGGATATATTAAAATTTATAAAAAAAAAAAACTGTTATCCAGACTATAATCTATCTCTACCCTAAATTTCATCCAAATTCGTTCACCCGTTCTAGCGTGATTGATCCATCCATCCAAACATTTGCATTTATAATAGTATGATTTATATTAGTAGTAAGACTAGCTACCGTTTCGCGGTTTTACCCGTGTTCCTGGGGGATGGAATGTATCCCGGGATGAAAAAAACCCGTTTCTCAGGAATAGTGTAGCTTTCTAATAAATATCCTGAGACATTCTTTACACACGGCCATCTGATCCCAAACTAAGCAGAGCTTGTACTATGGAAACCAGATAACTGATATACTACATATACTACTTTTTTTTTCTAAATACATACTTATATAGATATTTACACCCAGACACAGAACAAACAGACATGTTCATGCACACAAATGTTTGTCTTGGGTGGGAATCGAACCCGCGACCTTTGGTTTGGCAGTCAGAGCGTTAACCACCAAGCCAAGTGGCCTGTCGATAATAATAATAAAATATTTTTAGGGTTCCTTACTCAAATGTTAGAACAGAACCATATTACAAAGACTCCGCTGCCCGTCTGTCTGTCTGTCCGTCTGTCGCCAGGCTGTATCTCATGAACTGTGATAGTAAGACAGTTGAAATTTTCACAGATGATGTATTTCTGTTGCCGCTATGACCACAAATGCTAACAGAATAAAATTTATATTAAGAGGGGCTCCTAAACTGACATGATTTTTTTGCCGTTTTTTATTTAAAATATGTGCAGTGATTCCCGAGATTATCCCCCCCACACACACAATCTCCCAAAGTACGCACTCTTTATAATATAATTTATATAAAGATAAGATAGTATTTCAAGTACCCCATTATCTATTTAAATCTACCAAAACTGCTAAAAACCAGATAAATCCGGTCTACCGGCAAAAGGTGCGTTGGTACTTTCCAACATCCCAATTTAACTATTCAATATCCCGTTACGACCCATATGTGAGTCATAGTTATAATAAAAGGTTAATATGTATGAGTTTTTACGATCACAATTACTCTTATGCCTCTATGTGTGGTCGTAAACCGCAGACATTGACCTTCCAATCTAGAAATAGCATTCACTAGTTGCTTACTATACGTTGCGTGTGTTGTGCAATGCGCGAGACCTACTGAACGTGTTTCCAATTGCTTGTGACAGTAGAATTTCAGGTCAAGTGGTCAGGTATGAGTTCTGATCGTTCGGTATTTAGGGGTTCTTTTGTCTGGTTCCCCTGGAGCAATGCAGTTTAATTGTAATTGGGTATGGAAATTGTAAGCTAAATTTCTCTGTATCGATAATAATCTATCTATCTAATACCTTTAAACGAGCAATTCTTGTATATATATATAATAAGGATCTCTGAAACGGCTTCAACGATTTTCATGAAATTTATTATGCAGGGGGTTTCGGGGGCGTTAAATCGATCTAGCTAGGTTTCATTTTCAGAAAATGTCGTTTTATCCGTGTTTTTAGGCAATGAAAATTGCTACAATGTCATTAGATGGTAAGGTTTTCAAGTTACATTTTTTGTAAGAAATACTGTTATTTCCCATTATTATCGCATCTAATTCGTATCTAGGTATATATGACAGTGCTTTAAAAAAGAGAATACGGTAGAAGTCACGTTAGTAAAGAAATCCCGAGCAAGGCTCGGCCATCCAGGTACTAATAATTCTTTATTTGTGACCAAAAACCAAAATACATCTAATTATATTTTTTACAGATGCTGTATTACATCGATGTTATTCAAAATTCAAAACTCTAAAAAATATATACAGTTTAGGCCCGTGGAGGGCACTAATGAAGGTCAAAATTACTAAAGCTGCTTCTGGGATCAATTATCACTTATATTATGTATAAAAAAATATTAATAAAGAAGTGAAAAGTGTAGTAAAAATAAAAAAAAACACGCTTTTATAGTAAACCAAACTAAAAAGTAGAAAATAAATAGAATGACGTGATATAAAAAAAAAATATTGTAGAAAAGCATGTACGTGGGTGCTTGATGTCAATTGTTATAAATACTTTATTAACAGATATATTGATAAAAGTAGAGTCATTCGAAGTCAATAAATGCTCTCGTTTTCTCGGTCCATCCGCATATAAAAATATTCAATGTTATCTGTCCATTTACTCTATATTTGGCTGCTTTAGGGAAATGCAGTAGGTATACTTTCCTTTGAGAAGTCCTTCGTATATGAATAATAAATAGATTGTATTCCAAGTCAATTTCCCTCCTATGTGAAGTGAATAAGCCCTCGGAGATTTTGCCCTTTTCAATTTGATGTCTCGCCCATGTTTCTGCAGACGCCCGGACTCCGGATATCCTCTCAGATGTTTACAATCCGGAAAACCGGTGCATAAACGATTCTGCCAGACGATCTGGTGTTTGTTTTGTGAGGTTTGTTTGTTTTTAGTGCCAAGATGGAGTGCCTAGACTGGGATGTAGACTGAATGTTAGTTTACTCCATTTTTTGGAGCATTTTATATTGTCTGTGTTTATGAAAGCATTTCATTCATTCATTACAAAACAGGATTGAGTGAATGACTGAATAAATATTTATTGTAAAAAGAAGATACCTACCTATATTACACCAAAAAATTGATTTGATTTATTTATTTGATAGCTTTGCCAACGTATTAATTTTATTGATTCAAAATATTGTTCGTCTAGTTAAATTAGTCTTTTATGATTTATCTATTTTTAATTAATTCCACTTACATTTGCATAATATATTCATTGGTAAGTCTTCCTTTAGATCTTTAGATTTCATGAATAATTCCAAAAAGTCTTTTATATAAAGCCACTAGTATTAATAAAACTTACATTTATTCAATGTTGACTATGAATACAAACACCCGAATTAATACGAAGAAAGCAAAACTTCGTCCTCTTCGTACTTCCACTTCCGAATGTCAGGACAATGACCCTAAGCCCAAACAGTGATGCGGCAACACCAGTACGGATGTGACAGATATCTAACGGGGTTCCAGTATCCGATTCTATAGAAATGCTCATCAAAGCATAGAGTTTGCTAAAATCGAGTTTTTAATCGATTTGAATTAATTTCATGCACACGTTTTTTTTACCACTTTGTAAAGACGGCGTGGATCATACCCCCCATGGTATAATGAGACTGCAGTATGAATTTCTTTTAAGCTTAAAATACTGGAAATTTTTTAGCATTGCCTTATAGACAACTTTATCATCATCCTACTCCTCTGTCAATTTCGTACAAACATCCTTTGAGTTTTTACATTTGTAAACACATTTGTTAGCAAGTTACATGTACACAGTAGATAGTCAGTTTGATACCTCGTAAAATTATTATACCGCCAAATCCAAACAAAAATTGTAAAACACTGGCACCTTTGCGTAGTAAAATGGTGTTTTGAATCACCTTGTCCATTTTTTTAACTTTTTATGACAGTTTTTAAATTGCTAGTTCTGAACTCCGGTTCCTGTAACTTAAAGTTTGTCCGCAAGAAATAAATTGCCTACTTTGTAATCACCTTAAGTTTTTCCTCGTTTCCTTAACTATTATGTTATAAATACAAATAAACTACATAAATGCGAAAATTTTTATGTATGGATGTTTGTTACTCTTTCACGCAAAAATTATCAAACGGACTTGGATGAAACTTGAAACATAATATAGAAAATGCCCTGAAATAACACATAGGATACTTTTTGTCCGAGGAAAAAGTTACATCCCTCGGGAACGCGGGTGAAACCGCGGTGGACAGCTAGTTTATTATATTGTTAACTATTTATGTAGGAAGTTCGAGATTTCCACAATGAAATAATGCTGTAATTTAACATCTAGAAAAGTAATTACTAGATTTCTTAAACCCTATCTAGGTAAATGGATCTTTATTATTCAACGGAGGATTTTCTCATTATCTATGCTAATAAATCGATGTTTATTATCATTTAAATGTACGTACCAGCTTTCCTTCCGTTTCCCAGGCAATTAACATTTCCCTGGACATTTATAATGATGGGTTTCAACAATCGTTTATCGCTTTGCATCGTGTAATTGCAATCATTAATGACGCGAATAGAATCGATATCGAGACTAAAGTAGGGGCTCTACTAAATACATGTCTTGGTTGATAATCATGATCGACTAGTTTTCCCCACCGCAGCAGAGAATCGCCATAGAATGTAACATATTATTTCGATATTTTCCCCTAAATTGAAAAATCCTTTTTAGGATTAAAAGCTTTGCATTGACGTTCTTGATGGCCCAGGTCGATTTAGTTGACTTAACTACCTATATCGGTGTCCAAATGAAATAGCGCGTTATTAATAACCACTTAGAATCGAGTTTTCCAATACATCCCGTAACCTTAAACATTAATAACCCCGTAATCATTTAGAATTCTATACATTTTTGTACAAATTGTGACAAGTGAATGTACACGGTACGTTTACGTCTGCACTAGAGCTGTTAATAAATTAGAATCACAAGTGTTTAATTAGATAGCGTAAACAATAATAAACGATGCAGGCGTTCAATGTTTACTTATAAAATAATTGAACGTTGACGGTCAACATGAGTTCAATTAAAATTCCAAAGATAATATCTGTGAAGGTGATCATAGTCATTATGAAGTGAACCAATAATTCCTTTTTGCTTAGTGGGTTTACCTATTTCATGGAGAATTGATGAGATGGAGAAGTTCGTTAGTCCACTTGCCCCATTGGGCCGTTCCAATCTTTTGTAAAAATAGTTTGAATTGATGAGAAAGGAGATCATACTCTATTCATTAATTGACAAAAAAACATTCCCAGGAGGATTTTTCCCAACAAATATTAATTGGCATAATATTGTGAAGGTCTAAACTTAATATAAACAAAGTTTTCGCTTAACGATCTCCTGGTATGCGGCAGTGGCGCCGCGGAAGTTTGTTCTTGCTTCTGGCTTTGATATAGTTACGAAGCTTCCTGCTCTATTGCTTTCAATGTACTCTGACCTGCCAATCATTCTGTTGTCTCGATGACTCGTGAGAGTCTTCCGGATCATGGAGAACTTGAGAATTTGCATGATCATTGCAAGCACTATTGAATGTTTGTGTTTTGATGACAATATGCAGTGGCTTCTTATCAATTATGGACACAGTGTGATGAAAATGGCGTGTAATCATTTCATATTTATGGTAGTGCATTCCCATTCAGACTTGTTTTTTAGGACGATTTGTGTTCGTGGAATTCTGATTCAAGTCGATTTAGAATTCAGAGATTATTAGATTTAACACCAAATTAATGATGAATTCAAAGATTTCAAAACTTTCACTCAAAGGACGAATTGTTTGTTACGTTTCAGTTTAAAAGATTACAACTGCGTTTACGTTTTCCTACTACATTACCTTCCTACAAATGAAGATCTAAACGCAACCATTTTAGTGCATGTTTACCAGTCTTGGCAAGTTTATTTACGTGCGTTTACACTCATTTACGTCGTTACTCTCATTATACAGAATAGAAACAGATGAAAAAGCTCTGTGCCTCGGTACGATTGCGTAAGCGGGTGATTGAACTCGCCACGTTGTATGATGCCCTAGAGTTGGCGTGCGTGCAAATCGAATTGTTTCTTATTATGGCGTTATATGTACGAGATATCCGGATAAAGTTGGAGTGATCGCCTAAAATGCTCTTGTGAATAGATTATTTCAAATCGATTTTGTTTTGATAGAGACAAAATTGGAGAATACAGTTGAAGTGGATAAAGATTAGGTTGTAGTTGATGATAAAATAAAAAAAGGTTTTATGATTTATAATCTTTTAGAAGAAATATTTTCACAGATTAGTACTTATGATATCAGTAACGTAATTCAGTTTAATTCCCGAAATGAGCTTTGTTTTCGGTGACGGAAAACATCGTGAGGAAACTGTTGCACGGTGGTGAAGTACTTTGTAGTAACCACCTGTTTGGCCTTGAAAACCTACCGCCTAGCACCTATCTGTTTTTTGGTAGCAGTTTTTTCTTCTAAGGTTTGTGCTTACCAAATCGTTACTATCCGCAGGTGAATTTAGTCAAGCACTTTATTTTGTATCGTTAGAAAACTGATACAAGATGACTCAAACAAAACTCACTTTTGTTAACATAGATTGTATTTATTTATTGTGATCACCAACAAAACACACACTAATACATTCAAAAATGTCCCATAAATGGTGTCCCAATTAGAAGTGACGACTGTATGCAGAACCAAAAAATATCTTTGAAAATTTGACCTCAATAAAAATACAAAAAAAAATGCGAAATAATTATTTAATCATTCATTTAGCAAACAAAACAATATTGCCAGTAATATGATCAAATTCCTAAAACAAGAGTTTTCATTAAACATTGTCGTCAGTTTCAACATTGAACTTGAAATAATGTGACGACAATTCTGTTACCTTGAAACAAAACGACTTATTCAATAAAACCTGCACAATGTACTAAAACCGCTTTATCTCGTAATGTTCATCTAGGTATAACTTATGTTATAATACGGTACATGTAACATGGTAATTAAGAACGTATACTCGTTTGTGGAGCTCCACATTCCAGTCCATTGTCAGCATGAGCCATGGAGCGGTAAGAGTAGTGCTACCATACATTGAGAGTTGTCCTGACAGGGTTTTTATGGACACTGTCATCAATTAAAAACACTTAGGACCCAGGTCTAGAATTTCATCTGTATTTCGAGACCTTAATTGGGAAGCCAGTCAACTCCACCATCGTCAAAAATATTTTTTTATTTCAGATTGTATGCTATAGTAAATCATGATTTACAAAAACGACAAGTCCCGTATAATCACAATAATTTCCATAAATATGTAACAACGGTCTTTTAAATCTTTTCATAAGTACATTCTACATTAATTAATATAGTATTTTAAGTGTTTCCTGAAAGTTCCTCTTATGGAGTTAGCTGGTTTGCCAACTAAGGTATAGATTTGTGAGAACGAAACGCAATGTTGTAATATATTGATGGGTAAAATTTTAATTCTGTTAAAAAATGGACATTCAATTTTACTTGAGCGTGTCACCGCTGTTGTAAGGGTGCCAAAGAAAAGACCTGAAAATCCCAAGGTCGTGAATGCTGTAATTGTACAATATGGTAACCCTAGGCGCGTGCGGCTCGTGTTTGGTTGGTGCCTTTATGTTTTTTTGATGGATGTCGCTTTGTACCGGCTTTGTGCTCTTGTTTATAGCGCCCCGAATGTTATTATTAACAATCTAAAGGTATTTTATTGTCGGATGGAGTGGAGAATAATTTTGATAATAAAATTTACATTATAACGGTGAAAAGAATCTCGTTCTCTACATTCTAGTAAAAAACAGGTGTGTCGTAAAGACACGATAGAAGTGAAATTTTGTATTACGGGGAAATATTCTAATTTTCATCAATCACTTTTGGTAGCATAGATTGTATTTATTTATTTAGGTTACCAACAAAACACACACTAATTCATTAAAAAATACAGGTATAAAAATTATAATTATAAATGGTGTGGTGTCCCAATTAGAGGTGACCAAAAAATATCTTTAAAAATTTTACAACTCAATAAAAATCAAAAAAATTACAAAATAATAATGCGAAATAATTATATTATCATTCATTTATTTTTCGTCACACAAAAAGGTTGCGGATTAGAATTTCAAAGCCCTCCAATAAGAAGATAATGATAAAAGAGGAAAAATTAAAAATGATCCAGATAAGAATTTACACTTCATAAAGATTATTTTCTCTGAAGAGATTACTAATGGAAATTATTTATAAACGACGGAAACATTAAACTATTGCAACGGCAGATAACCTGTAATAAATGTACAGATAGTATTATGATTTTAAATAAGTTTCTAGCTCTTCCAAACAATCTTGAGCTAAATGCGTATGCCCTAACTCATGTCATTTTATCGTATTTACACTAGATTCATCTCTAATTGTTTCATGATTCATTTGCACATTGTTTCGCCCACAATCGTGGTAAACAGTAGGCAATTTTCCGCATTGGATTCACTTAGGATTAGCATAATACGACATTTGTCAACTTCCCACAATTCATTCACCAACGTTAATAGGCCTTCAATTATTTATGGTTAGAAAGCCGGCGCAATATTCGATGTTAACTGTTAACAAATTACATTACAATAAAATAACGATAAAAACTAAGGGAACACTAAATTATAGATATCACTCTAAGTGGGCAAAGTCTCCAGAAAGCTGGCGGTATTGCTACGTTCGATGGCAATGAATACGTCAGCTGGTCACTAGTAGCTTCGAACAAACGATTGCACAGTTCTTTGTATACATGGTGGACTCTTGGGCCCTACGAAACCAAAGTTGTGACGTGAAATGGCTCAAATACTTGTACCTACGTCTATACTTGCGCAGTTGGGCCTCTGCTGACTTGGCATATTTTTTTAAATTATTTTTGTAAATTGTTTTTAGTACATTGTACTCTGTAATGTCCTACTTTAAAAACTTTTTTCCAATGCGTTTAATGATAAGGTTAAAGCTACACCATGAGAAGTCATCACCTTTTAAATGACTCGGGTGTTGAACTCCTTCACCCAATGTCGCGGTCGCCTCGCTAGCATATCACATTTCAGTAATAAAACGCGAAGAATCGTTTTAATTTTAATACTGGTGATGCGACATTTTGCTCATCGTCTTGTGACTAAAACGCAAATCAATAGATTTGATGCTCAGGCATTCGAATGGCAATAATCATCAATCGCAAAACCGTTAATTTACCTTGACGATATATCAATCTCTACCGTTGCATCACGGTGTTTCCCGAAGATGTATCACTGTTGTAATTGTTTATGTATGTACTACACCGCACAATGGCCTCTCATTACACGAACACAGAAAAAAGGTTCAATTAAATTGAATGGAGCGCTTCAATGAGTCACGTGTTGCTATTTATAACTCGATGAGTTGCTGATGATATCGATAATGAATGATATAGCAAGAGCGTTGATATCGAGACAATACCGTTTTTATTTCGACCTCACTCGTATTATGTATGTTTTTGTTTCGTTGGCGTTGATGCGATACTCGTTCCCATTCATGTTTTATGTCTTTAGTCACAGTTGTCTGTAAACGACTTCATTATTCTGTCATGTGAATTAAAAACCACTTGATAATTTAAAGTGTACATGTACTATTTTATAATACCATGAACACAAGGCTGCGCAAACGAGCACAGCTCACGTTCTAAAATATCTTAAAAACCATAATTAAATCTCTTATGTTCGTAATTTGATTCAAGAATGCAGCCTTTTCCAAATGGAGAAGCTGTTAATCCAGTGTATTACGACTTTTTTAATTTAATATCTTCTTGCTCTTTATTCTATTAAGATTTTTAGTAAATGGAAATACTAACGCATTGGCAGTGTCTCTCTCTGTGTCTACACTTGATAAATAATATATTTCTTTTAATTATAAAATGGGGCTGAGAATAATTATGATTTTGATTTGTCTTTCAGGACAATCTGATGCCCCGGTGCTATTATATTGTATTTATTATTAATTATCCTGTAAATCATTCGTGTGATACAATGTGCATGTTTATTTCCGTCTAATGCCTTTCCTGTTTCGGTCATCAAAGACTCGTAACCTTGTTATAAAACATCCATTTCTATGATTTACTAGTGTAGAGTTACCAGTCGTTCTTTACATTGAATAGGATAGTCCTTTTTAAGGTTCCATTTCTATTTTGTATTCAGCTCATTGGGATCAGTGGAATGAATGGTATTTTCCCGTTCATTCATGAACCCATAGATATTATTTATATGTCACATTATATCTTTAATAATGTGTTTTTAGAAATTGTGAGGTTTGTGAATGGAATCTTCAAAGACATCCAGGCTAAGCAATCGAAAGTTATGCTAACAAAATATACATTTATTTTAAGTATCCTCTTTTATCCTTATATTTGTATGGTCACACTTAATTATACTATGTTGGCCGTATAGTATAAAGCTTCTCTTTTATGTCGGTTAATACCATTAGGGGAGTTATCAAAGGCGTGTTGACGCATTGCTTATGGTCTTAATTGAATTGCCATCCTATCTACTTCACAATCTGCTTGTTGTATATGAACTCCTGATATTTTAATTTACTGATAGTTAAAATGTTGTAAAAAAGCATATAATTGCAATGAAATATTTACGGATTTTGACATCAATATGATGAGTAGGTCCTCTTCACTTACAGGCTGAAGAAGGCGGAAGAATGAATAAGTCATCTAAATAGAGGAACAAACCAAATATGTCTATACTCCCTCTGTATATATATTGATTTCCTTTTAAAATATGCAAAGTATAGAAATCATTGCTTTGCCATTGGAGAAATCTAGTCCATTGATAACCCAACGGTGGATCATTTCGTATTGATCAAGTGCACGTGGTGTGGCTAGGGCTGCCAGACGTTCAGATTGTGTATTCCTGAAGCATGTATTGAGATCATATGGAACAGTATAACGGATGTTAATTTTTCATTCTAAAATCAACCTTGTATATTATTGTGTGTGCAAGGATTCAATCTAGTACTCCGGTAGGTGCCTTAGTCATTAGTTATGCATCTCTTACAGCCCTAGGCGTCATCAAGTCTGGAACGCGTGCTATTCAGGTCAATAAACACTGACCGTAATATATTCCTTGATTATTACCCCAGACACGTCTGTCACTGGTTAGAATTCTATCAGCTTTGAATTCTTGATATTTCCTTAGTTCAGAAAACAGTTTTGTTTGGTTTTTGTCACACCTTATGGCATGACTCACTCTGCAAACACGTTGGCTCGTCTTCTTAAATTCTAGTAGGTATATAAAACTATAATAATAATAGTGACATTTACTACTCAATATATGCATCAATGTTGCGTTGCACCTCGTAAATGATTTAATCAAGTTTATGCAAAATTTAAATTAGGTGTGTTTTATCTTAAATGCCAAGTTAGGATGTTGTTGCAGATAGAGCAATAAATACTTGGGAAAAATGATATTAAATACATCGATTGATGAAATTATTCAGCGTGGTACAGTACTTGTTTCAATTAAAAATCTAACCTATTGTTACGGAAGGAAGAAAAAGAAAGGAGCGAAGGACAATATTTTTGTACATCAGCCAATACGTGTACTGTCAGGCTATTCATTCTTGCCATCCATTGCGTACAACGAAGAAAAGACCACGAATCATATGCGTGGTACGTAGCCTACGAGTCCCATTGTGACAATGACTCCACTCTCAATTTGTATGCAGGCTTATGGTATATTCAAGGCACACAATTGTAGAATGTGTTGACAGTTAGCTTAGATGGAATCACTATTTGTACCGTATAACGGTATGATTGTAAGTTGGATAATGCTTTGTCAGGGTTTCGCTGATTTAGACCCGATTAGATTTTACTGTGGGCTTTTGTTTAATGATCTTGATCTTCTGCATTTGGCTGGTAACTGATGTTTCCTGTGATTATTACATTGCGAATAACATAAAGTATTGAATTTACTGTGATCTGAAGATATACATTTTAATTCACATCACAAGGTCTTAAAGGCTCTCCAGCTTCCGATTTAAAGAGATAACCCACTGTATTCGAGAGACACTTTTCGTAGCCTAGAAACCGCTTTTGTGTCATGTTTGTACAAAACGAAGTACAGCTCCGATATTGTATTCGGAACGTCCCTCGTAAATTGGAACATCTTATCGAGACCTAAAACCATTCCATATATCTGAGTTGAGACTGTGACCGTAGACTCTACATTCCTTACTTTATGACCATTTTGTAAGTTCTACACATAAGCGAGATGAATCAAGTCTGTCGTCAATCAATTTTATGAGGGCGGCTGCCTTCTCAGACAAAGCAAATTCTGTTCTGCATGTATCTTTGGGGCACTTAAAGTAAATCAAAGCAATGTCTTGGTCTTCTGATATGTATACGTTATGATTTTGTACCAGCTTTGTTTTTCTGACGTCATGTTTAAGTCTTCGAACATATTGCGAAGGTTTTAAAGTAAAAGTTTAAACCTATAGGTATAAAAACCAACAAAAAAGGCGTACGTGCCAACATTCATTTGTGTAATATTTTTCACATTAGTGTTGCATTTTTGTTATCAAATTTGCAATAATATCAGTAACATCAGTAATGCAACAGAGCACTGATATCGTGGTTTGATTATGTATGAGTGTTCGCACTCACGCTTTTTCTGCGAATTGCTTGCTCATATTATCGTTCAGGAAATTTGTTGAAATCGAAATCATTCATTCTCGGTACCATTTCACTTTTTCAGTCTACAAGTCATCCAAAAGATTTTGGATTTAAATTATGATTTAAAATTTTAGTACTTGGTTCCTTTTTTGTACTTGATAATTACCAGTGTAATTCATCATGTCATAGACGACAAAGGGAGATGCAAGACAGTATCACTTTGTGAAACTCTGATATGTGTAAAGATTCTCAGCGATATCAGGTAACCGCGGTTAGTCCTGTTTTACGGCTCGGACGTCTATTTCAAATGAAATCTTTGTCTTTGATTTTAGCATAAAAATGTGTTCTACTTTTGATAGAATATTTCTTTTCATTAACATATTCATTCGTATAATCATTAAAAACATGTTATTATGTTTCTTCTGCTTAAGTATTAACATAATTCGTAGCGTTAACTGTTTTATTTTATTAATATTTTTTTAATATCCGATTTGGCATGTGAACAAATCCTCACCATGGGTATTAGTATCGTTTTACCTCTAAAGTTGATGACTTCACCACTTATTCTACGATCAATCAATTTGGAAGTTGATCAATTTGATATCTGGTTAAATATACCAATCCAATTTTTATTCTTATTCCAAATACCTTGTTTCAGCTCCCAGCCATGTTCAACTTCATGAAAAAGTCCACCGTTTTAGCGGGTGGAGACACCGGCAACTGTGAGGAACGAGACTGTGAGAAGGAGAGACGTAAAAAGGAGAAGAAGGAAAGAAAAGAGAGGGAAAAACGTGAGAGGATTGCCGCTGGTCTTGAGGAGCCTTTGAGGCTTGAAGAGGTGAGGGGGTTCATCAAATATTTAATCGACGCCTATATTTAGTTCTAAATCGAGCCCCTTATTTATAAGCTTTGTTATTTAGCTCCGTAGATAGATATATGTATAGATGTGCTCGTAACTGACATTTATTAATTTCTTTATTAGTTCATAACTTTACATTAAATTACATACACATGAGACATAACAACTTCACGTCTCAACCTCGACAACGCATTGGCGATGCCCCTAGTATTACGGTTATAGTTGAAGTAGTAGTTGTCGGCGGTGACCACTTACCATCAGGTGAAGTGTCTGCTTGTTTGTCTTATAAAAATCTTGTATATGTCACAAAGATTTAACCGGTACTATAAAACTATTGACAATCATCTACTAGATTACGTTGAATGACCGATAATAAAACATTAGTTTATCATAATCTAGCAGTTCAATGTCATTTACTTAGACAGTTATATTGATTGAATTCAGTTGGCCGTGGTTATGGACAAACTTGCTTTCGTTCAATTTGTTCGCGAGAACGGGATCTTCCGGTTTTCTCTCACTTTTAAGGTTGTGATTTATCATTAAAAGAATTATTATAGTTTTTATTTGGTTTTGTAAAGTTGGTAAAGTAACCAAACCAATGCGCTAGTGGTTTTTGGTATTTGCTTGTGATATATGCTAGGATAGTAAATGCTAGATATTTTCAATCTCGAAGTAGAATTATTTACTGCTTTGTAAATATATAACACTAGCTGTCCCCCGCGATTTTACCCGCGTTCCCGTGGGATGTCACATGTATTGTAAATAAAAACCTTCCTCTTCAATCACTCTATCTATTAAAAAAACCGCATCAAAATCCGTTGCGTAGTTTTAAAGATTTAAGCATACATAGGGATAAGCATAAATAGGGATATAGGGACAGAGAAAGCGACTTTGCTTTATACTACATATGTAGTGATTAACAAATATATTACAGCACATTTGATTTTAATTACCCACTCAGAATTTAATTTGCTTAAAATGAGTAAAGATTTGGCGCAAATATATTTACGTACTTTAAACTTAGTGGCAACCCTAAATTCCAAATTTAGTTGTGCCGAAAACGGTATTTTTATTATATTAACATTTAAATAGCGTTAGGTCTGTTATTTCAAGGTTTCGAACACTAAAACTTACGCTACATAAGATACAATCTCTTAATTTGCATTGACTTGACTGTGATAAATCTAACGGGTGTAAATCAATGTTGCGTTATGAAATGTTTGAGCTTGCTAGAGTAAATAAACATTCAATAAATGGAAATGTTAGGTTTAATAAGTTACACTATTAAATGAGCTATAACTTTATTAGGACCCATTTTCATTTATATACATATATTAAATTGTTTGAGATTAATTACCCAATTTAAGATCTATGACTGGAGGGATGATTTCTCTCAAAGACATGAAAAAAAAAATTATGCTGGTGTGGCCTTGCGGAAATCCATTATGAGATTAAAAAAAAGACAAATATCTAGTAACTAATTCCGCTGGATCTTCTCTGTCAAGTCTCAAACAAGGAAACTCAACAGGAAATCGATTGTGGACTTGACAGAGAAGAAGATCCAGCGGAATTATATATAAATATCCTGGGACATTCTTTACACTCGGCCATCTGGTCTCAAACTAAGTAGAGCTTGTATTATGGAAACCAGATAACTGATATACTACTTTTATTTTTCTAAATACGTATATAGATATTTACACCCAAATACAGAACAAACAGACATGTTCATGCACACAAATGTTTGTCCTGGATGGGAATCGAACCCGTGACCTTCGGCTTAGTAGTCAGAGTCGCTAACTACCAAGCCAACTGGCATGTCAATCAGTTACTAGATAATTGTTTTTTTATTTTTACTATTAAATTTATAATAATGAATTTAAAACGTAATATGGTGTTCCTTAGATATGATTAAGTACTTGCCCAGTATACATATGATATAGCATAGCATTTGATAGTTAATTCGAAGGTTTCATCGCAATAGGTCAAAGGTTATATTGCGCCATCGTTTGGCATTTATTCTATTGTACCTATACTTTTGCATAAAGTGCAAGTGTTTGGCATTTCGTTTTCATTATTTGTTTATAGTAATCATTTATTTAAGTCACTTTATTATTTTGATTCTTCGAGATAAAGCCAGGCCTTGGACCTAGGTAATACTTCCATTATTTCAATGTATATATATTCTGCGATTCGTTAAAATAATTTAACATCAATAAAACTACCTACTACAAAAGTAATTCAACCACGCGGTTTCACGATCGACGTTTTGGATCGATGTTATATTGTTTTGTTCTTTCTATCATCAATAGTGTTCGCTGCTCACGAGATGTAAGGATTTTTTTACACCTTAGGTTACATTTTTGGTGTTTTAGTAAGGATGCCTATGTAAAAATATATATAATATAGCCTATGTCACCCAGGAATAGGGTAGCTTTCCAACAGTGAAAGAATTTTTCAAATCGACCCTGTAGTTTCGGAGGCTATTCAATGCAAACAAACAATCAAATTTTTATATGGGTACTAAAAATAACTAAAATAGTATAGATTTCAGAGTAGTTAAAAAAATACAAAATTCAAAACCATTTATTCAGTTTAGGCCCTCGGAGGGCACTTATGAAGGTCAAATTTAAAGTTACTGAAGCTAGTAGCAGTAGAGCTCTTAGTGCAGAGTTCGTCCGGGGAAGTACTACCACCTTACCCATTTCTGCCGTGAAGTATTAGTACACTTGTATTACTGTGTTTCGATTAGAAAGGTGAGGCGGCCGGTGAAATTACAGGCACATGAGACTTAACAACTTCATGTCTCAGGGTCGACAACGCATTGGCGATGCCCCTAGTGTTACAAATGTCCATAGGCGGCGGTGACTACTTATCATCAGGTGGACCGTCTGCTTGTTTGTCGGCCCATGTGGTGTAAAAAATAAAAAAAATAATAAACAAACAATCAAATTTTTCCTCTTTATATAGGTACTAAAAATAACTAAAATAGTATTTTTATTATAATTGAACGCGGTTAAATCAAAGTCAAATATCGTACTTTAAAACTTTGTGAATAATACGCGAATGGGAAATGTTTATTATACAAAACAACATTCAATGTTGTGGAAAGTCAACATGGCCGATACTTGTTCAATATAATGCATATCGATTGTTCAAATAGACTTTATCGATGATATCATAAGGATTTGCTTTCCACGACCATTTGTGGGCAAACGGCAATCGATAGATCGCAATGTACTCTATTTATTGCAAATATTATAAGAGGTTAGGTAGGAAGTACTTAGTGTGTGTTGTTGAGACATGGAAAGCGCATATCATATTGCAGTATGATTATGTGTCCACTTGTTTTTGGGATCATTAATTCTATATTACTCATGTCCCCCGCGGTTTTATCCGCGTTACCGAGGGATATCACATTTTCCCGGGATAAAAGTAGCCTATATATTATTCCAGGATATGCTCTATCTTTTTGCCAAGTTTAATCCAAATCTTTCTGGATAAAATTGCGTGAAAGAGTAACAAGCAAGTTGTCGTTGATGAATGGAATAAAGAAACGTAAACACCAAATTAGCAGCTTATTAAGAGCGTACTTGTAAACAAAATTGTTTCAGGTAAATATGAGAATTGGTTTATTTGACTTTTAAACTTTCGAGCTCGTAAATCACCTGGGGGTCGATTCTATAAGGAAAATGATACTATACTACCGCACCCTATGATGGCCGTTTTGACGTTTTAGATTGTCATAGGAAAAGAAACTGTATTGCTTTGGAATGAAGTTCATTTCCATCATCATACAATTAGCTGTTGGATCAATAGATGGACCTTATGTCCGATGGAATAAGGGTTATTTTTCTTTGTCATTGTTAATGTCAAAACGGCCATTATAGCGTGCCGCAAGTTTAACTCGAGGATGTTTCGTCGCGGCCTCTGTGCTGTGTCTCTTTCGCTTACTACGCTAAAACGTCTCCCTGAAGCGGCTCGCCGACGAAGTTTGTATTAGCTGAATAAGGGGGCTGGTTAAGAACACGTAACATGTAATCTGTCAATTTTAAATACAGTCATAATACCGTAATAACCATAACAAATGACTGAACTCAGCACTCATCATGCCCAAATGATGATGATGAGATAGTCTATTTGGCTGTGGATGGATTGTTACTTTAAACAATGAAGTAATGAAGGTTACGACTTCACGATGATGAAGCTACCTGTTATACTGTTTGTTGATTTTGATTTACAATCAAATGTATGCTAAAATGACGAAGATGAACCTGATTACTATCTCATTATAAATTCCAGTTGCAAGAAAATATACAATAATGTATGATGCTCCTGTATTATTACATTCTTCTTTTTGTTCTGAAATACATTTTTTATTATATTATCGATATATTCAGTCAGTCATTCAATCATTACGATAATGTTTTTGTTTTGATACTGTAGTTATGTTAACTGCTGAAATGCACTTATGAATGGTCAGACTCTAACACCGGTTCGGAAGGTTGCTTTTGCTGAGAAGAGCCGGCAATAAACTCGGCAATTACTCTTGTCAAAATAAGATTTTGTACATAAAGATGTGTCCTGCCGGAGCGAGCGCTACACCCAAGCATTGCCGTCATTAAAATAATCGTTTTTGTTTTAGAAAGCCTTTTGTACTAAAACAGTCTTAATTCTTTCCTTAAATTTTTGTAAAGGTAAATTTATAATTTCAGCGGGGATTTTATTATAGATGCGTGCACTAATTCCTTAAATTAAGCCTTGCACTTTTTGAAATCTATATTTAAAGTTGTTTTATTTTTCACTAAAATTGTTACGGTCCCATAGTTTGTATAAACCTTAAATTGTCTCTGGTCTTAAGGTATTATCAGCATCAGTAGGTTCTAGTAAGATTACCTGTTCTATTTGTCTTCTAATGTTTGTAAAGGATTACTGTGTTTGTTCAACAGGACTTGTCACAGACAAAGTACTGGACTAAAGACATTATGAGCTGGTATGACCACTATCTGTTCATGATTTAATTAAAGTTTACTAATTCTGAGCTTTAAGGTACTTTATTATGTGTTTCTTTGAAAACATTTATCGTGATTACTCTTATAGCGTCTCTTATGTTATTACTGTCTATTCTCTGCTGTTGGCGTTTTCCTTCATAAATGTATTTAGAAGTAAAGATAAAAATATTCATTATCTATGTAGGCTTTCACAAGCGTCTAAATCGTTTTATTATTTTAACGTCCGGATGAATCGAACTCTAGCCTATAAAAAATATCTGTCGTAGACAGATGCAGGTTTTATGATGATCATGATCCGGCATGTACCTGTATCATGAAAACATTCAGTTTTTATTACTTCAACACGGAGTTAATCATCACCACATAAATGTGACACGTGTCTTGTTTTACAATCGTGCCGTTTATCGCTAGCGGCTTCCCTCAAACGTTTAATTATTCAGTCATTTGTCCTGTCTTAAACTTACTAATTGCCTTATTGATATTTATTTTACAAACAGAGTTTTAATGGGTTTCTTTATATTTTCTAACACACCATAAAATTACTAGAGGTAAAATAAAAGGCGTAATACACCAGGGGAACATAAAGATTTTACAGCACCAAATATTTAATAAGAGGCCGTTCATAAAATACTTCACACTAAAATCAGCTTTTTTTTACCCCCTCCCCCCCCCCCATTGTCACGCTGTGTCACACTTTTTGTGACCCCCTCTAGAAATATTTCGTCACAAAAACTAAGACCCCCCCCCTGCTGAGTATGATAAATTCTAAATGATATTACACAAATTCTGAAAATTAAAAATATTTATTTAGTTATTATAATAAAATTTAAATAAATTAATAAATATCTTTCACAAATGATATTCATAGAGGCCAGCTGGACTACACCAGCAAGGAATATAAAAAAAAACGGCGAACGTCACGTTGCCGTATACCCCCCGTCCCCCCTTGTCACATCTTGTCACACTCAGCCAGACCCCTCCCCTCCCCTTGTATGCGAACGTATTTTATGAACGGCCCCTAAAGATAGGCGACGAATTGCAAAAATTCTCACGTTTTCAAAATAAAAGTCGAATTAGATATCGTATTTCGAATGAAACAATTATGTCCAGGGCGAGAGAATCGGAATCGAAATTTGCATGAACTCAGCAAAGGTTTGAAAAGATTTAATAGTAACAAAAATACAAAATCAAAAGAACCTTGAACGAATAGCGGTGTTTCTTAATTTTAGGTTGTTTAAAAGACAATGCTCCTCATTGTGGGTAACGGTATCGAAATTGTTGTAAGTGTGTCTCAGTCTACGTAACATGTATAATATGTGCGGACGTCACGGTCAGTGCACAGATTCAGTAGGGGAAAAGAGTTCTTAGATGGTGGAACTAGATGCGTCGATAGAGATTACGATTTGAAGGTAAACGGAAGGAAAGCGTCAAGAATCATCACAATCTGCTTGTCACTGTCCCGAGGCTTTCGAGAGATCTTGGTAAAGTTGCTATTTTGCGATATTAGAAAGTCATCAATTAATTTATTGGCTGAGTCTATTCGTACGGTTACTACGAACAATTTATAAATTACTAGTTGTCCCCCGCGGTTTCACCCGCGTTCCCGAGAGATGTAACATTTTCCCGGTACAAAAATTATCCTTTGTTACTTCTAATACCTCCAAGAATATGTGTACAAAGTTTCATGAGGATCGGTTAAGTAGATTCCACGTGAAAACGTAACAAACAAACTTACATTCACATTTATAATATTAAGTAGGATTAACACGGGTACAGTGTGACCAACTTAGACAAAAAAATTATGAAAGAAAAAAACTCTAACTAATATAATACCTTAATTTAAGAGGCAGGTAGCTATTCATTCAATTTTAATTCGATTTTAAACAAAAATAGACCGAGTCTATTAATACAGATACTGTACGAACAATTAATAATTATGAATATGGCCACAGTGCGACCAACTTAGACAAATAATAAATATAAAAACAGTATTCATATTTATACGAATAAAGGAATTAAATATTTAAAACAAATAAGATTAAATCAGGATATACTAAAGTCAATCACGATTCGTTTATTAATTTTTAACTTTAACGAATAGTCACTGCGTTAGTCGAACAGTACCCGTACGAATCCCTACTTATATAATAAATGTTAATGTTAGTTTGTTTGTTACGCTTTCACGTAAAAACTACTTAACCGATCATCATGAAACTTTGTACACATATTCTTGGAGGTATTAGAAGTAACATAGGATACTTTTTATCCCAGAATAATGCTACATCCCTATGGAACGCGGGTAAAACCGCGGGGGACAGCTAGTAAAATATAAATTATTTGTCCGGTACCCGAACGAATAATCATTCTATAATTTATTAAAAGTTAACAGGACTTTACAACATTCTAATTGTATTCATTTTTTTGGTCTATTTTCATCCTATTTGAGAGAAATGTGTTCTAGTTAATTATAGTTCTGATTAATACGTCTGATCTTACATTACTAATAAAACCAACTGAATGTTTATAGTTGTCAGTATCTGTTTGTTTATTTATAAATGGTTCTACTGTTCTCTTTGTTTTACTAACACAATTGAAAATTGTGGCTAGGTCAAAACTGACAGTTCTGCTTTGTAGCGCTTTGTATCATGAACGATCTAATTATTCAGGCTAAAGGATTAAGAGTGATTGGATTTGCTATAAGTGATTTGGTAAAGTGATTACTTGTTGTACCTAACTAGTTAGTTTAGTTTTAGTGTAATTAATACACCAGCCTTTTCGGTATGATTTATCTTATATATAAAACTAGCGACCCGCCCCGGCTTCGCTCAGGTACAATGTAGATACTAGACATATAAACCTTCCTCTTCAATCACTCTATCTATTAAAAAAAACCGCATCAAAATCCGTTGCGTAGTATTACAGATTTAAGCATACATAGGGATATAGGGACAGAGAAAGCGACTTTGTTTTTTACTATGTAGTGATATAAAATACTCGTGTCACAATGTTAGTTACCATACCTACTCCTCCGAAACGGCTTGACGGATTTTTATGAAATTTTATATGCATATTCAGTAGGTCTGAGAATTTTTTGGACAATTGTTTTTTAGCATTAAACAATGAATTCAAATTAAAATTTTGACCATTTTACGATCAACATCTGTGTTTTAATCGTGATTTTTATATTATTCTATCCATCCTCAGATACGCAATAGGGTTGCAAGATGACAATCGAATATAATAATTGTAGTACGATAAATTTTCATGCGTAGTTTATAATGAAGTAAAAATGGCAAAAAAAAGTTTGCTGGGTCAACTATAAACTTTAAAGAAATACTTTAAATCATTTAGAATGCGCTCTTGTGTTGATCTTATTGCTTCAGTTGGTTGGTATACCTCTACCTAAACACTATCTGAAAAGTTTCGGGTCTTCTCAATGACCGCAATGATTTTATCCAAATGTTTGATAACACTTTCAGTAACAATCAAACACTATGCGTCCTCATTTCTCTTTAGATTTTCCAAAAAACTTTTGTTCAGATCTAGCAGACCGAAAACGAAACTTCTCAGACAGTTATAGCACTGTAGGTCAACGGTTTTATTAAAGTAAGCTCCCCAGGAATTCTACTTTTTTAAATGCTTAAACTTAAAATGTCACGCTGATTTACTAATTACCCTGTGGCTTTGCTAAAGTTGTTGAATGAGAATAAAAATGAGATAAGAAATTCTTAACAGTTAGACTTGAAAATTTTTGAGAGAGCGTCGTTATTTAACTGTATTTTACAGTTTTTATTTCAATTAGCACTGGTTACCTATTATACGTGTTTTATGTTATAATGTGGAATTGCGTAAGTATTGAAAATATTAGGTACTACTTAGAATTACCTAAGACTGTTTCCAAAAAATAATTTAAATCAAACTTTTTATTTCCATAATCAGTTTTTATGGTAACTTAGTTTATATGGGTTAACTAGAAGAAAGTGTCTGTACGATTGTTTTTTTATTTTATTTTCTCTATTCCTATTCTTTCAAGCTCAAAGCAATGTATAGACGTTGCTCAAATCTATTGAAGTATTTGCAACTGAATTAAATCGCCAATGCGGTCACAACATTGTCAGGATCAAAACCAGTTTTTGCTACACTTTCATTGGCTCCATTAGTGCACGCTCATCGCTCGGAATGTTGTTTTTAGCAATTGCAGGAACTTGTCGGGGTTTCATCACCGTTTACACTACTGTTATTTGTCCCGTCTCGTCTGTCTGTCTGCAATACGAAAACGAGAGTCGTTTTATATATCTACTTAACTTAAACATTGAAATGAAATCTTATATCAACGTGTTTAAGTTTACAATAGATTGTTGTAGCGCCATCAAGATCTTACAAACTCTCAGCTGTTTGATAATAATAAATCATTTGTTTTGTTCTTTCTACCACCGCAATCAGAATGTCTTTTACGGATGACTTGCTAATTGCTCAAGCTAACAGTAATTAGATGTTAAATATATATAATATTACAGTGTATTATTCAAATCTCATGTCATTATGTCTATCAGATTTACCAATCGAATTTGCTATTGGATTTAACCTTGATGGCCAGTGAGCCGTGTCTGTTGATTTTACCGGCACAATTTACTCAATATTGCCTTTATTCACAGGTTCGACGATCGTTGAAATTGCGGGGCCGACGCAAAGAAAAGGAGAAACTACCCTCCGGCATAACAGCTGACTACACCGCTTCACTGTTCGCCCATCTAGAACATGACTCGAATTACTCCAACTATCCGCTCATACCTACCTCGGGATCTAACTCCAATTTAAGCGATGAAAATAACCATCTGTCGCCAAGTTACCCCACTACACATACCTGGAGTAAAAAGGAAGGAGTGTTACAGTCTGATAGTTCGGAGACCTCCCTGAACTCTTTAAATAATCCGAACAATGCGAACACCAGTCCCCGACAACCGCCAAATCTACCTCCGATACCACCGCGACCGCCGAAACGAGGGATCCTTAAAGGTCCCCGGCTAAGCAATACTAGTTCTAATTCTCTCGAGAGCAACGTCCAAAGTAACGATACAGTTGACAACGTAAACGGCCAAGACTCCAATCTGCTTGCGCGCAATACTCAACAGAATGAAATCATCTCCTATGGGATCCCACCTTCAAAAAGCACATCTTCCAGTGATGATATGCAACATGTGCAGAATTTTACCAAAAAAGTTATTCACAGTCCTGTTGAAAACCAATTTAAAAATTATAAGAACGATTCGAACACTCCCTCTATTATCACACAGGATGTCGATGAAGCGCCGAAGACTAATGGTAACACATATCTCGGTGTTACGTCTACGTCACCAAGCGCAGATTCTCTAACTGACACGACGACAAACTCCTCGTTTGCTACTCCACCGTTCTCTACGTCACCAGTCGGAGAATCTCAAGGTTTTCATAGATGGTCCAGAACATGCAATTTCGAAGATGTGTATTTACCTCTGCCACCCTTGAGACCACTAATATTGCCTAAGCCAAGATTACTGACAATTCAAAGGCAGAAAGCTCCAAGAAACGACTTTGGCTTCAGTCTTCGCCGAGCGATGGTTCAAGACAGGATTTTCATCGGTGATATAAATGGATATGAGAATAATGGCTTGACAAACGGAGACAACAAATGCAGTAATTACGCTAATTTAATCAGCAAGTTGACATACAAAGCTGTGATATTAGCCGAGCCCGGTTCGTACCCAGGTGCGAGCGAGACTGGCTTGCTGCCAGGTGACAGACTGGTGGAAGTAAACGGTGTTAACGTCGAAGAGAAAAGCCGGGAAGAGGTGATCGATCTCATCAAGGGCAGTCAAGAGTTCGTGACGATTAAGGTGAGTCACGCTAGCAATTATGGTAATCAGTTTTTTGGATACGATTTGAAATTTAAATGAGGACGTAAATTCATCCGTAAAAGTTGTTGAAGTAAAGTAAAAGGCAAGGCATTGAAATGTGTCTCGGACCGTTACAAGCTGTGACCCGGTAATTTTGTGGGTCTGATGATTAAGCAGCTTTTTAAGCTGTAATCAGTGAGTTTGTTTTATAAAAAGTATTTTAATAATCATTTACAATCTCATTAAGACGGCTTCAACAGGCCATTAGCGGTTATTTATCATTTGCCTGATTGATTATTACTCGGTTGATACACAAATTGCTTTGTGTTTTGCTGATGAAGTTTCGTTAATAGTGATTGATTCAATTAGAAGTTTCCTTAATAAAAACTGAAAATTTAAGACTTTTATTTTTAAGTATATGAAGTAGATCAAAAATTTTTTATTAATAGCAATATTAAATTTTTATGTTAAATCATAACCATAAACGAAAGAAGTGAACGCAAACTTTTTTGTTGTGTGTAAATATTTTGGCAGTAACTCAAAATTCTAAGACAGGTGTTGTTAAGAAGTTACACAGGAATTTTAAGATTTCAAAGCGTCTTATCGAGAACATGCATAGATTATGTACCATAAAAGGCCTATACATCCAGTTTAGATATATCCAACTTTTAAAGAAACATGTGTGAACTCACATAACTTTCTCCCATGTCGGTGTTTACCAGAAAAACCACTTTCATACTCGACTCTAACTGTATTTAGGTTTGTGTAACGTTTGATGTCTTAATGCGATAACAGTGTTGTTACAATTTTACTCACGATCGATTAAATTCGATTATTCGAAATTTGAACGGGTAAATGTATAAAAACTTTTTGTAAGTCTTTATACCGATAATACAATTTCAATGAAGAGGCTAATCTATTGTCTGGTGTAGTTTGTACGTAATATTCCCGCTGGTTTGGTTTTCTGAAATCATTTGAGTCAATGGACTTAAGTAAATTTTACGTCGGCATGCTAGTGAGACTGAATGCTTCTCTTAATTATAGAGTAGGAATACGAACATCCAATAATTAATTCCGTATCCGCAAGTCTGTACTGATCTTATCTAAAGTATTATTAAAACGCACTAACTTATATTTCATTACGTTAATCAAAGATTTTTACATCGTTACAACGAAACCGCAGCTTTAGCGATCTTTAAAGAATATCCAGTACCAATATCAATTCATGCCATCAAATTAATTATGCATAAACTTTTCAAAATTCGAAGGCAGGTGTTCTGAATTTAAAATTGAATTGACAGGTGCAACCAATAGCGGACCTGTGCGAGCTGTCGCGCAGGCGCGCTGCAGATGGCGGTGGGGACGTGGATCTGTCTGATAGCAACGTGAGGGGCGGTACTCTCAGTCGATCTGGAAGTAGACGGTTCACATCCGCTCAGGTACGTGAAGGACTTTATCACTTATGGATAACGTTATTTTGGTTTGTAATGTAAATGTTTGCGATTTGATTAATCTGTTTTTTAGTTATTAATGCAATTAAACTCGTCAAATAATAATTGGCTAAAACTTGTTGTACATTACATATCACAGAAGAACTTAAGTAATGAAGTAAACTACCTGTCAAATTTATGGTGACCCATTTTTCTTTTTTTTTTTTTTTTTATGCCACTTGAGCCGACCAACAAGCAAACGGTCCACCTGATGGTAAGTGGTCACCGCCGCCTATGGACATTTGCAACACTAGGAGCATCGCCAATGCGTTGTCGACCCTGAGACGTGAAGTTGTTAAGTCTCGTGTGCCTGTAATTTCACTGGCCCCCTTACCTTTCTAACCGAAACACAGTAATACAATTGCACTACTGCTTCACGGCGGAAATGGGTAAGGTGGTAGTAGTCTTCCCCGGACGAACTCTGCACTAAGACTTCTACTACTCTAAAATCTTCCCATAGATTTCATTATTTTCATCTATTCAAATTCTAAGCTCATGTATACGTTCCAATAATCCCCTAATGGCATACTTCTTAGAGATCAAAATAGAATAACATATAAGGGATATTGAAAGCATTAAGACTAAGCTATTATTTCTTGGTTGTGCTACTCCATATTCTTGAACGGAAGCTGACTCACGAGATGCGTCAGTTGCACCGACCCCGAAACGGCACGAATTGTTTAGTTTAGAGAAATATTTGACTCGCAAAACTTATTTACACCATTACGTGTTCAACGTAACATGTAGGAGTCTTGATAATATTAATGTTACGAAAAATTCATTAAATGAAACAACTATGTGATTAAATATTAAAAAAAACCTGTCGTAATAACAAAAAAAAGTACTAAAATATAATTTGATTGATCATAAAGGTTGTACACCTACAAATATCAGTTTTAAGGCGAGAACTAAACATGAAAGTAGATGGTTAGACGATTTGGAGATGACCGACTAAAATGTGAAGAGTTTGTTTGAAAGAGAGGTTGAATTTACAGCAGTAAGCCCACTAAATCAACCTGATGTTAGACTATTCCACTTATATAGAAAAATATGTTTGGATATTTGTGATTATGGCCTTATTATGCATTAACGCCTGAACGATATTGGTTGAAATTTGGCATACAGATACAATATGTTCAGGATTGACCCAAAGGATACTTTTTAGCTCCACAATTTTTTGATCCTCATGTAACTTTTATGAGGAAGATGAAAAATAAAAATAGCATTATCATCAAATTGGACTTATAAACATTAATTTAGTTTTTCTGAACGGGGTATATACCTAGTTTAAATAACCTACGCAATCTCTTCCGCGTGTACACCACAAAAACCTCATCGACTAACTCGTTTGTTCCTCACGCCGCGCTGACATGCAATATTGGTAGAACACTGACATCAATTCTGTAAACAGGGTTGCCAGAAGAAACTAAGACGTCTTTATATACGTCTCAAGGTCCGTAACATAATGTTTAAAAATGGAACCCTTACTTCGGTGGTTGTCGGTGCCCGAGTGTTTTATTTTTAAATACTGTCATTTGAAATTTCAAATCGCTGTAGAACTTTCTTTGTGGCCTGCATTAATCTTGGGTAACGGCAATCTAAAAGGAGGATCCTTCTGGTGTGTAGGGATAGAACGGTTTGTGTAGCGGTTAGATAAGCTTCATTATTTGCTTCTGTTATGACGAATAACGGTAATAGCAATAGTGTTAGTACTTCCTCAGTACCTAGGAAGTTCTAATTCCAAATTAAAAAAACTTTGAACAAGACTCCTGTGTGACTGTAAATCGATATCAAAATGTAAACTTTTCGAAAAACTTTGCTCTAAAATCATTTTGGTAAGACAGACAACCCTTACCATAGTGGTGCGCGGGCGCATATCGCCTTACATCATAGCAATAACGTCAAAACAATGTAATAGCCCGTCGATCGGCGCCAAGAATCTCACCGCAAGTGGTTGCGGCCTGCATACAGCCCAGCCATTGTGACATAGTGTCATTGAATCGTAACTGAAACTAGGCTTTATTGAGCCCATACCGAATGCGTTACTTAATATACCTATTCAAATCGATAGCGTTTCGTTGGAGGTTCTGCGAGTCTATTACGTAATTTCGTTGCAATCAGTTACAATTTGAATGTGGTGAAAAATACAAGGGTTTTTTCAGATCAAAGCAAATTTTCAGGAGTGAAAGTACCTAGTTGTTAATTCATATCAATTTTTATTATGGGGCCTATCTGGAATACTCATAAAAAGTTTTAGATTAAAACGACAGCTTTGACAAAAAAATTCGCATGTTCCATATTGATGTCTTGCAGGGTTTCGAAAATATTAATGTAATTGTTATCTTCAATGAAATTCAACGCGAGTGAAGTCGCGGGTCGACAACTAGTTATCAATATATCGTATTCAAACAAACGTCAAATTGTTCCTATTCTGTGATTCCATTTTAAGCGGCATGTACATAATAAGTATTCGAAACGAAATCTTCAGAATCTAAAGGCGTCACAAAAGAGTCATCATTTATGACCGGTGTCAATTTTCTAAATGACTACAAATAGAGCGGAATGACCTGAATGCGATGCCATTCAATCAATCCCCGTACCCCATCTATTGGCCTCCACATCTACATGACCCATGAGTCATTGTTGTCGATAGCGCATTAACTCCGACTGGGGTCTTATTGCTCCGAGCTAGGGAGCGCAATATGCGTCTGTATTTCGCTGCCATGAGTAAATAATATAGTGTTTATTCCCCACGGCTGAAATATGGTTAGCAATATATCTCAATTACTGTAGATCAAGGTTCGAGAAAGATTCATGGACTATTCAAGGATCAATACGCGAGCTAACTAGAATATTTAGTCCAAATTTAATGTATTAACTCAAGTTTGGCCCCATTGTAAAAGTATTTGTTCTATGAAGTGCTTTGAACATTGAAAAGTTCGGAGCCTATTCGAAACAAACTTTAAGATACAGACAAAAGTAGTAAAAACGGTAATTTATCATTCAACATCGTATAAAATTATAAATCAGTCTTCACTTAAATTTTCCTATTTATTTTGAAATTTTATCAGACATTTAATATTATTTTTTGGTACAGATAACTTTTTGATGGACTGACATGATTAAAAATTTCCCTTACACTAACTGTCGTGAGAGAAAGGTTCGTAGGTTTTAGTTAAAGATGAAGGATGCATTTTAGAATTGGAACCAGTGTTACCAACTAAGACGTCAATATGAATAGAAAAGGCGAGACAATAATGTGCACTTTTGATAGTTATAAATAAAACTAAATTTATATTATTATCTACATATTTAGTCAGAACGAAGTTCTCTACGAGCGCAGTTTTATACCTAGTCTAGACACTCTTATGATTCGAACTATAAATTCACGATACTACACAGACATGGAGGTACTCCAGAGTCGTACCACAATGTTTCCTCGTTAATTCCACCGGGTACCTACCATTCAACCCCTCCCCTTGGTACCTCTACTGGGGTGCATCCATTGTAACTCGAGTGCTGGTAACTCTTCACGTGACTTTGATGTGGCGGCTTGTTTCATTATGTCTCGTTGTTTGTACTTGAGGTTCGTGTGGTGTAGGGAGGTTCTTGGTATGCCATACATAGACTAGGTTTGACTATACCTTACTTTCAATGGTGTGTGTTAAAATAAATAAAGTGTGGTTTTTCAGTCTCCAATCGAGGATTTTTACATATTCATTGAAATTAAATTGATCAATGTGAATATTTATGACAATATCGCGCCTAAACGAATGATTAGATTTGAATTTAACCGCCCACAGATACAATATGATCTGGATTAACACTACATATTGTTGTTTATGTTATTAATTTTCTTGTTTGGTGTACAATAAAGAGTTATCTATCTATCTATCTATCTACATACTTTTTTATCCTGAGAAAACATTCGGAACACATTTGAATGCCGGTAAAAACAGCTTGAAAAGCAATATTGAGTTAGATTTATAGAAAGGTTGTACATAATAAAAATACCAATCTCAGACGATTATTAAAATATTCTTTGATAGTAAATTTATAATACTCTAATTGATATTTGATCGACGTCTCTGTTAACAACCACTTTCATATTTCGAATCGTCGATAGTGCCGATATATATTAACAAGCATTATAAATAAGAGGAAGTAGGTATGTATTCATCTTTGTGCCCTTTCCCACTGATTGTAGGTTTGACAAAACATAAATATTTTATGCTACCGTTTCTGTCGTAGTTTCAGGAAGAAATATCATAATAATAAAAAAAACTCCATATATATAAATATTTCCTTGGACTTGATATAACCAGCCATTATCCTACAAATTTAATGCTTTTCCTATTATGTATGTTTTTTTATTTTCTGATGGCATACTTTGGACCATCTTGCTTTGATGTAAAAGTATTCATTTGTCAAATTGTAACAGTTCGGAAGGTATTCGCTTAGAAGAGCCAGCGATAAAATCAGCAATGATAACTTCGCTATAGAAACAAACTTTAGTTTATTATATACAATTTATACATATATATCCCTACTAATATTATAAATGTGAATGTAAGTTTATTTGTTACGCTTTCACGCGAAAACTACTGAACCGATCATCATGAAACTTTGTACACATATTCTTGGAGGTATGAGAAGCAACATATGATCCTTTTTATGCCGGGAAAATGTTACATCCCTCATGGAACGCGCGTGACAGCGCGGGAGACAGCTAGTCTTCAATATATGGGTTATGACTGCATTAAAGCAATAACAGCATTAAGGAGTGACTCCGTAAATAACAAGTCTGGACTGACGAGCAATCTTTGGAAGTGAATGATATGTAATTAATGATATAGCAAAAATGGGTCGCACTTAAACCCCCATATTGGTTCCGATTAAAACTTTACAAGTAATTAAACTCTGTGTATTACCGTTTCATTTAATAAGCTGAAATAAAAAGGGAAAGAGTCTTGTATTCGATTCTGTCCTGTCAGACTTGCTTTTACCAGTGTTTTATTGGTGACGTATACGGCTGTCCATTGAAATCAATATGTTCTCCAAAAAAGAACAGAACTGAAAACCTCCCCTACTCTTTTAAAATTAAAAAAAAATGAAAAATACAGAGTCGGTACCATTAACAAACTACAATGCAATTACCGCCAATTAAAGTTATCAGAAACGTAAAGGTCACTCTACCGAGCCGGCAGGCTGGCAGGGTAGTGAACCGAGATAGGTTGTCTAGACGCCACGCCCCCTGGAACCTACCCCTGCTTAATATGTATAGCGTACCCTTTTGGGATGGATCGTTAAACGGAACTTGGTGGAAATTGGGAATACTTTCCAGAATTTTGGGCGTTTTTTGCCTTTTACCTTTGAACGTCCTAATATTTTGATGGTAGGTATACAGACCCTCTGTGAGATTCAGGTTACGTAAGTGCAAATAAAACAAGTTTGATTTGCCAATTGGGTGCACCTCTAATTTGGTTGTTTAAGTTGTAAGTAATTATTGTTATTTTCTATTTTGTAGTATATAAAATCCATATTATAAAAAAGCCAAAATGTCAGAATAGATAAAATTTATATTAAAAATTATTAAATAAAAAAGAAAAAAAAATGTATCCTTGCAGTTTCTTGCCGGATCTTCTCAGTTGAAGGCTGACTTCAAAACCGGTAGTAGTTTCAGTAACTTTCAATTTGACCTTCATAAGTGCCTTCCGAGGGCCTAAACTCAATAAATGATTTTGAATTTTTAATAGTTTGTCTCACTCACGCCAAAAATATAATTTCTTCTCTAATAAAAGTATTAAAAACGTCTATTTCGATCTGTCTGTTTGTCCGCTTATATTTTAAACTACGCAATTTTGATACGGGTTTCACGATAATTTAGTTACTTCTACGGGAAGGTTTATGTGTATTATACATATACTATATTATTATACTACTTATGCGAAGCTGGTACGTTAATAAATTGCGCGCAAGTCAAACAATATTTGGCTTGTCCATCATGGCAGACTAATAAATAGAAAATTATGTACCTTTTGTACTAAACAATAATGAAAACAAAGGTAGCCCACATAGTATTACGGCAAATATAGTCGCTTTGTAGTTAGTATGGGACCCTTCACAATACATCCATTATTCTGACCGGTGTCCATTCAACTAATGTTGAATGGGGGAGTAACGTCCATTTTAATTAACTCCAATGAAAAAGCTCGCTCGAATTTGACGTTTTGTTATTGGAGTAGTACTTGGGTAAAATTATTCTATACTTATATTTTATAGAGGTAAAGCCGTAATCGCCGAAACTAATAGTAAGTAATTAATAATTATTTCACTGAGAGAAAGCTCATTAAGCCCAAGTTTAGGCTTTCTTATAAACCCGGGTGAAACCTCTGGACTGTAGCTAATCTATAATAATATTATAAAGAGGAATGATTTGTATGTAAGCATGTTTGTTACGCTTTCACGCAAAAACTACTAAATGGATATGGATATAACTGGCACATAGATAGAGCATATCCTAGAATAACATATAGGCTACTTTTTATCTCGGGAAAATGTGATATCTCTCGGGAACGCGGGTAAAACCGCGGGGGACATTCCACATAATTTACTATAGGATAATAAATTAATTATAGTCACACCAACCATGTAACATCCCATCAAGTGCCTCTCCAAATGGATTTGACAATCATCTCTATATTTTCTGCCTCTCGCATGACAAGAGAGTTCAGGGCTCGCTCACTACACCACTACCCTCTTGGATGTATTAAAGTAAAGGTTTTTTTCCTTCTATCTTCCACGTGACAGTTTGCAGGATGCATATAGCCAGTAAGTAACTATAGTCCATTGCACATAGGTAGAGTTCCCAACCTTATTTTTTATGACAGATGAAAATGAACAGTATTTTACAAAAGAAAACACTATTTTAATTTTTTTTACGTTTTAAAACATATTTATTGGAGCTTCTTGCACAATTTATTAACATTTAAAAAAAATTCTAAGTCTCTCCACTCAGCAGACATAAAAACAGTTTGTATTTTTTTTAAAGAGCAGTAAAAAGTATTAACTTTTAAAAAAGTATAATACTGTTTTTAACAGAATGGTTGGGAACCCCCTACACATAGGATGAGTTGTGACAGTTGCAGGTTTTTTACCTTGTGATTATCTTACCTTTTATATCTTGTGAAATAGCACTTGATCACTCTGACACTACACTAAATGTTTCATGAGACCT
Organism: Habrosyne pyritoides; assembly: GCA_907165245.1. Classification (NCBI taxonomy): domain Eukaryota; kingdom Metazoa; phylum Arthropoda; class Insecta; order Lepidoptera; family Drepanidae; genus Habrosyne; species Habrosyne pyritoides. Next base: position 4,151,859 of record OU015606.1, read on the forward strand.
TGCTTTTTTACGGTATCCCCTTATTATGTTGAAACAAACATAATCCATTGAGAAATCTTATAAAATACCATGTTTCACCAAACTCATGCTACTTGAAAAATACTATAGATTGCCACAATTCAGACACCTCATTGTATGATATAACATTTATAACAAACAGACTAGTTTAATAAAGGTATTATTTACATCCTATCTGCAAGTTAAGTTAAAATGCTGTTTTTGGAAATTAAGTCGCCTAGTAATCTAAAATGAAAACCAAATGTCCATATTTAAATTTGATTATGAATTATATTATTTATACAAATCTAAAGAGGGAGTGTAAATTTTGAGAAATTACACCTATTTGACACAAAAATCCTTCATCCTATCCAGATGGGCATAGGCTGTATTATAATATAATCACTAGATTCCTCAGGATGAAGATGAAACCGTGGCACGAAAGCAAGAAGAAAGCTAATTGCATTATAAATCTGTAACTAAGTACCTACCTACATATTTTTTTACATACTTAATTTAGTAACTTAACTCTTTTAGTTGGTTGCGCTATACTTTCAATGCTCTTGGTATTTTTAAATAATCAATAATACAGAGATCAAAAAGAAACAATGCTTTCATATCTGGTAATTTTATATACTTGCATTTATTTTTACAAAACAAGTAATATAAATAAATGTACTCTATTTGTATGTAACATACAGTATATTATACACTTATAATTGGGTGTACCTAACTCTTAAATCTGTATCACATTTTTTTATCCAATATAAACAACTGTTCTTGTCACTCCAACCACATCACAAATTGTTCAATCAAAAGTTCACATTTTTCTCAAAATTCTGCATTTCATATTTTGCAATTACATTGCACACTTCCATTTTTACTTTAGGTATTAAATTAGGTTGTAGTTTTTTAACACTCGCCGCCATACTTCTGAAGAAAACATCTATTTCATTTGTATTTTCTTTCAGCATTTTCTCAATTAGTTTATCAATGGTCTCGGATCTCTGCTCAGGTGCCTTTGCATCCTCTACATACTTGACTATCTTTGGTCCATTTAATACAATGGGTTTGGGCAGTATTTTAATAGGCGCTGTGTTTTTCAGCATTGGTATAGCTTTTTTTCTGCCACCGTTTCTTTTGACAATTTTCTTGGGTGGTTCACTAGACATTTCTAGTTTTGGCAATATGTGTACCAGTGGTTTAGCTGGTTCTTGTGGTCCATCAACAACAGTGATCTGAAAAAATTGTTTTAAAATAATTAATTTATGAAACAGAATACAGTGAACCCGCGGTAATCCGACAAACGTTTTGCAGGGCAGTGTCGGACTATCGAATTTGTCGGACTATAGAGTACTGCTTAAGAGTCCCGAAATTTATTTATTTAAAATTACAGATAAAAATGATTAGATACTATCTAAAGATTTGCCTAAATAATGTTTGTGTACCCAAATTCAAATGCAAATACTGAATTAAACAGTGGTTATTTACCAGGAACATTTATTGCTCGTGTCAAAGACACTTGAACACTCAAAGAACAACACTCAAATATCGAATAGATTACAAACACTTTGCATTTATACTGTGCCAGTATATACCCAAATGCAGATGGCCTCCAACAAATTCAACAGTGATAGGCATGTCGGATTACAGGGGGTGCCGGATTAGACAGGGGCCGTATTAGCGGGGGTCCACTGTAATACTAAATATGATAGAGTAGCCCATTTTTTAGGATTCTGGATTAGAAGCTTTTGAGGAGAAAATAGAAAAAGATATCAACTATTGTAAGCTTATCTGTCTCTTCTATTGATCTTATTATTTATCACTACGTATAAACATAGTATAAAACAAAATAGCTTTCTCTGTCCCTATATCCCTATGTATGCTTAAATCTTTAGAACTACGCAACAGACTTTGATGCGGTTTTTTTTAATAGATAGAGTGATTGAAGAGAAAGGTTTTTATGTATAATACATGTGACATCCCACAGGAACTCGGTTAAAACCGCGGGGGACAGCTAGTTATACTACATTTGAAATGACTAAAGTTGGAACTTAACAATCTTTAAAATAGTATGACTATTCTAGATACATAGGACAGACCTAGAAACCTTATTAAAATTAATTGTTCAATAAAATTTTAACTTACTTCATAATACTCCTGTTTGTCCGTTATAACTTGCTGTTCTGTCTTCGCCAGGGAATCTTCTTGTACCATTGCCTCTTCAGTATTGTCCATCACTTTACCAATTAGACTTTCTGTGAGAGTGTCATCGAGAAACTGGAGTTTCTCAAACAGACTCACTTTTGTTTTGTGTAGTACACCTATTCTTATGCTTCTCATGTAGCCATCTCTGATACCCCTCCAGCGCTTCTTGCATTCTTCAACTGGAAGTAATTAAAGTATGGAGCTGTATCACATGGCAATGATGGAAAGTTTGTGTTAGCCGGGATTTTCTAGAGAGAAATCAAATAAAGGAAGGTGTATCTCTCTCCTTTTAGCTTTATTCAAATGCACAACAATACACAGAATTTGACGGGGATATGATAAAAAATGGTGTTTATCTTAAAGCACTCTAAAATAATTTAAAGAGGTAATTTAGTTGAACATTTTATACTAGTTATCTTTTAATTTTGACTAAATATAAATAACTTCTATTGAAATTTTGTAGTTTTCATACTAATAAAGTAATAAGTATTGAATCATGGATATAAATTGTGGTTCTTATATAAGTAATTAAATGTTCTCAAAGTATTAGCAGTAAACTACAAGTACTGGTGGCACCTATCAATATTACGTTTAACTGACCTACAACATCAAATAGTGGATCAGCCTTCTACGTTTCGTGTCAAGAAGTCGCTGGATTGTTCACCTCATGAGATAAAATATTAGATTATGTGCTCTCTTTAACGAAAAATTCGTTCGAAACCGTCTGAATTATTAGCAAAATTGTGGAACGATCAGCTGATTTCCCTTATCAGAGGTCATTGACATGTATTTACATTGTATTTATTACTAGTCTGTCTATTAAACACAAGTTATCCATTTTTTTCAATAACAATGAAAGAGACGAGCAGATGACACGCTTATTATTACATATAGTTAATTTGGTAATGTAAATACGATACGCGAGCTTGACGGTTCTGTCAAGCCGCGAAATGGTTTGCAATATCATTGCTCGTTTGTAAAATACATAACCAATTTGAAAATAATAAAATGCTGTACCTGGCCTGGAGAGTTGTTGTGCTATTTGTTGCCATGTAGTTTCCCTGGCTAAGATATTCTTTCTGGAAGGGTCCGACACGTTATATAAATACGCGTGTGGTTTCACTAATTCAGCTAATTTTTCGTCTTCTTTTTTGCACCAACCAATAGCGTTCAAAGGCATTTCCAACCAATTCACAGCTTTCGTTACATACGGCGTTGAAACAAAATGGTTGCCACCTATCAGGAACGAAAATAGACGCGCTGCGCAGCACGACGTCACAGCTGACGAACGGTGATCTTTTGTTTGCTCGTATCCCAACGCTCTCATTGGTTACTAAGAATTTGTTATGTTGACGTCAAGGCAACAGTGCTGCCGTCTGGCGAAAATGTTAGGCATCGAATATGGTGGCTGCCATCTGTCGTTGAGTAGATGATTTAAAAGTAGTTTGTGACCCATGTGACTAGATGGCGCTGAACGATTTAGTTTGCGAGTTTTAACTATTCTGCATTGCGTAGTTATTTTTATTTACTCATTGGAACATAAATCTAATGATTTTCAAAAAAAGAACATTACTTATTTTGAATTTCATTCTGACAAGTAAGTATTTAACTGTCTAATAAAACTATAATTTTAAATGTGGAACATATTGAAGTGATTTTGGTTGCTAACTATTTAGTACCACCCGTACCATAATTATCTTACTTTATCATTTCTTACCTATAATAAAAAGCTTTCGCTTGCTAAACATTGTCTCCTGAGCTTCCAAAGCTTGTTTAGACTGGGCATTTTTATCGTGCGGAGTCCACAGATAAGATAGCAATGCAGGCTTTTTTTATCATTAGCTAGTCGCTTTGAATACTTGTAATGAAGTTTTAAAGACATGGATATAAGTTGGGTGTTCGTCTTTAATATTTTTAATTATCAGATTTGATTTTTGCTACTTGGTTAATTGGAATTGATTTTTGTACCTCAAGTTGAATTTTGTATCTAAAGTCATATAATAATTGTATATCAAAACTTCAATAAATTGAAACATGAAAATACATTTCTAAATTAAAAAGGAACAGACAGGAATTTCCGCTTAAAGTGGGGAATTCAAGCTGAAATTTCTGTCTCTGTTTTGATATTCCTCAGATGTCATAGCTATTATAATCTTGGCATATATTTATTTTTATGATGTATCTACCCAACCTGGGTAGTGTGATAGGTTACTAGGACCTACTTAGGTCCTAAAAATGATTCTTACACCCGGACAAAATGGTTCTTGACATTTAACTTTGACTTAATAATACCGGTTCGGACGGCTGTTTTTACTGTGAAGAGCCGATAATAAACTTAGCAATTACTATTTTCAAATCAAAATTACATTTATTACATACAATTTATTAAATGTCACTGCCAATATTTGCGTTTTATAGAGGAAGTGAATTACTTAAAAAAAATTTACGACTAATAAAAACGAAAAATTAAACCATACTAGCCCCTACAAGGAGCACTTATTCACAGGTATGACGCATGTGGTAGCCATCGCCCTTTTTAACATATTGTAGGTTAAAATTAGCGACCTGTCACGTATTTGAATCTTGATCACGACACGCAGTTACGACTAACGGCGAAAATTAATATGCAATCCCGATCGAAAATCCATGGATTGATGAACCTTTTGACAGTAATTTTAATACACGTAATGTCAAATGCCAAAAGATGGTAAAAGAAACAAAGGGCGAAAAACTAAAAGATGGGAGGACGATATAAAAAAAGGTGGCTGGTCCAGAATGGATCCGAATAGCAAAAGTTAGAGAGAAGTGGAAATCTTTGGAGGAGGCTTATGTCGAAAGACAAGCTGTTTTTGTACCGAACGCCGATATACGAAGTTAAATACAAGTAAGATAACATAAATTTAGGTAGTTACTTAATTGAAGTATATGTTTTGTAAATTTAAACAATTTAAACATAATAAAGGCTAATTTAATTTTAGTTAATGTCAAAATTCTACTTCAATCTGGCGATTTTAGATGTATATGAAAAATATGTTGTTTGTTCGTCTTATATACGCTCTTGTAACATATGATTACAATGAAACTTTGGTGAGTCTGCTGGGAGAGCATACGATCATATTTTTGAAAAAAAGAAACGACTGCTAGTCTATACCTACGTATATTATAAAGTTAAGTTTGTTAGGTCAGGTGTAGGACCTGGAGGAATTCTCCGAAACTATTATATAATATTTATCCGATTTCATAAATTCTTTTATTGATGGAACAAATAAATAAATAAATATCCTGGGTCATTCTTTACACATGGCCATCTGGTCCCAAACTAAGCAGAGCTTGTACTTTAGAAACCAAATAACTGATATACTACATATACTACTTTTTATTTTTTTTTCTAAATACATAAGATATTTACACCCAGACACAGAACAAACAGACATGTTAATGCACACAAATGTTTGTCCTGGGTGGGAATCGAACCCGTAACCTTCGGCTTGGCAGTCAAGGTCGCTAACCAGCAAATAAAGGACATAGGATAAGTAGAAATCTCGGGATACATTAAATCCCTTGAAAATGCGGGTGAAACCGCAGACGATAGCTAGTTAATAAAACATACCATTCCCAAGTGACCACAATCATTGTTTTAAATCAATAATGAGTATACAGAGCTCTTACCGTAAATAGGTACCTAACTTATCTATAAATAAATATCATTCGTATAATATATTCCTTACTACCGGCACGCTATGATGGCCGTTTTGACGTTCCAGATTGTCATAGGAAAAGAAACTGTATTGCTTTGGAATAAGGTTGATTTCCATCATCATACAATTAGCTGTTGGACCAATAGATGCACCTTATGTCTAAAGGAATAAAGGTTATTTTTCTTTGTTATTGTTAAACGTCGAAATGGCCATCACAGCGTGCCGCAAGTTTAATTAGAACATGCTATGTGCATCGCCTGCGGATCTCCCTTTGAAGTTGTGTTCATAAATAAATTTTGTAATCACTTTAAGTTATTTAATTTTGGTATTTTATTTGTTCCCGATGGTATTGGTATTTTATAGTATACGAACTATTTTATTGGAGAACATGAGAGCTTGTTTGGAATAATAAATATTCTGGAACACACGGCCATCTGATCCCAAACTAAGCAGAGCTTGTACCTACTATGGAAACTAGATAACTAATATACTACATTTTTTTAAATACTAGGTTTTTTTTTTTTATGCCACTTGGGCCGACAAACAAGCAGACGACAAGCAGACCTGATGGTAAGTGGTCACCGCCGCCTATGAACATTTGCAACACTAGGAGCATCGCCAATGCGTTGTCGACCCTGAGACGTGAAGTTGTTAAGTCTCATGTGCCTGTAATTTCACCGGCCCCCTTACCTTTCTAACCGAAACACAGTAATACAATTGCATTACTGCTTCACGGCGGAAATGGGTAAGGTGGTAGTACTTCCCCGGATGAACTCTGCACTAAGAGCTCTACTACTACTAAATACTAGGTACTTAAATTGGGGTGTAAATATCTATTTAAGTATGTATTTAAAAAAAAGTAGACAGAACAAAATGCATGTTCGTGCACAAATGTTTGTAGTGAGTGGGAATCGAACCCTGAACCCTTGTTTACTAGTTTTCCTTTCAATCATAAAGTTCATTAATTAAAAAGTATGATAAGAGTAAATGGATGCTTGGATCCGTGATCTAAAACATTATTTTCAACCACAAGCAGATCTAAAACTTTATAATTTTATAATTAAAATAGATACGCTATAAATTATGATATTATTTTCTAACAGATTGTCTGCCAAAGGCGGCGATGAAAGCACTCCAGTCATAAAACTCATATTTATTTCCAAATGATACGTGGGGTGGCGCCCGATGAACCGTATATCCGCTCTGTTACAATTAAATCACGGATACAGTCACTTTTGTGTCACGTAGAATGACTTTTAGGTACTTATTTAAAATATTTATTTATTTGTATGATCTTCACTACATAGTATAAAACAATGTCGCTTCCCGCTGTCTCTGTGCCTATGTATGCTTAGATCTTTAAAACTACCCAACGGATCTTGATGCGGTTTCATTTAATAGTTAGAGTGATTCAATAGGAAGGTTTATATGTTTTAATACACGTCACATCCAAAGGGGACGCGGGTAAAACCGCGGGGGACGGCTAGGCTAAATGCGTGATACGCTTTCATGGCTAAAAGAGAACGAAGAGAAGAAAAGACTGTACGATCTTGCTACAATAGATGCACACAGAGACGTGTGACTTTGTATCAATTTTAACGCAAGTGAAACCGCGTGGCGGAAGCTAGTGGTTTAATAAAATTTACTGAATCTATTATATGGGAGATTCTTCAGAGTTTATGTCGAAATCGCAATAAGAACTTATTGATTCTTACATTTTGATGAGAATAGCTATTTTTTACCCGACTACGGCGAAGCCAAAGGAGGGTTATGATTTTGACCGGTATGTATGTGTGTATGTATGTTCATCTGTTCCCTCATAACTTTTAAACTACTTATCGTAATTTGGTTGTATTTATCGAAACAGTATTTAGTATGATTCTAATATTAGTAAATTAATAAATCTTAAATCCAAACTATAATAATTATTTTAAATTTATCTTCCTATCCATTTTTTTTATAACAACTTATCGTGAACAATAACAACTCCTTTCTTTTACTCTTTAAAGGATGCAGGCACCGTGATTTAATCGAGTATTATAAAATGTTGAATGAACATTATGACCTCAAGGACTTTCACAACCTGTTCAAACGCGACACCAACGTCCATTCTCAGTAACCACCATCTTAAATTGTGTACCGCCTTTTCTAATAATAACCTCCATAAACATTTCCTGAGAAACAGTAGTAAGAGTGTGGAACAGAACAGTGGGCGTTTAAAAAAATATATCCTTAAACTCCAAAAAGAAAAAAAAACCTATCGAAAAAAAAACTAGATCCAGCCTATTATAGTTGTACTGCTTACTTGATAACTAATAATATTCACAAAAGCAAACCACAGTGCTTATGTCTACAAAATAATTATACCAAAGCCCTATATTATCTAGATTATAAATATTCTCTGTTTGCCCTAACATAGATAGTAGATACGCGCCAAACTAAGCGCGCGGTAAACACAGTTAAAATCCGCGCCGCGAAGCTTGCGCACGCGCCTATCGTTTTGTCGCGCGCACGATCGCTACTATACGATATTTGAATTTCTTACTTACAATAAACATTCGAATTTCAAATCTAGTACGTTGTTACAACTGTATTTTTAATTTTAATTTCAGCCAGTGATTTTATTACAATTCGTTGATAAAAGTGCTTCTGTGGAGTGTTTAAAAAAATTGTTTTATCGAATACAGATCAGCGCAGAATCTGCGTAATAAAATTAGTGGCGTTTACATCGACTTATTATGTTGATAGGTATTTGGGTCCTGACAGTTGTCACGATGACAGTTCTGATTTTTACGCACCCGATTGTTATGTCAATGCGAGATTGCACAAATACTTTTTGACATTGTAATTTAATTTATTCAGGGTTGGCTAATTGATTAAGTAATGAACTGGTTGTATTATCTATGGAGATTAGGGCTATGTGTTACGGTTTGCTCAACATATATGTACTTGTCCGTTTGGTGACAGATTTGTTAGTGGACGCATAAAATTTAAATAGTAACTTGTGCTTTGATCTCGCCCCGCGAAAAGGTTAGAAAGCTCGTTGGTGTTAAATAAAGGAAATAACTTGGATAAGATATTGGTCCGAGCAATGTTTGATATATTTTTAAGATATTAACCACGCAAGGGTGTAAAAGCAATCTGCGAACCTTCATGTCAATAAAAAAAAGCGTTTAAAAGTAATATTACCTACTTACAAACCCAAATTTGACTCAGTGTTCTGTGATCCAAATCAAGTTCCTTTGTGAATCTTCAGGGCATTGAAAAAATTTAAATGTCGAAAACACAATTCAAATGTTCAAAAAAATATTAAAATTTTATTTAACTTTAATGTTAAATTACTTAAAAACTCCGTTAATTTAACTGTATATATTTAAGTTTCACTTTAGTTTACTTATTTATATTTTAGTTTGCGTATGTCTGGGGCTAAATATAAAGTGTAAATTAAAAAAGTTATATACTCGTATGCGCTGTAGGTCTATTAATAATTTAGTATTGCAGATGTTCCGTTGTTCAAATCATGTTAAATTTGAATGGGATCAGATGCCGTGTGAAGAAAGTTCCAGGATATTTTTTTATGTTCAAAATTCCATCGTCCGTTAATAGAATGAAAGATGGAAATTGGCCGATAGGTAAATGGGGACATAGAACGTCAATACCTACACATTATACCGAAGCAGAGACTCGATTAATCGGCCACCCTAATCCCGTGTCGGGAAACATCGGAATGTCCGGAACGTAACTGTGTTTCTATAAAAGGAATCAGGATTAACCGCAGTGGCTCGTGGCTCGATTATTTTTGAATCTTGCTGAATGCACGAGACCGTAGAATTCTTATTATGTATGTAAGTAAAGAAGTGGCATTAGCGATGAGTGGCCTCTTGTGTGCCCCACACACACACACACAGGCTAACTGCTTTTTGTTAGATAGATCAAAGTTTTTGAACGTTGATACGACTAGCTTCGAATGATTTTGATAATTATTTATTATTTAAAATAATGTTTTATGGTTATCGTCGGGCCTGTTCAGTTGGTGCTTAGATACCCTGACAGCCAAGCCACAGGTCAAGTTCGATTCCCATCTAGAATAAACATTTGTGAGCATGAACATGCCTGTTTGGTCTATGTTGAAAAAGTTGTATATTGTAGTATATCGGTTATCTGTTTGCCAAAGTACAAGCTCTTCTCTTAGTTTGGGATCAGATCGTCTGTAAAGAATGTCCCAGGTTTTTTTTAATTATCGTGTAAATTAATAGAATAGCGTAGTAAGGACCAGATCGTCACGGTTTCTTAAAAATAGTACTTTAAAGAAATATGTATTATGTGAAAGGTAGTTCTAGACAATTGACTAAGACTTCTATGCCAGTTTGAATGACGGATGCTAAATGGAGCTATCCAGCATATGTGCATTGATGTAATGATCGGATTATACGTCTCATCTTGTCTGGCTTCCGATGCTGTATCAATTAATATAGCTTCAGTTGCTTACTTGTTACTAATAGGTCGGGTTTGTATCTACTTATGTGGTCTAGAATCAATTTTTTTTATTAAATGGCTGTTGTCTTATAACACAACTTGATAATTAACTTTACGCTTTCTTATTATATCGGTTATTCTTTAATCTATATATATAAAAATGAATTCCTATTTCCCTTGGTCACGGCATCACGCATGGACGGCTGGACCGATTTCGCTAATTCTTTTTTTGTTGTGTTAGTGAGAGGTAGTGTCAGGAGAAGGTTCTTATGAAAGAAGTTGCGAGGAAAACTAGAAAATATGAGAAAACTTAACCACTTTACTAGCGCTTTTGACAATATAAACATTTATTATTGTCAGTCGTTTGACAGCTGGAGCGATTGACAGAATGCGCGCTGCAAATATCGATTAAAATAGAGGCATGGGTCGGAATTATATTGATAAAATAATTAATTTATAATTTATTATTGCAAATTTCACAGTCGATTCAATCGGAACATTCGAATTCAATATTCATTGTTAAGACAGGACAACGTCTGTCGGGTCAGCTAGTCAAAAAATAAAAGAAAATGTTGCGCTGTTTAAAAAATAAATGTTGCCTACTTATGGAACAGGTATTGGGAATTCTTGGAAAATCGTAACTTGTTTTTTTTTTTTTATTTTAATATGTTTAAAATGTAAATGTTTTTGGAGGTTATATTATAGTTATCTGGAGGCATGGGAACGTCACACTTAGGCTAGATCTAACTACTTTTTACGGGAGCGAGGCCTAGATTTTGTATTAGAAATGTTTTTGGGTTTGAGATACAAGATAAAGTAGTGTAAGATCCATAATTCTTATTGCAAACAAAACTTCACCAGAATAATTCCACGTTAATGTTACTAGAGCAAACAAATCAATTCACAACTATTTTCGTTTGTTGTTCCTGTATTGTTAGATGCCATTTAGAGCTTTCAGAGTTCAAGTGCACGGTAGGAAAGCGCGAGCAAACTATTGCAATGTTTGTTTAAAAATTTCACTGCACTCGAGTGCTGCCCACGCGGATGGTTTTAAGCTACGTAAAATGTGAAGCAACGTATGTGTCTCCTTCACTTGGTATCAGTTCCATACTCGACAAAACTTGCGGTTTCAAGGGTAGTCTGCTTGCTTATTTGCCTATATTGTAGTTGACTGTAATTTTGAATTACGCGCCTTTAAACACTAGCTCACAATTGACTTTAATATACATACACTAAGGCGTTTATTTTCTCTCTCTCTACGCTGTGCTATAGCGACGGATTTTGTATTTGTCTTAGTAAATTAATAGTATTTTTCCCTTGATTCTTTATTATTTAAACCAGGTCAAGGGATTATGTGTAAATAAATAAACAGATCTTTACACACCATGTTATCCCACAACTAAGAAGAGCTTAAAGGATTATTCACATTAGATCGAGTCGGGTGCGAGGTGAGTCCGAGTCCATATGTTCGTTAGCAGCTCGTGCGTCCCTCGTTCGTGTACGTTGTCATATGAATTTCTTCATTAAAAACGTCTGCAGCATTTCCAATACGTGCCCCATGAGTTCAACTTCTCGCGTCTGCCACCTTCTAATGTAAATCCTCCTTTAATATTGCTTTATAACTATACTACCGGCACGCTATGATGGCCGTTTTGACGTTTCAGATTGGTAAGAAAAAGAAACTGTATTGCTTTTGAATAAGGTTGATTTCCATCATCATACAATTAGCTGTTGGATTGCACCTTATGCCTGAAGGAATAAAGGTTATTTTTCTTTGTCATTGTTAAAAGTCGGAACGGCCATCATAGCATGCCGCAAGTTTAGACACAGAGCAAACAGTCATGAATCATGAAATAGTAAGTAATATCATAAATGCGATAGTTTGCTACGATGGATTTTCATGAAAATTAGTGCATTTCATATGTAAAGGGAAAGGGCAGACTGTTGCCAAATCTCTAAATCGTATTAAACCAAGTCACAATCTGTGTGTCCGCTTATATTTTTTCAATTACGCAATTGATTTTGATGCTTTCTTGGAAACGGGTACCGGGAACGGAATACCTTAATCATATCTCTTTCAGGCAAAATTCTGTCGGGCCGCTAGTACTCTATATAAATATATAAGGAAGTATTCTACTATATTCCATCATCCATATTATTTGATCGGCAACTTCAAAGCACCCAAGGTCCTTTATTTGTGGATATGTCAGGCTTAATTAATTCAATTGAACCCTGGATTCATCTTTTGTCGCTCGTTTGACTTGGTCCGTCTTTATTATAGTCTTTATTAAGAGAATTAAACAATTTGGTCCGATCTTGACGAGTAACTACACTGCGTAAGTTGTATTTAGTGGACCAATTCTTCTTATTAGATTTTATTGATATATTAAGCACTTCCGCGAGGTTTCCTGCGTTTCTCAGGCATTCTATGCTTTCTGAGTATGAACAGTGATAATACAGAATCTATTTTATCTTTGTGCCAAATTTCATCTAAATCTTTTGAGACGTTTATGCGCGATCGAGTGAAAAACATACACACTACAAAAAAGTTTGCGTTCACTTGAAAAAACTAAAAAGTTTTTAAGAATTTGTTCTTTATTTCAAATATAAAGTAATATAAATTGTTTATTTTGTTGCTTGGATGGTTCTTATTTAAACAAGACAGCATTATTAAAAGCCTTCTTTTTCATATGTTTTATCATAGCCATAAATATTTCAAATTTTTCAAGTCAACGCAATGCGAATTTTTTAATTTGCAGCAAACTCAACTCTCTCCCACTTCTATGTCTAAATTAAGCTGTCTAATACAGTTCAATTTTCAGGGACAAGAGACTTTATTGGAAGATCCATAATAGCTATTTGACTTATACTGTCACCCATAATCTCCACTCCAAGTCCCTCAACAGAGTGGTTCATGGCCTTGACTATATCTTTTGTTTTTCATGTTTCACCTCCTTCATTAGTTTCGATACATATCAATAGACGTTTTAATACCGTCAAACGTAGAACAAAATACACCGTCACGGCGATTTGCAAATATATCCACAGTGAAATCGAATGCCACGTTCGTACACATGTCTTTGCATTGTCGAGCTAAATAACCGTGAACTGTACAAATTAGTGTGGTGCTTTAAGCGAAAGTGTGGGTTGTATGCGGGGGCGGGTTTGTTTTCACCTCATTGGAATATTATGACTAGATTTTCGTACAGCGATACGTTGCTTTTAGATTTTCCGGTTTATTGGTAGTTCAACTCGATTGGATGCAACCGTTAACACATTTATACGAATTGGTTGTGTTGTACATTTTAACTGCTATGTTTGTATCTATTATAATATTATTTACGATTTCTTTAGTATAATCCGCTTGTACTGTTCGGTAAAGTCGTATCATTAAAATGAGAGTCGTTATCATAATTTTCGTCATCTTTTATTACTGTCATAACTTCTTCTTAGTCGTAAAATGAATAAACAAATATTAAGTTAGTCGAAATATTGTGATGTTTTAAATTCGTTTTCAGCTACTTTATAAAGTACTAGCTGCGCCCTGCTGCTTTACCCGCTTTCAATCCTAGTTTTAAACCTTCCTCTTGAATTACTCTATCTATTGCTAAAAACTGCATTAAAATCCGTTGCATAGTTTACGACTCTATAAAGCACATACAGACAAACATTCATTTATATATATATAGATTCCCTTATTCATTTGTTTACAGATTTGAACAGTATTTACTTTTATATTGTTCAGTCAATTATATTTATTTCTTGTGTTGGAGATGCTTACTCTATAGAATTTGAATTACCTGCCCGACTTGCTATCATTCTCCAGCTCAAAATCTGTCCCCAAGCACATAATTATGGGTTACCAGCAGCTGCACTGCAGTATCCCTTTTACTGTCGTAATTATTCTTTGCATCTTCAGTTTTGACAATCAAAACTATACATATGAGACGTGCCTTTCAATAATTTGTCACATGATATTGCAAAACATTTGCAGACTGCATAAATTTTCATGTTAATATTTCATTCAGGATGTTCGTTTATTGTATCATCTTTCTTTATAACTGTAGCAAGGTCTTGTTATAAAATGCAAAACATCACGACATCCTCTACTCTCTTTGGAATATTAATTATGTTCATTGATTATTCACTTAGTTCATATTTATTGTTATACATTGTTTTAAATTGTATTATCTGCTTCCGTTGGTTCAGGATACGTTGTAATTATCATTTTGTTAAAACGATTATTATTTAAATGTTCTTTATTGTTTTTCTCTCTACTTTTCATCAAAATCTATCCTTATTTCTTTTCTTTGCATTCGTACACACAGTTGCTAAGTTGCATAAGTAACTATTATATTTATTTAATTTAAGCCATCGAAGGGCATTTATAAAGGTCAAAGTTAGTATAATTCATACCGGTTTGATAGGACACCTTTTCACTGAGAAGAACCGACAAGAACTCATCAATGACATGAGTGGGCATACATGATCCGACATGATTATAAATTATTAAATGATGATACCTTTGTCTATAGAAGTCATGAATCTCGAACCTAAACAACAAATCTTATAATAATAGCGCATTTGACATTTGCCCCCCTGGGGACATCTGAAGGATAACTACTGAGAAACTATTATTTAACTTCTATTTTAATATGTCGATTGTATTCATAAGCTGGAGGAGGTATAGCTACACTATTACAACTCTAAACGTATTTGAAGGTAGATGACTAAGTTTATTAGTGGAATCCAATAGATATTATAGAGATGACAAATGACGCGCCTGTAGTAGAGCTCTTAGTGCAGAGTTCGTCCGGGGAAGTACTACCACCTTACCCATTTCTGCCGTGAAGCAGTAGTGCACTCGTATTACTGTATTTCGGTTAGAAAGGTAAGGGGGCCGGTGAAATTACAGGCACATGAGACTTAACCACTTCACGTCTCAGGGTCGACAACGCATTGGCGATGCCCCTGGTGTTGCAAATGTCCATAGGCGGCGGTGACCACTTGCCATCGGTGGACCGTCTGCTTGTTTGTCGGCCCAAGTGGTATAAAAAAAAGAAAAAGTTAGAATCTGATGATCATTTTGATAATGACAAGGAGACTAGGCAGGTAATAGACGGGTTACACTGTACAATTTTTGTTTCGGTGGTTCCTGTGGATACCTTGATAATAGGAGCCAATTGAGTCGTTATGGTAGTCAATTAGAAATCTCATTGTAAGACTGCCAAAATAACCGAATTGTTAATGCACACACTGAGAAAAGGTATCTACTTCTCTCAATAAGCTTCCCTCAAGATTTGTTTTAATATGTACAGCTAGAGTTTGACGTGGCTTGGGTAAGTGATGATGTAACTGAAGATAATAAGCACACAATACATTGAAGGGAGCCGACTCCCAAGTGCAGTTGTCGGAACAGATTGGTAGGTGCTTGGCTACAGATAGTGCTACCCAGCCAGGCGGGTACTTCAAAGTACATTTCCACCTTACAAAAAGTTTTTAATGTGAATCAGAGCTTCAATAAGTGTAAATACATAATTATTAGGTACTGCATTTTCTAGTGTAATGTATACTTATGGTAATGGTGCAGGTGTTTCTTCAAATTTGCATAATATGCTGGGTGTGTATGTCGAATTGCTTGGCAAACACCTAAACTTCAATATGGCTGATAAAGTTTTGTAATTAGTGTATTTTTTACGTTCACATTCGTATTTTTATACTTTTAGTAGTTTATTCAGGTCAGTGTATATCAGCTATCCATCTTATATTAAAAAATACATATTTCCTGGAAGCATTTCAACAGTACTTTAATCCTTTATTTAATGTAGCCGATGAATGTTTAATGATGTTGCCGATGCTGGATAACCCTTTAACAGACAGTTCAAAAAGGAAACGTTCGATTTGTAATATGAAAAAAAGAAATGTGTCCGTCCGTCCTTCCATTCCATGCACTTCCAAGTACCATTCCGAGTCGGTTGGTTGTCTCGGATC
Source organism: Habrosyne pyritoides (assembly GCA_907165245.1). Classification (NCBI taxonomy): domain Eukaryota; kingdom Metazoa; phylum Arthropoda; class Insecta; order Lepidoptera; family Drepanidae; genus Habrosyne; species Habrosyne pyritoides. The sequence goes on from OU015606.1 coordinate 4,168,229, forward strand.
TCGGACATAAATTGCGGCGCGCGCGTCGACACTTCATTTATTTGGGGCCCTCCCAGCTAAGCTTGTTAATTGAGTTGTGTTTGTTTATTTAGTTTCTCATTTAAATTGTACGTGACGTTTACGATACGATATGTAATTTTATTTGACATGCGTTGTTGAATGTAGTTTGCAGTCCTTATAATAACAATTGATTGACTCTACTTTTTGTATAGGTGATGTTTTTTATTTTTCATTAGTTGTTCCTAACGCGCGTTGCTTTTTTTTTGTCAGTATCCTTCGTATGCGAACTTAGAAACACTTCCTTAAATTTTTATAGCGATTGGATAAATCGTATAGAAAGCATACGGTACAAAAATACAAACATTCATTTCTCTATATATATATTCGTATACTACCTCCCCCCCCCCCCTTCTTGAATCATTCTATCTATAGATGAAAACCGCTAAAAAGATCTAAGCGTACAAACGGCGAAAGCGACTTCCTTTTATTCTATGTCAGGATTTGGGAAACTTCGTATTCATATTTTATCCAGTGTCGAATAATAAAATATTAATGCTAATAAATAGTACTGGTTTATTAAAATCTCGTTTTACAAGAAATTTCTTAACACAAGATATGGTTCGTTCTTTTAAAGAATAATTTATTTTAGGTTAGAACGTTGTCGATGATGTTAAATTAGCACGAATCGTATACTTCCCATGTACTTATCGTATGACTGTAAATGTCCTCGTACATCAACGGCTATTCTAATGCGTCCTCTTGTCCAGACTTAGATGTATCAACTTTATTGCATTCATTTATAATTTTATAATCTGATTATTAATTCTTAGAAGTCGTTTAATCGTTGTTTCTATGAATATACATATTTAGTTTTAATTATAATGAGATATTATCTACGAGATAATAAAATTTTGAACGGTTTGGATATACCAAATGTCTTTGAATTTAATTAATGTAATTATTCTTGTATATTATTTTTGGATAATCTCTTGATCGGATTATAAGTTGTTTATATCTATTTAATTTTGCCGATATGGTGCCATTAATAATTATCACTTTTGGGTACCATCAATTAATATAGCACCTTAAAATATATTTTTTTAATTTTGTCTGGTTTCCATAATGGTGAAGTTCTTTTTAGTACTTTAATTGAGATGAAAGCCTCAAGATTGTGTCCTTCATAAAGACGGTAACACTATTTCCACTGGCAATTTTTTTTATTATTTGTTCAGTATGTATTTACTACTAGCCTTGGTGGTCGAGTCATCATCATCATCAGCCTATACCCGTCCACTGCTGGACATAGGCCTCACCTATGGCACGCCACTGAGCTCGATCTTCATCTCTTTGTTTCCAACCGCTGCCAGCTAGCTTGCGTATATCATGTCTCCATCTAGCTGGAGGGCGCCCTACACTGCGTTAACGTTTACTTTTTAATGTTAAAATTTAATAATACCACTCTACCACCGTGGTCTATTGGTATTAGTTAGTTATTTGCTCTAGTGGTATTATTAAATTTGCCTTTACAAAAATTGAAGGAAAGAATTAAGACTGTTTTAGTACAAAAGGCTTTCTACAACACCAACGATTATTTTAATGAAGACAATGCTTGGGTGTAGCGCTCACTCCAGCAGGACACACCTTTATGTACAAAATATTATTTTGAAAAGAGTAATTGCTGAGTTCATGTCGGCTCTTCTCAGTAAAAGCAGCCTTCCGAACCGGTGTTAGAGTCTGATATCATAAGTGCCTGTGAAGGCCTATTTGAATAAATATTTCATTTCATATTAAACGCAGCTAGAGGCTCGGTAGCCCTGGGTTTAGTTCCCGAATCGGGCAAGAAAATTCTAAGATTTCTCTGTTTAGAAATGTCCGAGGGACGATTAAGGTCACCACATGTCACGTTGGGACTTTAAATATCTTCGGTGGTATGTGGGTCTCATTTCTGAGATCTCTGTCTATCTCTTTCTACAGGTAAAGGTCGTAAGATGAATTTTATAGTTGCACTTGATTTTAATGCGATCAAGAATGTATCTCCGCTTAATAAATGAACCTATTAATATATTTAGAATTTATTATAATAAAATTTTATTACAGTAAAACTTGATTTTCGGAATTTTGTTATGTAAATAAAACCTGTCATGTTTGTATCGTGTGAAATACTTATATTTAAAATGTCATTATTTTATAGTATTTCACCGAATTGAAGAGTTTTTCATAATAATATAGAAATTGTTAAGTTTCTTCACTTTTGGAGTAGAATGGCAAAGTTCCGAGTAAATTTAACTATTTTACCTGTCTATTTCCTCGAACCATACCATATGAGTCTCTGCGTAATAAACACATTTGTATTCTAACAAGGAATTTAATTTAAGGTAGGGTCTACAGGGACACGTCAGCATCGCACAAAGTAATATTTTTTTTTTCCTTAATTTTTTTAATGTTTTATACTAGAATGTGCTAACGGGCCTCTAATGGCGTTACATCGTTACTCTTATAATAAAATTTACCTTCTATTATTGTTATTTCAAAAAAATCCACAGTTACATTTAAAATTGAAGTTGAAAATTAATTGCAGTGGGGAAAAGGTATACCATTTTTCCGCTTTATGATATTTTCATTCGTTTTGTAGGTTCCATAGCATCTCTTTTAGATAGCAAGCAATATTATATTGACTTTGAATAAGTTCTATCCAATAAATACACCAAAATTAAGCGGTAAAACGCCCTCTGATTCGGCGGTTGGCGCCACAAGCACAGTCGTCTCAGCCGTTGAATAAATTATGCCCTGTCTCCTCTAAGCCAATCGTTACTTCAAGGACCTTTGGTATTATTTTTACGAGGACTTTGCCTCAAGCCGAATATCGATATTAATAATTTATGACACCTTTTTGCTCATATAAAAAATGTCAAATGTTTAGTGAGATAAGAGATTGTTAATTGTAAAAAAAAAAAATGTTTTTAATGTATCTTTGCTAATTACAAACCAGTCTTGATTGTTACGTCGTTACTGATGCTTTACGTTCAATAAAAAACTAAGTGTTTTATAAACGAAATCGCCACTTGGAAATTATAAGGATATATCTACGTATTTATAATTTTTTTCAAATATTATCACTTCGTCTACGGGACGAACGTTGGGCACGATCTTGGGTTCTCACCGTCAACTATTTACTTCTTTATTTAAATGGCATTTGTTGTTATTATAATCAATTCTGCCAGTGTCGAGTTTTTAAATTGAGATCCAATTATGGTAATTGTTTTAGTGTCAAAAGTCATAATCTATGGAAATAGTGACGTTTGACAGATACGCACATCAGTTTAGGTGAAGTAAAGGCCTCCGACCACAGTTGTTAGCACGTTCATCTAAACCTAAGGTCGCCATAATATTTTAATCCTAAAGTAAAGATGATGTACTTTGACGTAATAACTTTGAGATAAACTGATAAAATGTTTCTTATCAGTCGTCTACTGTCTCATGAAGTAATTATGCAATACCATAGATACTAAAATAAAATGAACTTCTTGCCTTGATCTTGTATCATTCAGAATGTTGAAGGAAAATTCTGCAGAGACTTTTTGCAAAGAGTCTTTTTATAAATGCCTTTCAAATAATTTTTCATTCATAAGCGATTATCGAATCTTATTTTAAGTATGTTACAAATGTTGTAATTGGACTCCAGCATGCTTAGAAACTTGTTTCCCAATCAGCTATCGGCCATCGATATAATCGAATTAAACCTTCGAATGAGCATTTAAAAATCATGTTTTAACGGTTTTTTTTACCTATTTTGATTGGTAATTTATAAGGAAAATCAATATTTGCTTTTTGATTATAATTTACTGCTTAGGGTGTGACTTTGGTGTTTAAAAAATAAAAGAATAGCGTTTAAATTGAGAATGATTTATGAAGGAATATTAAAAATACAACTTAGATGACCCATAAACTCTTATCTTGCGGCAAATCAATGTTTATCAGATGGTAATTTTCTATTATAGACGTAAAATACGCTATACGTATCTTTTTATGTTGTTATGTGTTTCCTGATTTTACTAGATCGTTTTCATTGCCGGTCAGCAAGCAGCCAGTCATAACGCTGGTGTTGCAAAGAAAGGCGGGCCATAAGTTTGTTTGTGGCAAAAAAAAAGTAAACCATAAATACTCAGTAGAAGCTACCATAGATATAAATTTAAAAAAATAAGTAGCAATCATCGCGCCTCGCTCTATAAAGATTATTATCAGCAATATTTACCATAATTTAGCTTTATATTACGTAATATAGTGAAAAGCCCTTTAGAAAGTAACGTGATATTTGTTGTAGACGCTTAATATCTCAGAGTGTTATGTTTTATGATACCCACGCAATGTTATTCCAGACTTAGTATTAATGTCAGAGTATTTTTGTTACTTAATCATTTTTGTAAGGTGCATCGTATCTATGGATGGAGGAAATTGAATTTTATATTCATAACGTTAAGGAACATTTGAATTTAGATCGAGATTTTATTTAAATAATTGATTTTCTTATCTTTCTTCTAATAATTTTGTACAAATGGAAAACATTTGTATCCAGTATTGGTTGCTATATTTATATTTTTTTCTAATATTCTAGTATTATGCCTTACGCAGTACTTTACGTTACGGACTAAGTTACCTATTTGACAGGCCAGTTCGCTTGGTGGTTAGCGACCCTGACTGCCAAGTCGAAGGTCGCGGGTTCGTCTCGGTTGGTCGGTTGGTCGGGTGTAAATGTATTTAGGAAAGAAATAAGTTGTATATCAGTTATCTGGTTTCCATAGTACAAGCTCTGCTTAGTTTGGGATCAGATGGCCGTGTGTAAAAAAATGTCCCAGGATATTTATTTATTATTATTTTTGCAATTTTTTTCTATAATATTTTAACTTTGTACAAACTAAAAGCTCTGTAATAATATATCTGCCTCATATAATCATACAAATTTTGCGCTAACCTATTAAAAATATTCCCCTGTAGCAATTCAAATACCAATTAACAATAAATATTAACAGATAGAAATCGATTTATCATTCGTGACAGAATAACAACATATAATATATAAACCCAAAATCAACACGGACAATCGATTGAGATACGAATCGCAATAAAATGATTGTATATAGGCAATATTTCATATCATTAGCATTGGACATTGTTTATATTATTTATTAGGAAATTTAAGTATCTGCAAATCTGAGAGTAAGTAGCCGGTCACGATCGATCTGGCCGCAGTAGACTTACTGGTAGCATTACTGTTTTCACTGTTTCCATTGGCATACGGTATGACGTATAAGTGTACTAGATTTGTCGTTGCAAAAATAATATTATTAATATATTTGTTAGTATTTGAATTAATATTTTTGCATAGGCCTCATTACTAGCTTATTTGTCTGACTCTAATGCCCGCCTTCCACTGCAATATTGTAATGAGCGGGAAATGGCCGAAGCGGAAAGGTGCAAAATAGTCTTCCCTTCCACTAAGAAAGAGTTTTACGGAAAACTGCTTTTTGACCTATAATTGCTACCGCTCAACTGTGCGACCACTTTTGTAACTTTGTACTCCTTTAGTCCGCTCCGCTCGCTTTTTTGTAGTGGAAGCACTTGTATGAAATTTACCATTGGGGGTTTAACGGAGCCTGCTCCGTTTGCAGTGGAAGGCGGGCATAAGAGCGGTTCGGAAGGTGGTTTTTGGTGAGAAGAGCTGGCAATTACTAGATACTCTCACAGCTTACTAGTTACGAGTATTTGCGCACTTCCGTGCGCCTTAAAACAGATGAAAGAAATAAAGAGTTTATTAAAGTATGTCTTGATTACTGTTTATTATTTTGTTCGGTAGTATAAAATTTGTATCACGTAGGTAATTCCTAAAAAAACATAATTGTTTTGATAATATTTAACACTCTGTTTTACATAATAAATATAAACCTTTGACCTAGTAAATAACTACCGTGGATTCGTATCTACGTTTCTTCGTATTTATAAAGAACTAGCTGTCCCCCGCGGTTTCCCCCGCGTTTATAGATATATATTGCCTATAACCATTTAGGAAAACTTCCGCGTCGAATAGTAGCAGTCCCATCCCGATATATTCAGTAGTTTTGAAGTGATGGTGCGTCAAAGGAACCCTATTTTGCTTATCTCTACCTAATATTATAAACGTGAATGTAAGCTTGTTTGTTACACTTTCACGCGAAAACTACTTAACCGATCATCATGAAACTTTGTACACATATTCTTGGTTATGTATACTTGGTTCACACTTTTTGTGCCGGGAAAACGTTACATCCCTCGGGAATGCAGGTGAAACCGCGGGGGACAGCTAGTCTATATACCCGCGTTTCCTAGAGAAACAAACTAACATTGACATTTATAATATTAGTAGGAATATAAATAGAAGATTGAGTTAGTCTGCAAAAACATTTTCAACAAATAAATTTAATGTTGTATGTACGATTACTTTGTGTATGGACACATTCGTATTACGAAACGATAATTTCAATATTATCGTATAAGTGGGATCTGTGCCTTTAGACGAATTTGCATGAGAAGTTGACCAACGTCTAGAGTTTGTATATTTACTATATACACGCTATATACGCTACTTATCTAGTACGCTGAGTGCATTTGCTTGTTAATCTTATTGTCTGAATAAATATCGGATGGATTCGTTTTGAAACCGTTTACTTTAGATTATTTGGTCCTTTATCTATATTTATAAAAATGAATGTTTGTCTGTATGTATGACCTTTATAGAATCGTAAACTATGCAACGGATTTTAATTCAGTTTTTAGCAATAGATAGAGTAATTCAAGAGGAAGGTTTATAACCAGGATTGAAAGCAGGCAAAGCCGCAGGGTGCAGCTAGTTGTTTGATAAAAGTTACTAAATAGATAATGGGTTTGAAGATACACGAATGGGGATAGAGGATATTATAGGCCTGTTTAAGATGAAATGTAGGACATTATTTATTATCTATACTAATATAATATTATAAAGAGGAAAGATTTGTATGTAAGTATGTTTGTTACTCTTTCACGCAAAAACTACTAAACGGATATGGATGAAACTTGGCACATAGATAGAGCATATCTTGGAATAACATATAGGCTTTTTATCCCGGGAAAATGTGATATCCCTCGGGAACGCGGGTAAAACTGCGGGGGACAGGTATTTAATAATAATCTGAATGAAGTTTTTTTGGCAGTTCTGCAAGGTGATTGTGTAATGCCCTAGGAATCGTTACAGTCAATTTTGTTTTACATTGACGGCCGCGGCGCTATGAATTATGTGTCCTACACAACTCGCTCGCTAAACCATCAGTCTTTTATGAAATCGGCTTCAATATTGAATCCGAGAGAGTTAAACGATTCGGGTGCTTAATTATTAATAAATAATAAATAATCATATGGGACATATATGCTTATATGCTTTACACACGCCATGTGGTCCCAAACTAAGCAGAGCTTGTAGAATGGAACCCAAAATCCCCGGACGAACTCTGCACTAAGAGCTCTACTACTCTAGAAAGTACTTATATCCTTTACTACTTATAAACTATTATATATTTTACTAGCTGTCCCCCACGGTTTCACCCGCCGGATGACTGTAATACGCGAACTGACAAACGCGCGCTGAGTTAAAATAGTTGTAATTCTTTAAAATTCTCGCATTGTCTCATTTATAATATGCATGTATTACACATAAAAACCACCCTCTTGAATCACTCTATCTATTAAAAAAAAATCGCATCGAAATCCCTTGCGTAGTTTTAAAGATTATACATACATAGGCACAGACAGATAGCGACTTTGTTTAATACTATGCAGTGATATAAAAATGAATATGTACTACCGATTTATAAAATGAAAAGTAAAGACCTGATTCTCACGATCAGGTGCGTTGAAGAAAGATAGCTCTCATTCAAATATTGACAGAGCGCGATAAGTGAATTAACGGAGACTTGGTATTTATCACTAGAGCTCTGTAGACAACGATAACACTGTCCCAAAAATGCTACATCCAAAAACGAGTGATAGATTTTTTTGTTGAGGGTTTTTGTAGTAAAAATCATAGTAACAAATAAAACCAATCTTTCGTAGCTGAAAATTAGATTCAATTTCTATTGAAAATCGAAGGTTTATACTAGAGCATTGACGTGCCGGTTGACTTGGTGCTTGGATACTCTGACTGTCACGCCGTAGGTCGTGGGTTCGATAACCACCCAGGAAAAACATTTGTGTGCATGAACATGTCTGTTTGTTCATATCTAAATAAGGATGTATTTAAAAAAGTTGTAAATGTAGTATATCAGTTGTCTGGTATCCATAGTACAGGCTCTGCTTAGTTTGGGCTCACATGGCCGTGTGTAAATAATGTACAAGGATATTTATTTAGTAATCTAGGTGTTCTAGGTACATGAACACCTAAAAACAATTATTTGCATTATTTAATAAATTGGCAGTAAAATCAAAGATTGATTATTTAAATTTTTTAAAGCATTGTAATTGATAGTTGAATTGAATTATGTAACTTAAGTTATTGAGTGCTTATTTATACGTTTTGATACCAAGAATACAGCGTGGGTAGACTTAGTCACATCTCATTGTTTGACACGTATTGAATTCCACGCGGATGTGAAACGAGGGGCTTTGAATTGCAAAGAGCTTTATAGCAAAGATGAGACAGAATTACTTATAAATTTAACTCCAATGCCAGGGATGACATGTATATGAACCATATTTTAGTTGAATTACATTACTTAAATGCTAGTGTTAAATTGTCAGAGTGAAACAGCAATAGATAGATATGAAAAGGGGAATGAATTGTTTGAATTTGCTAATAAAAATTCTACCAAAAATCTCAAATGTTTTTGTAAAAATTGTACTTAGTGTGGGTTGTCTATCTAAACGTTTGACACACATTTAATTATTTATTACCCATCAGTCCAAATACGTTATATACCTTGTCAGGGACAGGTTCACTTTTACTTTTAGCCAGAGAAAAACTATTAGCAATGGAACTATGATTAATTGCTACGTATTAAGCCTTTCAAAATTACATCACTTTTATTACTCCGATATAATTATAAGCGCTCCTTTTATTTCGTAATTGAAAGAAGCAGCTGCGGCAAAACTTTATTCATGTATATCTTCATAAATATTGCAAATTTATTTGTTGAGGTCGCATCCATAAGTAATGTAAACGCATTCTTGAACGAACATAAACATAGCGTATAAGGGCCTAACCCCAAGAGGCTAGTAGAGGTTAGCGGGACAAACAATTTCACTATCGTCCTTTGGGAGAGGCCTAGGTTCAATAATAGACGGTTGAATGAAAATTTTCTGTCGGCTAGTGTGCTAGATAGCTTAGTTTTTAGCTAGTTATCCAGTATTGCGCCACGCTATGCACTGTAACCTCAGCCAATTTTCTAGAACAAGTTCTTAAAGTGTGCGTGCAGATATGCCACGCATCGCCAGCAATGTACATAACTGTTATTATACCCGGGTCACGTTGTATTACTGACCAGTGATGGGTGAAAGGACCTCAGAATATTTACCAATTAATTTGTATATATTTCCATAACTTTAAACGTTATTCAAAAGTATCGAGCTATTTGTCAGGACCCATATTTATACTGCCATCGTATTTGGTGCACAATTTGCACTTAATAGCTACAAAATCACGATTTGTTATGCTCACGTTCGGTTGATATACCTTTATGATGAATTTTATCTTGCTGCGCTGATCTGTACAGTAAAACTCATAACTCTAGTAAATGGTCTTATTGTGCAGTGACATTAGCTATGATCCGATCGATAGAACTCTGACCTCTGAAAATGCCAAACGTGGTGGGCATCAGTCCCCGTGAGAACGTTATCAGTCGACAATAAGTGAAGAATGTTTCACGTTCAAGGCTCATTCGAACAGTCGCTGCGTTGCGGCGACGAAATTTCACCTAATGGAAACAAAACCTTGGCCGCTTTGGCCAAAATCCACAAACATTGCACCGGTAAAGCGCACGCCAACGGGTGTGTTGACCACAAACACAATCCACTCGCTAAATCTGACTCAAACACAAGTCTCCAATCGAGAAAATCTTTCCGAAGTGACTGTATCATAGAAATCAAAGAATCTGTAAAAAATAATCACATCAAAAATACTGACGGATCATTCACCAAAAGTTTCAGTAATAGTACCAGCTCTTATGAAGGTCATAGTGATACTGACTCAGAAAGTATAAAATCCAAATCAGATCATAATAAAAGTACTGATCCATGTGAACGCTTGTTTGCTCAGAACACTAAAGCTTCTTTGATGAAGACAGCTCGCATGAGATATGCTGACGATAGTGTGATATCCTCAATGCATGATGAGGTAGATGGTGATAAAACTAAACAAAACTTTAACAGAATACCTTTGCGAGCCAGTTATAGAGAACGAAAATCTGGTGTTGTTACAATCGAGGAAGTAAAATCAGATGGATCTAATAACGACGAAGAGTTAGCCAACTCAGTATTATTCGACGAGAAGAGAAAGTCATCAACGCAAACAAAGCCGACTCTTCAGCGAAAAGGCTCTTCTGGAAGCAGTATTGTGAATGGCAAAACTAACGGTGCGAAGCCGCCTTGGCGAGGTGCAAGTAAGAATGGAATTCCTGTGGAGCCATTTGTGCGGACACCATCCCTTAGAGGAAGCATCAGGAAGAAGACTTCGAAAAAAGACGGAGTACCATGGCGGAAGCTCTACGAACTTTCGCTATGGAGAAAGTATGGAGTGAGCTTTGCCGCTGTCGGGGCTGATTCGGAACGAGCACTACTGAGACCATGGAGTGAACTATCTTCAGAACCGTATCCACCGCCACCATTCACGGTAAGTTAGTCCGTCAATCAATTATAAGCCGCGGGCAGCGTCTGCACTTTGATATCTCACTCTTCTTATTTGGCAACGTTTGATTACTGAACTGCCTACTTATCGATGGTAGGCGCACGATTTTGAATGTCATTATATCCGTATTGCTGACCGTATATTCATTATTATCTCTTGTTTATAAACCATTTTACGTGTATATTGTCGTCACTTTTAGTTAAGCAGAAAATAGTGTTAATGTTCTTAATCTTATCTCGGCCTCGTGCAAGGTAATGCCTTTGTTTGTTTAAAGATGATACTGAGAGTCGTAAATGGATTCCTTTAATATTTACCAATATAGGAGAAAATATGGTTTCTTGTAAAATTCTGATAAGGATTTATCTTATGCATAACAAATGGTTTCACTCTAGGCTATTCTCATAGCACTTTTTAGTAGAACACTTTCAATTTTCTCAGGCCACGATATCGCACTAGGGTCACGGATCACGACGCATTCGCGATGTAATATTAGGCGTCCGTATGAGGTAACAAAGTGACTGTTTCCAGTGGTCAATTGCCTCAGGCTTGACGGTGGGCGGTGAAGACGTGATCTCGGAAACACTTGCGATTTTCACCGTGAGACTTTCGTGATTTAATGTTTCTGAATTCTAAATATTGCAGGTTAAAGGTGTTTACACAAAATAAAAAAAACAAGGACGACTAATGCAAATGGCCAATGTTGCTGATTTGTTACAAGGCGTGTTCGCTTACAAAATAACAGTCGAGAGTGTCGTGAATACAAACAATTCAGAGATGCACGTGTTCAGTATTGTCGATTTTAAGAAAATAGGTCTAAGCGTGGGTAAGATGAATCGTAACAACAATTGCACTCAAACAAATGTTGTTCGAAGAGCTGACGATTATTTAAATACTTCATTAGTTACAGTAATTGCTAAATCGTTTGCAACTAGCTTCCTTGTTGTTGAACAATTATGGTTAACAGTACGCCCCCGGTAGGTGATTTATCTACTGCCTCCAAGGCTCCATTAAAATAGTTATGTAAAATTCTGATATTGTGCATATGACGCAAATTATATCTAAACACTTATTTATTTAAACGTATGTTGTTATAAATATTCATGATGCTGACAACTTTGTCAATGCATCATTTTGTTATAGGCGTGCGAAAGTGGTTAAATGTTAATTGAATAACTCAGCGGTATTTGTATCGGCAAACAATAGTAGTGTCGTAACGTCTTTAAATTCATTGTTGATCTCGACTATAATTTGTCTCCTACACTCGTTAAATTGTTCTTGCGAAATCTATGTACGCCACCGAAGAACCCGCACTTAGATGTATGACATTTAATTGTTTGCTATTTCGATTGAACGGTTTCTCACGTCGGAATCGATTTGTATTGTTTATTTTGGTTTATGTAATTGTGACATCACTTATTGGTTTATACGTAGTTGCATGCACACCTAGTCTTCATCAATTAGTTATTCGGATAAGTTCCCAAAGAGTATTCGGGATTTTCATAAATTCTGACAAATCTCTTGTAATATTTACGCACCGAACTAGCAGAAGCCCAGAACGTCAAGCAGATGATAATGGTTCAGTCATCAATCATTATGATCATTTTATATATCATCTCATAATAACGAAGTTGGTATTTGCAAGCAGTATTAACAATAAGCCGAGGAATCTGAATTTGGAAATACCATGGTATGATAATCGCAGTGCCAATTTCAAAAGCATTGATTCAAATAAGGAAGAATCCACAGGATTCAATATCTTAATTAGTGATTAATGAACCAGAGATGTAACTAAGAGGCGATAATTAGAAGGGAGTGGTACAATGCAATTCAAGGATACAATTAATGTCAAGCATAATGTGTCTCCTACACAACAAATACTCATTGCGAAACACACGCGTTGAATGATGTAAATTGTAATTATAATGCGTGTCCAAAATCATGTACTGAATTAATTTGAGTTATTGTATAGAATTCTTAAGTCGAGTGCGTTGATTCTGTAGGTATTCTTGAAGTACTCGAATGAACAATAATGATAGAGTAAGTTTACTTAGTTGGCAAAAACAACTTTGGAATATACTAATTTTTATATCTAATAGGTTGGGGAAAAAGTTCCTTCGCATTTTTTAAGAAAATTCTAAACATTTATTTACATTTAACTAAAGTATGTAGGTACCATTTTGTTCGATAACTTCTTGCCATCTTGAAGGTAGGGACATGATCCCATTGCTATAGAAATTTTGGGACTTCTGATCAAAATACTGCGACAAGTGGTTTTGACAGTCCTCTCGTGATGTTAACCTGACACTGCCTAAAACAAAAACTTTTAGAAGGATTTAGAAAACTGTTATTAGAAATTTTGGAGACGTAAATTTGTCTTGTTTAGTGACAGTATAATAGTTAATAGAGTTCTGGAGCTTCTGTAACTGCGAGGGTATCTCCTCGAAGCACATTTAAAGCTGTTGGCTTGTTTATTCTAGATACGAATCTACTGATAGCTGTTGAAAGCTTGTTTTTCTTGGTTCATTGCATCATGGAATAGTAATGTTCAAGAAAATAAACATTTGGTAAAGGATCCTGTGTAAACGGGGCATGCCATACATTCAAATATCGGAACTAAGGATACTTAAGAATGAATGTGGTTGGATATTGATATTTCTTGTTTTATTTATTTATTGCTTTATTGTTTTTCTTTTTAAATGTTACTTATATTGATAAAAACATAAAATTGAGATAATAAAATAGACAAAAAGTCAGAATAGATAAAATTTATATACCTACAAAATATAAAAAAAAAATACCTTGATAAGTTTCTTGCCGGTTCTTCTCAGCTGAAGGCTGACTTCCGAACCGGTTGTAGCTTCAGTAACTTCAAATTTGACCTTCAAAATTGCTCCATAAACTGAATAAATGGTTTTGAATTTGTGATTATGGCCATACTTCTCATGATGTTCATGCGTCAAATAAAAAATGGCTCATAATATGCTGTCTAATGATTTCCTTGTACTATAAACATGTAACTTACGTACTAGTAAATAACATAGAATAAATTATAGCAATGAAACATGGTCTGTATAAAAGTAACTATAAATCTTTAAGATAATTATTGTGTACTTAGTTGTTTTGCTGAATGTGTATATTGATTGTGGCATTTTTTGTTACAGGTAAGGGACGAGACTAATTAGGTGCCTATTTAAGTGTCACAAATGAGGTATTGTAATACTTATCTGTGAATATGGTGCGATTTCTTTTTTGAAGTGAATACTTCTTTAGCGGCGTTGATTACTTATCTTGGGGTCAGGACACGTGACCTGATCGACAATTCGTAAGGCGGTAAAAGCACAACGTTAATGTTCAAGTTTTGAATCTGCCGGCACTCCCGGAGTGCAATACGTTGTTTTTTTTTTAAGCTAGATTAAAAAGTATTTGCTGCCGAACTAGTAACAAAATTCCTGTATTTCATATTTTCAAAATATTCGTCTCATTTTGCATTCTTGTTATCCATTTTATTTTCCAAATCATTTCAATCGTCCCCATGGTTACTTTCAATAATTCCACCATCAAAGCTATCGATTTCTTTAATTAAGATCCTATCGCGTTCTTCAGCATTAATTCGATTCACATCTTCGTTACACCGGTTTATCACTTAGTATTCATTGATCCCTATCATTACATCCAGGGTCTGACGCCTCGGGAATCTGCCGGATACCAACGGTATCCCATACATGGTCAGACGTCAGTTATAATAGCCCATCAACAGCTATGAGAGTTGCTACTGCTTTGATCTAATTAGATATTGGTCAGAATGTTGGTTGAATTTGTTGCTCTGCTTAATTTCATATTGATTCTAGATTAAAAGGGTTTTCATGTACCTTGTCACTTCAACAGCTCGCTTTAGAATTTTGGAGATGAGCTTTTTGATGAGCATTTTTATGTTCAGCGACAGACCATTTTTTTGGCATTTTACTGTAACAGACATAAAACAAAGTTTATGATGTGTTTGTTGTAATAAGAATTAATCAATGTATTTATCTTTGCTAGTATATTCCTAAATTCCTTTTACATTTCTAAAATGTTACTAAACTGTAGTAAATAACACACAAAATTTCTTAATTCAGAGAACGTTTTTCCCCCTTCCTTTTTTCTTAACTTCTTGCTGTATGAAGACTCATACAGCCACAGTTAAATTGGGAAATTCCCAAGATTCTATTAAATATTACACATTAACTGTAAAGAAATGATTTGATGAAAACTTGATCTGTAAATATCTGAATCGTGAGAAATGTTCTCAGCCTTAATGTGACCAACTACTGTTAATTATTTAATGTCTTTAGGATGTGTTAATTTGCCAAATTAATTTGTTTCTTTACTAATTGCTGTAACTAATACTACTCTCTTATAAGCTGTCTTAAATTGATTACAGCTTTAATGTTGTTTTTATCACTATCATCTGCCTCCGTTAGCAAAAATTGATTAATTTATACAAGAATCTTATGTCTGCGTCGAAAACACAATAAGGCAGCTTCTGCTGTGCTCTAGCTACGAACATATGTCGTAAGGATGGTATCGTGTGCTACAAGTGCAATGAGATATCGAACATCGCCAATGTCACACTGTGCTCGATGTTGAATTTTCTATACAAATTAGCTTATTGGCGCATTCGATACGATGACGTTGTACGCTCTTTTTCCTTTTTAATTTTTAACTTTATATAAAATTTGTGCTTGACTGCGATCCCACCTGATGGTAAGCAGTGATGCAATTATTTATGTTGTGCTTAGGCCTCTGTACTGTCGTAGTTGACACCCACTATGAAGCAATATCCAAGCCTGCTGTTAACTCGACAAAACATGCATTATTACTATCTCTAATAGAAAATTACATTTTGCAACGTCAATAAAACAGTGCTTGAAGCTCGATAGGCTAAGGGTAAGTGAGTGTCGTAGCCGCTGGCACGCGTAGTGTTTCATAATAATAGTGTGGCTATAATATTTACCGGTAAAGTAACGCACCGGATTTGTCGATCAGCCGTCGTTCATGATGACAGGGCACGACTCGATCGACCTATTCTTAGAAACGTTTCTATTGTTTACAGAGTCGATTTTTTTTCTCTCTAATTCGATTGTGTACGTGATTTTTGTTCGCAATGACTTTCCATCAAAAGTTGATATTAAGACTCGAGGTTTTATTTCGCTTCTTCTTCTGCCTGCCCAGAGGTCTAAATCTATCGCAAAAAGCTGGTTTGTATGGACATCGAGGATACTGTGACGTTGCGCGATGTTCAATTTCCCAATGGTTTATGGCACACTGGATACGATGTTGATACGCTTACGATGCCTGTTCGTGCGTTTCGTGTGGTCTCTGTTCGGTTAGGGTCGGCGCAATGTTTTTTTCCATACCATTGCACGTGAAATTGGGTAATATTATCAGAGCTCCAGTGTCAGATTTTCTCTGACTCTTTAGTCGCCTCTTACCCCTTGAAATGTATTTAGGGTGGTAGACTTCGTTGCCGCTACCACTCAGCTCAAATTAATTTCACTTCATAGTTGTTGATAATCATGGAGGTAATCACAACCTTCAGCCCAGCTGCAACTTTACAAAGCATGCAACATCTCTAGTCCGTCTATTGACTACTAATTACACACTTTCTTCTCTTTTTCTCGCGTTATTTAATACAACGAAAGCAAATATTAATACTCACTGTTCATTCATGGTTATCAATCGACAGT
This sequence comes from Habrosyne pyritoides, assembly GCA_907165245.1. Taxonomy (NCBI): domain Eukaryota; kingdom Metazoa; phylum Arthropoda; class Insecta; order Lepidoptera; family Drepanidae; genus Habrosyne; species Habrosyne pyritoides. Next base: position 4,184,855 of record OU015606.1, read on the forward strand.
CTAGTATTTAAATGGCCCAATTATATGCTCCATTGAACTGAATCTCTGTGAAAGTAATTATTAAGTGCAATCATTAATTGTATATCATTGTTAAGTGGAAATGAAAAATATTTACATTCCGTTTTCATACGCAGTGGACTGAAAAGTCGTAATTCCATTTCAAGAGAAACTTTTATTTATCACAAGATATAAGTCTGAACAGTATAATTGAATCACTGTCTCTGTTTTATCTAGTTTTAAGGAAACGCAATTTCGACTTTATTTATTGATTAATTAGAGGTCAATCTTAACTGTTTATCATATTCGAAATTGAAGCGAATATCATATTGGGTTTACTGAACTCTGATTGAATGAATTGTCCATTAATAAATATATACAATAGTATCTCAACCATGTACTATCACTATTCTTGGTCGATATCAAAAGTAGGTATAGGTCACCGTTTCTCAAAGTAGGCGTTGACAATAAGAGTACGTCTGTTTGAAACATCATATTGTAAAAACGGAGTTAGCTGCGGTTGGCAAATCGCATTTTTAATAATAAATATCCTGGGACATTCTTTACATACGGCCAAACTAAGCAGACTTTGTACTTTAGAAACCAGATAACTAAAATACTACTTTTTACACCTAGACACAGAACTAACAGACATGTTCATGCACACAAATGTTTGTCCTGAGTGGGAATCGAACCCATGACCTGCTGCGTGGCAGTCAGGGTCTCTAACCACCAAGCCAACTGGCACGTCAATGTCAAAAATGTATTTTTAAAGTAAATAAATCGATAGATCAATAGGTAACGAAGAACATACGCACCAACCAGCGGCTTATCATTTTCTCAAAGGGGCCAGTACTCAGCAAGTTTGAGAACCTATTCATAGTATTGCATTATAACTAGTACTTACTAATGCGCACATGAAAGTACGAAAGCGATACGAGACGGCTACTTACCATTATGTGGTTGTTTATTTTAAGCCACTCCAGTCGAGTGGTTCCTGCAGTCTGGCGGACTGTTTGTAAACAAAATTGTGCTTTATTATTTTAGACTAGTTGACCCGACAGACGTTGTCCTGTCTTAACTATGAATATTGAATTCGAATCTTCCGATTGAATCGACTGTGAAATGTGCAATAAGAAATTATAAATTAATTATTTTATCAAAATAATTCCGACCCATGCCTCTATTTGAAACGATATTTGCGGCGCGCATTCTGTCAATCGCTCCAGCTGTCAAACAACAATAATAAAAGTTTATTTTGTCAAAAGCGCGAGTAAAGTGGTTAAGTTTTCTTATTTTCCACGTAACTTTTTAAATTTTTTCTTTCATAAGAACCTTCTCCTGACAATAACAAACACAACAAAAAAAGAATTAGCGAAATCGGTCCAGCCGTCCATGCGTGGTGCCGTGACCAAGGGAAATAGTGATTCATTTTTATATATATAGATTTTATATATACTCGTATATATAGATAATATGTTACAGGAGACGCAAAGGAGATACAGATTTAGACAAAAAATATTTTTTTTCCCATCTCACTCATGCTAGATATGAGATTTTTAACTTCTTGTTGGGAAGTCCTATTATTGACTCCTTTATCTACCCTCCTGTGATTAGTTAACTTCATTTGCTAGTTGCTACACTACAGATGAAAGGGTTATTAGATTTTTTTTGCTATAGTTAACACCATGTTCTAAGGTCTAAGTTAATTAATCATAACTAGATATACCCCGCGGTTTCACTTGTGTTCTCAACGGAAGTTAAATTTTACCGTGATAAAAAGTTACTGTAGCCTATGTTACTACTTATAGCATCAGCTATATGCCAGTGAGAGTCCCGTGAAAATCAGTCCAGCCGTTTCGGAGATTAGCCAGAGCAAACAAAAAGACAGAGAATTTGTTTTTGTTGTTTTAAGTACATTAATTAACTTTCAAATGCACTTTGTAAACAGCTGTTATTTTGACACTACAAACAGACACTTACATTGTATTTATTGGTATGTACAGGTTATTAGGTGCCTTTAGTAATTTGCTCATTTATCTAAGACTAGCTGTCACCCGCGGTTTTACCCGTATTCCCGAGGGATATCACATTTTCCCAGGATAAAAAGTAGCCTATATGTTATTCCAGGATATGCTCTATGTGCCAAATTTCATCCATATCCGTTTAAATCGCAAATCGCTCCTCTTTATAATATTAGTATAGAAGAAAGCAGCCTGTTTGTTCATAGAATTCATTCTTCATGCAGGCTCAGTGCCTTTACCGTGAGTTTTTAACGTACTAGCGACTGCGTAAAACATTTCTATGGCAAATGTACAGCGCCACTAGCGGTCACCTAAAGAACTAAAATCGATAGAACGAGTCGATAGGTAAAAAACCTATCGAAATGTTTACACTAGCGAGTATCGTTTTTTAGCCTTTGCTATAGAAATTCGGTACCATGAGTCACAAATTTGACAGTTGCTATCGAGAAATATTGTATCGATAGTAGTTTACTCGCTAGTGACTAAAGTAAATTTCGATAACAACTCATGAGGTCCAAGCCTACACAAAGTATTGTGAAATATGGTGCGTACGCGAGATACAAGCCCCAGATACGACGTCTCATTTATATTCGGTCTCATTGCAGTTCGCTGGAAACCGTTTACATACAATAAGATATGCATTTGACTATTGCAAGTGCAACTTTCGTGTGAACTATCTAGTTATAACTCTTGGCTACAGACAGGCTGAGAAACAAAACTCTTCAAAATACAGACACCTATAGTATGAAATAGGTGATTCTGTTTTAAGAAAAACTCAGTAGACATTTACTATAAGACAACAAAGTCCGACTTATGTAATTGCAGTTTTGTATAAAAGATAAATGGTTATCCGATTAAAACGTCCTTTTTTCGTGATTTTAATGTCGGTTCCATAATTTTAAGATGTTCTTTTTTTTAAGCGAGTATCTTATTTTGCCTGTACTTTTTTGTCGACTTGATATAAAATCACTTTACATTTTACTAGGCTTTACTAGTTTTAAAAAAATTGAGGTTCCAAAATCGGCTGATAAAACCGTGTGGTACACTTAAACCTACTGAGCTATCCCTAGTGGCGGATTTGGTGCACTGCCCATTACCGAGGGAAAAAAAATAATAATACTATTTTAGTTATTGTTTAACAAATATAAATAACTAAAATTTAAAATAAACCTTTTTGTTAATTATATATTATATTTTTATCAATAAAATCTTTTCTTTCTGTTACTAATAAATTAATTGAAATAATATACAATGTATATTTGTCCCATGTGCCTGTAATCGTGCACTTATCCCTACCAGTAGGATAAAACAACGCAAACTGGATAGATTTACAATTGCTACAAAACCTCAAATTTTATCGTTTGTAAATCGAGCTAAGTAGCTCTAACAATAGATAGAATAATTGTCCGTACATACCTATTTGATATCTTAGTCGCACCTACTGTAATATTTGTGATTTTAGAATAGTCCATACAAAGTGACATCGAGACCAAAGTGGTAACATCGTGTGAACGTGTTCTAATCATCATTCTACCACCATATACTGATTAACATAACACATGCTACAAGTGCGCTGAAGGATTTGAAATATACCTATCTTAGGACAAACGTATTTAGGCAATCACTGCAGCTATAGAATTAATTAGCGACCTAATTGAGAATGAGAAAATTGCAACAGGATTTTTAGCATCAACAAAGAACTTAAAGCAATACCGTAAATTCCTGATAATTACATTCGCTTTATAAGTCCAAACGACATATCTGAGAGATGATAATTTAAATACTACCTATTGTAATTCAAATTACACTAAATAATTCAAAATGCAACAAAAATTTCCGGAGCTTAAGTTTCTATCTAGAATATTTCCGTCACACCCGACCCATTTGAAATGTTACTTACTTGAATGGGGTCTCTATTTATATGAATGTAGTTCTAAAAATGGCCATGCTATGCCGGTGTAAAGAACGCTAGCACGTATTTGCTTCCTGTCTTCGCTTAATAAGTATTCGACTCTCGCAGTCGGTGAGTTGAGGATTAAAGCATTAATAATAATAGTGTATTGTTTATCATGTTCTTTTTCTGTCTGTATGTAACTTAATATGTGTCCTGTCAAGAATTTTGATCACTTGAGCGTTTCATGGATTGAAATTTAAGATTATATGACAATGAGTTCTTGAAAAAAAACATTATTATACTGGGAGTATTGTTACTATTTTCTATTTTAAATGTTGCTTAAGTTCTGTAAATGTTGTGAACACCTGTAAGAGACATACGTATCAGAACCTTTCAGATAATTAATTTGTATTATGTATATTTCATATGTATGTTGTAGGTGTTTCTCATGAATAAATAAAATAAAAATATATATTTAAGATTTTGGTCGCAAAAAATTTTTAGTTTTGATTATCTTTAATTTAATTATGAATATTACTAGTTTTAAAGATTTCTCTTCCAGAAGAGGTTTTTAGTAGCATATATTCCGAAATGTTAGATTTTTATGGAAATCTTTTGAACGCCTTTGAATATTTTCTGCATCTGCTATCTTGTATGCTGCCTTTGATTTACTTACTTTAGTTTTAGCGGAAATCTTGGCGCGTTTTCAATATTTATATGCCAATCTTTTATTCTAATCACATTAGGAGTTCCAAAGAGATCTCTTTTATGACCACTCCTTTATAAATAGGATGCGACCGGCAGGTAATGCTATGTGTTCCATGCATTCCTTGGTAGTTGAGTTCGTGAGTTGGTAGTTGATTTATCTTGCCGACTCTTCTCAGTTGAAGCCCGACTTCCGAACTGGTGGTAATTTCAGTAGCTTTAATCTTCACAAGTGCAAGAGCTTTTAAAATTGTAGAAGACTAGGGCCTATGCTAATTAATGAATGTGTCGCTACGGGGATAATAGCCGTGGATATTTCCGTCTCCCGGATTTACACATGTTCCTGCGAAACTCCCATACTAATCAACCCTTATTGAACTTTATTAAATTGCACTATTACAAGAGTAGAATAGTGCTCTAGAAAAACTACCCTCCCTTCCAGCGGTATAGACTTCGCGTCCATTACTAAGTCTTACGTAATACAAAGCTTGCAGAAAAGTATTAAACTGTAGAACTTAATTTTCAATCAATTTCAAATCCAATTCCATTTATCATCTTTTCGATAGCACATATCCATACATTGTTCGGATTTAATCCCGCCGCATTTGACAACACTTGACGTAACCACTGACTCATGCCGAGCCATTTTGGATTTGTCGCGCTTCAAGTTTCCATTTTGGTACTGCATACACCAAGGGGTTTCTAAACTCTTTACCAGCTAATGACCTTGGCCGCAGTGAATTTCTATAATTATGTCTTTATAGATTATGGACGAACAGCTTACTATTATGGATGTTAGAAACACGAGTTACTGTCGTTTTTCAATTAGACACAGTCTATTTCATTGTAATATCTCGGCTCCTTATTATGTATGGTTGCAATTTGATTCGTTCCACCGGTGCTGGAGCTTATTCAGTGTATTAATAATACATATACAACCAGTTTGTCGGAGTATTTCAATGAGATGAATTCGCGTCACATTGTCTACAATGTACCTATCTTATATTATTGTGATATTCAATTTGTTCGTTTTCTTTTAATTTGAAATTTTCTGATGCTTTGCTTCAGATGAATTTTGATCGCAGAACTCAAAAGTACGTATGTGTTGTTGAAATATAGGAGCAGGAAATAAACTTGGTCAATGGTTCTGTTTATATTTAAATGTAGGAACTGGATGTAATCAAAACAAGTATTAACTTAACCTATTGCGAAGTTACGTCTCGTCTTAAAATACAAAGTTTTGTTTTGTCTTAGTTATATGCCTGGGAGGCAGTTAACTTGACAATAAAGCGTGCCATCAATCTCTGTCTTTCACAATGTTCCCGGATAGGTGTGTTTTATTGCTTTATTTCATAAATCACATGATTTATTATACGATTCGTTGTCTGTTGCTGAATTTGTCGATTTACGAATGATCAGCTAGAATTTGATCATTCTTCTAACGTTACTCTCACGAGAAAGTATAGCACGATCATCTCTACCCTTTGGCTTGGTGGTTTCGACCCTGACTGCCAAGTCGAAGGTCACGGGTTCGATTCCCACCCAGGACAAACATTTGTGTGCATGAACATGTCTGGTTGTTCTGTGTCTGGGTTTAAATATCTATATATGTATGTATTTAGAAAAATAAAAAAGTAGTAATGTAGTATATCAGTTATCTGGTTTCCATAGTACAAGCTCTGCTTAGTTTGGGATAAGATGGCCCTGTGTAAAGAATGTCCCAGGATATTTATTTATTTATTTATCCACATCTTCAGATTCAGTATTATTTGTTGGCACATCTTAAAGAACTGCCTTAAACCATAAAATAATGAGGGAAAAAAAGAATAACAACAAACTTCTGTCTATACTTAGATGACAGTATCCTTCCAACGATGCTCTAGAATCCAAAGCATTTTAAGGTAACAGTTAATTGCATAATGCCTGTCTATCAATAGTTTAGCACTTAACTGAGGAATGAGAGCGCGGTGTCATCGATTACCGACGATTTACTGCTGCCGACAAATCGCTAACGACTTGTTAACGGTTTCCTAATAGGATTAGGACTGTTACAGCAACGTTTTCAACATTTACAGCAGGTCCAGGTTTATAACATTTTTTAACAGCTGATCTACTTCTTGATTATTATGCTAAACAAGTTTTCTTATAGTTTTTTTTATTTCTAACGGGATTGCGATTGCCCAATCTCACCTGATGGTAAGTGAAGATGAGGCCGAAGAAGGAGTTCGCTTTCCCGTTAGTAGCCTATTCTCTCTATTATTACTTATAGAATTAGTTTCCTCGCTGTATTTTTTTTTCATCACAGTATTCTCCCGCTGCCACAAAATTTACTAATTTGTTTCGACGTGCCTCACATGCAATAAAATTTAAATTCTAAAACCCTTTAAATTAAGGTTATAATCGAATGTTAAAGCAATGCCATCTGTGGTGGCAGTAAACGTATTTGCACTTGTGAAATAGCAAGTATTTTGAATAACTCATATTGTTACATCACGGATGTCGACATAGTTGTGGCGATAATTTGTGGTATTCCGACAATAGATTTGTGTACACCACAATGGAGCCAGATGGCCGAGGAGTACTAAAGTCAACAGAATTGAGATAGGTGATAATTGATTTCCTTCAAATAGGTACGTTTTTATTAAGAATCAAAGCGCCTGAGACACAGTGCTTGTAAAAGAGATAACCTCAGAAAATGAGGTGTCCATATGCATTACTTACATATTTTATCATAACATGCAGCAGGTTTACATAAAAATAATGGCTGACCTAGATCAATACCGATGCAACAACAAACAATATCATGATCCAGTTACTCATAAACCATAATGTATTCAATCGATGATATTCCACAAATGGTCACACAAAAAGAAAACGTTGAACGTATACCGTGCACACATGAGAACATTAATTAATTGATATATAAGGGAGCATCCGATTGTCGGCAATAATATTCAAATCTAATCATCGCAGTCCATACCGGCCTTAAGATCAAAGACAGAGTCCTCAAACTCGTCAGGCTATCATTACCGCTGACACTGATGACAGTAATGGTCCAACTAATCGTATACTTGGACAGGAAACGGCCATCTCTCGACTGGTTTACGTTACTAATATGACTGGAGTACTCGATGATATGAGTTAGAACGTGTCACATGGAGAAATTGATAATTACGACTCACGGGTTACCGTTAACGGACTTTCATGTTTCATTACATGCTCGTATTGAATTTTAATTATGGGATGATGAGTAAATAAAGAATTTTGAGCAATACTCGTACAATCCTTTAGGTGAAGACAAATATTTAAGTTTGAGATTTGAACAAAAGATGTTAATTTATAAAAACACAATACTATTAATCTTAAAATCATCAAAGAATACGGACTTAGAGTCCGTAGAAAATGTAAAAAGAAATAAATAAAAAAAATATAAAAAAGGTATGGAGTGGAATAATGAACAGAGAACAATAAATTAAGCAATTCTTCGTTTTAATTAAATGTTGTTGATATTTTTTTGGACCAAAACATTTTTCTAAATGCATAATCTTGGATTATAAATCCTGCACAATAAAAATGCAAATTCCATATGGTTTATAGTATTAATTACCAAACAAGCTTGTATAAATTCTGTGCTCAATTTTATACCTCTTGTTGTATTGTTAGCTTGTTCTTATTTCCGTGGGACAACAGGGACAGCAATGTCGAATAAACTAGTCTGTCTAGATAAGCTAGATTGTTTCAGTTGAAATCCGGTCGGCTGACATGACTTATGTAAACATTAGTTGATACGAACACTTTAGGACTATTGTCGGTGTTAATACTAAATTAGGCAACTGTTTTAGCTGCTATATCCAGGTCAAATACTTAGCATTCTTAAACTACTATTGCTTACAAGTTCTATTAATCTTGTTCGGTATTTCTGGTATCTATAAAATAATTGTTGTAATTAAGTTCTAACTTTACAATGGCACGAACTGTATTATTGTTATAATTATGTTTATTTGGAATTTCTTTTAGTGGTTTTTATTTCTACTGATACAGTCAAAGTTTTCGTTAATACATTCTAGATGACAGTATTATTGGTTTTCCCGTTCAAGTACCAGAGGTGTTCGAACAGCAACACTTGAGAGGCAGTTCTCATCTAGGTTTTGTGTTTCCACCCTCCGCTACATCATCACTTACCATGGAGATTGTGATCAAATACAAAGTAAAACAAAACAATTTTCATTTAGAATTGTTGTCAGAGTATCCTTTTATAGAACACTCACGATTCTGTCCCACAAAGAGTCAGGGTCTGGTGACAATAGATGCTAATTCTAACGACAAATCGTTTGTGTTTGAGATGCTTGAACAAACTATTCTGTTTTTCCATGAATACGTTGGAGTAGAACAATTGAAATGTCCTAGAACTAACGGTAATCTTACAGCCTTGTAAGAAAATTGTTCAGTTTTGTTATAGCTTCATTATTATTGTGGTATTATGACTAGCGCTTTACATATTGAATAACAAAGGTATAGAGTTGGTGACCTACAAAAACCGAATTTAGGTATTGCATAAGATAGCCTGAACATACTAGCCAAGCAAATAAGATATCTGAAACGATCAATTTACTAACATATTATGTAAGTAAGTAATCGAATGTGATTTATTACTGAAGATCAAAATGAAAATAAGCAACCAGAAATATGATAATTCTTACAGAGATAACTAATTGCCATCCGATTAACGTCTCGATCTTTGACTTCCTTTCGTTCCCTAATAGAAACTCCTCTACTTATTGCGGAAGAGCCAATACATCAGCATCAGTTTGACCTACATTCAGATCGAAACCATCTGCAACTAACTTTACTTTGATATATTTATTTCTGTATGCACACGTGTTTAGTAGGTCAACCTTTAATGTGAACGCTGTGTACACGCAAAGACACCTGCAAAGTAGTAAAATGGAGTCGTAAACTACGTGCCCTAAACGCGTGGGCGCAACCACGACACCACCAACCAATGCATCATTTTGTAACTGGACGCGTTCACACAGTTTCCGGAGGCTAAATTTAAATTTAATGCATGCCCTGCGATTAGACTTTACCAGTTTCGGTGCGATAATTTATTTTTCGTATCGGTGTGAATACAGTTCATTAACAACGCATTAAATTATACCCTGGCTAAATGAGGTCCCTGCTGTATGATTGAGGTAAAACTAGGAGCTATGTGATGAAGGAAATTTGTACATTACCAGTATGTCGATATTAGAATTAATTAAGATTTACATACAGAGATAATTTGATGATTTGGAGTTTCAATCATGATAGCCTTGTAGAGAAATTCAAGAATAGGATAAAATAAATTCTATGTCTGCAAGGAAGGTAAAACAGCCATGTACAACACGCAGTAAACTTGATAGCTACAGACATAAAGCTTTAAGCCCAAATCGAGCTTAACAGGATAACGTTACCTCAAATAGCAAAGATGTTGCCATAAACCTCGAAATGTCAGCTGACCACCCACAGAGCACAAATTGATTCGCAATAACCCTTGACAAACTGTCGACTTTATGGTATTTATACTGTGGACTCTCGCAAGCTATGGACTAATACGGTACCGCTGAAGGTGTAGGGCTATTACCTGCCTCTTGCAAGCTTTATGTGCCTTGCGGTACAGGAACATATGATACTGCTTAAGATTCCGAAGTAAAGTTCTGGCTTGTCGATGCTTAAGTTACTGCTCGAATGTCCAATTTCTTATTCCTTTCTTTTTAATTTCTTTTCGAGACAATCGACTTTCTGTACTATTGGTTCCATTGTTACTTGTATGGTTTTCTTTCAAATAATTGAACACTTTATTTGCGTAACTGTTATTATTGTTTTTAGCCGTTTTAATTGGTTCCTTCCAATATTTTGAATATGTTTTTTCTTGTATTTACTGCTTAGTTTGTTTAAGTTGTGTTGCAACTTCAAAAAGCATATTTTATTGAAATCACGTGGTGGCCTTCGCGTATATTTGACTTGCTGTTTGTATGCAAAATTTCATCCCAGTCAATCGGTTTAGCGTACCTGACTAACACATAAATATCTATTAAGTATTTGCATATGTAAACAAATATATATTCGGTATTTTTGTAAAGGTCACAAGCTGTTTCAAAACGCGTAAGTATTCTAGAATTTCTACATAAGATATTTTGGTTGTTAATTTACAATTATATTTCCGGACAGCATTTGTTTTTTTTTTTTTAAATGGAATGAAATAAGTTTATGCGCTTAAAAATGTGTTGGCAATACCTTCATAAAACATCTATGACATTCAATAATAATATAAAAACCAGAAAATAACGGATCTGATTATTATGCACATTCTAAAGAAGCAATACATATTTTTTCTACTAAATCGCACGATCGTACTAATGGCATTTACGTCGAAGACTTTAAAGTATTCTTTATTATATTTATTGACTATATACCTCGCGCGGTTTCTGCCGCATTACCGACATTGTCTATCAGTATCGTTTTATTTGGAAATTTCTTCCCTTTAGCCGGTTTCGATGGAAGTTGCTTACATGTGGCTCCAAGCCAAGCTGTGAAAACCCCTTAAAAATCACTGATATTATAATACAGTGTAAACTCTTTATAACGAAACTCAAGGGACTGAGCATTTTTTGTCGTTATAGAGAGTTATCGTTATATGGAGTGGACAAAAAAAAACAAAACAAAGTGAACAAACCAACCAACTTGGGCTCACTTCAACGTTATAGGGAGTTTATCGTTATAAAGGATAACGTTATAAAGAGTTTACACTGTATGTTTAATTAAGGCACTTTAACGTGCAGATAAATGGGAAATTTTGTGGGCATGGATGGGTGTATGTTTGTTCGTCACGCAAAAACTAGTTAACGGATTTGGATGATTTTTATCCCGGGAAAATGTAAGATCCCTGGGGAACGCGAGTAGAGTTACGTCGGACAGCTAGTCCTAAATGTAGATGTTCGTCTGTCTTTGAATGTTATTGCGAGCACATACACCTATTTTAACGTGCGTTATCATACCTACCTCTAGGCTTATCCATAGTGTCCTTAAGTAATTTCTTGTCTGGAATTGTACTGGAGTTATATTTAATTTGTATTTCTTTCATTTTTTATATTTAGTTTCTGTTTCAACTTTTATTTTTATTATCATTAGCTTAACTTTCATACGAACAATAATGTGTGTGCATGCTGTGTAAACATATTTAGGGTTATAGTCGAGTTTTAAAAGTTAATGTTATATGTCTTAAGCCAAGATTCAACTATTATCTGTTTTGTTTACCTTATTAAAAAAATATATAAATATATAAATCTACGCTTGATTGACGATTCTACGACGATTGCCAGTAAGAGAATAAATGACATTATATTATATTTTTTGAAGGTTCTTATGTATATGTAAGGTTGACATAGGCTGTTTATAACCAATACTGCCCTAATGTAGGATTAGCCCCGTCAACGGCGGAGAAGGAACTTGAGCGGCTTTAGTGGGTAGGCTCCCCGTCCTTGTGGGAAAGGAGTCGGGGAGAGAACCAGTACGAAAAAGGCTATGTTAATAATCCCGGGACACATTATATTCCCCGGGAACGCGGGTGAAACCGAGACATGAAGCATCATATAAAACACGAAACGAACAATACAGAGAGCCAATAAACAAGAGTTGTAAGAGTAAAGGACCCTTTCGGGCGACACAGTTGGTGTCCAGCTGTCAATAGTTCTGGAAATAGTTATTGCCAACAATACATAGTGGAAATACGGTATATTACTGCTTCGGTCTCGCAAATACGGTATTTGGCAACGGATCGATACGGGCTGAGAGTTATGTATGATGTGTAATGGATAAGTAAGCCTATCGGTTACCGTCTACAATACAATATAATTTATTTGTAAAACGCATAACAACAGAAGAAGAAAGATAAAGAAGTGCATAACAGAATAGGCGGACTTATCGCTAAAGCGATTTCTTCTAGACAACCTAGGGGTAGCAGGATACAGAAGATACTATCTTTATAAACATAAATTAAATGCTGTTCGATAGTACACGTCACTGGAAAACGGTTGGACCGATATGGCATTTTATTTAGAATTTAAATTAGAATAAGGTTTTAAGTATTTAAAGAAAAAATGGAAATTTTACCCGGAAATATAGGAAATTCGGGGATAAAGCGAAAATGTAAATTTGGAGAGGAAATTAAATGATTTTGTGTTCTTGAAACTTACAACTTGGAGCTCTTTAAGACATTAGTGAATAAGCTAGTAACGGGAAAGCGAGCTCCATCTTCGGCCACCTTCACTTACCATCAGGTGAGATCGAGGTCAATCGCAATTCCGTCATAAATAAAATAAAAATATGATAATATAATAGCGCCAGTTTTGAAAACGTCTGTGTCCTCTGAAACTACCAATGATTTTTTATGGTGTATTCATGGGTAACTAAAACATAGCTTGGGGCAACATATAGGCTTTATAACATCAAAAGCGGCTCACGAAAAAGAAACCTTAATTTAATGTTATCACGGGTACGAAGTTGCAGTTAATGAAGAAAAATTTTATGAAAAAGAGCATACTCGTATGACAGTAAAAACAATTAATAATAATAGTTGGTATTACTTATTGGACACGGTTGCTTATCTTTCAGTTTCATAAGTCCCCTCCGCGGACCTAAGGTCTTTGGGAATTTGGTTTTTTTTTTTTATTTTGGATATAAGCTAGACAGATTTAAGTAAAAAGCTGTTATCATATTCAAAGTCAAACTAAAACGTGGGTCGGTGTACGAATATCACAAAAGATTTCGAGTATCGCCCACACCTAGTGACTAGGAAGTGAAGTGATACAAGTCGAGCTTCCTACGCTAGGAACAACTACTGGATGTCAGCACTAAATAGATATACCTAGAAATTCCGCTCTCTCCGTCTCTCGTCCTTGAAATACGTTGCAGACACACGTAATCTGAACACGTTTATTGTTTAGTTATTACCGTATCGTGAACATACCGGGGTTTTGGAAAGATCGAATTTATCCCGGTATTATAACATAGCATTAGTGCAAGACTTTTTTAAATAGGTTTCGGATTTTTTTTTCTAGATAACATTATAATTGGAACCCATTGACAGGCCAGTTGGCTTGGTGGTTAGAGACCCTGACTGCCAAACCGAAGGTCGCGGGTTCGATTCCCACCCAGGACAAACATTTGTGTGCATGAACATGTCTGTTTGTTCTGTGTCTGGGTGTAAATTATCTATTTAAGTATGTATGTAGAAAAAAAATAGTACATGTAGTATATCAGTTATCTGGTTCCATAGTACAAGCTCTGCTTAGTTTGGGACCAGATGACCGTGTGTAAAGAATGTCTCGGGATATTAAATTATTAAACTCCAATATTATGTTTGCATGTATTAATCTGAAATAATATTATGAATTTGTAATATTATAAATTCAGGTAAACATAATAAATATAGGTGTTAATGCAATGATGATCGTAAACAGCTATTACTAGAATAATACTTAAATGAGATTAAAGAGAACAAATTAGAATAGTAACAGAAGAACATTGTCACATGGAAAGATGGTATGTGTATGCGTATACGCCGACGCTGTCTTTGCATGTGTGCAGCGTTTGTATTGAGTGGTCCTTCTGGTACTAATCTGTTCTGTGGAATCGGTATGCATCGGCATTTCCGTAACAATCTGTGGCATTGCTTAATGTTGCTAATCGCGATAGCAGATTGTGCTAATGTAGAAAGTTCAAAAATGATTCAATTTGCGTATACGAAATAATGGACGTGTATGTAGACAAACAAGGCATTTGATCAGAATACAGTCATTGGAAGATTTAAAACAATAACTTCCGAAAGTTTTGTGCTAATTTTGGTATGGGAAACTAGCTGCCCCCACGGTTTCACTCGCGTGTATCGATTTTATATATAGCCTATCATTTGCGCAATCACACGTTCTGACTATAAAATTCTCAACAAGTTCGGTAAGTACGTTCTTGTTATAAAAAAAAAGTAAAACCGACTTATAAAAAAAACGTCAGCACTAAATAGCGAAAAATAAAGTTAATGCAACATCTGTTTCAAGTCCATGCTGATTTTTTTATTACTGGGTTAAAATTTTTAGTGCTGATTTTAGTCTTTTTATGAAGTCGATTTTACTTTATTATTTTTACAGTTTGCTTATTTTTAAATTTTTAGTTAATTAATTGTATCACGGGTAGAGCAACTAAGACTTAAAGTCGATCTTAGACTCTATTGTCTCCAGAGAAATCTATTATCGATATCGACAAGTCTCTATACATTATTCTAGAACATTATCAGATCCAAACTTGGGAGCACCTCAGGAGTATACTCTCTCAAATAAAAAGATGAATTTTGAGAATCGGTCCAAAAATGTAGGAATCGGTAATACATACAGTCGCATATAGAACCTCCACTTTTGAAGTCCGTTTATAAAAGAATGTTTTCTTGAATCTTCGTGTTTGTTATTTTATCATCTTTCGTCAACGTCCACACTACATCCTTCTGATCCTGGGTAAGCAAGAACGTGGGAGGACCGAGGATTCACACACAAGGACCTACCCCACAAAGGAAAGAAAAAAATACAATTATATTAAAGAACCGATAACCGTTGGGGTAGACGTGTTCTAGAGTGGAGACCACGGCTCGGTAAACGTAGTGTAGGGCGCCCTCCAGCTAGATGGAGCGATGATATACGCAAGCTGGCTGACAGCGGTTGGAAACAAAGAGCTGAAGATCGAGCTCAGTGGCGTGCCATAGGTGAGGCCTATGTCCAGCAGTGGACGGAGATAGGCTGATGATGATGATGATGATGATGATTAAATATACAGACAGATCCTACTGTTTTATACCAAATTATTTTGTGCTATTGTTGCCTCACCTTCCCTGTAAAAATTCTGTACTACGATGCAATATCGACAGAAACACCGTCAATGTTTACAATACACCAGTAAAGTCACTATAGTTCATGCGAAATTTTTGTCTTTCCTGTTTTATAACCTAGTTTTCAATGTAGGTACTGTCTCTGTTATTGCAGGCGTCTAGACGGTTGATATTTATAACTACATTTTAAATGCTATATGGGCTGTATAGTATTGACAAGTTGTTTGTTATTACGGGGCAGTTGGCTCGGATGGTTAGAGAACCTTACCACGCCACGCCACGGGTTCGACTCCCACCTAGGACAAAAAAATGTGCTTGAACATGTCTGTTTGTTCTGTGTCTGGATGTAAATAAAATAAAATATCTATATAAGTATGTATTTAAGAAAATAAATCCGTTATCTGGTTTCCACAGTACAAGCTCTGCTTAGTTTGGGATCAATAGTGCAATTCACAAACCAAAACTCGCAGAGTGATCACTCAGGTGAACACGGGGATAGCGGACCTCTCGTCTAATGGCAAGGTCGCGAGAGAGACAGGGAATAGTCACTGCGTGAATTCACTCTCTTTGATGCCAGAATATCATAGCTGATGGCCGTGTGTAAAGAGCGTCCCAGGATATTATTATAATATAGTTATAGTCATCATGTTTCCAAATTGACAAGACAGCTGAAGTTTAGACGGACCATTCAAAGCGGGGATCATTGAACTTTAGTTACCTGACCGTATTGTTATCGTCTATTTTTTGAATTTCTTTTCAGTTCGCATAGTTGACTATTAAAGTCTCAAGCTGCACTTTACCCTTCAAAAAGAGAGACAGCCATACCAACCGGGATCCAATTTTATGTTTATTGCGGTGTAATTGATTAACAATAATATTCAGTTAAAATAAGAAGTTTCTTTACTCTTTCTTCGCGTATACAACGTGTTACAAAATACCCCGTAAAATATAATTAATTATCAAATCCAACAACCCTAGTAAGCTGTCATGTCAGGGAACCAGATTATTTAACAGAAATGTATATTACCTAATAATTGTCTACTTTAATGGTTTTTCTATTTTTCATTCATAAAAATCTGTTTTTTTTTATTTTTTTGGGGTATATTATACAGCGTTACTACGGTTCTTAAATATTGTGAATGGACTCGTTATAAGGCCCAATTTAACCTTCTTTTGGTTTCTATCCTGTATAAGTAGTATTTACCCTGTTTTTGAGAGCTGTGATGTTGGCGGATGACGTTCCTATATTATGATTCTCATGAAAGCTTGCAACCGTACAATTATACTACCGGCACGCTATGATGGCCGTTTTGACGTTTCAGATTGTCATAGGAAAGGAAACTGTATTGCTTTGGAATAAGGTTGATTTCCATCATCATACAATTAGCTGTTGGATCAATAGATGCACCTTATGTATGAAGGAATAAAGGTTATTTTTCTTTGTCATTGTTAAACGTCAAAAGAACCATTATGGCGTGCCGCAAGTTTAGGAGCTATCTTTTTCACTTACCACATTACTGGCACGTAGTCGTCTCATCGACGATGTAATGCTTCGAAATTACATACTTCGCTTAGTTTCAAGCTAATGACGATGTTGCTTCCTTTAAACCCTGGCGGCGAGACCGGATCGTATTGAGTTTGTGTACAAATTGTTTGTAACATTTTTAACATACACAAGCTGTACTCGGCGTCAAAAATAAGAAAGGCCTATAAATACTTCCAAAATTTTCCAGTTCTTGGAGCATTTCTTCCAATTTTTGTAAACATTTAAAATAAGAATATCTAAATCGGTCCATTATTGTATAAAACATTGTCCTAGTCTAAGAAACCAGAGCTTTAGACTAAAAAATTGGAGGGAGTCAGTGATTTATTATGCGATTTTAAATTATCGCGTACTCGTATGTAAGTAGAGTAGTAGAGCTCTTAGTGCAGAGTTCGTCCGGGGAAGTACTACCACCTTACCCATTTCCGCCGTGAAGCAGTAGTGCACTTGTATAACTGTGTTTCGGTTAGAAAGGTAAGGGGGCCGGTGAAATTACAGGCACATGAGACTTAACAACTTCACGTCTAAGGGTCGACAACGCATTGGCGATGCTCCTAGTGTTGCAAATGTCCATAGGCGGCGGTGACCACTTACCATCAGGTGGACCGTTTGCTTGTTTGTCGGCTCAAGTGGCATAAAAAAAAAAGTATATAATGTATGTAAATTTAAGTTTTAGTTTATACGGGGTATATTCTTTTCTCTTATTAGAAGAATTTCTAATTATGCTAAATTCTATTATAAGAAAGTGCTTAGAATAATTATTATTTATTAAGTAAATCTATTAGATCATAGTATTAGTTCGACTAGACGACTAAAGAGTATAATTATGCCCTTCACTTTGCACTGAATGATCAACAAAAGCAGGTGTGTTTAAAGTATGCCAAAACTCTTGTAATGCTATGTAATGGATCGAATGGGCAGAAAGTAACCATATTGCACCAACTCTAAACGATTGAGAACTAGGCAGTCTCAGCATCTCAATCGCACAAATACAAAAGTTATAAAGGTAAAGTTTAAAATAATATATAAATACATATTCATTTCGTAAAAGCATTAGTCAAGTACTCCACTCCACTATCAAAATACTTGAAGCAGCAGGATTTGATATAATATATGTTAAGATGTTTATATAATACTTGTGTAATTTGATGGCAATATCAGATTTTTTTTTACCTTCATAAAAATATTAGGAAATAATTAAAATTATTTTAGCGCAGAAGGCGTTCTACAACATAACCGATTATTTTAATGACGACAATGCTTGGGTGTAGCTCTTGCTCTTGCTGGACACATCTTAATGTACAAAATCTGGTTTTAATCAGAGTAATTACTGAGTTACCGGCTCTTCTCAGTAAAAGCAACCTTCCGAACCGGCGATAGTCCGACCAGTGGTTTTGAAAGCCTAATTGAATAATATATATATACCTGTCTCGTTCTAAAGGGATGATACATATTCCCGAGATAAAAAGCCTACTATGTGCTATTCAAGACTATAATTTAAATCGGTACTAAATTTTATCCAGAACCGTTCAGCAGTTGAGTTATATCATTCGATATATCATGATTAAAATCGGTAGCCATTGCCTCTAATTCAACCCTGTCTTAATAATTTCACAAACACGTTCAACCTTCTCAGAGGCTACACGGCTACACGATCTTAAATGAATATTACGAGACCTTTATCGTAATTTATCGTAACAACCGTACTTTGTCTTGTAATTGTCTATGCGTGACCCGTCGCGGGCCACGTAACTGCCCCTGTGAATATGCTCTTAGATGTCATGCTAATTTTATATCACCTCATACCTATTTGTAAGGCTTCATACGTACATTGTCAGGTCACTTTTGTTTTACTTGAATAGTGCTGTGTTTGATGTTAGGTTAAGTATTTTTTTATACTGCAATGTAAATATAATGCAAAATGTTGGATGGGATTGCACACCGTGATAGATAGGGCATCAAACATTTCAACAACTAGCCTATCAAGTTGAATACTATCTTCTTATTTCTATCTTTCTATAAGTGCTATAATAATACTGTAGAAGCATCGTGTCTGTTTGTATATTGAAAATAGGGAACTATCCTGTATTCAAGATACATGATTAAACACTAGCCAATGTATTGAACATCCAAAAATACATGGATACATCAAATGTGATCTAAATTTCATAATTAATATGATTTTAAGTACCGATCTAACCACAGAGAGATAGAGACACAAGCTTCATTTAAGAACACTTAGTTACATAATTATTTGTACCACTATCTCCACTTGTGGGACATCATAACATGCTATATTTGCTGTCATTACAACGTCTCTAGATTTGCCTTTCGCCATAAATCTTTGCTTGCATAATTCTGCATTACCTGTTTCGACTGATGGGAATAAAATTATCATTTCATCTCTAGACGTTAGGCCTTTTCCAATACGGCTACAATTAGGTTGTTTTGCACATAAATCATCAAGAGTTAGTTTATCTACGCAATGATTTCTTTAATAAAAACTTTGTTTCAAGAGTTATCTGTTACGTGGATTTCCAGAAAAAGTATTTATAATTTAGACTTTTTGTGAAATAATTAATCAACAATGAATTAAGGGATGATAACTCAGTGGCGGTGATAGGAAATGCTGTGACGACGCTGTCCGAATCCAACAGTACCTTGAGTTTTACACTAAGTACACTAATTAAATCGATTGGTTCAAGCTTAACAGCAAAGTTGTCTGAATGAATAATATTTATTTATAGTGTTAGATGTGTCATTTGGGTGTGCTCATTGGCAAAGTGCATTGCTGTGCAGACGGGCACTTTCATCGCATTCCTCTTAGTATACTCTTTTGTTTTATTTATCTGTATACAAATGTTTTGAATACAACCCAGCTCTAAATGTATTAGTAAATATGTTTATAAAAGTATTGTTCTTAGTCAAATTTTA
The DNA here is from genome assembly GCA_907165245.1 of Habrosyne pyritoides. Taxonomy (NCBI): domain Eukaryota; kingdom Metazoa; phylum Arthropoda; class Insecta; order Lepidoptera; family Drepanidae; genus Habrosyne; species Habrosyne pyritoides. Next base: position 4,204,864 of record OU015606.1, read on the forward strand.
ATTCACCTCGTCAACCACCTATCGCGAAGCTCCAACGGCTGCGTCTGAGCCCTAGTTCCCTAGCACCATTTAACAAACTTTTCTATTCACATTACAAAAAATACTATAGTGATGTTTTTTAAAATACTTGTTTGATTTTAAAAGCATTAAGAATTACGTTTTACACGTGAAAATCTTCATAATGAAATTTGAGGTTATTAGGGATCGGTTAACCTCGATTGAACCTAGGACCTTTAGCATTCAATTACATATTCGATTGAGGAATTAATCGTTAAAACGTGAAACATTCTAATTTAAATAATGGCTCCTTTAACTTCATCATCATAAGGTCGGCTATCAGTTTTGTTGCAGTAGGGGAGGCCGGGGTTCAAAGTGCCGGGGGCAGGTTGTTCCGATTGAAATAGCTCCGCGAAGAAAAGAGTTAGCAATAGATGTGAAGTGCGTCGCGAAACGACATATCATCGCGCCATTGCGTCAGCCATTTTAGTGACGCTCTGTCCGCGTGTTAGCGTGGTAGTCGATTAGTGACACTCAAACATCACGTAAGTAAATTTTTTCGTCATCATACTTTTTGGTCTATTTCAATCAATTTTCTAGCTATTTATGTGTGACTTGCTATTATCTGTCGAGCAAACTATAGTGATTATCTTTTTAATATCATTTTTGGCTTTTGAAAACCTATTCTATTATAATTGGATGTTACTTTAGAAAATAGAATTTGGGGTTCCAAGTTCCTCTGGCGGGGGGCTAGTTGTTCCGCGGAACAACCTGCCCCGTAATGAACACGTAAATAATAAAATTAAAACTTTATTTTAGGATGAGAAACTATAAACGAAAAACCGAACGGGGGAAGTTTCAATTGAGCTTTTGCAGCGGGCTGCTGATGCTGTTATTAAAGACGGTCGTAAACTTAAGACGGTAGCTCGGGAATTAGAGATATGTCATATGACATTGTTTCGCTTTGTCAAAAAGTTGAAAGCTGGTGTAACACCTACTGTGGGTTACTATTCTAGACAGGTGTTCAACCAAGACCAGAAGATATTGGCGGATTATTTATTAAAATGTTCATCAATTTACTTTGGTCTTTAGCAGCTACACCAAATAACATTATGAACGCATTTAAAAAGGCAGGCATAAGTCCATACAACCCTGATATATTTACGGATGAAGATTTTGCCCCGTCGTTCGTAACTGATCGACCAATGCCCGACACTGCTAATAATATTTCATTGGAATTGGGAAATCTGGAACCACAGCTTCAAGAATTAGCAGACGTTAATGAACCTCAGGTGCATCATGATATGGAAACCATCGCAGGTAACGAGCCACATCCAGCAATAATAGAATCAGCAACCAACGAACCTCAACCAGGACCCTCGCACATTGCTAATTTGCCAAATAATGTTGTCATTCAAGCCACATCTAGCACATTTTCACCTGAAGCTATTAAACCTTTACCAAAAGCACCACCAAGATCGTGTGTAACAACTAAACGACGAATAAGAAAATCAGCAATACTGACAGATACACCTGAAAAGAATGCTTTGGCTAAAGAAAAAGCAAGAAAAGTAAAGAGCAATAGTAAAATAAAGAAGTTGAAAAAAGAGTCAAGAAGAATAAAGTAACTGGTACAAACAAGCAAAAGAAAGTGGCAAGTAAATCCGCAAATGGTAAAGAAAATGTGAAAAGGAAAGTCCTGCAAGACGATAATCATGGAAGTGATAGTGAAGAAGAGACCATGGAATGGTATTGTATAATATGTTGCAATTTATATTCCAACTCACGACCAGGTGAACAATGGATTGAATGCGTCATGTGTAAGAATTGGGCTCATTCAAAATGCCTGAAATCTGAAGATGTTCATTCTTATGTTTGTCAAAATTGTAACTCTGATTAATTTAAGTTCTTCTGAAGACTGAAATTAATCTGTTGTCACAGAGTAGGTTTAGATTATTGATCTCAGTAAAATGAATGCTATAAGACTGAATTAAGAAACTATAACTCGAAATGTTAAAATTTGTTATTTTTGTTTTAATTAAAAGAAATAATTTTGTTTTTTTGACAAACAAACGTTTGTCAAAGTTGATTAGGTAATATTAAAAATGTTTATTACTCTTAAGTCTATTAATTAGGTTGTACTACACTATTAACTGGTAGTTAATGCTTGTTATTATTTTATGTTTGTAGTTTTGTTCATTACATTTTTAAATGTTGTTGAAAAATGTGCAAAAAACATTAAGATTTTGTACTTTTCTAAATAAAACTCTCATAAATATTCAATTACATATACCTTATTTATTTTATATAATACCTTTCCGACTAATACTACATTATTATTGACTGGAGTTGATAAGCGGAACAACTTACCTCAGCTGAGGAACAACCAGCCCCTTTGTGGGGCGAGTTGTTCCTTGTCGACTTTTTACAGAAAAAATATCCTGAGCAAAAATATATGCTTATTACAAAGAACTTAAGTATATAATTTGAACTAGGATAAATTATGCACCATTTTTATATAGGAGTCGTTAATTTTAAACCTTTCTATTACATTCATATTGCCCCCGACTCCAAAATCGGAACGTCGAACCCCGGCCTCCCCTACAAGCTTCTGTGTTTTACATTGGACCTTAATACCCAGACCTGTTCATCATCAGAATATTTATCTACCTACCGCTCTCACTGTCTTAAGGGTAACTCTAATCAGGTCATTCTAGGTCCTTTGGTGGTAACCATGAGTGTATTTCCGCTAGGCTGTTTTAGTTACTATATATAACCCTATTACACATATGAAAATTAATGTCGGGCTGGTTGGGGACTCGATTTCAGTGTAGCAGTATATGTGGTACACCAGTTGGCTAGTAAAGTCTGGTGCCCTGCAAAGTTTGGGCTTAGACAGCCATGTGTGAAGAATATCCTTGGATATTTATTTATTTATTCTTCTCTCTACAGGCAAAATCTGAAGAGCAGCTAGCATGCGAAAAGGAATGGCTTCAAACCGGCCACATGTGGCTGGCACACCGCGGTGGCTTCTCCGCTGTGATGAGGGAAGGCGACGCCGACCCTGGACGAGCGAAGGTCAGGGTGCTGCAGACTGGGGAGATGCTTACCGTCGATGAAGATGATTTGGAAAAGGTGAGCTAAATAAGGTTTCATTACATAATATTATTTTTCTGATATATTATTTATGGCTGATATTTTTATAGTACCTATTTATAATTATTTCGAATATATTTTGGTAAAACTAGTAGCGTGGCCTTTATTTAACCTCATCTTTATACGAAGAAGCTTTTTATCATAAGAAGAATAAGCTATGTCAGCCATCGTAAGATTGGTACTTAGTTAAAGCAGTGATCAAACTCAGCTCGTAGAATTTACTGACAAAACCTTTCTGCATTTATCATCTTTGGATTGCCAGTCTCTCAGTAAATTATAAGTACGTTTTATTAGTCGATCAACTTCATCTTATCCTGAGAATTTGAGCTCTCTAGCATTATACAGGCCGAAGCTATCGAAAATACGACAAAACTTTTCGAGAAAAGGTAGGTAGTGCAAGTCCAGCATAGTATAGGCTCCCCCTACTTTCATTGGCTTGTCTTGGCGAGGGTACACCCAGCCTCTAGATATCAAAACTGTATAAACTAACTCCATTACGAACTTGTATTCCAGGCTAATCCACCCCAGCTAGAACGATGTGAAGACATAGCATCCCTACGTTGTCTGAACGAGTGTGGTGCTCTCAACGTGCTGCGTTCCCGGTTTGCTGCCGGTTTGCCCCACGCCCGCGCCGGTCATGCACTCCTGGTACTCGGACCACCTAAGCGCACTACTCCTGTTTATACAGAGAAGGTAAATAGAGCTTCTAGTCTTTCTGGTAGCTTAGTACTTATTCGTGTATTGCGGGCACTTATCATGCGTACCCAAAGTAGGGTCACAAGGCTCTCCCTAATGACACACCCGTAGACTTAGCTTTACCACGCAATATAGTTATGTATTCATTGGAAAACTTTCATATGGTTTTATTTTTATCTCTTCTTACCTAAGCTCGTAGCACCCCTAGTACCTAGCCTATACCTAGGTAAATGGAAATGGGAAAAGGTGTTTGGTGACAGTTTTTTCACTTGAAAGTGGTCGCCAGACGGGCGTTTACTGCCACGGCGCTATTTTTGTTTCCTCACGATGTATTCCTTCAAGCTCAAGCTACTAGTAGGATTCAAAGCCATGACTCTCGCCACGGCATTTGACGTCACTACCATCTGAGCTAATATCACGTTAAATACTTTAAACTTTAAAACCTTTCGATTTCGTAGACGTTCTTGATTACTGATTTCCTCCCGACATTCTTCAGCCACTTACCACAAGACACAACCATATGGTAAATCCAATTCATTCGGTGATTTGAAACTGCTGTAGTAAATTATGAAATAATGTTCCTCTTTTCTCCGCCAGGTGGCAGCAATGTTTCGTGGTTGTCGCGCTGACGATATGCCCCCTCATGTGTTCGCTGCTGCCCAATCCGCTCACCGATGTATGCTGGCTTCCAGAAGGGATCGAGCCATAGTATTCCTTGGAAGGTATGAAATAAAGCTACATTTGTATAAAAACCTGTTATATTAGTTATTGTAGGGTTGAAACCATTAATATATTCTGTGACAGGTGAAGTTCATGTCTTTAAGGATATAGTCATTAACGAAGTATATTCTTTCCTCTAAATCCTAGAACTTTATTGCACCTACTTCAATGTACAATATAATCAGAGATAATTGCGATTTTTCGCTTTCTTAGCAATCATTTTTTGATTTATTTGACAGTCCAATTAAAATATATTTAAATTGATATACAATATATCAATAATTTGTTTTATTTGTGACATAAAATGATTGAACCATAATTATAAACGTGATATGCAATAAAATAATATTGATTATTTACGTTACGATTTGTGTGGCCATGTAAATAAATGTTTATGACTTTTATATACATTTGAATATGTAAATAGGACGTGGATGAAGATTAAAGAATGCAAAAACATTTAATTACTTCGATATGTAAATTATCGTTGTACCTAACAACACGGAGTATATAATAAATAATGTATCTATGTTGTATGTTTGTCCTTTGAGAATCCTAACTAATATCGCTACTAACATTATAAATGTGAATGTAAGTTTGTTACACTTTCACGCGAAAACTACTTAACCGATCACCATGAAACTTTGTACACATATTCTTGGAGGTATTAGAAGAAACATATGATACTTTTTGTGCCGGGAAAATGTTACATCCCTCGGGAACGCAGGTGGAACCGCGGGGGACAGCTAGTAATGTTATACATGGGATAGTAAATTTGTTTATTACGCTATCATGTATAAAGTAATGATCCGATCTTGCTGTAATTTGACACACACTTAACCTATGGTAAGGAGAGAGACATAGGGTACTTTGTATTCATTTTAACGCGTGTAAACCCTGGGGCGGAAGCTAGTTCCATACATAATTTTTATGCGCAAATAAAACTTACATAACATATTGCAATTTAAAACAAAAAATATATTTAATAATGATCATCGCTTCTACCAAGTACAGTCTGGTAACAAACTCTGTATTCTTACTTCTAATTTTACATCACTATTTACATTATTATCTCTCAAATACTATTACAACTTGTACGTAAAATTCACTAATTTGTTTTAGATCTGGCTCCGGCAAGACATCAGCGATGCGTCACTCAGTGTGGTACCTGGCCAGTGCATACCCTGCTCAAGGTTCCAAGCTGACTCCAGAGCGTCTCGATGCTGCATTTGATGTACTGCATTCCTTTGGATCAAGCCGGTATGATTAAAGGCTTTATTACTATCAACGTAAAGTTACATTTTATAAGTCAGGGTATTTTCATAAACATAAAAGAAGATCTCATACGTTTGAGATGAATTCGTTATGATACTAGTACCAACATGAAAGTATTGAATGGAAATTTAAAACTCTTTAGCTCTTTTGCTATGATCTTATGGAAAGCACTGAATGCCTCTTTTTCTTTTTATGAATCAACTTTTAGCAGAAATAAATCGATAAGATTTAACTTAGTTTAGAAGCTAAAATTCATGTCGATCCAGAGCATTGTATCGAAACACCCTATTTATTTATTTATTTAGGTTTGCTAGCAAGAGTACATTAACACAAAAATATATTAAAGCAATACTAGGAAACATAATTTCCTATTCTGTCTATAGGTATGTATAAATAAAAATAAAATTCAGTTTTTAGCTATATTACGCTACCGATTTAGCTAATTCTTTATTTTTGAATAGTCCGAATAAGGTCTTATAAGGTATGAAATATTGGAAAAGTTGTCCCGAAAATTGGAAAAACAATATGCTATGCTATATAATATTTTTTGCTAAAAAAGCCGATAAGCTAAGCTAATTATTTATAAATTCTAACGAGAGTGAACTAGCCAATATTATATTTTTTTATTAACAATTACAGCACTGGCTCAAACGCGCACGCGTCTCGTTTCGTGTCCCTGACGTCGCTTGACTTCGATGGCGGCGGTGCGTTGGTATCCGCCTCCGTTCAGACCCTGCTGCCCGACTTGAGGCCGGGGCAAACACCTCTTAGAGCGCTGCATACGTAAGCATACATTCCATTTTATTACTACGAATTCTTTTGATTGTGTGAGAAAAAGGATCGATAGTGTGATATTTTTGATATATATATATATATATATATATTTTTAAATATATTTTTGATTAATTTGGCTTCCTTATTTCCTTTTACAGCCTGATCCCAACTTGTACTATGGAAACCAGATAACTGATATAGTTTTTTTCTTATACACACAAGAACAACTCCTAGACACAGAACCAATAGTTGACTATTGGTTCTGGTTTCATGCACACAATTGTTGTACTCGTTGGGAATAGAACCAACGACCTGTGACGTGGCAGTCAAGATCTCTAACCACTAAAACACCTTCCGTCGAATAAAAAAAAGCAATATCATTATTTCCAGCTTATACCACGGCTGTGACGGCCGCCTGCGTCGCGAGCTCCTGTTCGACCAGACACCAGTGAACGCCCCGAATCCGTTCATCAGCTACAACGAAAAAGCGGACGCCCCTACGGAGTTTTCCGCGCTGAAGGAAGCGCTGCAGCTGCTGGCTGTCACTGAGTCTGAACAGATGGCAGTGTGGAAGATTATGGCCGCTGTATGCCATTTGGGATGGGCTGGGGCAGTCAAAGGTATATTTTAAGTACAAAATAATATACCTAATAGTAACTCCTATAAAGGGGTTTTTATTTCTTTTTTGAAGGGACGAAGGTGTTAGTCTCTGATGGCTCGTACCTACACCCTTACACGAACTTAGGATTAAGGTGGTATATATACAAAGTCTTGAAGAGAACTGGGTAAAGACTTGTTGACAATTTTAGCCAGGCAGGGTTGACGTATCCAGCCTTCGGTTTTTTTAATAGAGGCTTTAAGTCATGAAAAACCACCTTTTATTATATTAATTTATTATGACCTTCGTCTTACAACTACCAATGAGGTTTTACCTAAATAAAAATTAAATCTTCACGGCGAGTTTTAAGAGAAGTCGCTCCCACTTGTCATCTAAGTATGATGACCTAAGATGATGTGTGGTCGCCGTTTCACAGTTTATTTTTAATATAATTCCAGCTAACTCTGGTTCCGGCATAAAGTACCAGTTCGCCAGTACAGGGTGCGGTCAGCGCGCGGCCAAGCTGCTTGGTGTCGGCGCTGATGAACTGGCGAGAGCTGTGTTTGCGACTGTACCTTCGTCACCGCAATCATCTTCCAATTTGAGGTACGTGTTATTATGTATCGAATCCGATTCCCATTCTGTGTTCCTGTAGTATACAAAATGAGGTCCTTCAGAAAAACCCATGAAGTATTGCAAATTCCGATACGTGGCAGTGACCACTTACCATCGAGTAGACCGTCAACTTTACTGTCAATATGATGAACCAAATTGAATAAAAAAACTTAAAATCATTTTCTTCATCATTCTGACAAATGCTTTGAACTCTCCGAACACATCAGTCTTAAAGTATCTAGACACATAACACATTCTATGGTCTAGATTAATATTTAAGATCATTCTTATCCCGGGAAAGCATTACTTCCCTTGGGAACGCGGGCTAAACCACGGGCAGAAGTAAGTAAGTAATATTTTTTATTTGTTGTTTACAGGACTCCATCACCTTCGAACGAAAGAGAACTGTCAGGTTCGGAGGCATTAGAAGCGTTTGCTTCTGGGCTTTATAATGAAACCTTCAACATAGTCGCGGCTCTTGTTAATAGGTAATATATTAGTTTATTTATTATTTAGTGTTTTTTTAATTAACGAAATTAATCTTGCTGTGTGTGAAAGTGATTAAATTTAAGAAAATACATACGCAGTAGATTAAACAGAATATTTTTAATGAGTGTTCGATCACCTGAGCCATCTCAGTCATCTCGTTCACCTGTTTCCAATAATTTAGGGTCTGGATTCAATTTGGAACAGAAATATATTACTGTACTAAAGAATAAAATAAAATGGTACCAAACAGTATTTTATTCCAGGAATATGTAACATGCGGTAGGTGAAACTGTGGGAGACAGCTAGTAATTGAATGAATAACACAAATAACCAGTTTCTAGGTTGTGTTTGACCAAATTATCACTTACAACAAATAAATAATAAATAAATAAATATCCTGGGACATTCTTTTACACACGGCCATCTGGTCCCAAACTAAGCAGAGCTTGTACTATGGAAACCAGATATCTGATATACTACATATACTACTTTTTTTTTTTTTCTAAATACATACTTATATAGATATTTACACCCAGACACAGAACAAACAGACATGTTCATGCACACAAATGTTTGTCCTGGGTGGGAATCGAATCCGCGACCTTCGGTTTGGCAGTCAGAGCGTTAACCACCAAGCCAACTGGTCTGTTAACAGTAAATACAATATTATATATACTATCACAGGAGTTTGTCGAGCTCGGCGAGGACTTCAGCATCAATTCTCTTGCTTGACACGCCGGGAGCAGACAACCCGATGTGTGCCGGCCAACAGAGCGGGGCGCCACTGTCCAAGTTGCTGTCTAATTACTTGCAGGTTGGTGACAGACAGTATCCGATTTATTTATCCTCTCTGATCTACCTAATATAAATATTTATTATTATCCTGAGAATTTCTTTGCACATGGTCATCTGATCCCTAACCAAGCAGTGCTTACTATAGAAACCAGAGAACCGATATATTACATAAACTATTTTTTTTCTCCAAATAAAAATATATATTTTTAAATCTAGATATGTATATATTTTACTTATATAGAAATTTACATCCAAACAGAATAAACACATGCATTCATGCACACAAATGTTTGTCCTGGGTGGTAATCGAACCCGTGACTTGCGGCTTGGCAGGGTCGCTAACCATCACGCCAACTGGCCTGTCAAATAACATATAACTAATGACAAATGAGGCTCATATGCTATTCAATTTATATTTTATAGGAACGTCTGCAAGCTGTCTTCCATGAAGCTTTGTTGGTAGCGCCACGAGAGAGATACGCGCAAGAAGGGATCACCCTCGACGATGGCGCTGAAGAAGGTGAATTTTAAATATGTTTTTTATTTAGCACTCTTTTATATTTTTAATTTTTCATATATGGAATAGTTTTATGTGTATCCAAGATATTTCGTAATAGAGTGACGCTTCTCTTATTATATATCTGGTCGGTGCAACTACAGTTTATGCAAATGGATTTAATATTTAATGCTGGAACTAAACTTGTGTTTGTTATTGATGAATCGATTTGTTGTTTTGCAGATTGGTTATCAGAGACAATAAATCCTGGACCTATGGTGGAACTGCTGGACAAAGCGCCACAGAATGCAATCGTGCGTAGTTCTCAAGCTGATCTGAGAGAGTGCGATCGACGTGGTCTGCTATGGTATGATGTTTGATCAATATTTAATTGTTATTTTTTATCATTGATTACAGTCAAAGTTGCAATTTTACAATTGGACTCTGCCTTCTCTTAAATTGACTTATACTTTTCTCCAAACTAACCCGGGTTGGTGCTATGACCTATATGGGTTATTACTAGTAATACAAATGTGTACTTATCTATAGAGAGGAAACAAAACAATATTATTAATTGATTAATTATTGTTTAAAAATTTGCATGCTAAAACATGTTTTTTGTTAAATTGATAACATCGGCCAAGTTCGTCAATAGCTAGCTGTTAAACAATTTTTTTTAATCGATTAGCTTATATAAGGGAAAATGCTACTCTTATCTACAAAGTTTTGTGCCTATAACTAACATAGAACTCTTAATACATTTAAGACAGCCCTCTTCCTGCAAGCAATTTAAAACCCTTTATACATCGACTTAAAGCTCCTTCTCCTTTTAGGCTTCTTGACGAAGAGTCCATGTACCCCGGCTCATCGGACGACACGTTCCTGGAGCGCGTGATGACTCACTACGGACCTCCCAATCAGACTCAGTACCTCATCAAGAAAGCGCCGCATGCGAGGCAATTTGTACTGCAGCACTTACAGGTACGTCGATGTGACTAAAGATTGTTTTTTATACGAATTCTGTTACCTTGGTACTAGCTAAATGGGAAGCCTTCTTTTTTGAACCAGCTGTCCCCTGCGGTTTTACCCGCGTTATCGAGGGATGTTTCATTTCGTGGGATATAATGTAGCCTAAGTTACTCCTTATAACGCCAGCTGTATGCCAGGGAAAGTCTCAATATTGGTCAAGCCGTTTTGGAGTTCATAGGGAACATATACACATCGATTTTTAAAAATATAGATGACTTTTTTACATTAATCTAAGTTAGCAAACGCTATCAAAGTCTACAGAACTAACGTTTTGACAGCTAAGTATGTCATGGAAAAGTCAACTTCATTGCTTTTAAAATTAGGTTCATCTATTGATCCCTGTTAATAATTACAGGAATCATGCAGATGAAACGTTTTTCTTTAACATGGTTAGCTCAAAACTAGCTTATAAGAGTGTGACCATTGTAGTATCGAATATATACGCGAAATACTCATGGAACAAATGTATAAAATTTCCTTTGTAAACAAATGCGGTAACGTTTTCTAATGTGAGTAATATAATTTAGGTTTGGAATACTGTCTCACTTATATGTCATGACTTGGCCAAGCAAAGATGAGAAGTAGGTACTCAAATCTTGATCTCATCTAAAGAAGGAATCTATTAATTTCTTCGTCAGCGAATTTACATATAATGTTGTTTTTATTTTAGGGAACTAATCCAGTTTTGTACGACGTCACCGGTTGGGTGAAGGCGAGCCGGGAGAATCCTGTGGCAAAGAAGTCACTTACCCTGCTTCAAGAGAGTCAGAAGTAAGTTTCCTTCAATCAAAAATACACTAGAGGGGAATGAAATTGTGGCGCTCCATAGATTTCTATGAAACATTCCAACATCATCCAAAGATTTGGGTACACACCATAGACATTGGCAGACATGAAATATTTTTGAATAATAATAATAGTAATTTAATCGCTTATATTATAAGAATCATTGGATGGAAGATATTAACCCTTGCATTTTCTAACAAAAACTTCTTCAGCTAACTGGTACGCCGAGGCATCGGCTCTCACGTGACATCGTAGTTAATGAAAGAGACAGAGCGTAGAGAAAACATTGTCATGTTGAAGTCTATATTGATAAAGTGTTTCTTACAGTGAGGAAGTGGGTCGTCTATCGTCTTGGGCCCGCGGGGCTTGTGGCATCAGCGCCTGGTCGGCAGCCGTCGGCGACGCGTCCACGCTACGTCGAGCTTCTTCCATACGACGCACCCTTACTTCTGGTGAGCTACGTTTTAGGTCATACTACTGGATATATTTTTATGTGATATTTTATTTACAATTTTCGGTGTTAGGTTTTTGTACATGGCAATAGATTTTTTTAATATGGATGGTAGCCTGCTAGGCAGAACTATTAAGTACTCTATCATCGTGCTTGGTTTTCTTAGAGATATTTAATTTAGCTAAAGCTCAACCTAATGGTAAGATTGGACAAGTCAATCGACGTTCACTGAACTACTTTGATTCTGATAGAATCCTTTTCGGGATAATGTCAGTTTTTAGGTTCCAACTTTAAAACTGTTTTCCAAATTCAGTTAGGGGGTTTAATCATGAAACTGATGAATCATCGCAGCAAGCAAACAGACAGACAAAATTGCTTAAAATATTTGTTAAGATTGTACAGTATTGTAGTATCCATAACTGTTGAGGTGATATCAGCGGTCGAGCGGTAATAAAGTTCAGCTAGACATGTTTCGATTTTCAGGTATGGCACTGGTAGGGATCAGTAATGTGATCGTGAAACGGCGATAATGTTCACAACACGTACTAAGACCATCACCTATTCTACTGGTATAATAAAGGTGTATTCATGCTGCAGGCACAGCAGGCATGAAGCGTCGCTCGACAGCGCTGCAGGCCAAGTTCGTGGCGGACGGCGTGGTGGACACGCTGCGGCGCTGCGGCGCGGGCGGCGCGCAGTTCGTGTGCTGCGTGCGCGCCAGCCGCGCCGCCGGGGCCGCCGCCGCCGCCGCCGGGCCCGACGACGCCCTCGCTGCCGACGACGACATCAACGTGCCGCTGCTGCGCTCGCAGGTACACACATACTTATACTCATCATCATCTTATCAGTCTAGGGATGTCAACTGCTGAGCATAGGCTTCCTCCATGGATTTCCACCTCGAACGCTCCTTAGCCGCCTGCATCCAACTACTTTGAGGGAATCAGACCAGACGTCTATCACATGCGTAGCGTCATTGTATCGTGTGCACCAACAAGCTAATTTCTATTGAAAATTTAATATAATAGTGTGACGTTGCGCGATGTTTAATTTTGCTTTGCGTTGGTTTTTGGCGAACTCGACATGATACACTTTCGATAGATTTTCGTGTTCAGGGCACAGTCAGTTACTTCGGCACAATGACTACGAGCATTTTCCAAAGATTTCACTTTTCATACTTATCTTAGCTCTTCGGCTTAGTAAAGCTTCTAGTGTGGAATGTGTTATTAAATCAGACATGGCGCTTTGAACGACAGCTAATGAGAAAAATACACCTTTAAAAAGTTAACAATTAAATAAAGGAATTTTTGCTAGCTAGACGATACAAGCGTCCAGAGATTATGGTAGTTTACCATCGGACGGGTCGTTTGCTAGTTTGCTACTTGGGAAATCATCGAAATCAGAACTTTCCGAGTTTACATATTAACACTAAACATACCATAACCGGGTCAAATGACCCATTTTGAACTTTGCATTGTAAATGCACGTATCATCTTATTGCTTTTGCACATTTGACTTCATGACTTTTTCTTACTAATTAATATACAGTTATACTATTTATTTCCCTTCCTAACAACCATATTTCATACATTCAAGCAGGAAACATAAAGTCACATTAGACCCGCTATGGTATAAAATAGGTACCTAGTAAGTGTTGGTATGATTAGTGTTAATGCTCATGACTACACGTTAGTACGATAGGTAAGTAATTGTAGTGCAGGTTACAGGTCGAATTCGACTTAACTTTGCTAATAAATATCAATTTTGTCAACAGTTTCGTGGATTCCAACTGCTTGATGCTGCAAGACTTTACAAACAAGGATTTCCAGAGCACATGCCGCTCTCGGAATTCGCAAGAAGGTTAGTACTTCTAATTTTAATATTTAAAAAAAAGACTACGACATTACTTCCCCCTATTACTTTGAAGGACTTTCTTAAACTCCATTTTGTGGTACCCAGTTATGTTACCCTACCTCTGTATGATGTATTTGCCTCAAATCTTCTGATATAACTTCATAATTGAACCAGGATAAAATGTATCCTACGAAACACACCCAGAACTTATTCAACATAATATATGCAAAATTTCATCCAAATTAGTTAACCCGCGTTTGAGTGTGGGCAATTATAATTTGGGTGTTTTCATGGCTAGAGTGAATAGGCTCTTAATAAACTAGTGCGCCTCAACATCAATGATTGCATCACTGCTTACCATCAGGTGGGATCGCAGTGAAGCACTTAGTTTATATTATTAAAATAAAAAATAATGTGTGATTATGAAACACATAATCATCTAAAAATTCGATTTGTACTAATTTTAAATCAAAATTAGACCTTCGAAGCCCTGTTCAAAATTCTCCAATTGCTAATTAGGTACCGACTCCTCGCAACATCAGAAAGCGATGACTCGGAGACCCAGACCACGCTGTCGGATCGGCAGATAGTTGACGATATGCTCCTCGCTTTGGACCTGGACGTGACCAGCTACAGACTCGGCTTGACTCAGGTTAGTGGAAATAGTCATTATGATATTTACCCCTTATTGTGTTTTTTTACAGGTATTTTATATAAATAAATTACGGATTACTTTTGTCAATTACCGTCCATAGTTTGAAATTTATTTATTATTTGTGATTGTTACTATAAACCTTTAGTTCCCAAAGTGGTCCAGCTGGACCCCCAGGGGTCCACGGGAGACTCGAAAGCGGTCTACGTTTAATCCATAGTTAGATCTAATCTTCACATTTTTTGTCGAGTTTTAGGGAATATGGTACAGTAATTATGTACCTCGTTTCTTTTTATAAACTTTTTTCGTATGTCACTTTTCCCATTGTCACAAATAAATTGGTTTCTTTCTTTCTTTCAAAATTTTGAAAGTGGTCTGAAGTCAGAAAAAACCTGGGAACCTCTGCTCTATGCTAGAGAAATCCCTTTTTTACTTTTAACTTTTATCTCTGTAGCATCTTTTTTAGTCTTAGTTATGTGTATCATTTGTTGGTGATCCTTAATAAATAAATCCCTATTGACGTTTAGGTATATTGTAGAAAAAAATACCTTTTTGATCAGGTACATTTTTATATTATATATAATAAAGTTATTTGAAACCTGATTTAACATTACGATGGCGCATAATGATTTTGGACATTTTATATCAAACATTCGTTGGATCTGGAATGATTTGCTTTTATTAGTGGTAAGTATTTCTCATGTTATAAACATAATTATCAAAGCTTTAAAACCTGTATCGGCATTTTCGGAATCATGTTTTATTGTCGTTTTATTGCTTCGGTGGCATGAATCTTTCGTTTCGATCTATTCTTAAAGCAAGCAAGGTACGTTACCGAGTAACAAATGGTAACCTATAGCCCGATGTAGGCAATGTGCCGGAGAAATGGCGTCAATGATCCACCACAAGTCAGACGGGAACTTAATCCACACAGAGTCAGTATAGAAGACTGTTGTGAGGCGTGAAGTTTATTTGTATTAGGTATCTATTATTAGGTATTATCCGTTTTATATGTATCAGTGCATATATCGAAAATCTATAAATATATAACATTCCTAGAGAATGTTAGGTAGGCATTAAATAATAATTGACAATTAATTTTACAGTAGCTGTACCCTGCGATATCACCTGCGTTCCCGAGCGATGCTGTGTTAATCTAGGTTACAAAGTATAAATGTGCCAAGTTTCATGCAAATTCGTCCAGTAAGTAGGTTCTTTTGGCGCGATAGAGTCTCAAACATCATCCTCACATACTTTCGCAATAGGTATGTGTCCTGACATATCAAATCAGCAACTCTTTATGAAATGTCAAAACGATTGAATGTATGGAGTTTTGTATGAAATAGCAAGTTGTGACGTCATAATTGTACAGCATCAAATAACATACTCTTTGTGATTAGATCGGTACTTAAAAATCACATTAATGATTTAATTTTGATCATATTTGGTCCTGTCGTATATTTTTGGATGTTCAATACACTGGTTAGTGTTTGATCATTTATCTTTAATGAAGGACAGTTCCCAATTATAATATTGGTAAGACTAAGCTTAAATCGGCTCGAAATTTTATACAATTTCTAGCTTCCATTCATTTTCAGTAACTCACTTTAAGTACATTTATAAAAAAATTCACAGATGTTTGGTTCTTCATTCGAAGCAGTTTGTTTCATATTTTAATAGGAATGAAGCCTCTATGCTATCATGCGTGGAATCGGTAGGTATGACTAAATATAGATCTAGTCATATCTACCGATGCCACGCGATTATAGCAATTATAGTCATGTTTATAAATCTGCCAACAACCGCAATCTTATTATATTACGAAACATTATGTATTCAAAATGTACATAATAAGTTACTTTTACTTCTGGTGTTACATCATATTACCTATGTAGTGTAATTTATATAAAGGGCTACGGTTAAGATGTTTATTTGTTTATAGACTGTAAACACATTAAAATGTATAAGTAGGCTACAAGATAGGTGCACCATGACTTGCATCTAATGTGTATATGTAACTACTAGCCGACCCCCGCGGTTTCACTCGCGTTTATCGATATCATGTATAGTCTATAACCGAAAAATTTCGCGAAGAATGATGGCAGTCCCACCCCGATACATTCAGTAGTTTTGAGGTGATGGTGTGTCAAAGGAACCCTATTTTGCTTATATATAACGTGTTACAAAATACCCCGTAATAATATAATTAATTATAAATGCCAACAACCCTAGTAAGCTGTCGTGTCAGGGAACCAGATTATTTAACAGAAAGGCCTACGTACCTTATAATTGTATACTATAATAGTTTTTCTATTTTTCATTCATAAAAATCAGTTTTTCTTTATTTTTTTGGGGCTTGTTATACAGCGTTACTACGCTTCTTAAATATTGTGAATGGACTCGTTATAAGGCCCGATTTACCCTCCTTTCGGCTTTACGGGTAGTTTTGTAACATTCTAAATTCATTTCATAACTACACTTCTCACAAAAATTAAGGGAGCAGAAAAAAAATCCAAATTTTTGGGGGATTTTCAACAGGCTGTAACTTATACAAAAATGGTCGTACAGCAAAAAAAAAAAAAGCAAATTGTAGCTCTAAGTGTTTAGTTTTCGGATCTGAGTTTGAAAATTTTTTTCGGTTTTTTTTTTAATCTACGGACGTGGAAAAATTTTTTTCGACTCAACCTCCATATGGACCGGATAGCTTGTTTATTCAGCTTTAATTTCGTTTTTTTAAAATCTCGATACGAGCATTTCTCGCTGAGATATCGATGTTTGAATGGAAAAAGATCATTTTGTCTTTGATTACCAATATCTCAGCAACCAATGATCGCACAGAAATTTTGAGGTTTTTCGAGGTTGCCAATGCACTCCTGAAAAGGTCTATAGGCGGCGGTGACCACTTAGCATCAGTTTGACTGTGTGTCGGCCTTGATAACATACAAATCCTACTATCATCCTAATAAAATTATAACTGCGAATGTTTGTATGTATGGATGTTTGTTACTCTTTCACGCAAAATCTACGAAACTGATTTAGATGTAACTTGGCACATAGATAGAGCATATCCTGGAATAATTTATGGGCTATTTTTCCGGGAAAACATGACATCCCTCGGGAACGCGAGTAACACGGTCATAGTTTCTCAAAGGTAGATTTGCCGAAAATAACCTACTGCTATTTACTACTGAAAATTGCATTAAAATGGGGCGATTTTTATGGTAGTTTATTTACTTATAGAATCTGAGCCTACGGTCGTGACACATTGGTGACTGTGGCTATATGCCTGACACGGTCTTGTAAGTGTTAAATTCCACAAGCAAAACCGTGACAGAATATGACATTGCTTAGACAAACATGGCCTTAGCAATGTTTATTTATTTTTATAATGGTTTTCCTACATTGAACTTGCGGCACGCTATGATGGCCGTTTTGACGTTTAACCATGACAAAGAAAAATAACCTTTATTCTTTCAAACATAAGGTGCATCTATTGATCCAACAGCTAATTGTATGATGATGGAAATCAACCTTATTCCAAAGCAATACAGTTTCTTTTCCTATGACAATCGGAAATGTCCAAACGGCTGTCCTAGCGTGCCGGTAGTATAAGTACTATTTTAATTCGAATGCAACCTATAGACGATACTCTCACTCTAATAAATATAACATTAGCGTGTTAATCTGAACTAGGACACGGACTGACCACAAGCGTAAAATTCGCCATAAATATGAATAAATGTCTTTTAAAACATAAAATAAAAAACACAGGATTGCGACATAACGCGTTACATCAAAAAGTAATAAATAAAAGTGTCATTACTATGCCTTCGAACGTAATGCATAGGAAAGTATACCTTAATTACAATTTAATACTCCAAATGTTACGGCTACTTACTCTCACTTGCTTTGTACCAGGGGCTCGATTCTGTATGGAAAATGACACTAACTCGAGGATGTTTCGTCGCTGCCTCCGTGCTCTGTCTCTTTCACTAACTACGCTAATAATACTAATCACGTGAAAGATAAGCTCTCCGAGGCCTCCGTAGAGCGGTTAGCCGACGAAGTTTGTATTAGCTGAATAAGGCGGCAGTAGTGTAATGTAGTCTAATGTTCAAAAATAGAGTAGTAAAGATCATTAGACATATTATAATCCTTTTAGAAAGTGACATTATTTGTAGTTTAGAGTCTTCAGGCCTCCTGCCTTTACCGAATGATAAATGTTGCCTGCAATAATAAGAAAATAAATGTGTTTTTTTTTCTGACGGGATTGCGATTGACCTCAATCTCACCTGATGGTAAGTGAAGGTGAGGCTGAAGATGGAGCTCGCTTTCCAGTTAGTAGCCTATTCAATATTTTCTTGCATTACTAGCTGTCTCCCGCGGTTCCATCCGCGTTTATCGATATCATATATAGCCTATTTTTCATATTTTCATTTTTCTATTACTATCTACGAAAAATTCTGCGTTGAATGGAAGCAGTCCCATCCGTCAGCATATAATATCTACCACGGTTTCACCTGCGTTTATCTATAACAAAGAAGGAGGAGTATTTCCTCATTTACACCATTTACAATTTCTCGAATTTCAGTATTGTTTTGTCAGAAAATTGTCTACAAAGATGTCGGTCCACCTGAAAAGATTCACAACCTAGAGTCGTAATAATACATAGACACACACTATCTGCGCATAAGTATTTGTCTTTCCGCTTCAGACAGAAAAGGTTCCGTTAAGATTACGACATATCTATAGGCTTATATATAATCTGTAGCCGATCAAGTTGTCGTGCATATATTATTGCATAACTTGAACTGGATGAAAGTAAAAACGTGAAGAGAAACGGGGTCATGTTTTTATTACTCTTAATATTGTTTATACTTGTTTATCCTCCCTCAAGGAGGTCTATTCTAAGGAGGTCGAGGAAGAGGGTGTCAAAGCAATATTAAAAACTAGCTGTCCCTCGCGGTTTTAACCGCATTCCCAAGGGATATCACATTTTCCCGGAATAAAAAGTAGCCTATATGTTATTCCAAGATTTGCTCTTTGTGCCAAGTTTCATCCAGATCCGTTTAGAAGTTTTTGCGTGAAAGAGTAACAAACATACTTACATACAAATCTTTCCTCTTTCTAATATTAGTATAGATATTGATAAAAAGAATATGAATAAATTACGATGACTTCAAAGTTGCAGTGTTTTCGCCGTCGAAGAAGTAGGTCGCGTTGAATAATATTAAGTGTCAATTATTTGCAAGTCATGCCAAAAGCTGCAGTACAAATTAAAAAAATATTTATGAGAGTCTGTAAACGTTTCGAGTATTAATTTATACTAATAAATAAAGCTGAAAAGTTTGTTTGTTTGGTTGAACGCGCTAATCTAAGAAACTACTGGTTCGAATCGAAAAATGATTGTGTTGAACAGTTCATTTATCGAGGAAGGTTTTAGGCTATATAACATCACGCTACGACCCATAGGAGCAGAGGATCAATGAAAAATGTGGCAAAAACGGAAGAAAAACAGTATGATATAATTATTATGATCATCATCATCATCAGCCTATCTCCCTCCACTGCTGGACATAGACCTCACCTATGGCACGCCACTGAGCTCGATCTTCAGCTCTTTGTTTCCAACCGCTGCCAGCCAGCTTGCGTATATCATCGCTCCATCTAGCTGGAGGGCGCCCTACACTGCGTTTACCGAGCCGTGGTCTCCACTCTAGAACACGTCTACCCCAACGGTTATCGGTTCTACGGCAGATGTGACCAGCCCACTGCAACTTCAGCTGTGTTTATTATGATAGTCTATACTATTAAACTAATACTATTATAAAGAGGAAAGCTTTGTATGTCGGTACTCAATATGTTTGTTACTCTTTCACGCAAAAACTACTAAACGGATATGGATGAAACTTGGCACATAGATAGATCATATCCTGGAAAAACATATAGGCTACTTTTATCCCGGGAAAATTTTACTTCCATCCCTCGGGAAAAACTTCCATTCCTCGCGGGTAAAACCGCGGGGGACAGCTAGTATTACATAAATCAACATTTATTAATATAAATTAAACTAACAAACGAATTCAGGATATTTATTAACTAATGCTGATAATGACCTTAAGACTTATAGATATACATATATGTATAAATATATATCTGCCTAACCTACTTTT
The DNA here is from genome assembly GCA_907165245.1 of Habrosyne pyritoides. Classification (NCBI taxonomy): domain Eukaryota; kingdom Metazoa; phylum Arthropoda; class Insecta; order Lepidoptera; family Drepanidae; genus Habrosyne; species Habrosyne pyritoides. The sequence goes on from OU015606.1 coordinate 4,225,417, forward strand.
TAAATCCACTCTTGTTATTCAAATTACTTGACAACCTACAATTACTATTCTATATCCGAAACAAAACAAACGCTCCAAGTGAAAGCATTGACGCGTCTATTATATAACGTATCTATTGTAGCGAGAACGAGGTGTTTTGATACTTGAGGAAGTGAGTCACATAAATTATGAATAATGCCATTAATTGCGAAAAATATGCGTCATATACTCTCACTTGCGTGAGTTAATGTGTAATGATTATAAATCATTTTTTATCATTAATTATTGCGTAAGAATTAAAAGTAAACAATTTATGAGACCAAAGACACTTACCTGTACAGTTACTTTGTTTATGAATTATATAAAAAAATAGATTAAAACAAGATTTTAATTGAGATTCTTAAATTTATGAAAGTTCTGGGATTAAAAATTTTAAAATTAGGTGTCTAGATTTCACTTCAGGTTAATTAATTGCTTCACAATGGTAATGTTATATGTTATTTGCTCCAGTTTTTTAATCGTCCTATTGTGTTGATGCTGTTTGTATTTCTGTTAAAATTTTGAAAGTGGGTTATTTTCAGTGTTATTTCTAGGGATTTACTTTATCTGTTAGTGTTCAACTAAGGCAAATTTTTTGAAGAATATTTTTTACAGTACAGAATAAATGTTTTAGAATCTTAACAAAAAAAAATGACAAATCAAAATCTTTTATCAATTAAATTACTACTTCCAATAAGCCACAAGTATCAAAATCTCTCAATCCCAGTATAGTACATGTTATTTAATTTTAGACCTCTGAGTTTGAGATCTTTGAGTACGCCTTTAAAAAAATATTTACGTAATAATTCGTAACGAGGCTTGCATCATCGTCTTACTTCGGCAATGTTCGGAATTGGCTCTCTGTGTCGAGTTCCGACCTTCTTTCGGAACCTGTGCGGTCGGATGTATTACTTAACCCCAATTCACCATGCGCTTACACATAATATGGGAAGTAAAGACAATATTGTTATGTAAGGAGATTATATGTTGCGGTATTTTCTTGTATGTTGAGTAACGCTTCTTTTGCGGTGGTGCAAGCTTCGGTGCATGCTTGGTTGAGGAGAAAAAGGTGTATTTTAATATCACCTACATCATTTTCAATAATTGACGGGGTTGTAATAAATGTTCAATCAACTAAAAGTCTTTATGGCATTACTAACAAAATATGAGTGCAAAAAAATTAAATAAAATTGTCATTATAGTATTATAGACTTCTTTAAATCCTCGTGAAATCGTAAGTTGGCAGCTAAAATATTAGAAGTATTAAGTACATGGGCGACCGGCGTTTTGTTTTGTAAAATCATCCAAATCGTTAGAGCCGTTTCCGAGCCCAATATTTAAATTGGTTATTTTTCTTATGTTCGAAAATAGTATCGATATAAGATATTTAGACTATACGTTACTACTATATACTATAAATACTTTAGACATACTTTGAGTTTTACCAATAAATCAGATTCATACTTTATGCTTAAATCCTTCTATTGCAATTTGAGATGATTTAAAAAATACTCGTATTTATCTAGCTTCCACCAGCAATATTTTTCGCGTTCCCAATAGATCTTATAATTCCCCGGTCAATGTATCCGAAGAGTAGAACATTGTAGTAGCTAATAAAGGCTATTCATATTTTATATGCAGTAGTTACCAGAACATAATTTATCAGTATGCCAAAATTTTATCTTCATCCTTCAGTAATTCATGCTTGATAGTCAAACAAACTTTCACATTTACATTATAAGTAGGACAAATTATATATATAACCGATAGAACACTAAACATCAGGGGCTCGATTCTGTAAGGAAAATGACAATAACTCGAGGATGTTTCGTCGCGGCCCCTATGCTCTGTCTCTTTCGCTAACTACGCTAATACTAGTAATCACGTGAGAGATAAGTATTTTCTGATTTTTAATCTATTTAAATCGGATGAGTAATTTCTGAGATCTCCTGCATCCAAAATTACATTACCTCTTTATAATATTATTAGCTGTGCACCGCGGTTTCACCCGCGTTTATCAATATCATATCTTATATATATTAGCCTATAACCATTTACAAAAAATTCCGCGTCGAATGGTAGCAGTCCCATCCCCATATGTTCAGTAGTTTTGAGGTGATGGTGCGTCAAAGGAACCCTATTTTACCCTCATACATAAGATAGCTGGCCCCCGCAGTTTGCATGTCACTTCACGGGAAAAAAAGTAGCAAATATGTCATTCCAAGATATGCTCTATATATGTGTCAAGTTTCATCCAATTCTATCCATTAGTTTCTGCGTGAAAGATTAACAAACATACATGCAAACATTCACATTTATAATATTAATAGGATATAGATGAATTAAATAAGATAATTACTTTTTAGCTAGCCCGTCGGTAACAATAAAACATTTATCACAGTTTAAATAATTACAAAAACAACGATAGGTTACAGATTTCGAAATGACAAATAATAACACTCATAAAAAATAATATCATAACTGAACAAACTAGATTGTAGGAAAAAATAGATGTAGTAAAAGTAGAACGCTGTAATGATACCACGTCTACGTCTGGGTGTCTGGGTGTCTGGGTCGCTCCGAACCGGGACATGCTCGATACAGTCTAGCGAGCGCAGGCGCATACGATTACACCCACCTACGCTTGCATATTGCAGCTGCGCATTTATTATACAAGTGAAAACTAAGCACCGTTGTCATTTGTAATTAGATGAAACGAAGAACCCACACTAGGAATACAAACATTTACATCTATAGGACTTGTCTAGTAGAATGATTTAGGTAATTTTCTAAAGGTTTTTTCTACCGCGTGTGAAAAGCACACATGTATTTTTATCTTTGCATTTCTTAAGCCAATAAAATACCCGTTTTGAAATAGGAGATTTAACGACGCTGGTAAAATTTCTATTTACACGTAAACCTTGACAGAAAGGGCTCGTGGCTTAACTATATTTCGACAGAAATCTCATATATATTTATAAGTTATGTTTTTTTTAAGTATGTGTACTGCTACATAAATATGACCAAAAACAGTTGGATCTTGGAAAACTTATGATATTTATGGTAATATATTTTTTTTTAATACAAGTGAACGCATTTTTTTGATGCGATAACTAGTTTAATGTTCTGGTAAGTTTTAGATCAGATAGCAGTGTGTTAGGTATGTCTCAGATTATTATTATTACTAACAAATAAACTGCCGTGTAAAAGGAAAGCTTACAGCAAAGAATTCCATCATTCAGTGTCAGACGGATTGCCAAATACTTTGAGTGAAAATTATTATAAGAATTCAGAATGATACGATCTTATTGCAATTAAAATGCACCAAATATTTCTATATTTACAATTCCAATACGTAAGTTTTATATACATATAGCACTCCAACGCGTCTTCACTCGCGTTCCCGCGTATAGCCTATGTTTTATTCCAGACTATAATATATCTCTATGCCAAATTTCATCCAGATCCGTTCAGACGTTCTGGCGTGATCGGATCGGTAGAAATTGTATCAAATTTGGTCCACCCGTTTCAGTTTCAGAGTCTATAAAGAACATACATACACACATCGAGTTTAAACATACTTTATTACTACGAATTTAAATGAAATGCAGCACCCAGAACCGATATGTACTGGATTAACAGGACATTTAGGACGCCTGGCTTATGCCACCGCTGTAAAAAAACAAACAGGTATCAAAAAAAAGCTGCAGCTAGATTTCTTTTAAACTTGTTTTTGAGTAAATGATAGGTAGAACCGTGGTACGGTCAGCAACATAAGTGGCTGAAATGATCGAAATTTACAAAACACCTGTTTTATCTCATGACGACGTTAGGGAGTTCCTTTGAAGTAGTCTCCTGACTGCCTATCGCCCTCAAGTTGAAAATCGGTTGCTAAGCAACTGTCGGTGTGTTCCGACAACTGCTCTTGACAGCCAGTTTTCTTCTAGGCTTTATGTGCTTATCACCTTCTATCACATCATCACAAACTATGGTGGGAGATAGTGATCAAATAACCTACAAAGTAAAGATAAATCTTTGCATATCCTACTAATATTATAAATGTGAAAGTTTGTATGTATGGATGTTTGTTACTCTTTCACGCAAAAACTACTAAACGGATTAAGATGCAACTTAGCACTTAGATAGAACATATCCTGAAATTACACTTAGGCTACTCTTTGTCCCGGGAAAACGTGACATCCCTCAGGAACGCGGGTAAAACCGCGGGGGACAGTCAGTTGTGAATATTTTTAATGTACAGGTGTTTTGTACATTTGGATCTGTTCAGCTACTGATGTTGCTGTCTGTACCTACTACCCGCCGCGTAGAAAGCACTATTTTTTACCAACTTATGTTAGAACCAATTATTAATATAATACGTGAGTAAAATTTTCAAGAGCTTATCTGGGGTCCTATGGGGTCACTGGATAATTTAGAGAAACTTCTAGACATAAAACTTTGTAGGTATCTTGGTAAGAGTGTGTTGCTGGATGCTTATACTAATAATATTATAAATGCAAAAGTATGTATGCATGTTTGTTACTCTTTCACGCAAAAACTACCAAATGGATTTGGATGGAACTGGGCACATATATAGAAAATGCCCTGGGATACCTTTTGTGTCGGGGAAACGTTACATCCTTCATGGACGCGGGTGAAACCGCGAAGGACAACTAGTCTATACTAATATTATAAAGAGGAAAGAATTGTATTTAAGTATGTTTGTTACTCTTTCACGAAAAAACTACTGAACGGATATAGATGAAACTTGGCACATAGATAGAGCGTATCCTGGAATAACATATACGTTACTTTTAATCCCGGGAAAATGTTACAACCCTCGGGAACGCGGGTGAAACCGCGGGGGACAGCTATCTTTAATAAAATTATAATGATGCAACTTTGGATGTACACTTCGATAGCAATAATTCTTTCAGTGATAGAAAACTACACTTTTCTCGAGTAATATAGGCTATGTGATGATCCCGGGATATATAAGATCTCTCGAGAACGCGGGTAAAGACACGGGACGGTTGCTAGCAAGAGAATAAATGGCTTTAAATAATTATTTTATGTTAATAGGCTTTTAGGCTTGATGAATTGTTGAATGAGCGTACATCAAGCTGTATGCAAAGATATTACGTTGGTTTTACTTTACTGTTTTGTACAGTTTATGAAGAATACTTGATCATTTATCTTTAAAAACATATTCACAGACAAATATCAATAAAACAAGATATCTGCTTTCTGAACAAGAAAGTTATTACAGACAGCAGTTTTATAATTCATGCGTGTAATAGTGTAAAAATACCACTAAAATTTATTTAATATTTGTTTACCTCAAAAATACAACGTGTTACAAAATACCCCGTAAGAATATAATTTTTCGTTCATAAAAATCAGAGTTTCTATTTTTTTGGGGTGTTATTCAGCGTTACTACGGTTCTTAAATATTGTGAATGGACTCGTTATAAGGCCCCATTTTACATCCTTTTGGCTTTACGGGAAGTTTTGTATACACCCTGTATATTCGTACACCAATATCAATAAAAAAGAGGCATTTACTTTCTGAACAAGAAATAGATAATAGTAACAGACAGATTGTATAATTCATGCGTGTAATACTTTAAAATTCAAAATAGTAAGACCTACTAATTTCGCAAATTTTAGTTTACTTTCACCGGGGAATTGGTAAAATCGCCTCCGCACGCTATAAAGTTGAGGAAACAAATTAAATAAACGAGAGATATAATTGAAATAATTTAACATAACACGTCTAATTTCGCCTAAATTCTTGTTAATGTTTTTGTGCACGCATATCTCTGGATGCTGTCACATTTGAAGCTACCATATTGTCAGGGGCTTGATTCTGTATGGAAAATTACACTAACTCGAGGATGTTTCGTCGCGGCCTCCGTGCTCTGTCTCTTTCGCTATCTACGTTAATACTACTAATCACGTGAGAGATAAGCTCTCCGAAGCCTCCGTGAACGCGCCGACGAAGTTTGTATTAGCTGAATAAGGGGGCTTAGTAGAGATCCAAAACCCCGTAATGATATCTAATAATGTCAAAGGAAAATCATCTTTATAGCTGATCAAATATGGTTCATCTATTCATCAAATGGTTAATTGTATGATAACGTCGGAGAGTTTATCAGTATCATTAAAAACAATGATACTTCAAACTGTAAAATTATGACTTCAGATTATTTTATATCCTAAATAAATATGGGTGTGTGACACATTTGTATAGAGAATCGTAACAATATTTGTTTTGAGGTTAGGAAAGTTTGTTAGGCACTATGTGTGTTAAGGAGTCTCTATGTTGTGTGATTTTATATTGTTAAATATTCATGGGAATCAATAAAGTTTGGAATACCGTAAGCGTAGCTAACTAAAAATATCTATCGTAAAGAAATTTATTTTTTATCTCCTGCTATGGTAGTAGATAATGTTACATTCCAGTGTTTCTCAAGAACTGATCTTTTGTTATATTCTGGTAGAAATTATTTACATTAGGTAGTTAACAAAATACAAACAAAGTACTTTTTTAAAATATACAATATTAAATTCTGTATTCAAAAAAATTCAAAATTCAAAACCATTTATTCAGTGTAGGCCTTCGGAGGGCACTTATGAAGGTCAAATTTAAAGTTACTGAAGCTACAATTATTATCACCCTACTCATATTAGAAAAAGAAATGTTTGTTAGGATGGATGTATGTATGTTTGTTACTCTGTCACCCAAAAGATATCGAATGGATTTGGATGAAACTTGGCACGTAGCAGCAGGAAACCCTAGAGTTCTTGATATCTTTCAAAACGCGGGTGAAACGGCGGGAGACAGCTAGTTGGTCATAATTAACAGTACTTCACAATCCAATAGCGTGTCCTAAAGAAAACTTATAATTATTATTACTAAAGGAAAACAGAACCATATTTATTACTAGCTGTCCCCCGCGGTTTTACCGGCGTACCAGAGGTATGTAAAATTTTCCCGGCACAATAAGCATCCTATGTGTTATTCCTGGGCATTTTCTAAATATGTGCCAAGTTTCATCCAAATCCGTTTGGTAGTTCTTGCGTGAAAGAGGAACAAACATCCATACATACAAACTCGCATTTACCTATAATTTTAGTAGACATACGATAATAGTAAGAAAAGTTTTAGAAGCTACGCTGACGTAATTCAAGAAAACAATTTAACGTTATTACGAAGCGTTGAAAATCAGTTCGAACACGTTATCTGACGAACAATAGCTGCTAGTAAAAGGAAATAGCAAATTCGGCACCATAATAAAACCAATAGAAAAAATGGTGACAAAAAACTGAAGTAAAAAACTTATGTAATCTAGAGAAATGGTTCTAGGGTTGCTTCTTTCTATTAATAGAGATAATAACGATAGTTAGTGATGTAGATTTGCGACAACAGTTTCTTTTTTTCGTGATTTTGTGGTATTTTAAATCTCAGAATTGTGTATTATATTCTAATATTATAAACGCGAAAGTTTGTATGTATGGATGTTTGTTCCTCTTTCACGCAAAAGCTACCCACCGGATTTGAATTAATCTTGGCACATAGACAGAGCATATATTGAAATAACATATACGCTACTTTTTATCCCGGGAAAATGTTACATCCCTCGGGAACGCGGGTGAAACCGCGGGGGACAGTAACATTATAAGACAGTAAATTACTTGATATTTTTTGTGACAACCCTAAGCAAGCTTCTTTCGGCCAATCGTGTGACAAACTAACGTAAAGTTTCAGCACAAGTTTGTCTTTTACCATTACGCCTGAGGGTTATATTCAAATTAACTTATAAAATTTGAAAGTAACTGCGCATGATGTACATTAAGATGTAAAATGGAGGCGTTTTGCAATAAATAGTAATTAGTTTTTTATGTTATACTCTAACCCGAAATACGCAGTGTAATGATATTCGCGTGCAATTTATTTCTAGCTGTCTGCGGTTTCACCCGCGTTCCCGAGGGATGTAACATTTTCCCGGTAGAAAAAGTATCCTATGTGTTATTCCAAGGCATTTTCTATACGTGTTACAAAATACCCCGTAAAAATATAATTCATTATCAAAGCCAACAACCCTAATAAGCTGTAGATAGAAGAAAGGCCTACGCACCTATTTTACCTAATAATTGTCTGCTTTAATAGTTTTTCTATTTTTCATTTATAAAAATCTGCATTTTTATTTTGTTGCGGTACGTTATACAGCGTTACTGCGGTTCTTAAATATTGTGAATGGACTCGTTATAAGGCCCCATTTAACCTCCTTTCGGTTTTGCGGGTAGTTTTGTAACCAAGCTTCATCCAAATCCGTTTGGTAGATTTTGCGTGAAAGAGTAACAAACATCCATACATACAAATTTTCGCATTTATTATATTAGTAGGATATTAAAATAAGGCCTAACCTCTTTTAAAGTGAACAAAGCTCTGACTCCGTATAGTTTAAGGCTCAGTTAGATTTGTTAGAATGTGAAAGCAAACGGAAAGTACACTGCTAATGCCTTCAGTTTATATAGACATTTAGCAAAGTTTAAAGAGACGGAGGTTTTGTGAGATCCTTTTTAACCGACTTCAAGAAAAGAGGAGTTTCTCAATTCGACGGTTATTTAATTTTTTTTAGTATGTTTATTACCTCAGAACTGTCTACTGGGTGAACCGTTGATTATTCTTTTTATTTGAATGCTGGTGCTATCCCTGTAGTCCCATTCCAATTTGGTCCAGATAAAGGGATGTCCATGGGAAAACCATATAAGTTTATTTGATAACCATAGGAAAATCATATAAGTCTCAATGATAGCACAGTTACATCGGCTTATGCTCCATCGCGGTACCAGATCAAAAGCCAGTTTAACTAGGTAAAGATCTAGCTTTCCAGACAATAGAAAGTATACAATGTTAGAATATAAATCAAAACGGAAACCGCAGTAATTATAGTGGTGTTGCTACGTTAAAAGTATTATTAAAGTATTTTATTATTAGAGGTTTCAATGTTAGGGCGGTCGTTGAAGTCTTTTATGTGGCATTGATTTGGTTTCGATGATTTGGGGGTCGAGGGGGGGGGGGGGGGGGGGGGGGGGATTTATTGTTAAAGTAAGCTAAAATTTGCCAAACGTTTTGCATTTGGTTTGTTTGTTTATTTCTGTTTTTATTTTCGTGAGGTAATCATTAGTACGTTGATAGGGTACTTTGTAGTACCCCCCCCTGATTGGGTACTTTTTAGTACCCGCCGGATTGATGTGATATGTCTTTGGCCACCTTTGGTCTGGTCATTACTCACCAAAGTAAGGTCGTGATAAAAAGTAAGCTTACAATGTTAATATTAATTATGAAAATGCCAGTCAAAACATATCGGTAAGATCATATTGGAGAAAATATAAGAAAATAAATTATTCGCTGTTAATTAATAAACGATACTTCGAATAATAAATTCTCTCACTATAAAGCTGGAAAGCCGAGCTTTCGAGTACAGCCTCTCCATTGAAAACATGTCTGCGACTGTTGATTTACTACTCCTTTAGTTGTAAAGCCTTAAGGGACAGAGGGCAGTTCCAACCACGATTGCTTCGACGCTTTCAAGAACTCGGTGACCTTAAACATTTAAAAGCTATGCTGACGTTCGATGAAGATTTATGATAAAAGCAGCATTTTTTAAGCCATACTCCTTGGTTATTTGATTCCAAATCGTTATTGTATTTTTTTAAATATCGAACTTTGATAACACTGGTATTATAATTGTTTTTATTGAATTATTTTTAATGTCTATGTCTAACGCAATATAGTAATAAGTCGTAGACGCTTATTCCTGACAATAATTAAAAAGAAAACACGGTTACCCTAAAAAGGATAAATATTTATATGATCAAAAAATTGCGTAAGAAATCTAAACTTTATCTTCATCAGTATTAAAACCCTTTCACAGTGGCACACATTTTACTTCAACAACATTATGTTGGACGAGATTTAGAACATATCCATTTTCCCAAGCGGCTATTGTCGTAAATTTTCCCAAAAGAAAGCATAATGGCCGACAAGTGACCCTTTGACGACCACTGGGGGTCAGTCCGGCCTATCACAGCATCTACACTAAGTTTACGACAAAAATATATGGCACAGAGTGTATAAATAAACGCTGTGAGTATGTTTGATGGCCATCGACATGTAAAAGACTAGATTCACGATTTACATACTGTTTACCGCCTGGTGTAACAATGTTTATGTTTATAATTGTTGCGAGCGCAACTCATTTGAAAAAAGATATATAATTGTATAAAAAATATATAATATATATAATATTATTTTCATATTCGCTAAATAATGGGTAAGCATATTGTCCCAGTGATCTAACTGAATTCAAATTAGTTGACAAGATGAAGAATATTCTTGTCACTCTTTTATTATTATTTTTCTTTTTATTTCACTTAAAAAAATTATTGCAACAAGCCTGTATTGATGTATAGATTTTTTGAAATTTTATTAATATATGAAAATACTATTTGCTATCTCCAAAAATGTTATTAAAACCTTTATAAAACCACGAAGTTTAAGGCTACATAGAAATACACCTTTATTTATATTTAAAAAATAAAACTTTCTGTTCAGGTACATTTAAAAAGCGTATATAACATATTTTACATCAATGGCTTTATGAGATTAGTTGCGAGATCGCTCTGCGTGATGCACGCGAGGGTACTGATGGGTTATCTTTAACTACATCTAGAAACAAAGTAGTACATGCTAAATATACCTTTCTACTGGTGTCTGGGCTTTAAAATAATCGCCAAGCGGAGAATTCAACTGTATGCATTTTTTACTTAAAATTTGTCTAGTTTTTCTTATATCAAACGATTTATTACATGTTTGATTGTTACCTATGTTATGTACTTTGTAAATTAAACAAAAAATTTTAATTATAAAATAGCCAAAATGTCAGATTGGATAATATTTATATAAAATTATTACTGCGCCCTGCAGCTTTGCTCGCTTTCAATCCTGGTTATAAACCATCCTCTTGAATTTACACGCTTTATATTAGCTTCACCTGTATGTATGTATGTAACCGACCCCTTTGAGCTCGATTTTGTCCTACTTTGAACTATCAGATTTAAATCAAACTTTGCACACCTGTCAAAGACCGACAATGCAATAATCCGATCAAAGCATCCGATTATCCTAATTAGATTCGCCAGGATTAATTAATATCTTTCCGCATCCTTTGCATGCGAGTAAGAGAGATAGAGCTAGTGCGCGAACCACGCATGCGTGCAGTTCCAGGCTTACTCTTTCGGGCACTCAAAAAAATTTAAATAAAAAATGAAAAATAAATATGTAATAGTTAAAAAAAACTAAAAAACACTCAAAAAAGCGGGGGTGCTTTTTAAGATATTATCGAAATGATAATCCTTCTCATATCTGTCAATTAAATATTTATAACTATTGACACCATGCACCCCACGCTTTTTTTACAATAAAACATTTGTTTTCTTATTCAAACTATTAATAAATTTATTTAAAAAAACTATTATTATATAAATATATTAAAAGAAATAAAAATGTTACCTTGCTGAGTTTCTTGCCGGTTGTTCCTGTTGAATTTTACTGTACGCAGTGATTTGAATAATATTAATAAAATAAAACTTCACTTTTATCACATGTCACAAAGACATATAAACTTTTTATTGGATAATAATAATATAGCGAGTTACATTTTCAACCTCCAATAGTTCCCAGTTGAAGGCTAACTTCCGAACCCGTGGTAGCTTCAGTAACTACAAATTTGACATTCATAAGTGCCTTCTCGGGCATCAACTGAATAAATGGTTTTGAATTCCCCGTTCATTCATTATTGTCATTAAGTCTACAACGTATTTAAACTAATATCCTGTTTCAAATGTTGCAAAAAGATACTCAAAAAAGTTGCACCGTAGATTATCAGATTATTTCCTTTCACCCGTCTGAACATTAAATTATAATGTATCTAGTATTATATTGTGTCTAGTATTATAGTGGTTAATATTTAGGTATCCTAAAACTTTGAAGACATGGGTTTAGATATTAATAAGCGGTCAAGTGTATGTCAGACCACGCACTATGTGCACTTGTAAATAACTTTTCGGAATATAAAGTAGGTTGTAGCTTCAGTAACTTTAAATTTGACCTTCATAAGTGCCTAACGAGGGCCTAAACTGAATAGGTGGTTTAGAATTTTTTTTTAGTTATTTTTATGAGTTGTTGAAGTTACACTGAAAATTACGGATAATTCGAACACAGCTAAAATCGATTTTCGTCAAGTATTTTTTAATATCTTTTAAAATGACCCATAGTTTTTTGAACTTTAAAAGTGTGTATTTCATAAAGTATTGTCTTAAATAAAAGTATGAAACCTACATCTTATTTTTGAAGAAATATATAAATAAATAATTTTACCAGTACCTAGTTATACATTTCCCATACATACAAGGAAAATTGGGTTCCTTTGACGCTCCATCACTTCAAAACTACTGAACATATCGGGATGGGACTGCTACCTTCAACTCGGAACTTTTCGTAGATGGTTATAGGCTGTATATGATATCGATAAACGCAGGTGAAACCGCATAAGCGATTTTAGATATAACTAGCTGTCCCCCGCGGTTTTACCCGCGTTCCCGTGAGATGTCACATGTATTATACATAAAAACCTTCCTCTTAAATCACTCTATCTATTAAAAAAATGCATCAAAATCCGTTGCATAGTTTTAAAGATTTAACCGTACAAGATTTAAGCGTACAAGATCTAAGCGTACATAGGGATATAGGGACAGAGATAGCGACTTTGTTTTTTACTATGTAGTGATAATCTATTTATACCCAAAACGGATTGTAGCTCTTACTACGGCTTCCTAAAACTAGAATAGTAATAACTGTAGATACAAGATATTAGCATTACAAAGAAATCTGCTTTTAAATTGCTTAAAAACGAAACATTTATGATGATTTTAAATACATAACACAATTTAGACTAGTCAAGATTACTATCAGACTTTCTCACATAAAAGATAATAACCATCGACTAACCTGTTATGTTTTAGTGTTTTTCTGGAGATACATCTTCAGTGTAGAAACAGCTGTATATAAATCAGCAATATAGTCCTTAAAGCTACGGTTATAGAGTTTCTTTTTTAAACGATTCAGTTTTTAGGCGATTCGTTAAATCTAGTAACTTGCATACATTAACTTACATAGTGAACGTTATAATTGCGTTTTTTTTTTTAAACTGAGATAGGTTTTAATATTTAGAGATGCGCTAGCTAGTTTAGGTAAAACTGTAGCATATCTTCTTTTTATACTGAAACTGAATATGTATGATCAATTAATCAGCCTCTTTATTCAGCTAATACAAACTTCGTCGGCGTGCCGCTTCACGGAGGCCTCGGAGAGCTTACCTCTCACTTGATTAGTAGTATTGGCGTAGTCAACAACAGAGACAGAGCATAGAGGCTGCCGGTTCCCGAGTTAGTGTCAATTTCCTTACAGAATCGAGCCCCAATATCAATCATATGACTTTGAACTAGTTGGTACAGTGGAGTAGTTAGTTTTTTCCCCCATAATAGTAGTCAAATTAAGGCCAGCTTCAGGAGTTAGACATTGTGAATGTTACATTTGGTTCTGATATTTTTTATTAAATCTTCTGGTATATAAAATAAGCGGTAAAGTGCAAGTTAGACTCGTACATTAAGGATTCCGTAACACCGTACAATATTTAACAATACTTTGAAGAAAACACGTTTCTTGTATTGTCTCCTTTTAATTTATAACTCCATTTTATTTTTATTATTTACTTGCTGTCCCCCGCGGTTTTACCCACGTTCCCGTGGGATGTCACATGTATTACACATAAAAACCTTCCTCTTCAATCACTATTAAAAAAACAGCATCAAAATCCGCTGCGTAGTTTTAAAGATTTAAGCATACATAGGGATATAGGGATAGAGAAAGCGACTTTGTTTTATACTATGTAGTGATTGTGATATCGGCTATAGTCATGTCAAGCATCTACTTATTACGCTTCATGAGATATAATCCAGTGACAGACAGACAGACGGACAGCATAGTAATAGAATCATGTTGCACCCTTAGGTATATAACCCAAAAAATTAATGTTTGATTGCTTTCTTCAATGATCTTTGGTATGTTGTAGTACCCGACCCAGGAAGGTTTCTGAAGAAAAAAAAAATTGAAAAGAGAAATGTTAGTGTGACTACGCATGTTTGGAACTGATAGTAATTATTAAAAAAGATAAAACTTTCGTCATTGTTGTAGATACGCAATCCGAATCGATTACAATCGACAGTGTTGTCAATAGTTAATCAACTGTCACAATAGATTCGTCTTCGTATCAGAATTCCAATCGATATCAAATCGATATAAAAAATCGATTGATAAGATCGAATATTTGAGTAATCGATTCATTGTTACCATGTAATTATTACGTTATTGAATATGATATTTATGAATGAAGTTGAGATGAGTGGAGAGAATGAATTAAAGAATCAGATTTATTGACCATTGATGTGTCTACTCTTCTTTTTTGTCTTGGTTTTACAGTTTTAGGGTTCAGTAGCAACTATGTCAATATGGTAAAAAAATACACGTCGAATTGATACTTGAAACTTATAACTTGGGGCTCTTCGAGGATAGAGTGAATAGGCTACTAACGAGAAAGCGAGCTCCATTTTCGGCCTCATCTTCACTTACCGTCAGGTGAGATTGAGGTCAATCGCAATCCCGTCATAGACAACGTGTTACAAAATACCCCGTAAAAATACAATTAATTATCAAAGCCAACAACCCTAGTAAGCTATGTCAGGGAACCAGATTATTTAACAGAAAGGCTTACGTACTTATTTTACCTTATAATTGTCTCCTTTTAAAGTTTTACTATTATTTATTCATAAAAATCAGTTTTTCCATTTTTTATTCATAAAAATCAGTTTTTTTTTTTTGGGTAGGTTATACAGGGTTGCTACGGTTCTTAAATATTGTGAATGGATTCGTTTTAACGCGCCATTTAACCTCCTTTCGGCTTTGCGGGTAGTTTTGTAATATCCTGTATAAAAAAAAATTGATGTCGTTTTGAACCCTGCTGGTGAAACTTCAGAACAAGTCTGAAAGTTTTAATACTTGTTTGTCCGCATTCTAAGCTATCTAATTAAAGGTATGAGGTATTTTTTATGACATTCTTAAACTATTGTTTCATATTTTCTAATGTGTCATTGTTTTTGACTTAAGTTGTCGAATATACCAAAATTTAAGGAGATAATTAAGACTGTTTTAGTATTATACAAAAGGCTTTCTACAACATAAACGATTATTATAATGACGACAATGCTTGAGTGTAGCGCTCGCTCCAGCAGGACACATCTTTATGTACTAAATCTTATCTTGAAAAGAGTAATTGCTGAGTTTATTGCCGGCTCAGTAAAAGCAACCTTCCGAACCGGTGTTAGTCTGACCATTCATAAGTCAAGTCCTATTTGAATAAATATTTAATTTCATTACCCGTTCTGACAGCTAATATTGTTATAGAAATATCAATCCTATGGCATTGTGATAAGGTTTATCAGCATCATCATTCAATCACCATTGGATTAATAGGTGAACCTTATCTCAGAAGTAATAATGATGATTTTTCAATGATATTCCCAGTAATGCCCAAATGTATAAAAAAAATTACAAAGCTTTCTTTCATTATTTAAAATAGTTCAGAGGGGTATCTTTTTATCGAGAAATCTTAATATTATAGAATAATATTAAAGAAAAAGAGTGTGAATTTTGTATGTTATCTATTTCACATATTTAACTTTAATTTAATATTTCTTTCACTTATTCCTGTATAGAATAGATTCCTCAAAAACACGAGTACGAGTATAACCGCGGTAAGAAAGCTATTTGTAAATTTGTCAAATGAGGCCTTAGCTTTCTTTACAATATACTTAATCATGGTTTTAACAAAAATAAAGGACATTCATAGGTACCTATGCATAAAAAAAATTATAGCACTTTTGAAAGCTGGCAACAATCTTGTAGGCGTAAACGACTTAATTTATGTCCGAGGATTATATTTATTAAAAGTAATTACAAATTATTTACGATACACGCATTTTAAAATACGAATAGAAGCTATATAGGATATAATCATAATAAAAATTTATTACTTTTAATTTTAACAGTAAGAAATACTCGACTAGACGAAAACGATTTTTAATTTATTGAAATCTACGAAGAAACTCCGTACACGAAATGTAGCGTAACGGTTACTATATGTCGGTATTAATATAGAATTTATCTTTATATTCTTCCTCTACTAAAACTGATGATTGATGATTCTATAAGACAGATATGTCGAGTAACTCGTGCATTTAAGCTTGAGACAAATAAATCGATCGTCAATTTAATATTGACTCTTTCAACTAGCAACCCTGACTCCTTCGGTTCATTTAGTTGGACGTAAATCCTTACTTATATACAATATAACACCGCGACACGAGAATTTTATATTTTAGATATATTATATGTATAGGACATATAATATATCTAAAATATAAAATTCTCGTGACGCGATCTTTGTTATCAAACTCCTCCGAAACGGCTGAACCGATCTGTATGAAGTTTTTTGTGCATCTCGGGTAGGTCAGAGAATCGGGCAACATCTATTTTTCATATCCCTAAAAGATAAAACCCCACCCCTAAATTTTTGTTTTTTATTTTTTGACAGAATTTAAATATGGCAAAAGTGCAAAGCAAGGTTTGCCGGGTCAGCTAGTACCTACTAATATTAAATTATAGATGTGAATGTAAGTTTGTTTGTTACTCTTTCACGCGAAAACTACTTAACCGATCATCATGACACTTTGTGCACATATTCTTGGAGGTATTAGAAGTAACATAGGATACCTTTTGTGACGGGAAAATGTTACATCCCTCGGGAAAGCGGGTGAAACCGCGGGGGACATCTAGTAATTAAATAAATATCCCGGGACATTCTTAACACACGGCCATCTTATCCAACTAAGCAGACCTTGTATTGTGGAGACCAGATAACTGATATACTACAACAGAACAAACATACATGTTCATGCTCACAAATATTTGTCCTGGTGAGAATTGAATCTGTGACTTGGCAGTCAAGGCATCTAACCACCAAAGCAACTGGCCCGCTACTTTGAAATGTTATCAATGTTATTTAGAATAGATACTTTAAAAAAAATAACTTTTAAAAAAAGACAATAATGACTTGTTTTTATTGTTAGGTTAATATCGTGTAAAAGTATTTGATTAAATAAAATGCAAATAAAGTTCATTAACCTGAATTAAAATCGAATTGTATGTTAAATAGGTACGTGTATATTTCGGAAATTTCCAATCTTGTACGTTGCCATATCATTCTAAACACTTTGACCTGTAGGGAAGGCCTAAATGACAATAGATTTCGTCGGCCTATGTTTTTGATTTGTTATTTAAATATGCGGTACGACAGCCTACAGAAAACATTTTGTACAAAAACCATAATATATCTTTAATACTAAAGTTCCTGACAAAAATGATTTTTTGATGTCTACGTAAATACTTAGTAAGGAAGTCCTAAAAGGACGAACAGAAGACACAATATTTTATTTAAAGGATTTATCAGGTAGCTATGAAAATCAGATCAGTCGCTTCCTATGCACAGCCGTCATAAACTGCCTAGGAAAAGTGAGTATTGGGGTTATAGGAAAGGCGACAATTGCAGTGCTAGCACACATATTAAGAAAATAAAAATTATTATTCCTGTAATAAGTAAATGAGAAAATATCTTTAAAAATTCACTCGTTATGCACGTTACTATGGTTGGTATTTATTAATTTGAAATCGCAAAAATTTACCTCGTTACACTTGATCCAGCAAATTTTAGTCTAGATATTAATTAACTTGAGTTTATTCCAAAGTAAAAGTAGTTCATCATGACAAAAATGAATAGGCTGTTTAGCAAGGACAACTGAAAGGTATATTTAAAAAATAATTTTTTGCATTGCAATTTTTTTGTTTAATCCTATTTCTTTCTAAACCAAAAATCACAGAACTACCGGTTCAATTATAATAGTTCTCGATTTCAAGATCATTTAATTACATGAGTCCACAATTGTGTTACTACTTCCAGTAAATCGCCATTTATGTGACCATGACTTACAAACTTAACGATATATCACGAATATAAATGTAGGCCAACCGGTTGCAGTCGTTGATTATAAGGCCTTAAGGCTACATTGTAATAAAGACCCTTTTTCAATGTTAAAGCTTTAAAGATCCTTGCAAAAACAAGTAAAAGGTAGAGAGAGGGTAAATCTAAAGTTCCAGCTTAATTAAAATGACGGTGTATTTTGATTTGGATATTCTTTCGATTTGTTTATGTTCTTTTCTTAACGGTAGAGCTATTAAGAGTTCCTTCATACCATGGTGAGGTTAGCGATACAGTTTGAACAACCGTAATTCCTCATGTTAGGATTTTTATTGATTTTAATATCACACAGGCAGAACCTGCTATCAATAGGCTGCGGTGACCGTTTACCATTAGACGAGCCGTTAGTTTGTTAACAACCTTAGCAGTATAAAAAAAAACAACAGGTTGCACCCCGGGAGTGCCGGCAGAAGTTAAAACTTGAAGATTAACGTTGTACATTTTTACCGTCTTACAAATTGGCGATCAGGTCACGTGTCCTGACGCGAGTTTTCATTTGAAAAATTTGTGACTTATCAAAGTCGTGTCTCTGTGCTAAAATATAAATTTTAAACTATAAAACTATTTAAAAAAAGTAAACACTATATTTTTAAAATATTTTTTTCTGGTAATTAAACAAGGCTTATTATCATTTAAATTTTTATATTATCTCAAAGATACATTATCAAAATGAGAACAATTTCGTAACATGTAACTTACACCCAAGCGGCGCTTAAGTTATATAACACTTACTCAACGTTAATTGCTAAAAGCTGCGTATATTGCGTTTGATAAACGCATAGAAGTGTGAAAATAGTTATAAAAAGAATATCACAATAACCTTTTGATTATTAAAATGGCTTAACATGTTTAGGCATTATTTCTTCATAGCTTAGAAAACTGCACTTTTTACTGTTTGAGGGTTTGTTGATTGCTAGATATGATCATTCAAATTAATTATCATTTTCCATGTATAAATAAATGGCTTTCATGTCTGATACGAAAAAAAAACGTGTGTGTAAAACGCACGTAAGAAGTTATACCCGAAATTATTGGTGAGAAAAACTGCACAAAAAATATGTGTCTTTACTTTTCAGTCGCGAAATTGCAGTGTTCAAACTTTTTGCATCTGGAACGAATAACAATTTTTGACGTTGTTAGGTTATTATTGACAATATCATCATTACTCACTCATTGTCACTGACGAT
The DNA here is from genome assembly GCA_907165245.1 of Habrosyne pyritoides. Taxonomy (NCBI): domain Eukaryota; kingdom Metazoa; phylum Arthropoda; class Insecta; order Lepidoptera; family Drepanidae; genus Habrosyne; species Habrosyne pyritoides. The sequence goes on from OU015606.1 coordinate 4,244,900, forward strand.
TTGTGCGATGTTCCGGAGAGACCGTTATCAGCTAACTTCAACCTGTAAACTTTTGTGTTACAGTGATGCGCGCGCATCTTAAAATTTCACTCTCATAATTTTTTCATAATGCGCCTAAAGAGGTATAACTTCAAAACACGATAGCAAAAATTTCTATTGTGTTCCTGTACTATTGTGCATGGGAAGAACAAAGTATGGGGTGTTACACTTATAGACTCTGTAAATAGACTAGAGTATTTATTGGTACATTAACCGCCTACATAATGTTTATTTGTCGACTTGATCCTACTTTCCAATGACGATTTAACGGTAAACTAGTTGTAAAAATATCAAAATTTGAATATTGTGCGAAAATGTTTCCGTTAGCTCGTCAGACTTTTTAATTTTAATACTAACTTATTTTACGATCAAGGTGGAAATTTTTGATAGATAAAAAAAGTATTAAATTTTCTGATGTACTGGAAAATTTGTTTTCCTATGTTTAACCCATACAATATGAATGCAGGCAACAGCCTACATTAAAATATTAGGTAACAGCCTTGCATTGATTCCTCTTGAGTGTTGTTACGTGAACGAAAGGCTCCGAAACGGTTCGCGCTCTGCGCCGGCAGCCCACAGTCTTGTACCGAAACGCACGCTGTCCGCGCGCACTTTCGCTCTCAACCGCTCGTGCGCTTCCGCAGTTTACTTCCTAGTTCTTGCAATTGTCACCTAACTTGACCTTTTTATAGTATAGTTGAGCTAATCTTGATCCGTGTCATCCTTTGTCAATAATATCAATCTATGTATGTCATCCCGAATGCAATCTAGTCTTATGTAAATCAACACAATTAAGTTGATTTATTAACACAATTACCTCCCTTGTTTGATTTATAAGTGAATTTTCTTGCGATAACACGTGATTGAACTGTATTTCACACTTCTGGAACTGGATTTCTGTGGACGTTACCTGAAAAAGAATTTTGAAGTAATAGTGTACTCGGTCTGTGAAAAGGACTTGTTTTTTTGGTGGACTGTCTAATCTGCGGAAAGGATTCCAGTGTGGAGAAAATTTCCTTTTTAAAAGGCCCTGAAGTGACTGTGATCGGGGACTATGTTGGTGATTTTAGCGTTTATTGGTGTTCGTTTCGCGCTACATGTGTCCAGGCAAAGTGGACGGGCGCTGGCAAACGAGTGCTATACCAGAAAGTAAATTGATTTTTTTAAATTTTATTACGACTATGTTATATGTGGTATGTCACATTACACTACACACAGTAAAACGAGGTTCAACTTTAAAAAAAAAATACAATGACATTATTGATGATATAAAGGCCAAGGTGTGTTAATAAACAAGTAAATACCACAGTTCAAGGGTAAATCATCTAGTAACTAGGTTGGTTAAATATAAAACCAAGTGAAGGAAAAAAATAACTTAATAAAGTCGATTTTTTGTAGTATGTACATTTTCAATCATAATAAAGATTTAATTCTATGGATTCATTTGAAGGTCAAACTTACTAAAGCTAGCACCATTGTGACTTCGGCACCTCGCCGATGGGTCACATTTTTGGACCCCATTGCTGCTTCAGATCAGACAGGGTGGAGTCAACTTGTTAGGCTCAAATAAAATAAAAAAAACAACCAGTTCGGAAATTAGCCTTGAACTGAACCGGCAAAAAAGCAAGGTTATTAACATACAATTTTTCCTGTTATCATCAAAGTTTATTTGTCATAAAAAAAAAATATGATAATTTAACATTTTCAAGATACTTCATACTCATTCCCACCGTAGTTAAGAATCCATTTCACTGAAATGCACATAATACCTCTCTGAAACAATAGGTTGTTTGCGACCACTTCCCAGTCATTTGCCAGTGACAATAGGAAATGGCTGAAGATATGATTTTCAAAAAGTAGGCCACTATTTTTGATTCCAACTGTCGTTATTAAAATCTCTTATGATTCTAAAGCAGTATTTCTTCACTACATAGTATAAAACAAAGTCGCTTTCTCTGTCCATATATCCCTATGTATGTTTAAATCTTTCAAACTACGCAACGGATTTTGATGCGGTTTTTTTAATAGATAGAGTGATTGAAGAGGAAGGTTTTTATGTATAATACATGTGACAACCCACGGGAACGCGGGTAAAACCGCGGGGGACAGCTAGTAACATATATAATAGAGCAAATGGATGAGGGTCCGCAGCCTTATCTATGGAGCATTTAATGAGAACGAAAAGGCATTCTCTGCTCTTGTGTATACTAAAAACAAATACAGAAAAGTGGAATCCGATTTGAGACTACAACTCAGTAGTAACAACCCTAATATAATTAATTTAGTTTCAAAAAAGCAGCACCTACCTTCATATTAACCTATTTTATATGAAAAAGTATATTTTTTTGTAATTTGTAGTACTAAAATAAATGATCCAAAATTTATTGCTGCCTTCATTGTTAAGGATGTCCTTAAAATCCATTAGGGTCCGTGGACACAAAAGTTTAAGAAGATAATGTTCTTTTATTTTTTTTATCAGTTAGCATAATAGCTACAGAAGGCCAATTAGGTATATCCAAAGAGATAATAAAAACATGGCACTTACTGGAATAGTTTGGTGCTAAGTTGTTACAAAACCATTTAACACCTTAGGATACGTATGTACTTTAATTGATTACTTGCAAAAACAAGCAATAACGGTCATTCGAATCATCTTTATTTACTTTAAATATAACCAATTACAATAATTAAAGAAATAATTAGAAATTATAAAATAATAAAATTACACAATAAAATAAATTAAATTAATCTAATTATTAATTATCAAAGAAGACCTGACGGATTGATTGATTGTTTGGCAAAGCTTAAACCCATCGTAAGAAAATTAATATTTCCTCTTGTTTTGTTTGGTTTTCTGCTACCTTATTACTTATGGCCTAAAGTTACTATTAAAAATAAAAAAAGTTCCAAATTGAAAACCATTTATTCAGTTTAGGCCCGCGAAGTGCACTTAGGATGGATGGTCAAATTTAAAGTTACTGAAGCTACCACCGGTTGGGAAGTCAGCCATCAATTGAAAAGAACCGACAAGAAACTCAGCAAGATTACATTTTTATTTCTTTTAATAATTTTGCCATATAAGTTTATCTAATCTGACTTCTTGGCTATTTTATTTCAATTTAATTTATTTTTAATATTTAACATTTACAAAGTTCATACCATAGGTAACAATCAAAACAAAAAGAAATAACAAGATAATAATTTGGAAAATAACAATAATTACAACCTAAACATACAAATTAGTGCACTATGCAGAGAGCAGCTATTTCTATACATCTGATCTTCAATATAATTAAATAATTTTAAATGCAGTTTTGTGTGTCATCAGCTCATCCTGACATTTATATGGCTATATATATTTATAATTTTAAATAGCTACATCGGTACAAAAACTCGGTACAGTATGACAGCGGTGACGAATTCTACCACCCTAACTATCTCTTAGTGTCGTAAAAAGCGACTAATAAGTATTACAATAAACACGTACGCTTTACACAATGCTCTGAGTTGTAAACAAAAGGATTCCTTAAGATTTTTGTGTCAAGTAGACGGCCGACTGTAAAGTTCTGCCAAATCTCTTGTAATATGTAACGCACCGAATTTTTAAGGATTTTTATATAATACGCTGATTTTTAATAAGAAGACATCATCATCATCAGTCTATCTCCGTCCACTGCTGGACATAGGTCTCACCTATGACACGCCACTGAGCTCGATCTTCAGCTCTTTGTTTCAAACCGCTGCCAGTCAGCTTGCGTATATCATCGCTCCATCTAGCTGGAGGAGCGCCTTCACTACGTTTACCTTATATAAGTAGACACAGGGCGGAGAAATGATGATAGTACCAAAATATCAAAATGGTACAGTAGTGGTCTAGCAAAAAAAAATGGCTTTCCGGGAGAAGTGAAAACTGATATGAATATACATATGTCTATCTTGTACGTATATACACAACATATGTTTATATCACATATAGTTATATTATCAATGTATTTGAACCCAAACTCAACTCTCGTGTAAACGGGGCCAATATATGTAGATACTCATATACAGAGGTGTCGGTAACGGTGTCGCGATTTCAATTGATTTTTCCTTTCTCAAAAAATGTCCAGCGCGCCTAAAGAAGTTTTCACTTTAAAATGGGAATGTTAATGACTACTATGATAAGGAGACGTGAAGTTTGTTTATGTTGCATGATTGCTCAGGGTTAGCCGGCTGGTAGAAACGGTTTCGGCAGAATACCAGCGTCTGCTGTTACACACAGCAGATATATGCTGAGTCGAGACCACTTTGCTGCTGTTAAATATATTTTTTAATATTTCATTTAAATTATTATTGTTTATTTTAAACTAGCTGTCCTCGTTTTACCCGCGTTCCCGTGGGATGTCACATGTATTATACATAAAAACCTTCCTCTTCAATCACTCTATCTATTAAAAACCGCATCAAAATCCGTTGCGTAGTTTTAAAGATTTAAGCATACATAGGGATATAGAGACAGAGAAAGCGGCTTTGTTTTATACTATGTAGTGATTATTTCTTTTCTTTTAATTATTATGGAGGAGCGAGATATGAGACTCCTCCATTTAAAAGGGAAGATCTTCCGCCAGGCTAGGTGATCATGCCTGGGGACCGCGGTCCAACTGTTGATGTTGGATGCTTGTATGTATGTCAAATCCTGAGAGAATCTTGATAGTGCGATGTAGGATTCTCGCGTGTTTCTACTCGTTCATAGATATCGCCACATAATTATTATTGTTTTTTTTTTACTTAAATTCTATGATGTGTCTCTACATGTGGTAAATTCATGAATGTATATGATTCAGCTAAAAATATGTATATTATTAAATAAATAGTTGTGTAATTGCGATAAAGCTAATAACAGAGATATCTTGAAATGTGAATGTTTCAGACCTTCATGTTATGAGCCGTACTCAAGTAGAGGTTAAATTGAATATTGTGCAATATGGTAAGGTCGTTTCTATAAATAGCAAAAATATTTTTGGATATTTGATTATTATTTATTGTCATTATATGTAAATGAATTGGAACAGAACGAGGGGTAATATAAACAGTATACATCTATAGTTTGCTCGCTTTTGTAAATTGTAGTAGTAAAGGGCTTCAAGCAATAGATGACTTGTCTACTCGTGTGTCTGTCGGTCTGTCTGTTAGTACAGATATTACAGAAAGTTACAAAATTTGGACATGGTAGCAAATTAGAAAATTTCAAAAGAAAGGTTTGCAAACTGTACCGTGTGACATGTAAAATTAAAGAACTTGCGGGGTCTCAAATATTTATAATTAATTGGTTTAAACTACTATTCCCTTATCTCCGAAACTGCTGAGATTTGAGACCTAAAATTTTGAACACAAACAGTAAATTACTTATGAGACTTACAAGAAATCATATACCTAAATATTTATCTCTCAACGCTAGTTTTTATTCGGCAATTAGGGACGGAGATAAATCAAACAAATCAAAGATCATCATTGAAATCTGTGCAGTCGGTATTTAGTTATAAATAGGGTAACTAACACGACTTTGTCTTATAAATTACTAGCGACCCGCCCCGGCTTCGCTCAGGTGCAATGTAGATACTAATACATATAAACCTTCCTCTTTAATCACTCTATCTATTTAAAAAATCCGCATCAAAATCCGTTGCGTAGTTTTAAAGATTTAAGCATACATAGGGACATAGGGACAGAGAAAGCGACTTTGTTTTATACTATGTAGTAATTAGATTAGTATGATATACCTTTTATAATCATAAATAAATTATTCTTATTAACATCTTCGTAAATCCGCCTCAGTAAAGTATCCTACGTATTGGGCACGGATTTGCAACAATTAAATTTTAACTAATGCCAACCAGTTATTGAATTCGCAATTCCAAATGAAGGTAATAGGTGTAAATCAAAGTTATTGTGCCACTCCCACTTTCGTTTTGAATCGTCGATATCGTTTTATTGTTTGAGATTGGATACCATGAAATGCCCTTGTGGTATGTAAACCTATCTTGGTTATAATAAATTTTACTTTCATTATTATAAAAAATAATAGGAACTATTAAATTTATAATAATACTCGCTCAGCGGGCGATGGTACTAGAAAGAGATACAAAAGGTACGCATATCATCAACCTGTGATTGACTTTGGAAAAAGTTGATAAAAGGCATTGCCTCAGCTCTCCTTTTTTTAATTAAAATATACCTTCATTGAGATTTGGGTATTTATGTACTTACGTATATTATTGATTTGAAATATGTCTAATAGACTTTGTAATTAAATGTCATTCTTACGATAGGTTTTTTCATACCTATTTAATCTATTATTGGTCTGGAATAGAAATCGAAAAAGGTACAGAAGGTCAATAGGGAACAATACTAATAGATAATTACCACTATAGTATTTTTCATATAGCATGAGTTGGGTGGAGGACACATGGTGGTTTTTTTTTATACCACATGATCCGACAACCTAGTGGACGGTCTACTTGATGGTAAGTGGTCACCACCACCTATGGACATTTGCAGGGGCATCGCCAATGCGTTGTCGACCCTGAGACGTGAAGTTGTTAAGTCTCATGTGCCTGTAATTTCTCCGGCCCCCTCACCTTTCTAACCGGAGCACAGTAATACAAGTGCACTACTGCTTCACGGCAGAAATGGGTAAGGTGGTAGTACTTCCCCGGACGAACGAAAGTTTTATGACATTTCTCAATCTTCATGTTTATTTCGACATAATAAGAGGATACCCTAACAGAGCAAGGTATAATATAGCATTTAGTGTAGTCAAGTGCTATTTGACAAGATATGGGTAAAAAACCTTCAACTGTCACAGCTCATCCTATGTGAAATTAATTAAATACAAGGATACATACATTAATATCAATATTTTATTACTTTACGTAATTAATTTACGTACTGATAAAGAGTAGATCTATTGATACTGCACGTAAGTAAGACGTCATCATTTTTTATTTGATACAAAACTCCATTTAAACCACCGTTTTGACTTTATAAAAAGTTGCTGGTTTGACATTTCAGTCATGATCCCTATTCTAAAATACTAGTTTAATCCCTAAGTAAACTTTCGTTTGCAAGTCAATTCAATATTTATATTTTTCATAGGTTTTCTAAAAGCTTGGTCACGTCACGTTATATTCCCATACTGTATTAAGTTGATTCTTTACTTAACATTTGTAACATTGTTTATACGGGAATGAATGCTTTAGTCTTAGAATTCAATCGAAGTCTCCTTAAAATGGTTGCCTTGAATAGTTTGTCTCAAGATAGTTGAAGATACGTTGAGTAACGTTAAGTACTCGGAATGATTTTAATTCAAACCGGTAGGACCGGATTGTGGAAGGATTTAGCGTCATATCATGCGACCTTTTGTTTGTTGCTTCGCTTGCGTTTACTTATTATCGTATTCATAATTCAGTCATCATCATCATCTTCTTCCCCTCCTATGAGAATGGTTTGCAATGTGTGTACTTCATCCATAATCTTTGCATCCATTCCTTTTTTATCCGATTTATAGGTATAAATAAATAAAAAAATCCTGGGTCATCGGAACCTAAATTAATCAGTGCTTGTACAAGCTCTGTTCACATTCAACTATGGAAACGAGATAACTGATATATTACACATACCACTTTTTTATTTTTCTAAATACATGCATTAACACCCAGACACAGAACAAACTTACATGTTCATATATACTCGTATGTACACAAATGTTTACCCTCGCTAACAACCAAGGCAATTGAAACTATGAAAAATAATTTCACCCTTCCCTCATACACTAAAAAGAGACGCCTAACGCATTTCAAAAAGACAGTTTCTCGTAAAAGTTGATTAATTTGACGAATCGAGGATTCTCCTTAATTAGGCATTGGGCTGTGAAATTGTGTCTCAGTCTTCAAGAGATCTTTCTAAGTAGACCAAAAAAGATAGTAACTGTATTTAAATATAGTTTAGTTTTAAACTATAAATATTTGAAATCATCTCCAATAAACAAGCATAAAAGCAATTTACTAACTTTTTAATGTAACTTAATAAGCATAATGATAGCTGGATCATGAGATATTAATGGCGTATAAAAACTGAACGCAACAGGTCGTTGATCAAATTAGTACTTTCACGTGGTCTAGAATCTGAATCTAGACACACCGGTGAATTTATAGCTATTAATTTACCTACGAATGTAGCGAATCCGTTTCCTCAAACCGTGAAGGAAAAACAGTTATGTTAAAATTTTTGCGTGTGAGACAGGAATCTTACTCATTCGTAATGGTGTTATTATTTTTGCGCTACTAACAAAAAGCTGTAACAAAGTAATTCTATATCGATGTAGGAGTCCGATGAGAAAAGATGAGGTAGAGTAATTAAACTTGATTTGTTTCAATAAATCGAATTAAGGTCATTATCAAAAATGTAGGTCTGATTTATTGAATAAAGGACTCAGAATTTTGAGTCCTTTATTCAGTTAAGGTGCAAGTAGTTTTTCCACATAAGGTCAAAAAGGCTGAAATTTCCTTTTTATTTAACTTACCAAATGGTATATTTACAAAAAAAAATGGTTACTTTAGTTGTAAAACTAAAAAGCATTTTAAATACTTGCTATTTGAACGACATTTTTTTATTAAAAAAAAATATAAAGAAAAATACATATTAAAAAATTTTGCAGTTATTAATTGTGAACACAAAATGTTTGTTATTTGTAACCAGGTTTAAAAAATACGCACCATGTAGGGCTTTATTTCCGCCATAAACATACCGTCGATTCTCCCTTGGAAATACCTGAATTCCGGAATGTAATGTGATAATCATATTCAGGTGATAATTTATTTCAATTAACGCCTCGGCCTTAGACACAAGTGATTTTTTTGTGAACTTCAAAAATACTTTTCTCTGCACACATCTACAATGTGCTAATAACAAGTACACACAGATTTCTCTACAGCTTCAATAAATACATTATTTTTGTATGTATTAAAAGCAAATAGAAAATGTATTTTTGTGCCATGGGAAAATTTACGTACTACTAATTAAACATCCTCAATATAATATTCGTTTATTCTCCTCGGATCTTTGGTATGCTAAAATAAATAATTAATGGTAATTAAACAAAACTTGTCCAAATAATTAATACTTCCTCAATTAATGAATTAGGTGTCATAAACTGTTAATAGGAACTTCATTAAAGGGGTCTTAAGTTTATTCAAGCATTTATTAGTAGTAGTTACAGACACATGAGACTTTACAACTACACGTCTCAGGGTCGAAAACGCATTGGCGATCCTCCTTGTGTTGCAAATATCCATAGGCGGCGGTGACCACTGACTATCAGGTGGACCGTCTGCCTGTTTGTCGGCCAATTAGGCATAAGGGACTTAATTGGAAATCAAAAGTTTATTTGTTACTGGGTTCAGTATGAAATGGTAAAAATGAACCCAGGAATCTAAGTTAGCAGTTTGTTGTTACAGCTGATTCTTTCAGCAACTAAAAATGCTGTCGACTTTTATTATATTTCTTCCAAAGTTCTATTTCTTGATCGTTATCTCTAATACAGACGGACAGTTGACAGACACGAGAGTATTTGGTTCTGACAGAGACGGAAAATACATTATTATTAACATATTTAACAGTAGTGCCTTGTATAATATTGTATAGATATTACTGTTTTAATAAATTATATTACACTAGCTCTCCTCCACGGATCTATATTTAAATTCATATTGTAAACTATTTAGGTATGTGCCAAGTTTCATTAAAATCCGATCAGTAATTTTTGCACGAAAAAGGCACAAACATCGCATTTATAATAAAAGTCAGTTTTTTTTCGGCCATTTTACGTTTTATGAATTAAGTTAGTCATAGTATAAAAACTGTAACTGCATCATTATATTGCAGTGTAGCTATATCTATTTTAAAGTTGTTTTGAATAATTTGGTAAAAGTTAATTACGTACAATATTTGTTCCGTACTGAATAGCAAGATTGTTGAGTTAAGGTTGTCGATTTGTCATATCATAGTCTATTAAGAGTGACAAAAATATAAATAATTTTTTTTTTATAATGTAAGAAGTAGGCATAAATTTGAGATTCTAAGATCTTTTTTATATGTATCATTAATATACTAATACAAATGCCTTAAAATTCGATGAATCACTATCGATAAGGAAGAATAACATGGTCCCATCATACGAATTAATATCCTAAATCACATTTTAAACTAATAAAGCTAATCATTGTTAAATAGATTGCTGGCAACCCTAACTTACGTGAAACGACTGTTACTGATCCGAATAGACTAAATACATATAATGATTGCATAGCAATCATGGAAAGCAAACCATACAATCTCCATGACACGGTATAAGACCCTATGATGTACGGGTTTGTTAAAATGGCAATTGCATTTGGCCAAAGATTAAAAAAAGGCACAGAAGATACAAAATGCTTACCCAGAGAATCAATTATAAGCTGTTCTTGCTTATAGCTCGTAATTATCAAGCAACAAGTAAAATGATAAATCGTTAATGCCGGGTATACATTAAACTAAAGAAGGTTCTTGTCGCAACTTGTAGTCGCTAAGTTTGATATCCTTTAATAGCTTTGTGTGTTCCCGGCATAAAGCCCGGTATCACAATTTACACAAACGCATCTTCATCTCCGCTTTGGTGGAGATTGAGCCAAATCTTTAGTAATTAGATATTTTTAAAAACATGACTTTGCTACATCCAGCGGGTTCAAGCAACTTAAAATTTATGCCCCAGGACATTCTTCACGCATGGTGACCTGATGCAGAGTGTACTGCTCAATGAAATAATATTAATTTAAAATTAAATAAACTAGAGATGCATCTTTTAAGTGGTTACTTTATATCGTTGAATGCCTAGAACATTCTCGGAATGTGTTAATGTAAAAGTGAAAATTGCTGCATTAGAATTGCATCTAAGTTATAAATTGTTCTACGACATCATCTACTTTTACTACGGAAATTCATTTGTTTAACGTATTATATAGGCAACTAGCGACTTGCCACGGTTTCGCCTGATTAGTATAATATAAATGATTTATTGTTTCGAATGAAGTTCTGAAAGAAATTCTCAAAATGATGGTGATTGAAGGTTTATTGTATCGTTTAAAAGAAATTACCAGACAAACAAACAGAAATAAACATTAACCTTTATTATTTAATACATATATGAAGGTCTTCACTATATAAAATGATGTTTTTCTCACATAACCTTCGTCCCTTAGTATTTTTTAATCAATAAAATAATAAACGGTTTTAAAATTGCTGTGAATCCAACAACGAGAAAAACAAACAATTTATAACTTTTCCTTATTTATATAATTATTTCGGAGGAGACAAATTGCAATAAATATAAATGTATTGACAATCGTTTAAAAGTATTTCTAAAAATACGCAATGCATTATGCACTCTATTTACATAGACCGATAGAGTTACCGTTAATGCCGACTTCATAATTTTAAAACAGGACTTTTTTTAAGCTTACCGTTATGTTGCACGATAGCATCAAACATAATCGGTCTAATAACTAACATTTTGGTATTAAATAAACATAATTGGACAGCTACTGCTAATTTTAGCACTAGAATTATTGTTTTCGTTTTGGCGTAAAATACAATAAATACTTCGAAAGAGACTTAAACACTGCGAAATGTTAAAACAATCTTAATTAAGAGTACCTATCGAATTATAGATAGCTGTCCCCCGCGAGTTCACCTATGAGAAATTCCGCGTCGAATGGTAGCAATCCCATCCCGATATGTTCAGTAGTTTTGAGGTGATGGTGCGCCATTTTGCTTATTTTACAGAGTTACAGGAAAAGTCGTGCTAGATCCGTTAAGGTCGTGTAGTACCCATTCTTTCTGATTTATTTCACTATGAAACACCCTAAGCCAATGTTAACCGTTTCCGACATATTCCACTTTTTTTTTTATAAAAATTGCCAATTTTTTTGCTATAATTTTTTTATGTCTATAGCCTATAACCATCTACAAAAATCCGCGTTGAATGGCAGCAGACCCTTCCCGATATGTTCGGTAGTTTTGAAGTGATGGTGCGTCAAATGAACCCCTATTATAGTACATACATAGATATATCTCTGTCATTTGCTGTGATTGATTATTACCTCTATATGACCTCTGTTTTAGTTCATATTTGTAGTCTGTCCGATGAGACCTTATAGAACTCAAGTTCAGACTACATTAAACAGCTTACAGAAATACAAATGATTTAAGACGAAACCACGTCTGCTTTACTTACGTCATTCAAACATATTTATTTAACGAACTAATTACAAGTATTTTTAATCATCGTGGAAGATTAATATTATTATAAACGATCCAATGCTTTGTAGTAATTATCAAATCTCTGATGTAGGGCTGCCATCATCTAAATGCCAATGCCGGACAAAAACTTCAAAGCCTGGACTTAAAAGTGACATTGGGTCTTTTTCCGGACACGCCTAAAAATATTTTAATTGGATGCGATTCACGGTTACAAATATATTTTTAACTGCTTATTAACGAATTAATTGGGATTTCCCAGGAAATCCCCACCCGGACGCTCCCCGGACACTCTAAACTAGGAAAAATCCGGGAAACCTGAACGCGGATAGCAGCCCTATATAGATACAATGCAATAATAAGAGCAATATACAAAAACATTCATCTTTTTAAATTAAAAGTGCGTCCAGACTGCTGTTATTTATTAGCTAGCATTTTTAGCTAACTATAATTATTGCCATATGTATTTAATGTTCAAATGAATATAGTATGATTCACTGCAAGTGCATAAACTAGGACATGCATCCTTCATAGATCTTAATCACTACATCGCATGTAGAACATTCATCAAGTCGATATCATGTGACATATACTATTTATTTGCAAGCTTTAGTCTGTGGTCAAACCTTAACGGGGCATCGCTCTTTGGATGTGAAAGATAGTCAGCTTATTGCATTAGAAACTGATGATGATATACGATGCACTTTTATAGACCATATTTTTGAGCAGTCCATTAATTCAACAGTCGAAAAAAATCCATAAAAAACATAATCGATGAATACTAGCCACTGTATATGCTAATAAAAAAAATTCGAGATTTTATATAAATATTTACATTATTATAAAAATTCTTACACAATAGTGATTTCGAATAAGAAAGGCACTTTATCTATACATAGGTTATGTTACAATCACAATTACTTTAGATGTGTCGGGAACGAGGGTGAAACCGTGAGATAGAAGCTAGTATATTATAAAAACGACAGACAAAGTGACATTTTCATCCTGTTCAAAATTGGTCTTTGACCGCTTGGGCCCACTGCGATCAGTCCGCGGATTTAAAGAGAACACAGGAAAAAAATCTTAGAATTATATATCTTCACGCCCATTATCCCCAAAAAGGAAGGCAGAGGTCTCAGTAAAGAGAGCCACATTCCACCGACGATATTTTAGGTCCCGACGTGACCTCTCGAGAGCATAGACACTGTCTCTCGGGCAGATTACCAAAAATAATTACATACATACAAAAATAAATTGTAGTCGTGCATCAAATATGGCTCAGACAGTACTTCGTCTACAATCTAATCATAAGTAACCTTTTCTTAGAGCTTATTATTTTTAACCAGTTTTGATGCTAGCAACAATTTTATATAATGTACCTATTATAACGTTTATTTTAACGCAATTAGGTAAAAAAAAAAACAAACTATCATCCTAAATTGTTCAATTATGAAATTTGGTCTTATGTCCAAAATTAGAATGCCGCATTTTCACACTTTTTGCACCAATGCTAGTGCGTGCGTGCACATGTTGCGTGCACGAAGAATGTTCAACACGCGGCCAACAACGTCGAGTGACATTTGGTCTAAAGATAAATTGGCGCGTTTTATTCGCATGCATTATTCGATAGTTTGAATGCAAATGAGATATGAGAAAGTATTGAGAAACAGCAGAATTGTGTTTAGAAAATATTTCTGTTATTATGACTAATTTTGTTAGAGAATTAAGTTAATGTATTATTTTCGCTTTATATTTCTTTGTTTTCTCTCCACAGTTACAGTTAGTTTGCTTGGCCATTTCCTACTGTAATAATATTATATGTTTCTCGCTTCTTTTATCTAAGTGGGCTATAAGAAAAAACATCGTTTTGTCTAGAATTGGTTATGTTTTGCATTAATAACAATTTATCTCCTATGTTAACTATGTATAACCTATGTAACTGTTAAACATCAAGACGCGAGATGGTGAATGTGCTAAAATAATCGTTATTTATTTATCGAATCGAATTCGTATTGTTCCACATTGGAATCCATTAAATTCGCATTTGAATTTACAGTTGAATTATTTAAAATGGTTTTGATGAAATATATTTTATTATTGACTTCTGCACATAGGATGAGTTTTGGCAGTTGAAGGTTTTTTACACATATCTTGTGAAGTAACACATGGTTATTCTGAGATACTGCACTGAATGCTTCATGAGACGTTGATCTGTTACGGTATCCCCTAATTATGTCGAGATAAACATAAATTATAGAGAAATTACAATTATAACTGCTAAAAGTACGTTTAGTATCTATGCGATTGATGAACCAACCTGTGGGTGATATTTTCCATAAAAATATGACTATAATGCTTACATTAACTTTCTAATATAATACAGACTTATTTTATATCTTTAAAACTACTATAATAATAATAAATTGTGAATAAAATAAGAATTTGGACAATTTATTGATAGAAAATATTTATTAGTTGATTTCGTCTCGCAGTTATACTTGCTCTCCGAGGGATGTTTTGTTTCTAGAAATAAAAAAAATATTCTGTTTGTTCTTGTTTAATCCAAAACATGTTTTGTCTGTATGCCGAATTCCTTCACAATCCGTTTAGCAGTTTATGCGTAATTAATTAAGTTACAAACATGAAACCATCCACCTACTTGTTTGTTTAACATGTTTTACTTAGGGCCCATCCATTAAGGACGTCCCGCGAATGATTATTTGATTATGATTTGACCTAATAGCCAAATTTAGACCCTATAGTATGACGTCACATATTTTATATCTAGGAATAGTTATATTAAAACAGCAGTCATAAAGATATATTTATTTCTTTAAATCTAATTTTAGTTAGGGACAAATATATGGTACAGACATGTAAACATCTTGTGCCATCAAAAGTTCGAAATGGAACCATATCACAGTCAAATAGGAATGTCAAATAAACTTTAATAGTTTTACCGTATTTAACAGCATAATATAACCTATAAAGTTTTGAATTATTTCCATTAGTTTGTAAAATATTTGCGTTTGTACTACATGACTGACCATGAATTTCTCAATTGGTTTTATGGACACATATCTCGTAGGTATTAACCGCAGATATAAACTCCTTACATGTTAAAAAAAACATCGGAGGTTGACTATCCAAAGAGTTTAATTTCAAAGTTTCTTCTTTTAAACCGACTTCAAAAAAGACAAGGTTCTATGTTCGACTGTATGTATTTTTATGTATGTTCGTTCACCGACTTTTCCCCCATTTGTAGACTGATTCTCAAAATACTTATTTTTAATTGAAAGTGTTATGTCATTAATAACAAAATTAGAGTGCAAAAACTTGAAAATAAGTTTAAAAATATTATAATATAACCTCCTTACATGGTATAATAAAAAGCCAGAGGTTGAATATCCAAAGAGTTTCATTTCACAGATTTTTCTTTTTATGTCTAAAAGAACTGTACACCTTTGCACATACAGTTACCT
The DNA here is from genome assembly GCA_907165245.1 of Habrosyne pyritoides. NCBI lineage: Eukaryota > Metazoa > Arthropoda > Insecta > Lepidoptera > Drepanidae > Habrosyne > Habrosyne pyritoides. The sequence goes on from OU015606.1 coordinate 4,260,754, forward strand.
GCATATTTTCAGTTGCATTTTGGCTGGTCTCCTAACGGTTTAGTGCCTTGTTAATTTAATTTATTACACACACACGGTTAAGATAAAGCACAAGATTTCTTTTTGCACGTTAAATTAAAACGGTCCTGTACTTTTTATGTCAGATAAAAAGTTCTGATAGCGTTATGATTGTTTTCATTGTTGGAAAACTTTGTTGATTGTTTTTTTTTTGCCTTTAAAGGCTGTTATACTTTTTCTGATTGTTACACACCAGTTTGGTAGACTTTAAACTACTTGATGAAATATGGTCACTGTCGCCTATTAAAATTTTAAATACCAGAAGGTCTGCCAAATTATGCCGCATTATGCAAATCCTAGAAAAGCGCAAAGGTGTTCTATTGTTTTTTTAAACTCATCATTCTATAGTTTTTCTCTTCTGCAACGGTTGGACATTTAGGCAATGTTCTTCATGCCATGCCGTTTTTAATACCAGAAGGTCTGCTACCGAACTAAGCAAATCCTTGAAAAGCGCTAAGGTATTCATTCTTTTATTTTTTAAACTCATCATTAAGTAATTTTTCTCTTCTTCAAGCACGATTAGACAATTAGACAATGTTTGCTTTTGTTAGAAATACTAGAAGGTTTACCAATATAATACCGAACTCTGTAAATCCTAGAAAAGCTCAAAGGTATTCTATTGATTTTTTTTTAAACTCATTATTACCTAATTTTTCTCTTCAAGCACGTTTGGACACTTAGACAATGATTATTTGTTTAAGAAATACTAGAAGGTTTACCAATGTATTACCGAACTATGCAAATCCCAGAGAAGTCCAAAGGTATTCTATTGTCTTTTTAAACTCCTATATATATAAAAATGCATGTTTGTCTGTATGTCCTTTATAGAATCGTAAAATGTGCAACGGATTTTAATGCAGTTTTCAGTAATAGATAGAGTAATTCAAGAGAAAGGTTTATAAACAGGTTTAAAGCGGGCAAAGCCGCAGGGCGCGGCTAGTATTATATAATTTTATAATATATATCATATAAAATTATAAATATAATATCTCCAAGCAAGGTTAGACAAAGATCTTCACTTGCTTTTTTTTTATATCAAGTACCTTTCGCATCGCTGCTTATTATGTAAATTATTCAAACGGTAAACGTTTTTAAATGTTCAAATAGAGCCTAATAGAGGGCGTCATATTTCTTTATTTGTAGAGAGCTATATCGTGACGAGTAAGTTCTACTTTTTCTCCATAACAAATATTTTGTTACGCACTCGAGTGTAAAATAATGTTAAGTGGAATGAGTGAGAAACTACCGAAATACGACATTCTTTAAAATCTTGATTAAGTATTTGCTGTTCTCATTCTTTAGTTGGACTTCGGCATACAGATGTAAAATTACAAGTCTATCGAGTTGATTACCTCGAATTTGTGATCCTTTACCTACTCGAGTGCTTGTTCTGAGGTCGACGTTTTAAGGTTAACTACACAGTGTTATATTGTCAAAATTCAAAAAAAATATTTTTATTTTTTATTCATATTAAAAACTTATGAAGGTCAAAGTATCTGAAGTTAACACCGGTTCGGAACTTAGCCTTGGACTGAGAAGAATGGGCAAGTAATTAAAACCAAATAAAGAAATAACAAGATAATAAATTAAAAAGTTATGATAATTATAATCGATATAAGCCTACTAGAGATGCACTGTTCAGAGAGCAACTATTTACATTCTCTGATATTTTACCCTGTTTAACATTTGTTTTAATTTATTGTACTATTTCATGCCAGTTGGCTTGGTGGTTAGCGACCCTGACTGCCAACCCAAAGGTCGCGGGTTCGATTCCCACCCAGGATAAACATTTGTGTCCATGAACATCTCTGTTTGTTCTGTGTCTGGGTATAAACATCAATTGTCTGGTTTCCATAGTACACGCTCTCCTTGGTTTGGGATCAGATGGCCGTGTGTTAAGAATGTCCCGGGATATTAAAAAAAAGAAAACATATACCACTGCTGCATGATGAAGAGATGCTAGGACTAATTTACTTCTATTTGGAAAGTTGTCATCATATTGAAAAGGTATATTCAATTTAAAAAGCCAATTTACAATCATGTTGTTATAGCAGTTATAAATCTGTCGGGAACCTTCGATTTCGCATAGTAATTAAGTCAATAAATGCCTACTGATGACTAGGTGCGGCTTCGGAAACGATGGTCAATATTGGTCTCTTCGGCTGTTATTCAACCTACTTTCAATGTTTTATCTTTGTACCACCAATTAGATACCATTTATTTATTGCCATCTAAATTCTTTATTCAAATTGGTAATTCATGTACTTATCTATCTGACCTCTTTATTTCTGCGCACTGAAACTGTGAATTTAATAGTTTTTCGCTCTGGCAATAAACTAAATGAACCAATTAAATAATAATGATTTATTTAACATACAAGCAGTAGGTACTCCACGGTTTCACCCGCGTTCCCGGAGGATGTTACATTTTCCCGGAATAAGAAGACCTATGTGCTATTCCAGACCATAATCTATCTCTGTGCCAAGTTTCATCCAGATTAGCATTTAAAATAGTAAGAATAGTAATCAGAATCCTTTTTCAAATTCAAATTCAAATATTTTTATTCAAAAAGGCCTTTACAAGCCCTTATGAATAGTCAGACTCTAATACCGGTTCGGAAGGTTGTTTTTTACTGAGAAGAGCCGGCAATAAACTCAGCAATTACTCTTTTTAAAAACAATCTTAGATTTAGACTGACAAAACCTGTGTTGTATCGCAGAAGTGAAGAATTATTAAACAATAATAATATGAATATCTAATAATAAAAATAAAAAAATACAAACTAACTAAAGCTGTCCAGGTTTTAAATTAGGAACAAATAAATTTAGGTACGGGTTGATTTGAGAAACTCCTTCCTTTTCCTTTTAATTGGTTTAAAATACTGCTTTATTCTGCAACTGTCTTTCAACGACATTTCATTGCATTTATTTAGCGTTGATTATTTTAGTCGCTACAGGTTTTTGTCTTTTAAATTAATAGTTCCTGAATAATTATATATTTTAAATTTTAAATATTAATGTAGATTTTAAATTATTTTGGTAATAGATATCATATGTGTTGTGTGGTAATGGTGACGAATACCACCACACCAACTCATCTCTAGGGTATCGTAAGAAGCGTCTAAAGAGTATACCGATGACTACGTGCAGTTACACCTTGCACCAAGTCGTCAACAAAAGCATTCCCAAATAGAATTGATTGTCAGGTATGATTGCCGGCTGTAAAAAATCTGCCAATATCTTGTAATACGTAATCCACCGAATAGCCAGAAAGTATAAGTATTGCGCTTAGCCCAAATGCTTTGGAACAGGGCAGGCAATGATGATGCTAAAAAACAAATTTGTTTTCACCTTCACGGTTCTTTGGACAAAGACAATAGTTTTACATCACATCGCTAAAAATAGTTTATTCCTCTCCAGCCAGCCTCATTCTTAGAGATCTAATATGTGGTTCAGACATTTTTTGTGCTACAATACGTCAATATGTCAGTCCATCAAGTAAATGTAGACTGCACTGCATCACATCTCGTGGCAGACTGACAGTCGCTCAGATGTTTTGTTTACGGAAATCTGTAATAACAGTAAGTGATGTAACAGCTGACCCCCCTTCTCGGTGACTGTACGTACTCCCCACCACCGTGAGTCAACGGCTGCATGTACAGGTTGATGTTTTTCTGAAATGTGTTGTGTTAGCCGGCAAAATTGAAAAGTCTTGGTTGTTTTATATTTTTAGGTGTGGTTAGTAATTTTTTTTCTATAAGCAATAATACACCATAGTGAGAAATTACTCGCCGCAGACATAAGCTGAAGCAACGGCTTTGACTTATGAATTTTCTCTTGATAATTATTTGTTTAATAAATTCATGAAAATTTTATTTATTCTTACTTTTTATGATCGATATTTTAGATTTGTTGATTTAACAAAAAAGGAAAATAAGCCAGAGTTTTTAAATTAAAACGCAATTGAGACACGTAATGTTAATTATAATTCAATTTAAATAATAGTGTAACTATAATAAAATGTTTCAAAAAATTAAACTGCAGAGATTTCTCCAATAATAATCAATTTTAAGCGATAAGTTACCACCAACAAGCTTAAAATTAATCGCCATAGACCTGCTGGTATGATCCTGGATCCTGTAAGTACAGGTCGGCAACACATTGGCAACCCCACTGAAATTTATGTTTACAGGAACATTTACCACGTTATATTAGATAAAACTCTTCTAGTCAGCGTTCTGTCACAAATTAAAACATCCTTATCCACATACACACTACACCACATTTTACACAAAGTGCCATACCACATATAACAGCGTAGTAGCAGTCGTCGACCAGCGCCGCCAATGACCCCTATTGCACAGATGCACAACTGCCGCTGTGGAGCTGTCGGTTCCGGAATGGGTGCACTACTTCGCCGCCGCACTCTTCTTGCTTTGGATCGTCTTCGGCCGAAGGCGAAGCAGTATTCAATCGTCATCGTCATGAGCAATATGTATGTAGCTATCGCCATTATTGGAATGGGTTCTATGGTTTTAAATAAGAATAAGATTTCTTAGCTATGTTACGCTATATTTCAATTCAATTTCAAAACTTCGACACTTTAAAATGCTTAGCCAAAATTTATGTTGAAAGGGTTATTTAATATTTGGGAAACAATCATTTTGATGATTGAAAAATACCAAGATTGTTGACTATTTTAAAGGAGAAATTTTCCTTCTTCAATAAAAAATGCATCAACATATGAAAAAAAAGTTATGATCAAATTATTACCGACAAAAAATTACTATGACTATTGTATTAGATGAGGGAGACCCATGAGGAAAAAAAATTTTATAAATCTTTTTAAATTTTTAAATTATTTATTTATAAAAAACTTACGAAGTCAATTATTTTGGTAGCCTTCCTAATTTGGTCGCACTATATGAAAATCATGTAACAAACAACACGCTGTATGTGCAGTCAGTGACCGTTCAACCAAGCATGTTGTTATTGCGAGTTCATTTCATCAGTCGCTTGCTGACTGTCGTCGGAGCATGTCGGGTTTGGATGCCATGTAATATGCTAAAGATGAATTATTCAAGGCTTTAATTTAAATTCATTTTATATTGTTTGTTGACTCTGATTTAATCATGCAGTATAAATAATAAAATTAAATAGCTTAACAAAAATTTTACGGCATATTTTATCGACAATTTTTTAACGTTACGTTAAAATAACTAGTGCTTTTGTTCACTTGAAAATATTATTAGTCTACTCCATTATTATCATTATCAGTCCAAGATTCTTATTAGCTGCTTTAAACCGTTAGTTCGTTCTTAAGTTCCCAGCTACGTCTTATTCCTCATAAACATTAATCAAGGTACATAGACCAATAAACAACTAGTTAATAAATCTTTCCAACCATTTAAGTTGCTTTAAACAGCTTACAAATAAATCCTACAAACATGGCGAAGGTTTTCCGAAATCCAGCTCAGAATCCGCATTGAGTGTAAATGTGCACTACTTTTTACGCTTGCTACAAAATTTACGACAGCCGTCCAATAAAAGTCTGATGGCTAAATTACACGCGCTACTAGCTCAGGGATATTATTCTATACGTCAGAATAACATTAGCTCGAGGATCTTTCGGCTCATCATGCTCTGTCTCTTTCGCTAACTATGCAATCACATGAGAGGTCTTTTCAAGCTTCGGCGCCGCAACCCGACGAAGTTGGCTAACTTATTAGCTGAATAAGGCAGTACTCGATGTAACTTACCACGTATCCTTATACGTAAGTCTGTGATATCTAGCTTAGAACGAATCTACGCGGAACTTTGCCGTGTAAAAGGTTAACATACAAACTGGTTGTGTTTTCCTGCTGCCATGGCGTATTGACAAATAAAACCTTTAAAATATACAACAAAAGGCTCTTACAGATAAATTGATGTCTTTTTCTGAGAGATTCAAATTAATAAGTTGGAAATACCTGTTTAATTGTGAGTAATTTGTGCAAATGACTGATGAATGTTTGCACAGAAATTAAGACATACCTGTCTCGTAAAAGGCTCCGGCATTTTAAAATAAAAACCGGGTATATGAGAGTTGTACTCCCACACAAGGGTTTCGTACAATAAGAATAGAATAAACATAAGTTTTATACGCGATAAGATCTATTTTGTCATACCGCCATAAAAAAGTTTAATTGTTATACTATTACTAGCAACCCGCCCCGGCTTCGCTCAGGTGCAACGTAGATACTAATACATATAAACCTTCCTCTACAATCACTCTATCTATTAAAAAAAACCGCATCAAAATCCGTTGCGTAGTTTTAAAGAATTAAGCATACATAGGGATATAGGGACAGAGAAAACGACTTTGTTTAATACTATGTAGTGATTATCTTTTTTATTTTAGAGAAAAAACACATTTAACTGCTGATGGCCAGCAAGTTTCAAAATTATTTATTTATACTTTATGTACAGTAGTGTACAAAGGCGGTCTTAATGCCAAAGGCATTCTCTACCAGACAACCTTTGGGTGCAGAGATAATTAAAGGTAAAAAAAAAATAGGAGAAAATTAGTAGTTATGTCCAAAATTGTGTTAGATGCCGAGAAAAACAGCTGTGACACCGAAGTATCAAGAAGAGATGTTATATTTAACCATATTGGTACTGAACCCTAGGGGACCTTATGAAATGCAATATTGAGCTGATATTTACTTACTTCTACCGATCCATTAAAATAGCTTCAAGTACCAAGACGTAACTAACCGATTAATGAGGAGAGGTTCATGTTTTTTCAAACTGTCTCACGGGAACTCAAAAATAGACTATAAATCCAGTTCCAGGTTTAAAAGTTGATTGACGTTTAAGACCAGAACTGAATAAATTACATGAAAACATGGAGGTAAGTTTATTTTTATGTATCCTGATTACTAATGTATGGATAATAAAAATAATAAATATGAAAACCAGATTACTGATTTACTACATGTATACTATTTTAAATACATACTTATACAGATATTTAGCCAGACACAGAACAAACAGACATGTTCATGCACACAAATGTTTGTCCTGGGTGGGATCGAACCCACGACCTGCGGCGTAGCAGTTAGGGCCTCTAACGACCAAGCCAACCCGCCCGTCCCGCATGGATGGTTTTTAAATGGCTGTTAGTGCTTTAATATTTAGTGGGATATATTATTTATATTATATTTTAGTATTTATTTACATAAAAAGAATTATTATCTGCCCTTCCATACCTAACCCATTGTTCACTATCTATGCAGACTATAAAAATAACGCAAACTTCTGAAATAGTAGAACTTTTAGTGCAGAGTTCGTCGGGGAAGTACACTTAGGAAGGTAGTTTAGCTTACCATCAGATGGAGTGTCTGCTTGTTTGACATCGAGTCCACTTGAACCCCTACTTGAGCCGCGGAAAGAACTTCATTTTATATCGTAATGGTAATTTGTCGCGCGGCGGCTCAGTTGAGCTCCGAATCGTTTGCGGCAGCATTAAATACAGATGATGATCGCACCTGGTCGACTGTTCCTCATTTTTTATATCCATTGCCGTCTCAGTTAATAAAACGCCCTACAAAGCTGAAGCGTGAAAGTCCATGAATAATCGGGATGGAATTTCCTATCTGCGTGCGGGATTGACGGCCGCTCCTCAACACGGTCGTGTAACGAAGCGTGGTTAGAAAGTTTTGTGTGTCATGTAAGGATGTGATTACACGTTTTACTACAGTCGTAATGATTGACTTGTTCTGTTATATTGTGTACGTATCGTTTATAGACAGGTTTATCTATAAAGTGGTACAGGATATGAGCAAGAAGATAGAAAGCGCACCTACTTATGTTATGGCTCACGAAAAAGTTGCTTTTAAAAAGAAAAAATAACTCAATGACCAGAAACTAAAGTTTAGTCATGGTTCTTTTTTTATACAAGAGAATAGACTTACGTAACGGACGATTGAAAAGGATATCCTATTAAGTGACATTGTATTATTCTTTACCAAGGCAAATTTAAAGATTCCAATTTGTGTCTACAGCTACACCAGGGGCTCGATTCTGTAAGGAAAATGACACTAGCTCGAGGATGTTTCGTCGCGGCGTCTATGCTTCGTCTCTTTCGCTAACTACCCAATCACGTGAGAGGTGATACGGTGGCTCGCCGACGAAGGGGGCAGGGGCATCGCCAATACGTCGTTGAAACCTGAGACGTGAAGTTGTTAAGTCTCATGTGCCTGTAATTTTACCGCCCCCCTTTCTTTTTAACTGAAACAGTAAAACAAGTGCACTACTGCTTCATGACGGTAATGGCTCTGGTAGTACTTCCTCGGACGAAATCTGCACTAAGAGCTCTACTCTTCCTAAAAGTTGTCGCTTTTTCTCACTAGATGGCGTGAGAAGCACCATGCCTGATTTGATAACTCATTATGAAATACTATATTTGTAAGGACAAAAATGCATTGAGTGTATTATTAATAGCTTATATAAATGTATATTTTTACCACTGATCTAAACATAAATCCTTTAAAAAATCATCACCTTTCTGATTAACTATGAAAATTTGGTCAAATAAAGTAGTTGAGAAAAATACAACCTATAAAAACTGCTATTTGAACTAGATACTTTAGAGGTACTAGATACCGAACACAAACATTTTGTAATTTTATCAATTCAACTTCGTTGTGTAACTTCGCCGCTAGATGTCACTACACGTATCTAAGTTCGTTACGGTGCTGCTTTTCACGTCAAATTACCTACGTTCCATAGTAAATAATTTTCCGTGACTAATTTGGAATTCCATGAGATCGAGAGTGGAGGTCTTCTAATAAAAATAAATTGCTTTTTCAAGGCAACAGACACTGTTACTAAAGATTTACTTGTTCAGGAAATATTGCAATTCATGGTACATCTACCTACTTTTTCAGATATGATGAGAACTGATATTTCGATTGTAGCAATGCTGGATTAAGCAAGGCAATGCGGGGCCCGTAGCAAATTCTGTTGAGGGGCCTTTGGTCTGCTATGGGTTCTTGAGTATAAAGTGGTAAAAAACCCAAACGGAGGTGGGCGGCCTTAGACACGCGGGGCCCCTTTTGCGCGGGGCCTGTAGCAAATGCTACTCTTGCTACGTGGTTAATCCGGCACTGGATTGTAGTATCAAGTTTTAGTCATCATCAGCCTACCTCCATCCACTGCTGGACATAGGCCTCACCTATGGCACGCCACTGAGCTCGATCTTCAGCTCTTTGTTTCCAACCGCTGCCAGTCAGCTTGCGTATATCAATGCTCCATCTAGTTTAAATTTTAGTATTAACAGCAAACTGGCTTATAATGGATGAGCTTATTGACCTGACAGAACCATTAACAGCCTTACCCTTAAAGCTTTCTTAAATGCTTTTTTAAATGAGAGACATCATTTATATTTATAGCTTTTGTGAGGCTTACTTTGAAATACTTGATAACGCCCCGCGGTTTCACTCACATTTCCGAGGCATCTTAAATTTTCCCTGAAATAATAGTATGCTATATTATATTCCAGGATATGCTCTATCTATGTGTCATGTTTCTTCCAAATCCACGTAGTAGTATTGCGTGAAATAGTAACAAAAATCCATCCTCTAAAACATTCTTGGTTGTAATAACAGGATAGTAGTATTTTTAGAAGAAGAAAATATTCTCGCCTCTCTGTAGCTAATACAAGCCAATAAATAAACAAACTACTGTCATATCCCAGAAGTGTGCAAGCGTGTCCGATAAAGATCTATCCAACGTTTAGCAGTTAGCACTAAACGTGTAGGCATTTAGGAAGTACATCAAACTGGCCCTACAGCTCTCACGGGAAAAGTTGCACGTTACTAGGTAGGTACTAGGTAGATACTAGGTAGGTATTTATAGTTCCGTTAGTGAAAATGCACATGCCCGCACATATCCGGACGATTTGTACATTAGGCTCGTTTTATACTTGTATGGGATAACGAGGCGAAGAATAAATGATGTAATGTTTTTTGTTTCTATTATCTCAGATGTCGTTCAAATAAATAGTTAAATTTGATTATAAAAATAGAAATAAATTTTGTTGTTATTTTATTTGATTTTGTACCTTATATCAAAGCCGCTAAAATAATTTTTATCTGTGATGTGTTTTATTTTCTTACAGATCTCAGATATTATCGATCGAATAATATTTCAATTAGTTACCAAAGATAAAAATAAATTTATTTGTTATTTTATTTGATTTTGTACCTAATATCAAAGCGGCCACTATGCTGTTTATCTGTTCATGCTTAATACAATTATAGGAAGTCAACTCTAATAATGTATGTACCTTATCATAGAAAATATACTTGCACTATCTTATTTTCTAACTTAGGTGTATAAAATCCTATCTTAGTCGATGGAATAGCCACTTTATATAGCTTTATACCGTACAATGAGATGCTCTCACCAGATGCTCGGACTTCGCATAAATCATGGTGCTGTCAAATGGGCGCGTGAGGAAATTACCCATGGAACTCCTTGTGCGGTGCATGCATGCATGCATTATCGTTATATTTTCATCTTTAGAAAGGTTATTTGAGAACTTGTGGTAGGTATCTGTTAACTAGATGGTCACTTTAACTGCTCAGTTGTGTCCGCTACGATATTAAAGTTGTAGAGTTCTAAATGGCCTGTTTTACAGCTTTGTGTTATAGAAAAATAGACCTTATATCGTTATAATAAGTTTCATCGGTATCATCATACGACTAAGTATTGGATCAATGGAACCTTATGTCAAAAGTAATAAGGACGATTTTTCTTTGACATTCGTGGTCAGAACGGGCATTTTAGACCTCTACAATTTTAATCAGTAATACAAACTTCGTCGGCGAGCTGCCGCTTGGAGGCCGCGAAGAGCTTCCTCTCACGTGATTGCGTAGTTAGCGAAAGAGACAGAGCATAAAGCCCGCGATGAAACATCTTCAAGCTAGTGTAATTTTCCTTACAGAATGGAAGCCCAGTTCGATGAGTTTAACTCTTCTTCCATAATTATTGGTTAGCGCAAATCAAATTTAAAATCCTTTCAATCTAGAGTCTAGAAGGGCACTTACAAAGGTCAAATCTATTAAAGCTACCACTTGTTCGGAAGTGGCTTTCAATTGAGAAGAAGCGGAAAGGAAATTGGCAAGGTTATTCTCAACTTGTTTTTTTTTTTCTCAAACTAATTTATTTTAATTACAAGCAAATTCTATTCTTATTGACATGTAATTTTACGACCAAATGACTGTCGTTAATTAGATTGTCCATTGAAAAAGTACAACTTAAATTTAATATGTAATTACTTCTAGAATCGAGTACCATTCGACGCAAAAACTACTAAACGGATTTGAATGACATTTTGCATTATTAATTACTAATTAGCATCGGCACATATGAAATGAAATGAAATATTAATTCAAATAGGCCTTCACAGGCACTTATTAATGGTCAGACCCTAACACCGGTTCCGAAGGTTGCTTTTACTGAGAAGAGCCTGCAATAAACTCAGCAATGACTCTTTTCAAAATAAGATTTTGTTCACAAAGATGTGTCCTGCTGCGAGCACTACACCCAAGCATTGTCGTCATTAAAATAATCATTTGTGTTGTAGAAAGCCGTTTGTACTAAAATACAGTCTTAATTCTTTCCTTAAATTTTTGTAATATAAGCATGCAGTAACAAATAGGATAGTTTTTAACCCGGGAAAATGCAACGTCGCACAGGAACAGCGTAGTACAGAATACGGAGTAACTGTAGTACCTAAGTAACTTAAAATTTCTGCTTAAAGTAACCTTGCTTGAGGTCTCGAGTCTTAACTCATTAGTCATCTTACCAGACATCAGTATGAAAGTGACTCTTTTAAATGTGAAATGGACAGACAGAGGGAACACGTAGGAGTTAAGCATGCAGCTAGTGGTTAGATGTCTGCGTAGATTATATTTATAAGGTCTAGATATGTAATGTGCGTGTTACACTAAATGATGTCTTTATTGTTAAATTGACTGTATTACAATTTTGTAAAGTAGCGACTATATAGGTATATACTATATAATATTATAAAGAGAGAGGGCGGATTTTGTATGTCTGGGTATATGTGTAGTGTCTTTAAACCGATGAACCCGCGGGACGGGTCTTAGTCTTCTAATATAATTAAAGATTTGTTAGTTAATTTCCTGTTCTTTACCATTTAATACGATGAAACTTAGGGAAGTTGTGTTGCACGCGGCGGGAAAGAAATTTCAATTTAAACGGGCTTCTGAAAATGTATATATATATTATATTTTTTTTCATTTATTGATAATTTTTTATTTGAAACTCAATTATAATGTTTAGATTCCCCCTTCGTTCCCAAGCATTTAATGTCCCGCAATATTCCTTTCTACTAGTATTTATTCGAGTTTATTCATTACATACGAAAATGCAAATGTTTTGTCTTTACAGTATTAGCGTAGATGTAGAAAGATTCTCATTCATATACTCACCTATTGTATCAAACCGGTTAACAGTTACATCACAAACAGAAGTATTCAGGTCGCTGCCTTTAGAATCAATTATAATATTAGCATTAGCAAATAGCAATTTAATATTATTTTCACTGTCGCTCACCAAGTTCCAAGTATCAGTGGCGATGCATAATGCAGCTCACTCTAGTCATGAAGTATTACTTGAGATGTACGTGAGACGCATACATCTTCGTCAAGTGATGCCCACACTCTTCCCTTGTTAGCATCAGTTTTGAACTGTCCCTCATTGTTTGAATGAAATGTTTATTTTAGGGATATGAGTATTTGGAATGGAATTTGTTGGTAATTTTTGCTTTTTTAAGTCGTAGTCGTTTTGATTTTATATGAGTAATGTTTTGTGTACAGAGAGTTGCCTTAGTTTGAGGAAATCAAGAAGTAAATATGGTCGACAGCCCCAAAAATCAATTACTCGAAATTTTCGGGATAATCTTCAGGGTTAATCAATAATACTTTCTGTTCGGCGGTCGGCGAGGTAATGGTGCTACTGCTTCGAGTCAGTGATAGCGGGCTAATACGACCTGAAGATGCTTCGCGTAGAAGCGAAACACGTGCCGATCTCCTGTTGAGTTTCCTTGTTTGGGACTTGACAGAGAAGGAGATCCAGCGGAATTGGTTACTAGATATTTTTTTTCTATAATCTTACAATGGATTTCCGCAAGGTCACTTAGTTAATATTGTTTCATTTAACACCTATGAAAACTTTATATTTATCAACACTATTTTGCACAAGTCAAGCCATGTTTGGATATATAGGAAATGGAATGGATGGAAAACTATAAAAAAATACTCGTCCAACATGGCGAGCGACGGCGGAACATGGTCCCTCACACGCGAGAACTTTCTACGAGTTTTCTTCCTGTCTCAGACAAACACTCAGTCACGGTTGAATGAAAACTGGGGCAAATTAATGTTGGTTTAAAAATAATATTGTCCTGACTTGACATTAACTCAATTTCGATAATGGCAATTTTTGAGCAGGTAATAATTGTGTTGAAATGTTTTCTTAATTTACGTGACTGGGATTTTTATTTTAGTACTGCAATCTGAATATATTTGAAGTTACTTTAAATTGTAAATAAATATCCTGGGACATTCTTTAGACATGGCTATCACCAAACTTAGCAGAGCTTGTATTTGCCATTGCTCTGGAAACCAGCTATCTAATATACCGACAACACTACTATTTTTTATATACATACATAAATAGATATTTACACCAATACACAGAACAAACAGACATTGATGCGCACAAATATTTGTCGTGGATCTAACCCCCAAGCCAACTGACACGTCAATATAATGTGGTACGTACAAAAAGGTTTAACATATCAAACAAAAATTGTTTATTCTTAAACAATGTTCTTCCACTGCACCTGCTTCGTTATAACTTATATTTATAATGACACAAGTATTGCTATAATGTAAAATATAATTAAAATGAAAAATCTAAATACCATATAAGGAAAATAGGGTTTGACGCACCATAACCTCAAAACTATATATAAGGATGGGACTGCTACCATTCGACGCGAAATTTTTCCTATTATCACTATCTACACTAATATTATAAAGAGAAAAGATATGTGTTTTTGTATGTAACGAATAAACTTAAAAACTACTGGACCGATTTCAAAAATTCTTTCAGCGTTGTGAAGCTACCTTATCCCCGGGTGACATAGGCAATATTATATTTTCAATGAAATTAAGGATCCTTACTAAAACTCCAATAATGTAACCCAAGGTGTAAAAAAAATCCTTACATCGCGTGCGCTGCGAAAACTATTGCTGATAGAAAGAACTTACAGACTTAAAGACAGACCGATATTATTTTGAGAATTCTTAGCTCTTTCAACAATCAAATCCCGTACTGTAATGTCAGTGAATAACTATTGTAAACAAAGCCATTGAATCAACAAGGACCCCGCATAAATCGTTGGTATTATTGCTCGGCCACCTTTTGAATAGCAAGTGCCTGTGGGAACCTGAGCGATGTGCTTTATTCAATCAATGGGCCATTCAAATTGACAATGTTCCTGTTAGTGCAATGTAGGGTGTGGAAAATACACTTATCTTATCATACTAGTCGTAGTCTGTAATGTAATGTAAATGGTGAAAGTGTGTAACTCTTTAGGCACTATTATGTCTACGGACGAATTTTCATAAATTTTGTTTTTTTTATTTTAAGTCCGTACTCTTTGAAGATTCTACTTACGATTGATTATTTTAAAATTAATTGTATTGTGTTTTTATAAATTAACATCTTTCCGCGCTTGCTCAGCTCGTTGTTTTGAACTGAAGCTTGTGGTATAACATTTTGGTTAATACTTTTATTTATGGAACAGGAGATTGGGGGGCGAAGCTTGTTATACATATGTACCAGTATTGCCACTATAATTATTTTGTAAATTTTAATTGGAATCATTTTTAATTTATTAAATAAATACTAGCTGTCTTCCGCGGTTTCACCCGCGTCCCCGAGGGATGTAACATTTTCCCGGGATAAAAAGTAGCCTATATATTATTCCAATATATGCTCTATCTATGTGCCAAGTTTAATCTTTTAAACTTGGCACATAGATAGAGATAAAGAGATGAGATAAAGATATAGAGAATTAAAGAGGAACAAACATCCATACATACAAACTTTCGCGTTTATAATATTAGTAGGATTCATTAAATATAGATGTCTCTTATATTACATTTAGAGTAATTAATAAATGTAATTTGCATTTATTTATGAAATTTATTAACAACTATAACGTTAATACGGTATTTTAATTATGAAGCTACATATTTAAAATACCTATTAGGTACCTATTGTAGCTTCAGTAACTTTAAATTTGACCTTCATAAGTGCCCTCCGAAGGCCTAAACTGAATAAATGGTTTTGAATTTAGAATTTTTTTTTTATTGAATTTTCAACAGTGAAACTTATTGAAAGTTGAAGGGAAATTAGGTATATACGAAGAAAATGTGTATTCACTTGAATATTTAAAGAATTTACTTGTAAATGCACCATTTAAATGTATTTATTTCTTTTGAGATGCAATGGCTACACGCTGGTCACGAAAAGAAAACAGATAATGTATATGTTTTCCATATCATTCGATTCACCTCGGCTTATTTCAAAATTCAAAACCATTTATTCAGTTTTGGCCCTAGAAAGGTACTTAAAAAAATCGTATATATTGAAGTTATCATCGGTTCGAAAGTCAACCTTCTGTCCAAGAAAATAAGATGTGAATTTCTTTACATTCTACTCGAAAAATACCAATAGATTTTCGCAAAGATAGTATCTATTTTAATTACCATCGGTTCGAAAATGAGCCTTCAAACTAACGAAATAAGATATGTATTCCTTTACATTTTACTCGAAGATTCAATCTATCGTGCTAATAATTATCATCAATCATTACTTCGATGTCAATGTTTTTTTTTTTATTACCATTAACTACGATCACTTTCGTCAAGTGAAAATCGTGGGAGCATCTCAAGTGCAACGTATACCCATGTAAAAAGCCGTAATTGTTACGAAACCTTATTCAAAGACTAGAGGTTGAATAACGGCAATATCTAATTAACTATGAAGAGCTGGATGTGCAAGTGCATCTATAATTATTCGCTCTTGCACGACCATTGGAAAATACAGCTTATGATTAAGGTATTATGATGCGTTTTCCTGTATAACTAGTCGGAGTAGTTATCGACGAATTTGCAATGAAAGTGCGTGTTTCGCCAAGTTGTTGTGAAGTTTAATTATAGACAACAATTTCTTTGTAAGAGGATTTCGAGCCGTGTATGTTACAACTTTGTAATTTAATTTTGTGCGAGACTTGCTTGAGCAGTATTTACGGAATTTTTATTTGATTTATCTTATCCTATTAATAATAAACTGACAGTAGAGCTCTTAGTGCAGAGTTCGTCCGGAGAAGTACTACCACCTTACACATTTCAGCCGTGAAGCAGTAATGCACTTGTATTACTGTGTTTAGGTTAGAAAGGAAAGGGGGGCGGTGAAATTACAGACACATGAGATTTAATAACTTGACGTCTCAGGGTCGACAACGCATTGGCGATGCCCCTAGTGTTGCAAATGTCCATAGGCGGCGGTGACCACTTACCATCAGGTGGACCGTCTGCTTGTTTGTCGGCCCAAGTGGTGTCAACCCACGTTCCCAAAGGATGTTACATTTTCCAAAAAGTTCCAAACTATAATCTATCTCTGTACCAAATTTGATCCAAATCCGTTTAACCGTTCTGGCGTGTTTGAGTAATACACATCCCTCCATCTAAACATTCGGAGTTATCCTACTAATATTAAAAACGCGAAAGTTTGTATGGATGTTAGTTCCTCTTTCACGCAAAAACTACTGAACGGATATGGATGAAACTTGGCACATAGATAGAGCAGCATATCCTTTTTTTTTTTTTTTAGACAGGGGAAATGCTTTGCGCATACCGCCGCGCCTCGGGGAAGACGCGGTGGTTATGTGGGACTCCCTCCCGGGCCCCTCCCCACTAGGACATAGTCCCAGTGAGGAGGGGTCCGAGAGGTATACCCACTAAAACCCCTGTTTGCCGTCACTGTCATGCTCCGCCGGGACGAGGGTACACTCTTTCGAGCACTCGTCACTCGCTGATAGAGCATATCCTGGAATAACATATAGGCTACTTTTTATCCCGGGAAAATGTTACATCCCTCGGGAATACGGGTGAGTCCGCGGGGGACAGCTATGATAGTAGTAAGATTAGAAAATTTGTGAGGGTGTATGGATGTATGAATGTTTGTTACTCTTTCACTCAAAAACTACCGAACGTATTTGGATGAAACTTATCACGTAGATAGAGTAACCTGGATTAATGCATAGTATAGTTTTTATCCCAGACAAATGTTGCATTTCTCGAGAATGTGGGTAAAACAGCGGGGGATAGCTATTTATTTTCATTTAATTTTTTTTCTTTAACAAAGATATTTTACAAAAATAAAGTAACCGGAGTCTCCTTTTAAGCATGTAATGCCTGTACCAGGAGACTCCGTTCTTCCATAGCTAGTTTTTTTTATAGCCTTAAATCTGACACTGTTATGGTGAATTATAAATTTGTCTAAACGCACTTACTCACTTTAGAATCTGTTTTATAGCCTTAAATCTGACACTGTTATGGTGAATTATAAATTTGTCTAAACGCACTTACTCACTTTAGAATCTGTTTTATAGCCTTAAATCTGACACTGTTATGGTGAATTATAAATTTGTCTAAACGCACTTACTCACTTTAGAATCTGTTTTATAGCCTTAAATCTGACACTGTTATGGTGAATTATAAATTTGTCTAAACGCACTTACTCACTTTAGAATCTGTTTTATAGCCTTAAATCTGACACTGTTATGGTGAATTATAAATTTGTCTAAACGCACTTACTCACTTTAGAATCTGTTTTATAGCCTTAAATCTGACACTGTTATGGTGAATTATAAATTTGTCTAAACGCACTTACTCACTTTAGAATCTGTTTTATAGCCTTAAATCTGACACTGTTATGGTGAATTATAAATTTGTCTAAACGCACTTACTCACTTTAGAATCTGTTTTATAGCCTTAAATCTGACACTGTTATGGTGAATTATAAATTTGTCTAAACGCACTTACTCACTTTAGAATCTGTTTTATAGCCTTAAATCTGACACTGTTATGGTGAATTATAAATTTGTCTAAACGCACTTACTCACTTTAGAATCTGTTTTATAGCCTTAAATCTGACACTGTTATGGTGAATTATAAATTTGTCTAAACGCACTTACTCACTTTAGAATCTGTTTTATAGCCTTAAATCTGACACTGTTATGGTGAATTATAAATTTGTCTAAACGCACTTACTCACTTTAGAATCTGTTTTATAGCCTTAAATCTGACACTGTTATGGTGAATTATAAATTTGTCTAAACGCACTTACTCACTTTAGAATCTGTTTTATAGCCTTAAATCTGACACTGTTATGGTGAATTATAAATTTGTCTAAACGCACTTACTCACTTTAGAATCTGTTTTATAGCCTTAAATCTGACACTGTTATGGTGAATTATAAATTTGTCTAAACGCACTTACTCACTTTAGAATCTGTTTTATAGCCTTAAATCTGACACTGTTATGGTGAATTATAAATTTGTCTAAACGCACTTACTCACTTTAGAATCTGTTTTAATAGAATATGAAGATACTTCTACAAAAAAATATACAAACTAAAATGTCGTAAATCAAGTTTTTCTATCTTCACCATCAGCGGACGTGATATTGGTACGATGCAGATGCTCAGTCAAATATTTGTCTGTCACTTCCTTTCTCGAGTACTATTCATTCCAAGTTATAAGCTCTAGCGATAAAAGTGATATTATTATTTATGTTACGTAATTTTTGTTCACGTTTTTTTGCCTGGAAGAAATTGCTTCAGCAATAGGACCGCCTAAATTGTGCACTTATAATGTTTGTTAATCACTTTTTTATTAAATTTTCTTTGCATGTGGTGTGAACAATAAAGTATATTTGTATTGTATTGTAATATTACAATCCTTATACAAATAGATAAGTTTTTTTTTATTGTCGCACTAAAGTGTACAGTCGAATTGAAACTTACTCCTTTTCGGTAGAAGGTTAATAAGGAAGCAACAGATTGCAATAGTAAGTTATCTTACTTTTCGTTCTAGTACCTATAAACTGTATGACCACATCAATCGTTTAATTAATAATTAATTACTTACTTAGATAATTAGGAATGTAGCGATATAACTTGCAACTTATTTCTAACTAGCTGTCCCCCGCGGTTTTACACGCGTTGCCGTGGAATGTCACATGTATTATACACAAAAACCTTCCTCTTCAATCACTCTATCTATTAAAAAAAACCGCATCAAAATCCGTTGCGTAGTTTTAAAGATTTAAGCATACATAGGGATATAGGGGCAGAGAAAGCGACTTTGTTTTATACTATGTAGTGATCATTATTTGGAGGCTAATTATCCAGTTATATTACTTGAAGTTCTCAATAAACAAATGTGAATCATTATTTAAATTAATAATTAACGAATTTCATAGGTACATTAATTAATTAAGTAGCGATATAACTTGCTTATTTCAGTCATAATTTCACATTAACTATCTAGTTAAGTTTAGTACTTACTCAAGTTCTGATAATCACATTAAAACAGTAGTAGTTCGAGTAGTAGAGCTCTAGTGCAGAGTTCGTCCGGGGAAGTACTACCAGCTTACCCACTTCTGCCGTGAAGCAGTAGTGCACTTGTATTACTGTTTTTCGGTTAGAAAGTTAAGGGGGCCGGTGAAATTATAGGCACATGAGACTTAACAATTTCACGCCGCTGGTGTTGCAATTGTCTATAGGCGGCGGTGACCACTTACCATCAGGTGGACCATCCTCGTGTTTGTCGGCCCATGGTGTAAAAAAAAATCACAAGAAACAAATGTGACACTACGCTAATAATTCTTAAAAATAAAATACATTAGGCTTTTTGAGTGCAGTTGTTATACTGAATCTCTAGTAGCTTAGACTACCGCGAAATTATTTGTTCACTCCACTACCTTGCTCCTGAGGATAGCGTTAAACAGGAAATGAGCTAAGCAGGGGTCTGTCAAGAATGTTTGCCTCACACGCCTGTTCGTTAAGACTTATTCAGATTTCCTTCCTATCTAAATATGTTACAGTTTCAAAATATTGTATATCATTATATTTTCAGTAGACAGAATTTGAGAGACACTAAAATTATTCGTTTTCTTTTTTAACGCCCTAAATTTCAGTAAATCGGTATTACTAAGTTACAGATTTTGGCAGGAACTTGTTGGGTTTCTTTTGATATTTTAGTTTCCCTGTTTTATTCAATTAATACATAAACAAGTGCACTAGTAAAGTAAAGTTAAATGTATGCGTTTCATCATCCGCCTATCTCCGTCCACTGCTGGACATAGGCCTCACCTATGGCACGCCACTGAGCTCGATCTTCAGCTCTTTGTTTCCAACCGCTGCCAGCCAGTTTATCGTAACTTTATAATTGTCGTAAAATGCTGTCAAAATGTTTAGTTAATACGGCTACAATTTGACTTATAACTAACATTATGTAATAACGGTGACCGACTTGACTTTTTGATAGTTTTAATTGACGTGATTTGAATATTTATAATGCAACTCGACATTGGCTAGAAATAAGACCAATTAATGAAACCTAGAAGATGATGAACTAAGTTAGCATTTATGTATAAGACATAATAGTTAAGAACCATTTTCGCTCGTCTTTGTTTTCTTTTTGTTTAACAGCTATTGACAAGCTATTGTAATCAATAAAAACACTGGGAAACTGACATCTATGTTTTCCTAAAATATTCAATAACAATTATGGTCGAATTTCAAACACTAGTTGAAATATAAACATGTTTAGATATGAAACGACAACGTCCATACCATAACAAATGACTAACAGGCGTTGTCAAATTAACAGGCCAGCTGCGTTATTCATGCAGATTCGCCACACGTGTTCCATCTGATTTGATTCCGCCCAATTAAGGCATAGGCAGGCGAGTGGCCCCCTTTGTCTTTATAGGACATCTTCATTTACTCGGTTGTAATGCTTGGTGTTCACTGGTGTGAAATATCTTAACCAGGGCCTTCATTTCCATTGGGCACTCTGGACCCAGGGCCTCGCGATTCATGGAGCCCCCTGGTCCGAATGGAATGGAACCCGTTGGACGGTTTTTAACATAATATAAAGTATTCCTTCCAAAAGGTTTATGTGTATAAAACATTTATATTATCCTACTCAGTCGAAGCCGGAGTACGTTGCTAGTCAATCGGTATAGTTATTAAAACGTAAAGAGAAATCTTTAAGTATATTGCGCGCACGGTGAAGTGTAAGATTTGGCATAGTTCAAGTATATAAGATAGCATTTTGCCCACGTGAACTACATTTTGTAACGTGCCCAGCAGTGTGATAAAAACCCTAGCCTTCGTCAATAAATGGGCTATCTAACAGTACAAGTATTTTCCAATTCGGACCAGTATCCCTGAGATTAACGCGTTCTACCAAGCAGACAAACATGCTCTTCAGCTTAAAGAAAAAGATAAAAGTTCGATAGATAAATTAATGTAATGTTATAAAAATTGTAAGTACATAATAGTAATATGTTTATGTGTATCTTAAAAACTACGTTTTATGGAGAAATAAGAAAATGCAACTTTTAAAACAATAAATTCACCATTAATCAAGGCCTGTCAGCCGATGACAATGATAACTGTCCGAACGTGTGCAGTTTGTATATTAGCTTTCCTTATTCCTAAGAAACGATCGAGTGTCGGCTACTTAGTATGAAAACAACGTAACCTTTTCCTTTTTCGTGAAATTCCAAAAACGGTGAGAGAAATCTTACACAACATTTGAATCGTGAGCACCCATCACAAGGCCCGCGGTCACAATTTCGCGCTTAATTTTTCTAATGAGGATAACTCAGTCTGCAGTTAATTAATCTATGTGTTATGTCATTTAAAATTTTTCACGCTTCGTGTTAGTCGTTTCTGCTTGTGTACTTGTTCTTGGAATTATGTAAGTTGATTGGTTAACTTTCCAACTTTTGGTGGAATTTACATGTTTCAGTTAATTGCTAATTGTTGTACGAATTACTCTTAGTTTTGTCGGACAGATATGTGAGGAAGTCGCAATTCTAGTTTTCCCATGTTCTATTTATTTAGTATTTTATTGTTATTTTCTTTTTATACATGTATTAAAAATATGTTCAGTTACAAACATTCAGTACTGTATTCAGACTGCTGTTTGTATAACATACCAGCAGAGGCGCCTTTAGGGGGTGGCGAACGGGGCAATCGCCCGGGGCCTCGCTCTTAAATGGGCCTCGCTCTTAAAGGGGCCTCGCGTATCCCAAGCAAATAAAAAAAATGGATTTCAAATTTTATTTATTTGTATAACTTTAGCATTTCTTGTCAAACATGACAAATACCTAAACCAAACAACTAGACTTACTTTCGCACCACATACTTTTCACGAGGGACAAAGGGCCTCGCAATGACCTGCCGCCCGGAGCCTCGTAATGAGTATTTGTTCATAGCTTGGTCTATATTTTTTACATTTATAAATAAACTAGCTGTCCCCCGTAGTTTCACCTGCGTTCTCGAGGGATATAATCATACATATAAACCTTCCTCTTGAACCATTCTGTCTATTGATGGAAACCGCATCAATATCCGTAGTGTAGTTTAAAACATCTATGGGTACAAACGGTATTTAGTATAATAGTGTCTGTAGACTTTTAACAAATTATAAGTAATTATATTTTAATTCGAATTAATAACCTAAGTACCTACTTATCAGGGTTGATACGAAAATGGCTACTTTTTAACATTTCTACAATGGAAACTTGGAAATTCAATGCCTCCATTTACAACCATGATTATGGCATAGCTCCATTAACATTTGATTGACAGTTATATCAAATTCAACTGACGTGTCATTGGAAACCGACAGTCCGTTTCATCTTGCTCCATATTATGTTTGGTTAAATAATAAAAATACATTTACGCTCAGGTTTTCAGGACATCGTCCCGGTTTTAACGGTGATATAAAAACGTGTTTATGTAACCTAGCCGATGGTAACAGGATAACCGTGTTCTATCTGTAATTAGGTCGTGATGGTTTTCTCGGTAACATTTCGGCTGTTGTTGCATCCCCAATACGACGGTAATCACCCCACCCACGTTTTCAGGTTGCTTACATAATTATTTGAATACACAGTTATTTGGGTCGACTATTGGCATATTATAGTATTTTATTGATTTGAGATTTCATTATTAATGATATATATATTAATTAATTTTAAGTAAAATTCAACACGCTTGTAATCGATGGAGTTGAATGCACGTGTGTTTATGAATAAAACGTTAATATTTAATTAACTGTTTTAATTACAATAACATTTTTATGTTGACACAAATCGATGCAAATAAATTATGCTAATAATGGCTGTGAACGATCTCCTTGAACCTGCGTACACCATCATTAATTATGGATGATTTGTCACGTCTGCCGGTGTTAGGCGTCTTAAGTGACATTGACTTTCTTATTGTCGTCGGCTGATAGCGGCGCGCGCGCAGAGCGGCGCACATGCACGCCGCTCGCCGACACGCGCGCGCGCATCCACGCTCCGCGACCGCGACCGCCCGCGCGCCGGGCCCGCGACATGCCCGCAGTGAAAGTATTCAACATATTCGGCGGGCAGAAGCACACCGAGAAACCCCCGCCCCCCGCTACACCCGCGCCCCAAGGGGCGATGCAAAAGTTCTACAGGACTTTTTCAGTCGGTCCAGAAACTTTGCCCGAACACAAGGGAACCAAAGTGACCGCTATCGCCGCCTGTTTAGAAAAGAGGATCAGTGATCCCGTCGTGAAAAGTGATAACGTGCAAAAGTTTGCGACTAAAATCAATATTAGCAACTCGAGTGTTAACGTCAAAACGGACGATTCTAAACCGCGGCATCATGTGTACGAGAATGTAAACATTACCGCCGTCGACAAGAATGCTATACAAAAGGACAAGCTACTCGATGAGTCTAAAGGATATTGTTCTATTTACGAAAATATTATTACAGTCGGTAAACCTTGTGGCGGAAGTGATAACAATGCTGAATCTAAGTTAAATAAAGCTTTACAATCTTTTGATAAAATACTGTCTGAATTCACATCGACTTCGTCGCTGACTCCGGACATAAAAATATCTAAGATTCATTTCACTCCCCCTAAATTACAGAAATCAAAAACTTGTAGCATCATTGAGTCACGTTGTATTTTAAAGAAAGCTATATCATATCCTCAAAGTGATAGCAAATCGCGAAATAAAGTAACACGCAATAATTCTATTGAAAAAACAACCAGTCTATGGAATCTTGACGATTTGAAAGGAAAGGAGCTGACTGCACCGCTGATGCCTCTGACTTCGACGCCAAACGATAAAATGAATTCCGATAAGTATGCCACGTATAAAATTTCATCTAAAAACTCGTCTCGCCCGAACTGTTTTAAAAACGAAGATTTGAAAAAACTGGATGTTAAAACGAGAATATTAAAGAAAACTTTATCAAATCCACCGTCGACGCCCGTTCCGGTTATTACTAAAACGAAACCGGTGACGAAAAGAGTAGAGAAAAAAGTAAGCGACCCAAAGAAAATAAAAACTAAAACATGTACAGATAATGGATCGTTAAACATGAAGATGAGTTTAGAAAGTAAAGAAACCCCAAGATCACAAATGCAGAAAGCAAAAAGCGTATGGGAAATAGGCAATGAATCTATAATTTCACCTAATTTGGAAAGGACGAGATCCACAACTTCTATCGCGGGCTCTCCGAGTAAGATCCCGGTGATTAGGAGTCAAATGTCGCAGAATAAATTTAGTAGTACAAGAGCGCTTTTTTCTCCCACTCCGGTTGATCTAAGTAATATAGACCAGGCCAGAGAGTGTGCTCAGAAAAAGAAACCGATCGCTCTGCGGAAAAATACCGAAAAACCGGATGTAAACAAACAAATAAAACAAAAATCTCAGCTTAATCTCAAATCAGCCTCAAAACAACAAAACGATAAAACTAAGAAAGAAGCCCTCGATGGTAAAAAGTTTGTTTCATCACCCAAATCATCAATGAGAGATTATTCGGAAGAAATAAACGCTGTGAGAGCAAAGCTTCAGCAGAAAAAAATAAATAACAAAAGAGACCTCGTCGTAGCGCCTGAGATCAAACGCGATGAAAACGATGCGGACGAAATCGATTCGACACTGTCACCTGTTAGATCAATCGTGAAAAAATTAGAACTTAAAACAGCTATGGAATTTAAGGCTGAGCCGGCACAGTTTGTGAGCTGTAAGATAATTCCCGCGGTGCACAAGGAGATGTGCGTGGCTAACACCACGTTCCACAACCACTTGAGCACACTCGTCGGCCGTCAAGTCAAATATGTTGAGTCGAGGGACGATGTTAAAACTTGCTCCCAAGCCGAGAAAATAGCTTTACAGAAACATACCGACGAGAAGATATCCGATACGCACTCGGATTGCAGCGACGACTCGGGTCACGTTTCTAACGACGCAGCTAATGATAACGATCAAACGTTCGATAACGTGCACGAGTTGAGCCCCGTGCACAACGGAGTGGACGAAGTGGATTGCAAAGTGTTCGATGGTCCAAAACAGTTTGGGACAGATTTGTCAGAGAATGCGAAGAGTGTGTGTCCCGTGCGGCCCGCGAGGCGCAGCGGGCGCGGCAACGAGGTCGCTAGCGGTACCCGCGCCACCGACGCTCCGAAAGTGGACGAACAGGTACGCGACACTGTTAACATATCGATAACAACAAATTACAGGTGCTGTTTATCTGCGCTCTCCCGGTGCTAACATCCAACAATTTAGATCGCTGGAGATACTAAATCTGCCGTCGGCTCCATCGACTAACCTAACGAGATCTCGAAAGCTGTCCGCGGTACGCATTCCCGATGTCAATATTAACGACGCAATCGGGTCATAGACCTCTTTACCATTTTGTCGACATTGCCACTATGTTCGAATGGTGGGCACGACTAACTGTGAACACAATGAGCATACTTGTCAATATAAAATTGCACATTATTAGCATGCACATCGCTGAATCATATTTCCATTGCAATCAATCTGAACTGAATGTTAATTAACAAAAAGCTTTACTGTGTTATTATTACAATTTGTTATCGACGCATCTAAATTGGTTCCTTTTCTTATAGGCGTGAAATATTTAAGTGATACAAACATTTCTAGCGACCGCCGACGATATATCACTTTAAGAAATATGCGATTTCACATAATGGCCTAGTAATTTACATAACAAATTAATTATGCATAATTTTTGCATACCTAAGCTCCTGTTTTGCTATTGACGGCTCTTCTCAACACCTCAAACCATTTATTACGAGCAATGAAAGCTACATACCAACATCACGTGTCAAGTCAATATTATGTCTCTTTTACATAATAGTTCCGTAATAAATCAACGCTTTTCATTTGTCTTAATTAACTGTTTTGCATAAAACGATGATTTTTGCGATGTGTACCGTCATTTTGACATTGCATAATTTCCGAAGATTTAACAGCCGCATTCCATACTCACCAGATATACATAATGATACAAATAAAGCTTAAAACGTTGCATAAGAAAACATTTATGGTGTGAATTCCAGTTTACAACGTGAAAAAATGCTCTTTATATGGTAGATAATAATAATCTTGCAAGTATTGAGGCGTGGATTATATTTATTTGGCTGTACACAACAGGTGCTCCGCAGGGGTCACTTCTCGGGCCAGATTTATTTACGCTTTTACTTTCACCAAATGCCTTTGTCGGTGCAACTCATTACTTGCGCCTTCTTACATATTATAACCTCATTCTTTATCAAGTTTGTTTATGACTTTACCATTTCAAGCGATCTCATTTATATTTGATAATTTATAAAGCCTTTAACAGAATAATTGCGGATTACTGTATTTGATGTTTGTTTTCTAGACTTATATCCGGATGGTAGTAATTCTCTTAAACCATTACTTTCCAAGTTTTAAATGCAAGCCTCACCCTCGATGTGGTGTATTGCAAATAAAAAAGCTGACACTTTCGGTTTCGACTTTCTCAGTTCGCGATGCGACAGTAAATATTACGTGCAAGTTCGTGAATCGTTGATACTCCTCCTCTAGCTCATTGTTTTTAATGGCTCTGAATAAATATTAACAGATGGACATCTTTATTTGCCGTTTACATCATTGCATTATTTTACACTGCGCATGAAAGTTATATGAAAGTTTTAATTTTCATCTCCATTTAAAATTATTGTTTTACTTTCTACTTTGACAGTGTTTGATGACTTCATATTGCTCGCAACTCTATTAACATAATTTATAATACGATTAATATTGACTTATTATTGATTAAATTTAACCAATCGATAAAGATAGTTTCGAAGCTTGCGCTCATCTCCCTATGAAAGTGTTTATAGTTACAATCAATCAGCATAACTTCAATCGAAGCGCCTTTCAACTCCACAAATTTCATTCTAATGCTATGTTTGTTATGTGTATTTCAATTTATTCAGTCACGTCTGTGATTTCTTACAAAATTGCTTTCGAAATTAGACATTGCCTTTGGTTAGGTCTACGGCCGCGGTGTCGGAGTCTTTGGGACATGCTCATCACGTACCAGCTTTCGCCAGCGGCGACATGACGCGTGGAAAGCAGTGTCCTTCCATCAAAACAACATACATTATTGATAAAACGGTACTTGATATTCGATAGGTGCAAAACAAATACCTTCTCGACAAAAGTCTTGTTATTCGTATTCCTTAAACTTCATCGTCTAATTTGTTCTCTAAATCTTACTATTTGTCATTATCTATGTGTCTTTAAAGTCTTTAGCTTAAGACATATATTAGTGATAACGATAAGTTCTGAAAAACTAAGTCTTTATCGATTTTTATTGACATTTCTTAAAAATCGCGTCGATTAGTTTTTATGACATAGTTTCAAACCAGGTTGATGATGATGATGATGGTGAAGGATGGAATTAGATCATTTTAACGTTAGTTGCGTCCAGTGACGAAATCTTTAGTTAAAGTATAACTTTGATTTATTTTCTAACTAGCTGTCCTCCGAGGTTTTACCCGCGTTCCCGTGGGATGTCACATGTATTATTACATTTACATATTACATTAGTATTATACATAAAAACCTTCCTCTTCAATCACTCTATCTATCTAAAAAAACCGCATCAAAATCCGTTGCATAGTTTTAAAGATTTAAGCGTACATAGGGATATAGGGACAGAGAAAGCGACTTTATTTTATACTATGTAGTGATGTAGTGAAGTATATATAGTAATATCATTACTTGCATTGAGCAAATAGTTTGTATGTATTCCAGTTATTAAACGCTTCTCCATTTCACTTTTTTTTTGTAGTAATTATATCCCTTAATACCGATCTCTGCTTATAATTACATGCATTCATTTGAAGCAGAGTCTGTTCGTGTAACATTACAATGCCACCAATTAAAGTATTGAAACGTATCTCTGTATACGTTTTATTGTGTTGTCTCTCCGTCCGTCCGAGTTCGGCGAAAGTCTATTATTGATATAATATGCTATGTTGCTATCATAAATAATGATTGACTTGTGTAACTCACGGCAGTATGCTTTAGAAATGTGTTTATAGTTTTGTAAATGTAAGAGACATCATAAAGCATTTTCCTAAAGTAAGATATGTTATTTAATATCTTATAGTCCACATAATGATACGTCAAAATTATTTACATTTTATTTTATGTCCTGCAGGCCCCCAAGGTTTCACCCGTGTTTATCAAAATTATATATACCATCTACAAAAAAAACCACGTCGAATGTTGGAACTCCCATCCCGATATGTTCAGTAGTTTTGAGGTGATGATGGTGCGTCAAAGTTTCTTTATATATATACATATATTTGGATAGATTGATTTATTGGTAAATGTTAATATCGAATTCCAATTCCGTATATAGAATAAACTCGCCTAAGGCAATATAACAAATGAAACTTAAAACCGCACAGGGTTGTCAACTCTCAAAGAATCTCAGTCAAGTCTTTGACGGCAACAGTAGCATTAGAGAAAAAATACAGTAAAAAGTTGATGAGCACCCACGCACACGGTCGTTAAGCAATAATGGTGGCGAAGAATGAAGCGTGCTCGTTATAGCAACCCTGGTCTCGGATCGTAATTGTGCGGCCGCAGGTGGCTGCCGGCAGACAGGCCTACTCAGGTTTCTGTCAAATGACATGTAAGAAGTTGTAATAACATCGAAGTTAAGCTTGGAACATGTTGATGCAAACTTAGACGTGTTTTGAAACTTTATATGTTGAAATAAATTTATGGAGTTCCTAAATTGGTAGAAAGGAATATTTAAGTGACCATGTGTACACATTGCTGTTTAACGATAAATGAAAACGATTTCACAGCAGTGATGTTGTGTCATGTTGATTTTGTTTAGTAATTTGTAGCCATAAGTGTGTTCCTTCTTAAGCATTCCAAAGCTTTCGCCGACAATCGACGTGTATTATACAATTCTGTTTTTAAAGCAAATGATTTCGTTTTTATTGATGGTGTTTCGTTCGGTCTCATTAAAGTCACCAGCAGATTTTTCATTCGTATAATGAATTCTTAATCATTGTATTGGATCACATCGGTGTTCATTTATTCATTATTTAATAATCATTCCGTTTATAAAAAAAATATTGGTTTAATGTTGATCATTTATTTTTTCTTGTATCTTATACCTGACGTAAGATAATGAAATTGTCAACATTGTTCTTCTTTAGTTTGGACAGTGAGATGTCAAGAGCATGCTTAAATAGCGCACTTCACTTTTCGCCATATATTTATAAAAGTACTAGCTGTCCCCCGCGGTTTTACCCGTGTTTATCTATTATATGGCCTATAACCATCTACGAAAAATTCCGCGTCGAAGGGTAGCAGTCCTATCCCGATATGTTCAGTAGTTTTGAGGTCAAGAGGAGGTAGGGTGGAGGTCAAGGCGTCAAAGGGACCCTCTTTTCGTTATACAAATAAATGTATATATTTTTCAACAATCGATCGATCGATGTTTAAAATGATCTCAGGTGTTTTTTTTAAAACATGAAACAGAATTTTGTTTGTAATTTCACTTTACCCCTTTCATTCAAGTATGTGTTCAATCTGTCATTGTTTCGTGGAATTTGAGAACATGCTGGTATGGAGTTACATCACATGTTATGTCATTGTGATGTCTTCATTTGTCTAACGTACGTGTGTGTATGCGGTGTTTGAACTGCGTAATGTATGCGTTGCTTTCTTCGGTATACTAGATAGAGATCTATTATATTTTTTATGCTATTTTTATTCTGAACGTAACAACGTTTTTCTTTGATAATTTTTTTAAAGTTATTAAGTTACTGTAAATTGCCGAATAGGGGTAAATCTTAGGTATTGTAAATCTTCCTATTTACCAACATAATTTTGTAAATGTGAAATTGATGTCATATAAATAAATAAATATCCCAAGACATTCTTCACACATGGTTACCTGATCCCAAGTTAAGCAGAGTGTACTGCTTGTAGTATGGCCACCAGGTAACTGATATACTACATATACTACTTTTTAAATATATACTTATACATATTTACAAACAGACATGTTCATGGACACAAATTTTTGTCCTGGGTGGGAATAGAACCCCCTTCGGCTTGGCAGTCAGGGTGCTAACCACAAAGCCAATTGACCTGTCTGAATAATAGAAGCTATGAAAGTAAATTGTTACAAATATTATTATCGACGAACATGATTTTAATAGTGTAATAAATTACCTCAACAATGGTGTGCAATGCGACTATGGAGTTTATCTTATCTAACTCGCGTACAATTTATTTAGTGCTAGACATAGACAGTAGAGTCGTTATATTGACAAATATGTATTCCTTCAAGACATTATCGTCGTTCATAATATTGTTTACATCTATTATCGCTTGTGCATGTCATAATAGTCTTTCAATTACACGTTAAGGAACAGATTTATTTGCTTCGTAACTTAAGGCGAAGGTATGCACAATTCTCGGCTTGGTTCGCCTGGTGATCGAAATTCGACCGTAATGTTTTGTGTCTAAAGTTTGAACTTTATTGAGATTTTTAAGTCCGAGACTATGCTACCAAAATATGTATAATGTGTAGCATTTTCCCTGGATAAAAGTAATAATAAAATAAATAAAAAAAAAATAAAAATAAAAAAGCCTTTTATTCCTTGCAAACTTACATAAACGAACTATGTTAACTTAATGTTTACTTACGCTAATTACTTTATTCTAATATTGAGGTATTTTTGATAATATGTTTGTTATTTTAGTTTTAGGTAAAAATTAAGTTAGCTACATGCCAGAACCCCTCTCTTGGGTGAAGGCCTCCTCCAAATCCTTCCATTCGGTTCGGTCTTGTGCTTTATAAAAGTAATGTAAATCTTAATTCAGGTACTATCTACGTTTGCTTTATCTTGCTTTACCTAATATGTACTCGTTAATAAAAAAATAATATCAAATCTTTCGAATGTGACTTTTGTATGAAACAGCAAGTTGTAACTTCATATTTTTACAGCATCAATGATTTATCTTTGTAGTTAGATCGGTACTTAAAAATCATATTTAAAACTTGGGGAAGATATTGCAAACACCAGATTTGTATCTAAAAAAAAAAAGATGCACGTTAGGAACAGCACAAAAAAACAATGGGTTGCACTCCGGGAGTGCCGGCAGAAGTGAAAACTTGACCATTAACGTTGTGCATTAAGACCGTCTTACGAATTTTCGATTAGGTCACGTGTGACCATGTGAGCTGACGCGAGTTTAACATTTTACATATACACATCCCAAGAAAAGCGCTCATCGCCGCTAAAGAAAACTCACTTCAAAAACAAAAAAAAAATCGTGTGGTAATCGGAGTAACTTCACCGTGATGGGCGTGACCCACCTCAGTTTACCATACAAGACTTAACCATAATAATTATTTAAATAATAACTATAACTTTCTAAAGCTAAATGGATGCTAGTTACTTTTCCCTTCTTTGTTAGCTAGAAAGCTTAGGGCATAAGCCAAGCGGACGTGTTGTACACGCACCAATGATCATATTCAACTTAAGCTTCATTTTCTGCAACGAGTCTGGTAATATTCAATTTTATACTTTAATAGTTTAGTGATGGGACTCTACGGAATGGAGTCATTCTATTTTTTTAAACTACTAAGTTAATAGACAAGCTGGCGGCCCGCATGATGGTAAACGGTCACCGCAACCTAATGACGTGTGCAATACAGTGGTTATCAATCGCGCGTTGCTGGCCGTGCAAAATATTCTGAATTTTATTGGTTTTTGATATCTTTTTGAATAGTAGAGCTAAGCTCTTAGTGCAATTCGTCCGGGGAAGTACTACAACCTTACCCATTTCTACCGTGAAGCAGTAGTGCACTTGTATTACTGTGTTTCGGTTAGAAAGGTAAGGGGGCCGGTAAAATTACAGGCACATTACATGAGACTCAACAACTTCACGTCTCAGGGTCGACATCGCATTGGCGATGCCCCTAGTGTTGCAAATGACCATAGGCGGCGGTGACCACTTACCATCACGTTGACCGTCTGCTTGTTTGTCGACCCAAGAGGTATAAAAAAAATAATAATAATCGAGAGTGAGGCAAGATATCATGTTTTTCGTGTTCTTTTTGTTGGTTACTTACTTTAGCGTATCTAATAGGTACTCATAATTGGTGACTGCTCTGTGTACGTTATTACACACTTGCATTACATCTAAAACATAGACATATCACTAAATTGTATAAAATAAATTACTATCTGTATAATTGTCTGTTTATATTTAACTACGCAATTGACTTTGATGTTTTTTTCATGGATCATATAGGTAATTTCTTCCGAAAGGTCTATGTTCAAATTACAGACACATGACTTAAAAACTTCATGTCTTAAGGTCGACAATGCATTGGCGATGCCCCTAGTGTTTAGGTCCATACACGGTGACCACTTACCAACAGATGGACCGTCTTGTTTGTCGGTCTAATTAACATAAAATAAAAAGTGAATAATACATTTATATTAACTCAATGGGCAGGTATGTAAGTAGGTAGAGAGAATATGCAACTCGAGTAAGACTACAGCATCACATCACTATAATGTTCGTAAACAAGATTCTGCGCAGACGCAGATCACTGACCGATAATGATTATTTAAGCGTATTAGCGCTTAATAGTTCTGGTTTCATAATACCTGGTATCCTGTAATACAATATTCGCAGTTTTTAAATGCACCATATTTTTATACAGGTTATCTATATCTTAACTTTATGTTCGTGTGTTCTGGTATAATTTTATTCAAACTAAGATTTTATAACATGCTCAGGGGCATGTAATCGAATGTTAATATCAGATAAGTATTCATAATTTTAATATTCAGCTTTTGTAATTTACTATCTTATAATAATCTATGGTATAATAATATACTAGTCGTGTGTACATATACATAGACTACACAGGGTGTAAATATCTATATATGTATGTATACTGCTGTCTATTTTTCGCACATGCAATAATTTACATAATTATTTATTCTAAATTATAACACCATTACATCCTATAGTAGGTACTAATTCGATGCTATAACTAAAGTAGGTATATACCTGTATAAACATTATACATTTTTAATAAACATTATAAAAAAGAAAAAAAACACAGAATACAAATTTTAAACAAAATAGTTCATAGTAATAATCAATCCATTGAGTTCATATCTCTGTGTTCCAGAATCCTTGTGCATCTATGTCTAAATAATTAAAAGTATTAATATCAATTATCTAGTTTGGTTACCATGGGTTAGGATCAAATAACGGTGTGTATACAATTTCCCAGGGCATTTATTATTAGTAGGAAACTCATTAACTATTGACATATCTTCTTACTTTTTCTCGGATAGTTCATACTCTACAAAACTTAGAGCAACAATATTATTAGCTGCCACCAGTAACTTCACCAGCTCTGACCTCATGCATAAGTGCTATCCGCGTTTTTTAAACTAAATAAAAAAATAAAAATTTACATATAAAAGTAATATAATTAAACCTAATCTGATACTAGTACGGACCTAGTCTTAATAAATGACTTTAATTGTTTTTTTTTTTTTTAATAAAGTTTAACCACCTCGTCCCCGACTCCATCGTCGGACCTTATTTTCTCAGCGTCGTGACGGTCGTGACGTTCGTGAGTCTGACAAGTGCACATGCGCCCGCGCCGCTCCAGTTGCACCAAACGGCAGATAACTGCAGATGTATGCTGTTATTATGATCTCGTTAGTACTAGGCTGATAACTAGGGCTCCCATGTTTGGTGTTTGGTTATTTGTTGTATCTAATTTTATTTGTCTCTGTTTTGTTAGTTTTTCTTAGTTCAGAGTACATGTTTTGGCTCTTTCGTGCCTATGAGTTTGGACCTGACTTCCGAACTAGTGGTAATTTTAGTAGATTAGACCTTTGAAAGGGCCCTTCTAGAGCCTAAATTGAATAAATGGTTCTAAATGTTTTTTTTCTTTTTGAGGTTTAACCTCGTTTTACCAGAAATTATTTTTTTAAATGTTTCCAGTTTTTTTCAGATTCAGAAATTCAGTTCTCTAGAAGGGTACCTACAAAGGTCAAAGCTCGCTCAACATCATCCGTAAAGAGTATATGAAGCTAAAGTTTGTGGTGTCAATGCCATCACGTCCATCATAGAGTCATGCATCAATTGCTTTTATTGCTACCGAGTCTAGCGATAGTTTCATTATGAAGAAATATTAAAATCTTTTTGATACTCACACTCATGATAGACCTCATTTTAGTGGCGCCTTAGCTCTAATTAGACAATTTAAGTAAATAGTAACCTTATTTACAATTGCACAAAGTTACAGATAACTAAGCAAACATCTATGGTAATGATCTAGTTTGCTTTGGTGTGACAAGAGATAGTTCCTAGCGGAATTATTATTGGAACTTTTTCGTAACTGATATCCTAATATTATTTTGTCTAAAGATCACGTAGGCTTTTGTACACCAACGGTTTTTGTACACGGTCCACCCGGTAAGTGGTCACCACCGCCTATGGACATTTACAACATCGGGGATATCGCCAATGCGTTGTCGACTCCGAGACGCGAAGTTGTTAAGTCATGTGCCTGTTTCACCGGCCTTACCTTTTTAACCGAAACACTAATACAAGTGCACTTGCTTCAACGCGGAAAATGGTATGGTAACTTCCCCGGACGAACTAACTGTATTAAGAGCTCTACTACATAAAATATTATAATGTATTGTTAAATTTTATGATGTACAAAATTCAAAATTCAAAACCATTTATTCAGTTTAGGCACTCGGAAGGCACTTATGAAGGTCAAATTTAAAGTTACTGAAGCTACAACCGATTCAGAAACGGCAAGAAACTCAGCAAGGTTACATTATATTTCATTAAATATTTTTTTATATATTTTTTTTTCTATTCTGACTTTTTGGCTATTTTATAATATCAATTTTATATTTAACATTTACAAAATACTTAATATAGGTAACATTCAAAAACAAAAAAGAAATAACAAGACTACAAAATAGAAAATAGCAATAATTACTTACAACTTAAACAAGAAAATTAGAGGAAAATCAAACTCAAGCTTACTTACAGATAGGCTCTGTTTCAGCGCGTATATCTCCGAATTAGCCATGAATAGTATGTATGAGTATTATGATAATCAAAATTACATATTAGTGTAAAAAGAGAATTGTATCGGTAACAATGCTCGCTTGTTGCTTTACATATAATTAAGGAACCATAGATTCTCAACAATGATTGTCATTGAGGTAATAAAGCCTCAAGTGGTCACAGTGGCGATAATTTCAACGGCAATGACACTAATTAATGAAGCAGGACGAACAAATGTCAAACTCGGTGCAATATAAATAATACGAACATGTCGTTTTCCAATTGTGACGCAATAAATTGTCTATTTATTGAATGTAACAAGACCCTGATGCACAGTATAAGATTGTTTAGAAAATCAATTGCTTACAACAAAAAAAAATGTATGCAAGTGAGGACTAAGCACGCCAAAAAAACTGGTTTGTATAGAAAATTCAACATCGCGCATACCGTGACGTTGCGTGATGTCCAATTTCCCATTGCAATGGTTTTTGGCGCATTCGATACGATGACGATACGCTTACGATAGATGTTCGTGCTCAGGGCACTGATTCTTAAATGAATATTGTATGTACATAGTGCTTACATAACTAAAAAAATATGAATAAATTAACGTGAAGACAATGAACGACTATTTAGATTGAATTTTGCCACGTTTTTTTTTTCATAATTTTACCGTGTGTCTGAAGATCATTGTCAAACAAAAACTTCGTACTTACCGAAAGATAATCAACATAAAATTGGTAGTTAAGAAGGCGAATATCACAAAATGTCCTAGCTTTTGACTCTCTGATCCAAAAAATATTAGCTAAATTCCTATTTACTATACTTAACATACCGTCAAATATGCATTATGTGACTAACGTAAAAAAGTATTAAGCTACTGAATTTTATTAAACTATGTCAATGCAAAAGTAATCACGAACAATCATCTCGGTGTCGGTTCCTATGCATCAGGTGGTATTATTACCCGGCCCAGGCAAGTAGGCCATCTCTATAAACGGCCGGTCAACAATTGAACAGCTCACTGTTACAGGCGGACAATAGTGTTTGTGTCCTATTACGGATTACGGTCAGGTCAGTTTACAATTTAAGCTTATGCAATGAAAGTCATTTTAAATTTTGTGCTGGTTTTCTATTGATGTCGATTATTGTAGCGTCGGGGTATGTAACGAATAGCTTATGTCTTTGTAGTTATTTTAAACATGGAACCAGATTGTCTTTTGTTTTTCATCGTCTTTTGTTGTTTTATCTAAGACTAGCTGACCCGACGGACGTTGTTATTGAATTCGAATCTTCTGATTGAATCGACTGGTGCACTAAGAAATTATAATTCTTTTATAATTTAATATAAATATTTTATCAATATAATTCCGACCCATACCTCTATTTTAACTATATTTGCAGCGCGCTTTCTGTCAATCGCGCCAACTGTCAAACGACTGACAATAATGTCAAACAGGTTACATTAAAAAAGTTTATATCGTCAAAAGCGCTAGTAAAGTCATTAAGTTTTCTTAAATTTTCTAAATTTCTGCGTCATTTTCTAATATTTATTTTTCATAAGAACCTACTACTGAAAATAACAAACACGACAGAAAAAGAATTAGCGAAATCGGTCCAGCCGTTTATGTGTGATGCCGTGACCAAGAGAAATAGGGATTTATTTTTATATAGATAGATAGATCAAGTAAATTGTACGAGTTTCCTCAAAATGTGTTATGTCTTACTTTCACCACATTATCATAAATGTTATCTTCGTTATATCTACATTTTTTAATTCATGTTCAACGACTACTTTCCCTGAAACAAGATTTATGTAGGCTGAAACGACGAATGTGAGCTGAATTTCTGCAGTTACAATTCGGGCATATCTATAACAAATCTATGTTATCAAAATACTTGAGCAACCACACAATTTCTCTGATTACCACTTACACTAATCATAGGCCTATCAGGTAGCTATGTGTCCCAAATACTTATCTCTAGGTCTACTAGTATCGTTACAGGCGTCTAAAGAGTATACTAAAGAGCATGTGTTCTCGATACCTTGTACCAAGTGATCAACAAAATCATTTTCGTTATGTAGGCTTGTTGCATAAAAACTCTTAAATCTAGACATGTGTAACTCAGCTCTGAACCGGTTCAACAGATCAGATCACACTTACTTGAACCGTCGAGCTGCGGCTCAAGAGCAAACTAAACAGCTCACGGCTCACTTATAATTTTACAGTCTGTATACAATCTGTGATCTATTCTGTCATATTGTGTCGTTGTCGAACTGCGGCGCGGTAGCGGCGAAGAGACTGTGATCGGTCTGCAATACTGTGAACTGGTTCGCAGCTTAGGCTCACAAACGCGAGCCGTGAGCTGAACCGCAGCTCATGCATTTTGGTTGAGTTACCCATGTCTACTTAAATCTCTTGTATTATGTATTGCGGCGACCTTTAGGGCGATGCGAGAGCCTTCTCGGAATCGTCATTGCAGTCAAATTTGATTTACATTGACGGCGCTGCGGCTGTAATCGCACTCGGCTTGCGCGGCGAACCATTAATCTATTATTAAATAGGCTTCCACACCATTCGGCAGCTTTAATGTTTGGAAACAGAGCAGGAAATGATCATTATGTGCCATCTTATGTTCTTTTATAACCCTTACAAAAGTTCGATCGGTTTGAAGCGTGCGTGCGGCACGTCCATTTATAAAAACTGATTGCATTACGCAGTCTTACCATATTCGTTTTATCTCGTTTCGTACGTGCTGTAATTACTCTTATATCATTTTCGACAGCGATACTGTAGAGGTTTTTGTGAGAAAAACTGAAAGTAATAGGCTGTATTGTTACATAAAATAAGAAGAACTTTCATTTTGTTGCACCGTTCCAGTATTATTACATTCGGTGTGTTACTGAATAATTTATTGGTACGAACAATATTTTTTATATATTTGGGAAAAAATTACACTCATATTTCTTTTAGGTTGATTATCGTGGTATAAGTAAGTTGCTGGAATTCATTCAGTTGTTTTAAATACTGCTCTCTAAGATTTGTATAATTGATGATACGTCTGTATCTCCTCAGCCAGTGTGTTATGAATATTCATAAAATCTTACCTAGCTCGTATATTTATGGAAACTAAAAGTGTTTTTGTGTATACCTTCACTTAATAAATTGTTTCTTATTGTTACAGATCATGTTCCGCGGTGGCGTCGTGGGTGGGTTGGACGCGCGCCGCGACGCCGCTCTCGCGCGAGTTCTCGTGCGATTGCAGGCTCGCTCCCGCGGATTGCTCGCCCGGCGTCGGGCGCAACGTCTGCGGACGCAGCATACCGCAGCAAGATGCGTACAACGCAACGTACGTGCGTTCCTTGCGGTGCGCGACTGGCCGTGGTGGCGGCTACTCGTACGAGTCACTCCGCTGCTTGCCGTGCATAGAACAGAGCATAGGCTCAAGCAGGCGCAGGTTTGTGCTTTAATTTTCTATTTACTACCGCCTAACGTTTTCATTAGGATTACCAGGATGGGAAGGAATCTATTTCTCAAAGATTTTGATAAATCGAAGGAAAGACAATGAAATAAACAGGATAAACTTCTATGTCCATTGTCCAAATGTATTAGAATGATAATTGCGTCCATAAAACAATTATGAATTAAAACTATACCATACATTTTAGAAAGTAATACTATCTTGAAAATGGCTAGTAAGTTCTATTAGTAGGATATCTATTCCCCACATACTGAAAATCTTCCCAACTTCTCCTTCGAACCATTTGGTAAGATTCAGATTTCTGAAACAGATCGAAATTTGCTTTGCTACTAGTAGCATTATTAAAAGCAAGGAATCTAGGATATACACCTCACCAACACTTCTAATTACCTTATTCACATTAAAAATCTATTAATCAAACTGATGGTTAACATTTGGCTGTATAAAAAATAGGTCATTTAATGTTAGATGACTTACGAAATAATAACAATGTGACATTACGACACGTGTCACAGGTTATCCACTCTTGAATACTTCCTGTAGCTGTAAGAAATGTAAGATGAAATAGCTCGGTGACCCGAAGCAGACGTCACTTAAACGTAGGGTTGCCAGCACGAAAAAAGACGGAAATAATAAATGTTACAGTTTAAAAAGATTGTCGTTGTGAATGAGTCCTCTCTGTGAGACTCTGACATCAGCGCCTGAAATACAGATTCATGTGTCTTTTCCAAACCAACTTTTAAAAGAAATGGTTTGCTTTGAAACGATTAATATTTAATAGATTATGTAATAATGTTCTTCAAGAAGGCTGTGAGAGCTATGTGCGAGTGATACCCACGGTGTTGCAAGCGGTAGCAGCAATAGGCTGCGGTGAACGTTTACCATCAGACGGACCGTCAGCTTGTTTGCTTCTTAAGTAGTATAAAAAAACTACAATAAAATAATATATAAATCTCTTATAAAATATCTTAGGTCCTAATTCTGGTTATAAACTATCTTTGAATCAAAAATCATCTCGATCTGTTTAATAGTTTCTGGGTGAAAGAGTAAAATCCATCCTCCCAAAGGTTTTCATTTATATTATCAGTGCAATAAAATATTAAGAAAAATAAAATATATTGGTGACATTTTCCTTTGATTTTCTAGCACGATACTTCAAATTAAAAACTATAAAAAAAATGTAGCAAAACCTTTCATTTGACAACCCTGTAGTAGTGATATAATAAATAATGATAGAGGAAGACCTATAAAGCTGCAATAGGTTAATAGCAGTTGTGTAACCATGTCATTTACTTTGTCAATGGGCGTAAGCCAGACGCCAGTCAATAATGAAGTATTATTGACTTGCGGTCTTTCTAATGAGCGGTCGCATCAAAGCTTCGCTATGATAGTTATACGGAATCATTTAAATTAATTATTTACAATATTATAAGAGAAATGATTTGTATTTTTGTTTGGAAATAACTTCAAAACTATGGGATTGATATTAATCATTTTTTTATTATTAGAAAGAGTGAATAGGCTACTAACGGGAAAGCGAGCTCCATCTTCGGCCTCATCTTCACTTACCATCAGGTGAGATTGAGGCCAATCACAATCCCGTCAAAAAAAAATCTTTATCCAGAAGTGACATAGGGTATAGTATAATTCCCGGATACATTAGATTCTTCGGTAACGCGGGTGAAACCGCATAACGGAACCTATAGGAACTTATCATCTAAATTGGTATTTAAAATTTGTTAGGACTCCAGACAACTCTTTATTTATTTTTCTATCTTGAGTTTGGTTTTTTTGTGCTCATTTTCTTATCTAGTTTCGTTTACTGTTGTAATAAATTGTGTTTGATTTTTTTTTAATGTCTATTCGGAAAAAACGGGTTTTGATTGGCTTATTTTATTATTATTACAGACTAGTTGACAAATTCGTACATAATTTTTTCCCATTTTCCCGGCAAATTTTCATATTTTTATTTCCCTAAAAACTTATTCGGATTTTAGGGAACATTTAAAATACAAAAATAGACATATTGGGCTAGAAGTTCTCTAGTGATGCGCTTACTAACTAACACCATATTTTTTTATTTATATACCTACATACATAGATTATTCTAAACAAAAAAAAATATAAACAACCAAACCAACAAATTGATTACCAAATTAAAATGTCAAAGCATCAACTTCATCCAAGTCGTTAAAAAGAGACGCAAGTTAGTGTCACTAAACACAAAGTTCAGGATCAAAGTTAAAAGCACATTCCACTTTGAACTAAAGTACATTTAACGACACGAGACGCTTCAAATTGAATGATATAAATCACTACTCAGACACCCACGTGAGTCTGTATCTTGTTAACTTCAGTTCAACTTCACGTGGGGACAATAAAATTACGCTTCATCTAGTGTTGCCATACGGTAGGATTTCTCCGTAAAAATGGTATTTTTTTTTTATTTATTACCAATGTAAAAAAAGAACATACATCAAATAACTTATATATAGCATTTGGAAACCACAAAGGTTCATAGTAGAGTTCAGACTTGAGGTGATTTTTGTCGTTCGAAAGATGCGGTTTCTAAATAAATATCCCAGGTAAATATCCAAGTAAATACGGCTTCAACTTGGTTGCAATTAAAAAGGTTGCCTTAAATTCACCATCCAATAGACACAGTTTTAAATCAAAACTCAAATGGCGCTTACGATAATGCCAGGGTTTTCAAATGAACGCCTGCCACCTTCGCTTTCAATTATCTCGCGTCTTAACGCATCAACACGCGCATGGATGATGATCTAATGGTCATTCATCAATTACGGCTTCTACTACATATTTACATCATATCAAAACTGATGTTTTATTATTTAGATTTCGATCGCTTTATGGCCAAAATTACTGGCACAAAAAAAACAGACGAACTGAAAATCACCCCCGTTTTTTAAAGGTCACTTAAATAGCGTTTTGATTTTGTAACTATCGGATTCAATTTTGAAGCCGATTTCATAATAGATTGATGGTTCGGCGTGCGAGTACTGTAGGACAACAGTCATAGCGCCGCCATTGTAAGATAAAATTTACTGCAACGACGATTCCTAGAATTACTCCGAGTAAGGGTGTAAGAGCCATCAGAGACTAGCACATTCGTCACATCCAAAAAAAAAGGACTCCAGATCATTGTCCCCGTAAGGGTGTAAGAAGTGTCCGCGTAAGAGCTATCAAAGGCTAACCTTCGTCCCATTAAAAAGTTAAAAAAAAAGATTCCGTGGGTATTACACGATCACCCTGTGGGATCGAATATCAAATGCAAGGCCATTGCGTTGAAAATGACTGTCTCAAAACGAGCTGTGTTAAATGTATGAATCTGTTTCTTCTGATTCTGATGTGCAACAGCCCATGTATTCATAATTGATGCAAATAATAATTAAAAAGTTATTTTGGCCTTTTGTTCAGTTTTTTTTTTATATGGCAACCCTAGCTATATGTAATGATAGAGTTGAGCGGGAAAGGCATGATTAAACTTAGCTGGTGAAAGTCTTGTATTAGGTTAGCTGATGATTACGTTTCTCCTAGGACCTGTTTTACTATTTATCTGCTTAGTTAACTTAAGTGCGAGCTTAGATTAACATGCAACTGAGTTTTACAAGCTCTTTAAAGCTAGTCACGCTAGCTATTACAAATAAATAAAGGTTTAATGTTTTTATTTAATATATTTTAATAATAATAAAATTATTCAATAAAGCTGCAAGCGAGCTTTCACAAAACACATTATACGTAAATTCAATTTTATAATAATTTTCTGGCAACATTAAATTTGTCAATAATGTGCTTCGTGCATAAATTCTATCTGTTTATTTATTTATCTGTAACCGCATATAGAATTTCGATTAAAATATACTTTAATATATACGCTTTGTTGTCTGTTAGATCTTCAATGAATACTTTACTTATTCCTTGTTTAAATATAACTAGCTCCCGCGGTTTCACTCGCGTCTATCGATTTCACATATGATATGTTATATCTAAATAGTCAATATCTAAATATGATACTTAGCAAAATATTTAAATAAAATGTATGTTTACATTATGTAGTTCTGACTATATACAAATTTTCATCAAGATCGGTCAAATGGTTATTGAGTTATAAAATGACATATAGAGACAGACAAAACAATTTCATATAGTTAAATTGCCGACAATGTGTCCTAAAACGTTTATTAAACACAAAATTTGAAAAAAAAAAATATAAACAGACAGATCCTACAGATTTATGCCTATAGTAATATAGATTTTGCGAACTGATATAATAGTGGTAGCTTAGATATAATTTCCGATGTACCTAATATCTGTGATATATCTAATATGAATTGGGAACATCTGTATTACAGGAACATTTCCGTGCCAAGATGGTATCGGCCACAAATACCCGAATTTACGGAGAATTAATGCAGAGCATCGGATATAATACTAAACAATTTAGTTTACTGGGAAAAACCATCTGGATTTACTAACGTAAGCCGTGTCTTACATAGATTGGCTGTGCATTTTTTTCGAGTGAAAACTTCTTTAGCGACGTTGAGCATTTCTCTTGGGATGGGTATAAAATGTTAAACTTGCGTCAGGACACGTGACCTGTGCCCTAAGCACGAATATCTATCGCAAGCGTAGCGTCATCGTATCGAATGCGCCAAAAAGCTGGCTTGTATAGAAAATGGAACATCGCGCGTCCCGTGACGTTGCGCGATGTTCAATTTCTCATTGCGTTGGTTTTTGGTGCACTCGATACGATGACGCTACGCTTGCGATAGATATTCGTGCTTAGGGCACAGGTCACGTGTCCTGACGCAAGTTTAACATTTTATACCCATCCCAAGAGAATTGCTCAACGTCGCTAAAGAAGTTTTCACTCGAAAAAAATGCACAGCCAATCTAT
This sequence comes from Habrosyne pyritoides, assembly GCA_907165245.1. NCBI lineage: Eukaryota > Metazoa > Arthropoda > Insecta > Lepidoptera > Drepanidae > Habrosyne > Habrosyne pyritoides. Next base: position 4,305,096 of record OU015606.1, read on the forward strand.
GTAAGATGCACGTCCTTAGGGCACTGATCGAAAATTCGTAATATGGTAAAAATGCGAAACCCTAATGTTCAAGTTTGCACTTCTGCCGGCACTCCCGGAGTGCAACCCGTTTTTTTTTTTTTTAACTGACCGTCTATTACTATCGGACCAATTCTGAAATCACGAAAACATACATAAGTACTTGTGTATATCATATCACATACGATCAACATCGTCGATATACTACATACATACTCTTTTTACCTATCTAGGGGCTCGATTCTGTAAGGAAAATGAGACTAACTTGAGGATGTTTCGTCGCGGCCTCCGTGCTCTGTCTATTTCGCTAACTACGCTAATACTACTAATCACGTGAGAGATAAGCTCTCCGAGGCCTCCGTGAAGTGGCTCGCCGACGAAATTTGTATTAGCTGGTTTCTATTGTACAAGCTCTGTTTGGTGTAGGACCAGATGGCCATGTGTAAAGAATGCGTTTTTTTAAAAATACCTAAAAAACCTCTAATGAAGAGGAATCACGATTCATTACACTAGGGCGCGGCAAGCATGAATAAAGAAATTAGTATCTCACGAGCATATGCTACAAATGAAAGAAAGTAATTACAGAACAAAAAGTACAGATCCACCCGCGTCGATTGATATACCGACGCAATCACGCGAACATTGTCAATTGCTCCCATGTGTTTAAAAATTATATCCTGGGACATTTACACACGGCCATCTGATATAAAATTAAGCAGAGCTTGTACGAAAATTAGGTTTATATTATATTTCGATATACACACTTATATGGATATTCGCATATTTTCATGCACACAAACGAAACTGGACCTAAAATATTATCCATTAGTGACTTTAATCATATGTAGCTAGACGATGTCTTAACCTTTTTAGATTCTGAATTTACTATGGGTGCTCAGGTCGAAAGGCTCATTTTTGCGGGCCCGCGGGCCCAGAGCATAATAGAATTTAATATGTTTATTTGAAGGTGGCGCTATGGCCACCTAAATATAGGACATTACAAAAGTAGTACGATTTTTATTTTTTTATTCATGCTTAGGCACCCTTTACTATTGTTAAAATGTTATATTATGGGCAGTGTTTTATAAAAAATTAAATAAATTTACATTGGTTAAGCGTATAATGAGGTCTATATATCAAAGCAGTTTTTTTATATTTTTAAAACCTTGATCAACTATTGAAAAACTACCAGAAAACGAATCTATTTGATTGTTATTTATGTCTTTTAATAATATTGTCAAAATCAAAAGTCATTCCTTAATTTTATTGTAGTTTGATGCACAATAGGATCGGCGCGAATGTGCTCATTTCCTTTTGCAGTTCTTACTCAATCCATGTAAATGAGTAAAGTGACCGAACACTATCCGGTGGTTTGGTCGCAAGTCGCAACCGATAATCGTTGCAATTTCCTCCAGAACGCAACCGCTGACGCGTGCGGCTAACCTAACCAGTGTGGTGGCAAGGGTAGATGCTACACTTAAGGGTGTTACCAGGTCAACACGATCTTACCTTTTATTTAATCTAGCAGCACTCTGTATTGCCCAAAAAAAGATTGCGTATTCTTGATAACATTAAAAATGTTATTTTAATTTCCAACATTTGTCTTTGTTTTAAAATAAAAAATTATATTAATCATTTTGAAGCTTAAATTATTGTTTTAAGCGTATTAAAACAAACTAGCACTATTAATTAGTTTTTTTTTAATATTTTATCATAACCATAATTAATCCAAGTGAATTCAAACTTTTTTGTTGTCTTTTTCTGGCAAATAGTGGTGAGCTTGTAACAGTGCCAGAATAAGCAAGCAATGATAATTAAATTTAAAGACAAATTACTGTTTCAGAATTAATTTAAAGTCAATAGTATTTTTCTGACGCAATTATTTCCATGTACTTAAGGATGGGACGTTTCCCGCTATAAAACAAAACTTTTATTAATACTAGTGCTAGTATTGCCACTTTAAACTCCCAGTGCTCTATCAGATAATTAGCTAGCAAGTGGCAACACTAACCGCAGTCCGCACTTCGAAGTCGAGATAACCAATTATGGCGACCAGTTCTTAACGCGGAACTGGACCAGTTGTTCAATCAAAACGTTTCTGTTCTACACTTGCGATTTATTTTGTAGGATTATTGTAGGAGATCGTAAAATGTATGTTGGTATTTCCTGTTTAGGTACAAGACAATTAATTCTGAGGTAAACTTTTAATCTTACTTTAGATAACGAATTTATGAAAAATATGTAATTCCAATACCACTAGTAATTTTTCTTCTCATCTGATTCTTTTGAAATTTGATTTACAAATGGGCCTAAGCTAGGCTTTAGTCTATCATTTTGGTTTCACATGTCTTCTAGGTAATACAGGATTTAAAAAAAATGTTGTTTACAATTAATTTAAGTAGGCATTATTTAGTTCTAAGACATAATGATTTAAATAGTTTCATACGACCCTGACCTGCGTTAACAATATGTAAAAAAACAAACATTCAAATTATTTCTATCACATTTAATAACACCAACAAAAAACTCTTGAATTTTGAACCTTATGTAGGTACAAACTAGATTCCGCCCAGCTGTTAAACCCGCATTCCCGAGGGTTCTATTCCTTTCCCAATATAAAAAAGTACTTTATATGTTAGTAAATCAGTTCAACCATATATGCAGACAAAATAATCTTTCACATTTGTAATATTAGCAGTTTAAATCTGATTCTCACACGTTCAACCATTACGACTCTTATGTCATATGTTTATAGCTCGCAATAATAACATCAATGTGTTCTGCTAAGTGAACCTTCTATCTAGTTAATTAGATTAGCTCAGAGTCGAGTAACTGTGCTAGGGGGCATGGAAATGTAAATTTAAATCTATAGAAGTGGCATACTCACTTAGGCTCTACAACAGGGACACGTTTTTTTTGTAGGAAAGGTTTGGCCGTAATTCGCCTTCATAAAGTACCCTTTTTTCTCACTTACGCATTTATAATATTAGCAGGATATTTCAAAGGCATTAATAATATTATAAATATTTTAAATTCATTAATTAATGATTTAATTGTATTCACCAAACTGTGTAGTTTGATAGCTATATAACAGTCTAAACATCTAAACTGGCAAGTCAATGACACACCTATTTATTAAGATCTCTATGGCTGCGAAAAAAAACTAGACTGATGCTACCACCAGTGAATAAGTCGCTTGTAACGGATCGCATAGTTCTGTTCTCAAGTTTTTATGCCTGTTGTAAGAATAAGGATGTACTATTTCCGTTTTGTTTGTGTTGTGATGTGAACTGTATTAAATTACTATTAGTTTTCCTCGTAGTTCCGTTTGTATCCGTACTTCCAGTAGAGCAGAGCTGTCGGCAATTTCAATAACGAAGGTTTCATATAATATTATTTTTGCATTAGTGTGAAATAACGAGTATTCTATTAGAAGTAACTGTGTATGTATCTCTCCTTATTAAAACTATTTTTTTTTTGGCAAGTTATGAAAAATTTATAAAAATGAAATTTTAAGATGCGCGCGCATCACCGAATCCCGTCAAAGTAACAGGTTGAAGTTAGCTGATAACGATCTCTCCGAAACATCGCACAAATCGCAACTGTCAGTTTCAATGAGTGAGTAATGATGTTATAGTCAATAATAACCTAAGAACGTCAAAATTGTTATTTGTTACTACAGACAAGGGCAAAGAGTTAGAGAATAGTAAAGACAAATGCTTTTAGTGCAGTTTTTCTCACCAATAATCTGCTTCTTACGTGCGTACATAAGTACAAACACACGTTTTTTTTTTTTTATTATCTGTCTGAGAATATAACTGGCACTTTATACATTTTTACTTTTACTTAGGTGTAATTTTGATCCGTAACCTTATGATAATAATTAATTTATTTCCACGGCTACTGTAAATTTACAATCTATGTTATTACTTACAATTACCAACCGTTAGTATGGTAATGCAATGCCTTAAAGGGCTCCGTACTAGCCGATCGGCTATTATAATGCAAATGAGCGCAGCGTGCTAACTGGAGCGCGACAGGTTACCGAGTACAGTTTGACAGCTGTCATGTTGGTGATGATTTGTTATCTGTGCTTGTTTTCTTGGCGTAAGTGTTGCCATAATTCAATAACTTTTGAAGGAATGACAATCGTTTTTGTTTAATATATTTGGTCAGGGCAGTAGATCACAAAATGTTATATGAAATCAGGTCCGTAAATTATGTTTGGTTATTTTAATATTATAACTTTGTTAGTTAAAGTAAGCGGTCTACTTTATAAACTTTTATAAATTTTTTGGTACACAAATTATTGTGAGAATGTCGTTGAGTGTCGAATTATACGTGGGTCTACTTATGTACGCATGTAAGAAGTAATACTCGAAATTATATTAAAAAAAGTGCAACAAAAAAGCATTAGTCTTTACTTTAGTCGTGAATGATTTTCGTAAGTAGTGTCCAAACTCTTTGCACCTGTAGCAACGAAACGGATAACCATTTTTGACATTTTGAAGTTAAGATTGACAAAATTAACATTGCTCACTGACAGTTGCGATTTGTACTATGTTCCGGAGTGACAGTTATTAGCTAACTTCAAAATGTCACTTTTTGGCTGAAGGTGTGCTCGCGCATCGTAAAAAATTTACTCTCATAGTTTTTTCCAAACTTGCGAAAAGAAATATAACTGCAAAAAATGTAAACATCAAAGGACATGTGCATGATCAAATTCGTTAGCCATGAGACACCTGTGTAGCGTATAGTGTTATTGTAAGCAGAATTAAATTCCCAAAGAGAGTCGGTGTCATTTATCATTAATATATTATATGAATTCCTAGATCTATCATGATAGTGAAGTAATCAAATTACTATACGTAACAGTGAGGTGCGGTGTACAGAGGCAGCCCTGTAACCGCAAAAATGTGAACGTAACGCAATGATTTATCATTTGTTTGCATTTAATAACATTAAAATGCCGCTATTTATCAACAATATTGCGTTAGCTTTCTATTTAAAACTTTTGAAGTTAAACTTCTTTGATAATTATCAAAGATCTGCCGTGCTATTTTTTTGTGTAATCCAATGCTTACCATGTGTCACGCTGAGACTTAAAGCCCTGGTAACCCTGGACCTGCTGGTAAGTGAGTCTTAGTACTAAGACTTTTTAATACTTATCGGCGTGAATATATTTAGTTTCAAATAAAAAAAATTATATTGCTGCGTTTCTTCCCGGTTCTTCTCAGTTGAAGGCTGACTTCCGTACCGGTGATAGCTTCAGTAACTTGACTGAATTAATGGTTTTGAATTTTTTTTAATGAATTTTTATGTAGTACTAGTTTGTCCCCGCGGTTTTAGCCGTATTCCCAAGGGAAATTATATTTATATTTTCCCGGGATAAAAAGTCCTATATGTTACACCAGAGCATGCTCTATTTATGGGCCTATTTTCATTCATATCTGTTCCGTTGTTTTTGCGTGAAAGAGTAACAAAAATCCATACTTAAAAACTTTCGCGTTTATAATATTAGTAGGAGTATAAGAACCAACTGGCAATCAAACTCATTCGGTTTAAAGGATTTTATTTCCCAAAAGAACATTACATAGTTCACTTAATATGAGAAACTTTATACAATTGTAAAAATATAAGTGTTACATTTGTTGTTCGATCTGTCGGTTTTATGGTTAACAGTTATTATTGTTTAAACGGTACATTTTTAATCTAGTTTTAAAAGTGTTTTCGGTTAAAGTGTTTGTTCATTCGAATGGATAACTTAACCTCTCCATACATTTTCTACCATAGACTATATTAATGCCCATCGTAATCAAGCGTATTTCCTAACACTCTGTAACGCGGTATTCGATACTGCACAATCATCCGGTAATGTAAGTTTTTACCAGTATTCACGACTTGAGAGATCCACTTCCGCAACTTTTTTTTACAATCCATAATGTCTAGTGATAGGTATGACACGACGACTTTAATTACACCGCGTTAATCTAAACTACTATTTAATTTGCGGTTAGAAATGAAGCGTATAATTTTTACTGTGACTACACTTTGAGCAATACAGTGTAAGTGTCAAGTGATTTGTGTAGTTTTTGTTTTGTAATGGTAATAATATTAATTAGTTTTTTTTTCTATTTTGTTGAAGTAAAAAATGTTGTTGTTGAGTAGAGGTGATATCCTCGTTCTATTACTAATAATGTACTTTTAAAAAGTATTGATTTTGAACTTTTGCAGGGATATAGTCTTTCTTGTAAAACGTGTATATCTCTGATGATAGTGAAGGCCACAGATCTTCTCACTTGTAGGTTTTTTTTTATTTTTAATACTATATGTGTAATATGTTTAATATGTTTTGATGCTTTATTTACATAGGTACATACATTTGTGTATAACTGTTCGATTTCATATCTTTAGAAAGCATTTCATCCTGATTTCAGCGTATAAATGAGTAATCAACCTTTTTGCTTTTTATACTAGCTACCTTTACGGCTTTATCCCCGCACTCTAAGGACCTACTGTACCTATTCCTAGATTATAGCGAGAATAGTGATGCTATCAGTGTACTCTTTTTTCAATTAATGCAGTTGTTTCGGTGTTTACTCTCGACATGCACACAACCGCACAAAATTCACTCTCTTATTTTAATATCAGCTAAAAATGTTTACAAGAGCATAAATATAAATAATAGAACTGTAGAAATAAGCTGATTTGCTAAAATTATCGCGTTGTTATATCTAATTACTTACCTCGTAATGTTTCCCGTTGTCAATCCTCAGGTGATCGTTCTGTAGTTGCAATGATATACAGTAGCGGCTCATTCGATTTGAGATGAATACACGCAATTGATCCGCTCCGACGGTTATTTCGATCAAACACATTCGTTGTTACGCTTTCATCGTAATACTTATGTTGGAGAACTTATGTCTTGTATAGTTAATAATTATGAGCTATAAGGAATATGATTATCATTGGCGTATCTAGGGAAATTTTTGACCTGGACCCGTTAAAAATACAAAAGTTTCATTAATCTTGTACGAAGTTATTTAAGTAATTAAATATTATGTGGGTCTTAACCATTTATTGTTGCGAGCCTGGGGCTCGATTCTGTAAGGAAAATGACATTAACTCGAGGATGTTTCGTCGCGGGCTCTATGTTCGCTCATCTCTGTGGCTAATACTACTAATCACGTGAGATTTAAGCTCTCCGAGGCATCCGTGAAGCGGCTCGCCGATGATGTTTGTATTAGCTGAATAAGGGGGCCGTTTGCAGTATGTTGCTGAAAAGTTGGTTTGTTAGACTGTAAAGTTTAAAATTATATTGTAAGATGTTTTAAGTAAAATAAATAAAAATTGAAAAAAAATAAGTACTCTAGAATTTCGAATCAGGTGGGCACTCGTCCATACTGGGGTGGGCTAAACCACCAAATCCGCAAAATCAACAAGCTATTGTTAGTGTGTTATACGCACATAAGTTGGGATTACAAATGATTAAAATAACATGTTTTTGTTTAATATAAAAAAATGTGCTGTTGCAAAATTTTAACAATTGTTCACCTTAATCACCGGTCGATTTATTAATTGGTAGAATTAGGATACGGCCTTAAATAACAAGTTTACGATAGAACCACATTGTTTTACCTAAAAACATGCCATGTTGCACTAATGGGACTTTATTTCATTATTTACTAGCTGTCCCCCGCGGTTTTACCCGCGTTCCCGTGGGTTGTCACATGTATTATACATAAAAACCTTCCTCTTCAATCACTCTATCTATTAAAAAAACCGCATCATAATCCATTGCGTAGTTTTAAAGATTTAAGCATACATAGGGATATAGGGACAGAGAAAGCGACTTTGTTTTATACTACGTAGTGATTCCGCAAAACGAAAAATCTTAATTCTAATCTACATCTACACTTCTACACTATCTACACTTCTACACTAATATTATAAAGAGGAAAGATTTGTATTTTTGTATGTAACGAATAAACTCAAAAAGTACTGGACCGATTTTAATCATTCTTTTTTCATTAGAAAGCTACATTATCACTGAGTAACATAGGCTATATAAAATTTTCAAAAAAGTTACGGATCCATACTAAAACTCCAATAATGTAACCCAAGGTGTGAAAAATTTACAAAACATTCTTACATAGCATGCGCTGCGAAAACTATTGATGATAGAATGAACAAAATAATGAAACATCCCTCGGCAACGCGGGTGAAACCGCGGGGGACAGCTAGTCTATAATAAAAAAATATACACAACTAGTCCTTACATGAAATTACAGATTTACTTTATTTAGGTAAATGATATTGAGTAGATATAATAAAATTATACCATTGCCATCAAATGTAGTTTTGGACAATCTAAAATAAAGGTATTTGACTACTAAGAAACAAAAGAGATCTTTGAACTTTGCTCACATCAAAAGATTAAATCTTACAATGTAAATGAATAAATTATAATTGTTTTTGGCAAACATGCAAGCAGGATTTGGATGTAAATACAAAAAAATATGAAGTACTAGCTGTCCCCCGCGGTTTCACCTGCGTTCCCTTGGGATATTGCGTTTCCAGGGAATTATCCTATGTGCTATTCCAGACCATTAACAAACATTCATACATTTCGCATTTATGGTAGTATTTAAGAAGTAACTAATAGGTCCCCTTTTCAGCGCCATCTATCGGTTACTTGTGGTAACTCCACGCATAAATATTCTGGTACATTTTTGCACACGGCCATATGATCCCAAACTATGCAGAGCTTGTACTATGGCAAACAGATAACTGATATCCCACATGTACTTTTTTTCTGAATACATACTTATATAGTTATCATTTTTTTTAATTTGATCGTAAATAGGTAACAGGATTTTGTTTCAATAAGTACAATTGAGAGCTGTGATACAAAAAATATTTTGTAAATCCCTATGATTGAAATCATAATCAACCTTATGGGCAATATTAATAGAGGTGTTTTTTCTTTGCAGGAAGAGCTGGAGACCTTGCGAAGTAAACTGGATAAGGTGGAGACGGAGCGAACTCATTACAAGAATGAAACAGAAAGACTTGAAACAAAGGTGAGTCGCTTTAATTGTATAGATAAACTCAACTAAAAAAAATATTTTTTAAAATATATACACTAAACAAAAAAGTTTGCGTTCATTTGGAAAAAAATCAAATATTTTATGGCTTATTTAAATACGTATCATTTGTACTACAAAATAAATTTATTTTATATTATATTTTTAAACAAAGGACAAGTGGTTAAAAATATCATTAAAAAAGTTCAACCTTTCCAAGAGAACGCAAACTTTTTTTGGTGTTTAACGGTTTTTTAACATTAAATATATAACCCACCAGCATCATAGACAGATTACAATAAAACATACAAAAAGTCTTCAACGAAATCTTAGCTAAATTCCAAGATATAAATAAAAGTCCGTAATGAATAAGCACAAACAACATCCCCGAATGGAATACACGTTTTTATACTCAAGCAAGTTTATCTACACCAACTAGTTTTTCTAAGCAGTTCCACTAGCTTGTAAAATAGTTTTTAAGAGTTTTATTAATAGAAAACTCTGATTCGATTATGGGAATTGTACAGTAAAAGCTTCAAGAATTGTCCAGTTTAAAGCGCTTGTTTTTGTAAAGTTCTAACGACACGGTATTATTCACAACTAGCTGGCCCGCGGTTTTGCCAGCGATCCCGAGGGATGTCACATTTTCCCAGAATAAAAAACCTATATGTTATTCCAGGATATGCTCTATCTATGTGCCGAGTTTCATCTTAATCTGTGCGATAGTTTTTGCGTGAAAGAGTAACAAACATACATACTCACAAACTAACATTTATAATATTATACGATTCAGAATTCCTAAGAAATTTGGTGCGTTTTTAAATGAGGTGCAACAACACATTAATGCATTAATTAATTGTATGATGATGCAGATCAAACCTTATAATGAAGTTATTGAGTTCAATTTCCTTTGATATACTTTAACAGGCGTCTTACTTAAAATTTTCTTTCGAGTTCTTCAACATTTTCATAGATGTCGCTAGTAATAAACAATTTTTTATTGATTTTCTACAGAGTTAATGTTTCTGTAATAAAATAAATACTGTTTGTATTGTTTAGAATGGGATCTCTCTTGAGTTTTAAAACTAGGACATAATTCAATTAAGCCATATCTTCTTTAAATAAAATAAATAAATAAAAAATATATTGACACACGGCCCAATAAACCTTGAACTACTTGTACAATGAAAACCACTGATATCCTTTTTTTTCATCTATAAAGATACTAGTTGTGCCCTGCGGTTTCCCCCGCGTTTATCGATATCATATATAGCCTATAACCATCTAGGAAAAATTCCGCGTCGAATGGTAGCAGTCCCATCTCGATATGTTCAGTAGTTTTGATGTAAAGGTGCGTCAAAGAAACTCTATTCTCCTTGTATTTATATTTACATCTAGACACGGAACTAACAGACATGTTTATGTATACAAATGTTTGTCCTGGGTCTCTTACCACCAAGCCATTGGTCGTTATTTTACAATAAGAGTTGAAACTTGTCTTTCTTTCCATCGAGAATTTAAAGCAAGTAAATCAAACATACATCATAAATGTACATACGTATGGTTAAATAAATATCCCATGTTGAATACAAAGACAACAGGTACAATAAAACCTTAATTGCTCAAGCGTTGACTTCGAGACAAGGGCCATATCCTGCAGAACTGGATGTTGAGGCTTTTTTAATAGCTACCTAACTTAATTCATTAAAGGTAAAATGCTTAAAAAATAACCCAAGTATTTTTAGATTTTCCATTTTTTAACTTAAGTCAAATTTTTAGAGTAGTAGAGCTCTTAGTGCAGAGTTCGTCCGGGGAAGTACTACCACCTTACCCATTTCCGCCGTGAAGCAGTAGTGCACTTGTATTACTGTGTTTCGGTTAGAAAGGTAAGGGCGCCGGTGAAATTACAGGCACATGAGACTTAACAACTTCACGTCTCAGGGTCGACAACGCATTGGCGATGCTCCTAGTGTTGCAAATGTCCATAGGCGGCGGTGACCACTTACCATCAGGTGGACCGTCTGCTTGTTTGTCGGCCCAAGTGGCATAAAAAAAAAAAAGTTATCAAAGTTAAAAAAATATAGCTTTACTTATATTATACTAGCTGTCCACCACGGTTTTACCCTCGTTCCCGAGGGTTAAAGGTAATGTTATTCCAGGACATGCTCTAGGTATATGCCAAGTTTCTTTTATACCACTTGGGCCGACAAACAAGCAGACAGTCCACCTGATGGTAAGTGGTCACCGCCGCCTGTGGACATTTGCAACACTAGGGGCATTGCCAATGCGAACGTGAGGTGAATTTGAGACGTGAAGTTGTTAAGTCTCATGTGCCTATAATTTCACCGGCCCCCTTACCTTTCTAACCGAAACACAGTAATACAAGTGCACAACTGTTTCACGGCAGAAATGGGTAAGGTGGTAGTACTTCCCCGGACGAACTCTGCACTAAGAGTTTATTTCTCTAGATAAATACATTACCACAGATAGTTCGGCAATATAATCTGATTTCATGGTTCATTCAGTCATTTCTCTTCTTTCATTTCTTGACGGCTCACCTTCTGTCGTTGTGAGTGAGCTGTGTGCTCTTAATTTATATGAAGGCTGTCAGATATTATGGATTTGGATGAAACTTGGCACCTAGACAGAGCATGACCTGAATAACATATAGAATACTTTTTATCCCGGAAAAATGCATCATTCCTCAGGAAAGCAGGTGAAGCAGGTGGACAGCTTGTTTAAAATAAGTATGTGCCTTGATGAGAAATGATATACTAACTAGGTAACCTCGAAACATAAAACAAAATAACAAAACTATGTACCGTACTAAACAATCAATGTACTTGTTACCAACATCACTGATTTCATTTGACGATAACGATTCAATAATCGGTAGCATGTCGATAACAATCGAGACAATAGATTGTAATTATGGTAACGCAAACCGAGCTCGCTGGTGAGGAACGTACCGCCCACCGACCAGTACTAGAAGTACTAGTATTCTAGCTCTCCTTGAACTGAAGGATACTAGACGCAATGCCCATGTCAGTGCTCCAGTGACTCTAAACCGCTCTAGTGGTTTAAAAAAATAAAGTATTCGTTCTAAAATTCAAATTTATTGACACTAGTCGATATAAAATACTTTTTCTTTAATTTTAAATGGGTGAAATGATTTATTCCGAATTCAAACCATAAAAAGAACTTTTTAAAGTGGCGCGACGGATTGTCATATTTTTTGTGGCGGTATGTATCATTTGATATTATTTTTAAATGCATCAATTTTTAACTAACGATAATTTTTTTTTTTCAAGTAACGAAGTAGAGAAAATAAATGCTTTTTGATTGTCGCCGTGTTTGCCAATATTTTAATAACTTGCCTTAGCTAAAGTCTCATTATTTTTAACGTGTTACATTACGTACAACACATTACAACACAAGAAGTAATAAATTCTTCGAACATCTAATAAAATACAGGTAAATAAATCATGAGTGTAAATTATTAATCAACTTTATCAAGCGCTCTTATTAATTTATAAGACATTTTTAAATACGATGAGCAAAGAGAAATAAACGAATTGTCCGCAAAAAATATTGCCAGTGTTAACTCGCATACCTGACCTAGAGAAAAAAAAACTGTGGATAATTAATTTCGCGCGCTTGGTTCCTTGACCGCGACGAAAATACAAATATGTTACAACTGTTCAGTTACATAACGATTCCGTCAAGGCGCGGACAGCGGAACTGCTGAAAGAATTTGACTGTTCTTTTTTCTTCGGACTCGTCTCTTCAGAGACACGAGAACTTTTCTTATCTTAATGAGCACATTTTCTGCATGGAATATTGTCTGTCAATTAAATTTCAGCACGTATTTCAAACAGCCCCACTTTTCTAGAAAACTTTTTAGATTTTTTTATTTTCTTTGACAATGAAAATAACTATTTTCCATTACTTTATTAAAGAAAATTTACTAAAAAGTAAATTTAGTGCTCCTTTGACCATTACTGACTGAACAGACTCCGGTTACTGCCCAGGGTCGGATTAATACCTGTCATGGTAATTAAATTATATTCCTATATACATAGGTATTGACCATTGACATTACATTGTTACTGAACTTACATTCAATGCAATCGTGAATGTAATAAGTACATACATAGCAAGATAAATAAAATATTGTAAAGAGAGCAGATGTTACTTTTAGGTTTGTTTTACTATGTGCTTCGTTGAAATCTATGCCTTAAAGGCTGACCTGCCTAAAGTTCTTAATAGAATTTGATCCCGATGAACTCAACTTTTCATGATAAGCGAAGTCCACCGAAAGTGCGAAATTAGCTATTAAAAAACCGTGACATCTACTTGATAATTTAATTAGGTTTTTTACAAACACTATGTACCAACGCAATATTATATTTTAAGTAAAATTTTAACATAATCTTGAACGTGTGCCGGTTAAGTCCGCCGCACGTCCGCGCTCGTTGGGCTGTGAACGGCCTAATTTCAATGATTTACTTCTCCAGAAATACGCGCGGTGTTTGGTAAATTAATGGTGCTATTCTTGTAGCCAGCTTAATTGAACATGCAATAAGCGAATATTGTTTTAACGCCGAAACCAATGTACCTAACAATGATCAAGCAACAATAATCTGAGTTTTAATATTTAGTGCTTTTAGTGCAGAGTGCGTCCGGGGATGTTTTACCGACTTACCCATTTCTGCCGTGAAGCAGTAGTGTACTTGTATTACTGTGTTTCGGTTACAAAGGTAAGGGAGCCGGTGAATTACAGGCACATGAGCTGCAGTTGTCACATGAGACTCCTTGTGTGTCGGCCCATGTGGTAAAAATTAGTTTTTTTTTGTTTAGCCGAAAGTTTATTTGTAATATTTATTTAGACCATAGACAAGTTGTATATTGAAGAATGTACTGCTTATTGAAACAACTGATACAATTTACAAAATCTTTGTATCTTTAGGCATAGACAACATACATAGACAATAATTTTATTTCTTAAGTTTCATGCGTATTGGACGGACTGACAGAAATACAATCCTTAAGGTTAAGACTTTGAGTATGTTTATGACCTACGTGATCCCTGTGAACTCTACAATGATATTTTACTCCAAAACTATTTTTAAAATAACGTCCCATTTCGTAAATCGACGTCGCAGGAACAAAACTTCAGTCTGTTTAAAAACTCCGATGCGCATGCATCGGTGTTACGAAACGTGCGAATATACGAACTTCGAATCGAACAATAACGATACTAGTATACTCTGTGTTATTAAATAAGGTTGTAAGATATAAAGTGCTTTCCGATAAAAACGAAATGATACACGGAGCAATTGTTGGAAAATTAATTATTTCACTCATTATTACTTTCCCTTTAGAAGCGAAAGCGTGTGAATCTGCGTTCTTCGTACATGTTACTTAAATCCTATCGTTTATTGTCATAATGCATGTCTTCGGTAGGTATCTCTATGTACCGTTCAAATAGCGTTTTGTTATTTTATGTAACGTAACAAGATGATCTGTTATGTTAACACTTTCGTGAAATCAACATATTGTTATTTCTTATTTTTTTGCCATTGTTATTTCATATTACGCAATTCTTAGCATTGTATTGCTAAATTCGTGAACAAGTGTCTCGCGTTTGGAATGATCGGTGCATCGAGTGGACGGCTGTGGAAGCCGCATTGGCAGACGTCGTGCCTATTATTTATCTCTTTTTGGATCATCGGAGATGTATAAACGTTCTAATGGGAACAGTTAACTGGGATTAAAGCCCTTCTGATGTTTTATCTTTGGCCCTTTGAAATGCCTGGTGCGTGTTACTAATATTGCAACACTTGTTTGTTTGCCATTAGAAGAATGTTCAGTTTTATGATGATCCGTATTCCCATAGTTTGCTTTGTGTCATGAAGTAATTTTGTTTTCGTGACGTTATAACGTTTTTATTTAGCACACTCATGTCATATAAAAAATCAGGTCGTTTCAACGTTGTTTAACAACAAACAGTGTCATAAATCAGGCCTGGAATCTGAAATTAAAATCTAGATTAGCGTGGGTTTTCTGAAACTGAGAATCTAAGAATTTACATTAGCTTCGGTATTTTCTTTTTTGAATGACTTATATAGGTCATTTGTTTAGGTGCATCTCTCTGTAAATTAAAATTCTCATTTGACTTTATTTACTTGCGATGCATAACGGATTCCGATCACTTTAACCTCTGTTACGTTAGTGTACAATTTGGCATGTTTGTTGTTTTTTCCAAAGTTCTGTTACGAGTACTATATTATTTACATTTATACTTTATTTATAAAATTTCCATGCCAAGATCGCTTTTACGTAAACCAAACTGAAATGTTATGTACGTCAAAACGGCTGACATTCTGCGTACATTTGATGACGCTTAACTTATTCGAGGCTGGTTTATTTCAGTTCGGAATGTCTTGTTTTGGTCCTATTGACTGGTTTGTTGATTGGCGTTTCATTCCCATATGTGACTCTTGAAGTTTGCAAAACAACTCTTTTTATAGCCTTCGCTGCATATTCCGGTTGATGTTTCACATTTTTTACTGCCATCCCTAAGAGTACATTCTATATTGAACTCTCAAAGGTATGTCAGTTTATTTGTTTCTCAGTACAAATTGCAGATCAAACGATTTGTCCAGAAGGCGGGTAAGCTCACGCGACTTTGTGACTGGCGCAGGACCAAGTACTGTGGCGTGAGGCTTTTACTCGGCAATAGGTCTGATTACAATTTTTACAACACAAACAGAATGCGAGTATATTTTGCATCTGTTACAGCATGTTGTATTACAAACAAACAGAAGCCAGTTCGCAGCCTTCACAGTTTCCGGTCGGTTGCTCTAGCGTAGACGTCCTACTACTTATGTTTTTCTGTACTATTGACATGGTTTTTGATTGACCTTATTTATTGTTAGTTCTGAATTTAGGGTGGTATGGATAAGATCACTAAATGTATTTATTAGAAGGTTCGTAAAAATAACGTGTTCTAATTGCATTTAGTGATTATAAGGCAAGGAAGCCGTAAAATTTTTTAATCAGTCTTATTTCTTTCTTTCTTGTTCTTCAATAATTGATATTTTGTCGTATGAACAATGTCATTGACGTGAACACTTATGAATGTCCACCGATTTCTGAAGGTCCAATGCGTGTCACTCGCGCGTGCACTTCGACATCTAAGTAAACGAAAATAGTCGAGCGGCCACGTCGGCCCGGCGACCGAGATAGCCGGCGCAGTACGTCCGCGGAGCCCTCTCGCGCCGGTTCTATTTCCAACACATGTCCCGACGCATCCCGTAACGCTCGCGACAATAATACTGCATCGGACCGCGGTGAAATGGCACTGGACTTTCACCGCCACTTCCGGTACAGGAAACGCAAACGTGTAACAGCCTAAACCAACATGCCGCATGCACCGAACGGTGTCGCTCCCGCCACCTTCAACGGGACGGGAAATCATCTGAAGCTCCAAATACCAGGGCAATATAGAACACTAGCTAACGGTGCACTGTCACCACCATACAATGGAGCTCTGTCACCGACTTCCAACGGACCTATATCACCACCCATAATACAGGATGCGACTCCGAAAAAACCGCCTAAAGCACCGCCGAGTCGACCAATACTGCCGATGAAAAAATCCAAAACACTGCCTATACATTTCGAAGAGCCAGCCGCTTCAACGACTGCTCTGAATGGTAAAAAGCATTTTGTTACGAAGCCTCTGAAAGAGGTTCATACGATTCAACAGAGCTACAAAGAAAATGGAAGGTACTTAACGACACGATCGCCAAGTCCGTCCTATAGACGAAGTAACTCAACAGCTTCGGTGGAAACTGGATCTATTGCAGAATTAGCTAGACGCCATGGCTCTTTAACCACTTCATTGATATCACGCTCACCGAGTCCATCATCATACAGCAGTATAAGAAGCTCTGCTAGTCAATATTCGACATGCAGCAGCAATGGAACGTACGTGCCACTCTCCAGATCATCGAGTATGAACTCTACTTTATATAACAGATCACCAACACCTAGAAGAATGTATCCTCAAACTTGTGATAGCTCTGAGGGTGTTAACTTGACAGAACTAAGATCCAAAGAACAAGCTCCTGTTGTTTTTGATGCTAATTTATCATTCGTCCTCGGGTGCAACAAACAGCCGTTAAGACAAAAATTTACGCCAGTAGCAGCCCATCTAGAGGAAGGCACATCTTCAAACTATTTAAGCAGTAAGATCGACAACTTCTTAAGGAGAACTGACCATGTTATGGATGAGTGGCGAAGACTAGGTCACAAAGATGAATCTGACTTAGATATGTACTACGATGGGAAGAAGAGGAAAGTCGGCAGGTCGAAGTCTGCAACGAACATCATGATAAAAGGATTCACATTATTCAGCCGAAGTGGAAGTAGAGCAAGTAGCGTCTGCAGGTCTTCAAGAGGGATTTCAGAAGATAGAACCACAGTTTCCGAAATGGACGAGGTTCGTGATTCATTATCGCATGCTGTTGTTTCATATCGTAAACACATTCGAAAGCGCTTTGCGATGCTCGTAAAGATACAACTAATACATGATAATAAATTATTGTCGGGTGTTTGGGATGGTTTCATGCGATACAGTCGCGTCGGCCGGCGCTAACTGTATAGTCGGTTTACTATTACCGCACGTGTGACGCTTGCCAAATCGCTTTTAGGGTTCTGTACGTCCGAATGAAAAACTGAATTGTTATAGGAACACTCGTGTGTCTGTCTGTCACAGCCAATTTGCTCCGAATCTACTGGACCTATTAAGATGATATGTTTGTACACGTATGAGTTTTTGTGACCCAAACACGGACGTGTAACGTTAATATGAATTTTGAACATAGGGGTCACTACTGACCTCTCACGCTATTTGGGGAGGGGGAATATTAAAGAATTAAAATAATATATAGCAATATCAAACTATACCGTATGACGTATCAAATCAAAGGTCTTATCGTGAGGGCTCAAATATTATTTAATAAATTTAATTATTAGATAAATGAAAACTTACCGTTGACATATCTGGGAAACCACTGAGCCATTTTTAATACTGTTATATAGACTGCAGGAAAACTTAAGTATAAGAAGTCTATAGTCTTAATATAACATGGTAAATCCCATAAAATTTATCGTACGCAACCCACTTCACCAGACTTCAACTCGCAATTGTCCGTCTTTTTTTTTTTCATTGTTGACTCGCGATTGTTCTTTAATACGCGTTATACTCTTCTCAGTCTGTCATCGCAAATATTCACAGGATGCTTATTTTTGTCAGTTGTTTTGCATGAGGAAATACTGTGCGATTTTGGCAAGCGTTTTAGATTCTCGTATTGCAAATTCATCAGACCGTAGACTTGCATAGAGAAGGGCCACCTATTCAATACGTGTAGGCGGTCTAATTTTAACATACTGTATTTAAATTAACCCGCGGTTTTTCTCGCGTTCCCGAGGAATGTAACATTTTCCCGAGATAAAAGGTATTCCATATGTTATTAAGGCATGCTCTATCTAGCTTATAGCTTCAGCAACTTTAAATTTGACCTACATAAGTGCCTTCCGCGGGCTTAAACTGAATAAATGGCTTTGATTTTTTTTGTTTTTTTGACGAAACAGTTGGCTTTTATGGAGACTGCCAGGCTGCAGGTCGTGGATGCAATTCCAACCCCGGACAAAAAATTGTGTGCATGAACATGTCTGTTTATTCTGTGTCTGGGTGTAAATATTAAAGTATGCATTTAAAAAAATATTTACATGTAGGTACATATATCAGTATCTGATTTCTTAGTACAAGCTCTGCTTAGTTTAGGATCAGATATCCGTGTAAAGAATGTCCAATGTCCCGGGATGTATTTATCCATATGCCAAGCTTCATCCACATCCTCAGTTTTTGCATGAAAGAGTAACAAACATCCATACATCCTCACAAACTTTCGCATTTATAATACTAATAGAAGAAAGGAAAGGATTCGCATAATACATGTGATACAAAAGTTTATTTTTTAGGTGGTACATCATCGTACTAAAAGTCTTACGCGAATTTCTCAGTGCTCTTAAGGTCTGATGATGACAGTATCCGTCAATACGGTTTTTTTGTTTTTTTTATTTTTATTTATTAGGGTAAAATAGTGACACCTACACCGTTTACCACAGCTTATAAATGTATCCTTAACTATGAGGAATTTACCAATTATCTATTTTCTAAAGCCCTGTTGTTGATGTTAAAGCGATGATATGCGCAAGCTGGCTGGCAGCGGTTGGAAACAAAGAGCTGAAGATCTAGCTCAATGGCGCACCATAGGTGAGGCCTATGTCCAGCAGTGGACGGAGATAGGCTGATGATGATGAAAGCCCTGTTATTTTTTAGACAGGAATTTTAATTAACTAAATTAACTCAATGTACAGTTCATAATAACGTTTGCTTGTTATTTCAGTTAAAACTTAATGTAACCTTGTAACGTTTTAGATCCGGGCTGAAAATAGGTCATGGTTGTAAAACACATAAAATATGTAATGATATATTCCTGTACTGACGTATCGTTACAATTTAATTAAATTACAATTTAACTTGTATTTGGAATATTAATATTATGGATAGACCACAAAATATTGGTTTGTTTCATAACTCATCGGAGATGTTCTGTCAGGGCCTTTAAAGCAACCTATAAGGCAGTCATCAAGTTCAGTCAATACGATATTGCAAATTTGCATTTTATATACGGACCGTCGTCGTACTGTCGAAATAAGTCTAAAAAAATGCAGGAATTCGATTGCAGCGCCACCTACCTGGTCCAATTGTGAATCTAAACCATCCTCGAATCCACTTGAACACATACAAAAAAAATCATTCAAATCGATCCAGCCGTTTAAGAGGAGTTCACTGTCAACACAAGTACTGAAGAATTATAAATATAAAGATTTCCCGCGTTCCTAAGGGATGTTACATTATTTTGTTCTTTCTATAATCAATGGTTTTCTCACGCGCACGCGAGGAAGGGATTTTAGGTCATTTTTTTACACCTTAGGTTACATTATTGAAATTTTAAAAAGGATCCCAATTTTTTTGGAAAATATAATATAGCCAATGTCATCCGGGGATAGTTTAGCTTCCCAAATGTGAATTTTTTTTTTCAAATCGGTCCAGCAGTTTCGGAGCCTATTCAATGCAAAAAAAACAAACAAATCTTTCCACTTTAAGTATAGATTAAAAGCCGTGTGTCTCTTGGACCATAAAATGTAAAACATATTCCAGGAGTCTTTCATGTATCTAAACGTATATTGTTTTCCCCAACAGCTGTCAGAAGTGGGCGGTGAGCTGGCGGAGGAACGTGCGGCCGCTGCGCTTGCGACGGAACGAGCCGATGCGGAAGCAGCCGAGCGACTTCGGATTGAGAGGGACAACAGAGACTTGCTCGCTAATAACCAGAGACTGCAGCAGGTTTGTATTTTACTGATAACATATCAACGCAACTGCAATGTCATACAAACCTATATTAAATTTATCATCACTTCTCGTCCAGCAACGATTGATATGAATGATTTGGAACAGATTTACGATATTAATCAACTTCTAAGTTAGTTATTATGGTACCCAAATCCTAGGCTCATGACTCAAATCCTAGTGGACTTAGAGAATTCATTGAGCCCAAAACATCACGATATTAAACATACAAATCTTTCACAGGCCTCTGAACGCCTTGAGCTCGAACTCCTCCACTGGCGTTCGGCAGACAGCAACGGAGCGGAACACTCTGATTCTGAAGGCTCTGAGGCCGACGCCAGCGTCAATGGTGACAAATACAAGCGAAGATACGAGCGCGCCCACAGAGAGTTGCAGCTGCTCAGAGCACAGCTTCGACGCCAGCATGAAGACGACTTGGAACAATTGGTCACTGTTAAGAAGCAGCTGGAAAAGAAGGTACGTTGTTATTTATATTCAGAAGGGTGTAACTCCCATGTGTGAGTGACAATTATAACTTTAACTCTCTTAAGTCACAATTTTACATGCAATGACTTTATGACCGATGTGCGGAGTAATGTGCTCAGTCTTTATCAAAGAAGATGTGTATTATCGTGTAAGTGCAACCAGCAATCGAAAGAAAGCGCTGTTTTTAATTATAAACATCTGAAAAATGTGGTTAAGTGACACCTGCCACTAAGACTGAAGGAGTTAAACAAATGCTGTGAAATGCAGGAGCACGGTTTAATAAAAGAAAATTAAGTGCTTAAAGTAACTAGCGGGCAGATATGGAGATGTTGTTACGACACTGGTGCAGCATTACCATGATCTCGACAGTTATGATATCGAGCACTCATCTCAGTAGGTATTTTATAATCGAATTTCGACACGCAGCGGCGTTAAGGGCAATAAAAGGACGGTTTTATGACTCTCAGCGGTAAACCTACATAGATAAACACTGACTGGTGCACTTTGCAATAATATATTTTAGCACTTCCGCAGTAAGCGGCTAAAATTATCAAGATTAGTTATATTTTACAACGGTATTATTAGTGTAGTCGAGCGTCGGACGTAATGAGGTGGCGACTGATTTTACACTAGTGGCTTTTCCACTAACCGACTCGCTATTTTCACTTCATGGTTTTCCTTCTCGCCGCTTTGATTTTATGAAATGGAAGGTTGAATGTTGAAGTTTTCAAAGTTTCCAAGAAAAAAATATGAAACGTAAAATTGTTTGTTTCTTAGTTTATAGGATTTCGACTAAATGATCTCTTATTGTAGAGTGAAAGATATATGGATGATATTATTCGTAATATTATGATTATTTACATATATTATTACAAATATTAGAAAGAGAGAGCGAACTTTGAGAGTTGATATCTATACGGAGGGTAATCTCCGGAACTACATATCGCACCCTAAGTACGATAAAGACTTACCTTAAAATTTTGCTAAATGGAGTTACGATCATAGAGAGACTAAACAAAGTACGCTCTATCTAGAATAGTAAAACATAGTCAATAGAATAAGCATACCGATACTTCAGCCTCTTTAACACCGGGACCCACCCTCCCCTCTCAGTGCAAAAGTGACCCAATTATAGATGTGCCAAAAGTTATTTTTTTAGTTAAGCCCCTATCGTTCTGAGGGAGTGATATGTACATTATTCCAAATGGACATAGGTTATGTTAAAATATTTCATAAAATGATTATTTCATTTTTATTATGATTACATAAGATCCGGGTGCGAATGCGGGTGAAACTGCGGCACGTAAAGCTAGTGCACAATTTATAAGTTATCAACAACTATATCGTACAGTACGAGTATATAATATAATGTAGGTTTTTTATTTCCACACATTATAAAACTGTTTAACAAAAGTAGTGATTTCAATCCGCGAAATTCCCAGTTTATCGCACCCACACTTAATCATGTATTTTTAACCACATACCACTGTAAATAAAACCATCATGCATATTTTTACTTCAGCAAAGTGATACATTTATATTCATGAATCTTGTAAATTCCTATTTATTTTCATCGATAAAAACATTTTTAATAGTTGATGATATTTCAAATTTTAAAAAGATTCCAAACTGATAAATAAAGTCGTTAATGTAAAAAAAAATACTCGGTAAAGAACACATTTCATAGGATTTCCTCACCTCCGCTAAACAATAATAACACGGCACACTGTAGTGTAGGTAAATACGCCGTGACCTTAACACCTACACCCAAGCGCTTTACCTTCGTTAGGGTTGCCAGAACAGAATAAACATCACATTTAAATATACTATTATTACAATTATCTTAGCAAAATTATCTGATATTTATAATTTTTATGGAAGAGCACTTTATCGTATTTGATTACTTTATTGCGTTTGGACCAAAAAGTATTTTTTTTTTAAAGTATTAGACAGATTACGAGATGATACAAGTTGTAAAACTGACCTGAAAACGTAAGGTTTTTATGGCGCTGAAAAACTGAGCCGTGAATAAATGCAAAATACAGCGTTCATGAATCGTTATCGACCAGTAAATTAAGTACATTTATTTTCGTGTTTTTGTATTTGACGCTCCGTTGGAAAACTTGTAAATATCTTAGTTAAATAATAAGAGGCCACCGATCAGAAGTGGGTCACAGCCCAGTATGTTTTATCAACTCTCCATATCTGAGCGTATCTCAGATCATCCTTGGTGATGCCCTGATAGTGATATCAGAGAAAATTCTCCCAATACCATCTATACTTAACGTAGTGGAATACGTGCGACTGTCACGCTTTTTTTTTCAACCATGGAGGAAGAGAACGAAGAGGTTAGTGCTCTTACAACAGTGATGTGATAAATTTAATTAATTTATTATTATAAACTCTTAAGAATTCTCTGGCGAGTATCCAAATTACTAAGATTACAGTGCGCGAGAGCATAGTGATATGATTGCTTTTTACAAGATTTCGAGATAATAACTCGTTTTTTGAAGTGTGAACAATAGGAGGTTGATAAATATTAAAAAAAAACCGAGACTAAGAAAATGTAGTCATAATATAGTTTTATTTTCATTCAACTATTTTAAACTTTTAACACCTCCTATTTTATTTCTATTATGGTACACTTTCTTACAAAATCTGTTCATTGAGTTGCAAAGAACGTCTCCACCAACTATACTACTTTAAACCCCATACGCACCTAAAAAGTTCATATAAACCGGGTAATGTAGCGTTAGGGATCGAAAAGCATTTTAATAATTGTCATGAAATTATTTGTAAAATTATTGTAATATATATTTCCCCCGCGTTCCCCAGGGATTTTCCATATTCTCGGGACAAAATGTCTATGTGCTATTCCAGACTTTAATACATCACTGTACCAAATTTCATCCAGACCCGTTTGCCTGTTCTGGCTGATGACCAACAAACACCAATCTATCCAAACTCTCACATTTATAATAAATAATTTTACCATCAGGTCCAAGATGCGTACGAAGAAGTGGAGGAGCAGAGGGCAGTCGCAGCTCAATGGAAACGAAAGCTGCAGAAACTTAACAACGATATGGCGGACCTGCGATCGCTGCTTGACGAACAGGTAATTTGCGCTTCCTATCCTTGTTCCAAATTCAAATATGTGTTAACCTTTTTTTTATCGACTAAAGAGATTTGTTAAGATCGCTCATAGGAAATTGACACTGACTAAAATAAAGGCATATTTATTGGTGTAATTTATTTAATTTTTTTTTTAATTTACGCCATTTAATATCAGTAGATTTAATAATTTTACTTTAATTCCAATAGACACTATTGAAGGTCCACTCTATAACCACCTTCTAAACAGATAAAATATTTTCGGTAGCTAGTTAATTATGTCAGTATTACAGAACATTATTCATACTAAAATGTAGATGGTATTGCTATTAGAAAATAATCTAGAATTTATCTTTAATTGTTTTTATTTTAGTATAAAAATAGGGGCGTATTATAATAAAACAAATAAACGCTTCAAATAGTAGAGACGTTCCATGGTTGTTACAAATGGAATGAGTTACTGATAAGCCGGCATAATTAGGTTCAAGTTTATGACGCTAAAAAGAGGCCTAAATTATAAATGGCGCGTTTTTATGAATGATAACTACGGTATCGTGATAACAATCTGTTTACATTGACGTCGCTGAACTGAGAGAATTTCTGGTTGTTATATCTTTCATGTTAGGTTTTTGTTTAATAAACATTGACTTGAATTATATTTTATTTTGTTTCATCACAATCTCACCATGCTTAGTGATGGTGAAGGCGGAATGTGGAAAGCGATAAGCACACAAAGCCCAGAAGGAAACATATACATAGGCAGGCCAGTAGGCTTAGTGGTTACCGACTCTGAATGCCGATCCGAAGGTCGCGGGTTCGATTCCCACTCAGGACAAATATTTGTGTGCATAAACATGTCTGTTTGTTCTGTGTCTGAGTTATATATCTATATAAGTATGTATTAAGAAAAAGAAGTAGTATATGTAGTATCTGGTTTCCATAGTACAAACTCAATTTAGTTTGGGATCAGATGTACGTGTGTAAAAGAATGTCCCAAGATTAAACAAAAATATGTAAAGAAAAGGCTGTAACAAACTAAATTGTAACTACTAGTTTGCGAGTTCAACAAGACACAGAAAAATAATAAATAATATAAAAAAATATATCCACGCTTATTGTCCCCTATGAGGTAGAGGTCACAGTACTAAAATCCACATTCAACCAAGCTGGGAATCAAACCCAGGTCCTCCTGTATCTAAACCGAGCTTTATACCATTCAACAAGCCGGTTATTATAAAATCTACACGCAGGAATTTCATATACTGTTTTATTATTATGTTAATTATGAATGACAGATAAACATTGACAAGACAACTTTTATTTCAGACATGCCGTAACAATTTACTGGAGAAACGGCAGCGTAAATTCGACAGCGAACTACAGGGAGCGCAAGAGGAGTTGAAGAGAGAACGCACTAACAAGGAGCGACTCTCGCGCGAACGAGACCAGGCTAATGCGGAGAAATATGCCCTGGAACAGAGCCTATCTGTGAGTAATGTTCTTTCCTTGTTTTTCGGTAAAAATCTTTAAATTTTTGAGGTAAAAGAGTTCTTAATACAGAATTCGTCCGTCGAAGTACTACCATTGTACCAATTTCCGCCGTGAAGCAGTAGTGCACTTGTATTACTGGGTTTCAGTAAGAAAGGTAAGGGGCAGGTGACATTACAAGCACATGAGACTTAACAACTTCACGTCTCATGGTCGACAACGCATTGGCGATGCCCCTAGTGTTGCAAATATCCATAGGCGGCGGTGACCACTTACCATCAGGTGGACCGTCCGCTTGTTTGTCGGCCCATATGAAAGTTATGTAACTCACAAGAGCAACTGTAACATGTTCTAATTCTTCAATCTCGCCATAAATACTAGAGTTTCGTTCAAATTATAACATTTAAATCTATTCTGTGATCTACGTTTCATTCAAAGCCTTCAAATTGCCCCTATGAATAATCATAAACCACTTTCACTGTATTTATTTACATGTCATTAACCACAATAATGTAGGTAATTTAAATATTTAATACGATATTATGATAATAAAATTTATGTACTTAGTAATTATAATTAGTACGTCAAAACTGCAACATGATGATTTATTATATCTTTTTATTTATCGGTTTATGTATGTTGAATTGTTTATTAAAAGGTTTGTCTATCGACATAGTATGTAGTAAGGGGGCAATTGAGTCGTCAAAGTTTGTAATCTATTCCAAATATTTTTATTGGATAGATTATTTCAGATTACATTATTCGAAACATTAATTGCGATCTTCATTTTGAAAACCCTTTCTATATGAGGCCAAATATGAAATTACAACATATTTTCATTAACATTTTTCCGAAACACATTTTTGGTATATTTATTTTTTATTATTATAATTATATTAATTATATTTTTTTACTTATCCGTTAGATACTGGCGTACTTCTCAAGTAAACACATTTCTTATGATGAAGAGTCATTTAGACGTTTTAAATCTGAAATAGTGCAAATTTACGATGACCCTCTCTTTCTGACCACTCAGGAGGCTCGTCTAGAACTGGAGATGAAAGAGGAACGCTTAGCTGCAGCATCTCGGGAGCTGGAGGAGCGGGGAGGTGGCGGAGACGAGGTGAGCGCTCTGAGACGAGCGCGAGCAGACCTCGAGCGACGCGTACGCGACCAGGAGGAAGAGCTGGATGACCTTGCTGGACAGATACAGGTGGGTTGGAGACCTGGGAGAACGCATTTTTTGTGTGACGTTGCCTATATTTCAAAACATTCGTTACAAATTAAAATGTACCTAATAGATGTGTATTCCAATCTTTGACACAACTCGTTTTGCAAGAAGAAACCATTTTTTTAACAATTCAAAATCAAGATGTTTCGGTCAGTGAGGAGGCTGCCAATTGTCAATTGTCAATATTTCGCCAATTTGGATCATATTATCACTTTGGGATTACTCCAAATACAAGGTTACCATGCCCCTAGCCTCTACCTAGCCTCCAGTAACGATTCTTGGGATATACGATTTTAGATAAGTTTTGAATGATGCAGATGATACTCGTATTTCTTGTATTATTTGATTTAGAACAAAACCTTATGTTTAAGTTTTAAATTTTACTCTAACAATTGCTTTGAATTGCCATCGAATTCCTGTTCCTCAATTATAGTGTTGTAAGATAATGCAACATCAACATTTCTTACAGTTGTTGGAAAGCTCAAAGCTTCGCCTAGAAATGTTGTTGGAACAACAGCGCAAAGAAGCTCGCCTCGAAGCGGCTGCAAGGGATGACGAGATGGAGGAGACCAGAGCCAATGCTGCTAAGAAACTTAAGAGTAAGTCTCTACACCTTGATTTTTTACTTTTATAGGTTTACCACTACCCTGGTAAGCACATGCAATCTAGATGAATAATAGATCTCATTGACAGTTGAATGATCTTTGCTTTAATTTATTCCACTATCTGTATTTTTTTTTTAATAGATTTTTCCCTTTTTTCAGACAAAGCAAAGATATGATTGCCTATTCACTCTCAAAAAGACGCTTACGTCCGTTTACAATGTAAAGGGTTACCAAATTAAATTTAATCTAAAAAAAGATACACATATCGAACGAAATTAAAATAACAATATTAATTTTTTTTAAGTACTTTAAAATAATTCAAACTAATATCATACATGCGAAAGTGAGTTCTTTTGTCTATTTGCTACGCTAATTCAAAACATACAGCTCGGGCCTACGGAAGGCACTTATGAAATGTTACTTTAGGGTGAAACTGCGGGGTCTAGCTGGTATGACAATAAATGTTTATTATAAATAAAATGTTGCGTATTGTCAACAGTGCTGGAGAGCCAGCTGGAGAGCGAGCACGGCGAGCGCAGCCTGCTGGTGCGCGAGCGGCACGAGCTGGAGCGGCGCCTGGCCGCGCTCGAGGACGCCGCGCGCGCCGAGACGCACGACCAGGCGCAGCTGCTGCAGCGGCTTAAGAGGTACCGACCATTTTACACACAGTGCTGGAGATCCAGCTGGAGAGCGAGCACGGCGAGCGCAGCCCGTTGGTGTGCGAGCGGCACGAGCTGGAGAGTACCTATTAAATAATTATCTTATGTCTCTTTAATTGCCTGTGAGTATTTATTCCCTCGACATGATCAGTCCAACTATAACTAGAAATTATGCAGGTGAAAGAAAAAATCTATGTAAAATCCGCTTTTGCTAGTGAAAAGTATTTGATTTTTAATTGTCTTCTTTTTTATTATTTTTTATACTATTACTAACTTAAAATGTCTGTTATTTTAGGGATCTGAAAAGATACAGAGCGTTGCTGCGGGATGCACAAACGATGCTGGAACAAAAAGAAAAAGAAGGCGGTGGCAAGGCGCAGATCAGGCAATTGAAGAACCAGGTAAATAAAGTAGTCCTAAGTCTTTGTTCTTTTTAGAGGGATGGTAGAGGTGTTCTCCGTCCTGGTACTAAATAAACCGCATAAATATTAGTACCTGGATGGTCGAGCATTGCTCGGGATTTCTTTACTAACGTGACTTCTATCGTATTCTCTTTTTTAAAGCACTGTCATATAAACTTAGATACGAATTAGATGCGATAATAAAGGGCTCCCAATAACAGTATTTCTCACAGAAGAAAAAAGAACTTTTGAAAAACTTACCGTCTAATGATATTGTAGCAGTTTTAATTGCCTAAAAACAAGGATAAAACGACATTTTCTGAAAATGAATCTTAGCTAGATCGATTTAACGCCCCCGAAATATATATAATTAGGATCTCGGAAACGGCTCCAACGATTTTCATGAAATTTAGTATGCAGGGGGTTATAAATATAGAAGAATATACAATAATTGCTCGTTTAAAAGTATTAGATTGATAGATAGATAAATTTGAAAGGTTGCATGCTTGAGTCACAAACATGCAACTTGCAAAACTGATTTGGATGAAATTTGACTTATAAATAATATATGTTATATATAACATGTTTGTTATGTAACATATCTAATTATATTAAACGAATATTTTAACATTAGTATCTCGGAAACGGCTCTAACGATTTGGATGAAAATTTGTTTTTAGACAATATTTTAATTTTCAAGTTTATCTTTATGGGTGTCTATCCTAAAAAAAGAATTAATTTTACTCAAAAGAAATCGGTCACCCGGAACTAATATAATAATATAGAGTGAACGCGGTGACAGTTGCACCATAATACGTGTGATAATGCGTGGTACGTGCAGGTGGAGGACCTGGAGCTGGCGGTGGCGGCGGCGACGAAGGCGCGGCAGACGGCGGAGGCGGAGGCGGCGGAGGCCACGGCGGCGCTGGAGGAGGCGGCGCGCGCGCGCAACGACGCCGCCGAGCGCGCGCGCTCCGCCGCCCGCGCGCACGCCGCCGCGCGCGCGCAGCTCGACGACGCCGAGGAGGAGGCTGCCGAGGTACCCACATCCTCCCCCAACCCCACCCCCACCCGCTACCCACAGAGCTGACTGAGAGACGGCTCGACTCTCGACTGTTACCACAACTCTGTCGCTCTTAGAAGTGACAGTGCTGTTGAATTGTGTGAGCTGTGTCAGATGTCAATTCCGAAGTTTCTTTGATTTATATATTTATACTCGTGATTGTACTGCATACAAATAAAGCTTTATGGTGATTTTTGACGTATCGCATACTTGCCAGACATAGACATTTTATAGTTTTCGTCCAATTTGGTAACTAGGTGCTTTAAGACATAGAGTTGGATGTTACGAAGCAATCAGTCCAAACCTTATATCATATAACCATTTATTTAAGTAATCTAGTGTTTTAAAACACAATACTTTTACATTTCTACTATTAAATTTAATTTTAGTATGCAGCTACCTATGTTACTGACCGTACTTTTCAACCTGAGACCTCCGAAAGTATTTAACAAATATCCCATTCCCACTCCAGCTACTGAAGAAGTACCGCGCGAGCACGACCGCGCTGTGCGAGGCCCAGGGCTCCGCGCGCGAGGCCAGCAGTCGCGCCGACGCAGCCGCCGAGGAGGCGCGCCTGGCGCGGGACAAGCTGGCCGAGCTCAGCGCCAAGCTGGCCCACGCCGAGGCCGGCCACTCGCACGGCCACCAGGAGGCCGAGCGCCGCCTCGAGCTGAGGAACAAGGTACGTTCGACACTTAAAAGCTTGTCAAACTTGTCTAGGATTAAGTCGATCGAACGAAGTGAGACGCGCGATTAAGCGAGCCGAGTGAACGAAGAGTCTTTATTGCCAAAAAAATCGATGGCAAAGAAATTTAAAGACAATTAGAGATAAAAATAAAAAAATCTGCTACTAATGGTAATTTATTTTAAAACTTGCAGTTTCCGCCATACGTTGCATTGCGACTTTTGTTTTTTATTTTGTGTTATGAACCTACACTTGCGTACTTAGAAACTCACAATAGTTTCATCGCTATCGGATAAATAGTGTATAAAGGGATATGATATAAACATTTGCCAATTATAAATGCACTACTCTAAGTACAGTCTCTTTTTATTTCTTCAGGAGCTGGAATCGAGCCTAGAACTGGAAGCGACGGCGCGGTCACGCCTCGAAGGCCAGCTATCTCGACTGCGCGAAGCTCACGAACAACTCGCGAGCGAACTACTGTCCGCTCGCCAGCGGGAGCAGCAGACTGCTGATGAAGTACGGAAGCTGACGCGGCAACTGAGGTGAGCCTAGCAATAGAGGTCAAATTTGCATAACTGATATTTGGATTCGGTTAAAAAGACGAAGTAGAAGAGCGCTTGTTATTGTGTATGCGACTTAAACAACATTATGGCTTAGGGTTAGACAACTAATTGGCGATGCGCCTGGTATTGCCAATGTCTATAGGCAGCAGTGACCACATATCGTCGGGATTTTTTTTTCTTTCGAAGGAACAGTATTTTATTTTAGCCAACCAAACTCATTTTATATCAATTATTACACCCTGTTATTATAACCTTATTGCCGGACCTGGATTCGAACTAGAGACCTGTATTCTTGGGCTTCATAACGCTCGACCAACCAGGTGTAATCTTTTTAAATTTATAAATCCTTCTAAATGAACCCATATTGGCCATAATAGCTTTTCAATGAATACATTTTTTCGTTCAACAGAGAACTGAAAGAGGAGACCTCGTCTCTCAACGCGAAGCTCAGTGAAACGTGTCGAGCGAAGGCCGCTGCGGAGGCGTCGGCCGCCACAGCCGCAGCAGAAGCGGCCGCCGCTAGAGACGAAGCGAGACTCGCCGCTCGAAGAGTCACAGCGCTACAGGAGGCCATCGCCGGTGACCTGTCCAGCCCTGGGGACTCTAGGGATACCGACAGGTGAGGAGTACCATTGCTTTGTAAACCTGTTATTTTTTTAATCACAAGCCTCAGAACAAAACAACGAGCTGAGCAAGCGCGGAAAGATGATAATTAATAAAAACACAATACAATTAATATTAAAATAATTTATCGTAGAATATCCAAAGAGTACGGACTAAGAGTCCGTGTAATAAGAAATAAATAAGAAAATCAAATAAAATAAAAATAAAAACTGTTATTTTTGAAGCGATAACTCCGTGAAGTTAATTACAATGATGGGGTAAATGCAGTGGTTTGGTCATATCCATATATTATATAATACATAGGCAACCCGCCTTCGCCTGAGTACGATATTATAGATGGATTATTCATTTTTACTTTTCGGCAGAAATTCTCAAAATTGTGGTAAAATCCGACACAATATTGTTAATAGTTTGTGCATAAACAAATTGATACGTTATGTTTTTCATTAGAAGTGTTGCGTGCAGTGGCAATTATCATTTAGTATGGCAACCCTGCCGTTAATCTACTTGCTCACAAACGATTGTTGAATCAACATTCTTAACCTATACTACCGGCACGCTATGATGGCCGTTTTGACGTTTCAAATTGTCATAGGAAAATAAACTGTATTGTATTGGAATATGGTTGATTTCCATCATAATTCAATTAGCTGTTGGATCAATAGATGCACCTTATTTCTGAAGGAATAAAGGTTATTTTTCTTTGTCATTGTTAAACGTCAAAACGGCCATCATAGCGAGCCGCAAGTTTAAGTAATACAATCCATCTAATTTTAAAAGCAAAAACTAAATATATATTCTTTTACAGTGAAAACGACAGCTACAGCTCCGACGAATCGATAGGAACATTCTTAGCTAACCACAAACTAAGCCCTTCTGCGCCATCGCGGAATAGCTTGCATCTCGATTCACAGAAGTAAGTAAAATACACAGAAATAATTTTATTAAATCACTTCAATAGATCCAAAGCTCGGTTGAGTTCTCATACAACGAATATTGGTATTAAGAAAATGATCAAACAATAAATACCAGATAATTTTAGAGGCATACCATGAGGAACACAAATATGAAAGATGATGATCAAGCAATGGTCAATTTTGAGATTGCCAACTTTAAATTGATTGAGTTATAATTAAAGAGGATTAAGGCTTATATAGCTTTCTTTATACCTCCTTCTAGATTTAATTTTAATAAAATTATAATTAATTAGCATATATTTTCCATAGATCGCAAACCCCCGAAGGTCGTCGGAGCAGATCGAGCGCGGGCTCAGCGTCTAAGCAGAGTCCAACGAACTCGTCGTACGCATAACAACCGGCCGCCGCCGCCGGCATCCTCACGAGCGCACTGCCGGTGCTATGCGCTGTGTTCTGCGCGCGGCAGCGGCAACGCCAGGACTCCACACATGTTGTGCTCGAATGAGTGAACCGATCGTTCAACAAAAAGGTCTCATTAATGTGAACAACTTTTACTATGACACTATGGTCTATCTTAAAAGAAGTCGTTTAAGATTGTCACACAAAAATGTACCTTAAAACTTTAGAATAAGGTTTAACTCTTATAACAATGGTTCGTTGTATGATGACGCAGATAAACTTTATTATGAAGCTTCAAGTTTAGAAAAATGACTTATTTTACATTTGACGTTTGACCATAATATCCATACCAGAGTAAACGTTGTTCTTGATACTTTACGTGTAACATTAATGAGCAAACCTTTTTATCTCTGTATAGACGTCACACTGACAGCTGTCAATAATCAACGAAAATATTGACGATAGAACTTTTAATTGTGCGAGACGTCCGATAATGTGAACAACAGAATGCTACTGTATTTAAATTGGTTTGATATAATCTTTAAAGGTATTATAGACGGATTTATTATATTACTAAATAATCGACGCTTGTGATTAGAACAATATACAATAATGGCTCCTAAATTTAGACTGCTCAATAAAAAATAATCTAACATTTTTAGTATTGTACCCCACGGCTTTTACGACGTTTTAAAATTTACATGTAGAGCTTTTGATATGAATTTTAATCATGATCCCAATTATATGCGAATTGACATCGGTAGTTATTTCTGTGTTGTTTAGGAACAGATGGCGCTAGTGGTATGCAGAGATTTATCGATTTGTGAAAAAAGAATGCATTCCAGAATAATAACTCCAAAAAGGTGTTTCGGCTCGGCACTTGTGCCAACGTTCTATGGGCATCACTAGCACCATTATTAGGCTTGGACTTTAATTTATTTAGCATAGAGTTTTGTCATAGAGAATTCTTGTCGATGATTATAAATCGCGCGGCGTATAGCCGGCCAGTCAGTATTTAGACGGCCTAGTGGCGTAACTTACAAAGTAATATTAGGTTCTTTGTTATTTAGTTAGCTAACTTTTGTAAATAACTAGATGGCATATACATTTTTATTATTATTTAATTTGTAATATTTGTGTGATCAGACTGTTATTCTATGATTTATTTGTTACATGTGAGTTGTTGCTTTATAGTAGACATTGAGAACATATCTGTTAGGTAAATAGTTTTTTTTTATTAATTCCCTATCGACTGGTTTGTTTTATTGTAATTTTTAATGATATTAGCGGATCTGTATTCATTATGAAAATATATTCCTCGTAATTAATGTATTGTAATGGTGTAACTCTATTATACTATAAATCTTCATTATAATATGTATGAACTATTTATCTTGGTATGTGTCTATAACCATGATTATAAAATTGATTCTATTGAATGATTCATTAATCACATTTGATGAAATGTTACAGCATTCAATACTGGTTGTAAAATGATATTATTTAATAAAGTAACTGAAATATAATGTTATTTTATTTGCTTTTCCCTATTTTGTATATATTATATTATGTACATATGCTACACCCCAATACGAAATGGAGCAAGCAAATCACTCTGGCAACCAAGAGTCGGCTAAAGAAGTAGGGGTCGTCAAGTCAGGAGATGGGAAGATGACTTGAAACAAACAGCGGGACCATTCTGGTTGAGAGAAGCAAGGGAAAGGACTCATTGGAAGAATTGGAGGAGGCCTATGCCAAAAGGCACACCGAACTTAAGGACTTCTTGTAACCCTAAGTTTAGGAATAAAGGGCATTTATTATTATTAATTTGTTTAACTCAATAAGTAGGATTTCATATCACCTATATGTATAGAGTCAAATCCTTACTACTATTATAAATGCGAAAGTTTGTGTGGGTGTTTATTACTTTTTCACGCAAACCCACTAAACTGATATGGATGGAATTTGTCACAGACCGCATAAAACCTGGATTACATAGGATATTTTTTTATCCCATGAAAATATAACTTCCTTAGGAATGCGGGTAACACCGCGGGGTACAGCTAGTAAATAATAAATCTTTGGTAATTAAACTAAATATATTTTATATTTTACAAAACTACCCGTAAAGCCGAAAGGAGGTTAAATGGGGCCTTATAACGTCCTAAGTCCATTCAAAATATTTAAGAACCCTAGTAACCCCAAACAAATAAAAAAAACTGATTTTTATGAATGAAAAATAGAAAAACTATTAAAGTAGACAATTATTAGGTAAAATAGGTGCGTAGGTCAGGACAGCTCACTAGGGCTGTTGGCTTTGATAAAATAATTATGTTTTTACTGGGTATTTTGTAACAAGTTGTATACTGTTCCCATGATTCTTATAATTAATTACTAAATAAATGTGAATAAATTGAAAATATTTCGATTTGTAATCAAAATGTTGCTCAGCAATATGCTAGTGAAGCACTGCCTCAACATCTACACCTACGTTCATTATTATTTGAAGAGGGCAAAGTAACTAAATATTATGAAAACATTAAATTCCCGTTGCTTTGTCGACACGCAACTGACAAATATCAATGACTTATTATAATAGGAATACACTTTTCAATTGACATAAGAAGATGTAGGTATTTACGCAGGTTCATGTTTGTCCACTCAGCATGATTAATTCAATCTTGCAGAAATCTACTCTCTCAGTAAATGTTGTGTCGTATGTTTTACTTGAGTGACCCTTTTACCGCCAACACGGATTTGAAATCTGACTGGACAAAAAAATTGTCGCCAAGTATCTGATTTGACGGTCCCTGGTTTAAAAGTTATAAGGATGCTTTAGTGGCTCTGTCTAACGGGCTGTCTGGCTTGACTTTGTGCTAATATTAATTAAATATAATATTTCATTTAAACTTGACACTGGCTATAAATAAGTGGCAAAGGAATTGGGGACTCAAAACTTTTATGAAGAACCATCATCAGTTTCTGAACGATAATAGTGATGTACCACCAGCGATTAAACCAATAGAATATGTTACGATAATTTGTCATAAAACCTCTTTGTAGATGAGTAAGAATCTAAGATATTGTTTTATTTTCACATACTCTCACTTATTCAGACCTATTGAGCTACTATTCCAATCAGATCAACTTTATTATAACTTCTTATAACCTTATGCTGATACTGTGGTAGTCGCGGCATTTTCAAATCACCGTCGTGTCCAGATCGTTAGCCTTTTTAATAATTTTATATTCTATTTTTTATACATACAACTGATACAGCTGATGTTATTACAAATAGTGTGGTTATATTCTTTAAATTTATAATTAGTACAATAAATTGACTACATTTCTGCAACAATTTGCTAAGTAAAAAATCATTTTTGTTTTATTTATCGTGTTATTTACCTCATAACAGCTTTTGGCATACATATAGAATATGTTCCTGATTACTAGGATAGTTTTTATCCTGGGGAAGTAGGGGTTAACGCGGGTGCAACCATGGGAAGGAAGCAAGTAATTTTCTGTTGCATTTTTTCCAATACAATAACAGATAGTCCATGTGAAATGAATCGAACGTGTGAATATTCTTAGAGATTTAAATTTATGGTAATGAAAATGTGAAATTTAAAAATGTCGATGGATTTGAGTGACTTGGATGAATTATTGAAAATACCTTTACATTCAGAGTATTCATCGAACTACTAAAATGTAAGTCAATTTTCTGACAGATATCGATTTTCATGACAGACGCCCGGCTGACGTGCAGTCAGTACATACAGCAGTTGTACATCTCTAAAATTGCTTGCAACGCCCCTTCCGCCGTGTCAAGTGTACGATTATAATTTTTGTAATATTTCTACAAATATTATTAATTTCTAATAATAGTAAATCATACATATTTAAAGCTACATGCTTTCCTTTCTTTATTTTACAATACAGATGATCATTTATAAAACAGTACTTTAGAAAAGTTGCGGCTGTGCAAGGAACTGTCAGATTCACATAATAATATCGATTTTTCTAAGCAGGGTGCAGTTAATAGTTTGTTTTCTTCAAACTTACGAAACAATTTACAACCTGTCGTCTTTAAAATCCAGCAAAATGACGGATTCAAAGTATTTCACCACAACAAAAAAGGGTGAGATATTCGAGCTGAAGTCGGAGCTAAACAGCGATAAGAAAGAGAAAAAGAAGGAAGCAGTAAAGAAGGTATGTTATATCATCATTACCCGTATAAATTCCATCTTTTTGATATCCAAAATCAAGTGTGACTGTACAATCTACCCACCAAATTCTAATGGTTACTCAAACTTCACTAGGTCATTGCATCTATGACAGTGGGGAAAGATGTGTCAGCATTGTTCCCAGACGTAGTAAACTGCATGCAGACAGACAACTTAGAGCTGAAGAAGTTGGTGTACTTGTATTTGATGAACTATGCCAAGTCACAGCCTGACATGGCCATTATGGCCGTCAATACTTTTGTTAAGGTAAGTTTTCATTTAAAACCTTGGAATTTTTTCTTCCTTTTTCATTTGGTTGTTGTAAGAGCTATTCAGGGATTGTTTTTTATTTGTAAATTTCAGGTGAACAAAATTAATTTCTGTTTGTATTAACAAGTATGTCTTCATTTTGTAGCAGGGATGTGAATGAAATTAATGAAAAGTAGTAAAATTAAGTATGTTAATAAGTTGACCCAATATTGATATTTGCAAAGAGTCATCTTTATATCTGCTTTTACTTTTCTTCCATCTTTAAAATTACTGAATTCTAAATCTACAAAATGCTAATTAAAACACCACAATAATTATGTCCATCTGAATAGCTCTTCTTAAAAGTATTTAAAATTTTGAAATGATACTAAAATCATGTGATTTCTAACTGGATTTGCATGAGTTTACAAACTATAAAAATTAAATTTTTTGTTCTAAAACTTATAGGAATATTTGTGCAATAACACAAGCATGAGATTAACAATGAATCAGGCTTTATTGAGAATATTTTTAGAAATGAAAAGTTTTTAAATAACTACATAGTGTAGTTATTTGTGTGAGTGTGACTTGTCTTTTTTGTCGTTTTAATGTCTACTGTACCATAAAATGATGGGTGGAAGGATCTACCAACATACCAGCTTGTTAAGGTAAACAAAATGATCCAGAGAACCAATCAAACTCATCCATAGATTTACACATTCTAAAAAATATCCAAGCCAAAATAAAAAATTACTTAAAAATACATCCTGCATGCAATAAATAGAAAAAAAAACATAAAAGTCATGACATTATGTCACTAATGTTACAGACCCATCACTAGCACAGTGGGAATGTGTAAATCTACCTTACTTAACTAATTAATTATTTATTTTAAAATGTTTATTTGTGAAATATTAATGCTGAAATATACCTAATTAAGATGAACAAATAATACAGAATCCATGCCTCATACTTTATTCAGAATAGAAGCACATCGGCTATGTTTACTTCCCTTATATACTTTAGTACATAAGAAATTACTATTCTGAGTTGCTGTACTTGTATAATATATCTAAAATGCTATTCTAACAACTCAAATGTTAATAAAAATTATAGTAATTAGATTGCTTGTGAGTGATCCACTTTTTCCGCAATAGAAATTGCTTGTTATGCCTATATATTCTCCACAAAGTGTGAAAACCCCATATTTTGCACTTGGTCATCCTTGATGCTAAATCTCCTTGCTCCATTACAATGTAAGATATATTGGTGGGCATAAAAAGAAAATTACAGAAAGGAATAATGTTAAAAATGTTTGTTAAAATTACAATAAAGTTAATGGTCTGTGTACTAAAAAGAGTAAATCTATTGTTTTATTATTTTAATTTAGCCAAGCAAGACTCAGAATAGTAATTTTCTACAGTAAACGCTTATAGTAAAATTGCTTCAGTATTATTGATGTGTTGCTTTCTTTTCTTTTTTATAAAACAAATACCGAATGCAAACCACATTGAAACGCCTCCAGGACTGCGAAGACTCCAACCCGTTGATTCGGGCACTGGCTGTCAGGACAATGGGTTGCATTCGTGTGGACAAAATCACTGAGTACCTCTGTGAACCACTGCGGAAGTGCTTGAAAGATGAGGACCCTTATGTGAGGAAGACAGCAGCTGTTTGTGTTGCTAAGCTGTATGATATATCCTCGAGCATGGTTGAAGATCAGGTATGGGTTGACTGCTTGCTATCATAGTTATCATCTATTATGCCTTTGCTCCCTAACAAAGATACATTTTGAAGTTAAGGATTATCCTCATACTGACACATGTATTAGCTTTATTTTATAACAGTCTAGCCGTCCCCCGATGTAACATTTTTTCCTTCACAAAAAAGTCTCCTATGTTACTTGTAATAACTCCAAGAATATGTATACAAAGTTTCATGATAATCGTTTAAGTAGTTTTCGCGTGAAAACTTAACAAACAAACTTACATTCACATTTATAATATTAGGGATGATTTTATAACAGATGACGTAATATATAATATGCCCTTAAAGAAAAATGTTACCGTGTTAAGTGTCTAAATCTAGTAAATTACTTTAAATTTGATAACTGAGGTTCGAATGATTGTAATTCGATATCTATTGTATTTTCTAGGGCTTCTTAGACCAGCTGAAGGATTTGTTAAGCGACTCTAATCCTATGGTAGTCGCTAATGCGGTCGCCGCACTGTCAGAGATCAATGAGGCCAGCGTATCTGGACATCCACTTGTAGGTAAGTACAATATGTGACAGTCTATTTTGTATCGTCGATGTAATTTGGGTCTCATATAGTTTGTATACCTCTTGAGGTGCTGGAATAGGCTTTAAAATTATTTTTATAAAATTAGCTTAGTTGCAACTATGTTATTGTATGTAGTTGTTTAACTATCTCATTGAGTGATAGAAAACTTTGGATTGTTAACTTAACTAGTTGTGACCTATAAAAGTTTCTAAACTGAATATGAGTTTGTTTACCGA
The DNA here is from genome assembly GCA_907165245.1 of Habrosyne pyritoides. Taxonomy (NCBI): domain Eukaryota; kingdom Metazoa; phylum Arthropoda; class Insecta; order Lepidoptera; family Drepanidae; genus Habrosyne; species Habrosyne pyritoides. The sequence goes on from OU015606.1 coordinate 4,344,913, forward strand.
GTTCAAAAAAGATGATTCTATATTTTATGCGCAATGGTCGGTCTTACATATGTACCTATATAAAGACCGACATAAAGATATATAACAGTGCTGAACCTTTTATTAGTTTTCGCTTGTAACTATATCATGAAATCATGGACACCGATTTTGACTTTAATTCTTACTGAAACTTTGCAAGTAGGTGCGTAGGTAGCTGATGACGATACAATAAATTATGCCATCATGGTTATCTGATGATTAGGCTGGAATGGAAGTGGAGGGTGGAAGGGTTACCCATCAGTTCATTTTGTATACAAACTTCAGAATATTATGTAACTTACCATCAACCTTAAAACAATAATGGAGCCACGAGGATCCACCTCGTGGCCATTGCCAGTGCTAATCAGTCAAATTTCTCTACCAACTTATACAATGCAACTTTTCATCATTAACACTAATCATACCAACACTTACTAGGTTCCTATTTCTGCCATAGCGGGTCAAATGTGACTTTATGTTTCCTGCTTGAATGTATGAAATATGGTTGTTAGGAAGGGAAATAAATAGTATAATAACTATATTAATGAGTAAAAAAATGTCATGAAGTCAAATGTGCAAAAGCAAAAAGATGTTACGTGCATTTTCAATGCAAATTTCAAAATGGGTCATTTGACCCGTTATGGTATGTTTAGTGTTAAATCATCTTAAATGTTACAAAAATCTAATGATACAATTTCCCGGCAGAAATGAACGCCCCGACGATCAACAAGCTGCTGACGGCTCTGAACGAGTGCACGGAGTGGGGGCAGGTGTTCATCCTGGACGCGCTGTCCAACTACAGCCCGCGGGACGCGCGCGAGGCGCACTCCATCTGCGAGCGCATCACCCCGCGCCTCGCGCACGCCAACGCCGCGGTCGTGCTCTCCGCTGTTAAGGTTGCCACCTCTATTTGTTGTTTGACTTAACGTCCGGGGTTCGATTCCCAGTTAACATTAAGGTGTCTTTGTTAATATATTGTTACCTGCCCGGTATTGTGGCAAAGTGACAGATGGTGACAATGGTGATATGTAGCATTGGAACTCAAATAATTAGGTGGATTGTGTTTCTCATTACTGAGACCTCTGCTTTCCTTTTTGGGGATAGTGGGTATAGGAAAAATTATTAAAGAACAAAATGATCTGATTATAAATATGTTACCATACTGAGTTTCATGCTGGTTCTTCTCGGTTGAAGGTACAACATGACGGGTCATGTTTTTCTATCATTACATTGACTGACCGGCTACTAACAGAAAAGCGTGAGATCGAAGTCAAACGCAATCCCGTCATAAATTAGAAAATAAAAAATTTGTTGTAAAAAAAAGTGGTTGTTAAGTCTCATGTATCCGTAAGTAATTTAAAAAATAAATATAGATTGGTGTGAGTGCCAATACTCACAAGAATTGATGTCTTAACGTGTACTGATACTTAAGCACTAGCAGACGGTGTTATACATAAACGTATTAGTTAGCCCCTACTATGTACCGATCACAACATGTAGTACTAATGTAAACATCTCGTTGAGCAGGTGCTAATGAAGCTGATGGAGATGGTGTCGGAGGACACGGAGCTGGTGAGCACGCTGTCCCGCAAGCTGGCGCCGCCGCTCGTGACGCTGCTGAGCGCGGAGCCCGAGGTGCAGTACGTGGCGCTGCGGAACATCAACCTCGTCGTGCAGAAGCGCCCCGAAATACTCAAGCACGAGATGAAGGTACACCTCCACCGCATACTGGCTCGTTGGGTGGACTACAGCACTTCTATCCCCTTGTAGGAGTATCGTTGCAGTAGCGAAGTTCATCGTTTTTTGAGGAGTTCCGTAACTCAAATGAAACAAGAAACCCTTATAGGATTCATATTCGTATTCATATTAGTAAATCTTCAATCCCTTGGACCTGTGAAAAGCTCAAACTTCTATGTTAATGCAATCAAAAAATAGGGCCGTTAATGCCGCATATTTTGTCTCGTTAACCCGTTGATCTAGAATCATAATATTTGGCAGAAAGCAATATTTTATAGCACAAGTAAAGGGAAAAATCCGAAAATTTGTAGTAACATCACAAATAAAAAATTATAAACTTATTTACAGTTGTTAAACTGACTTATTTCGATGTATGGGGACAACAATTATCTAACGGTTAAGTTTGTCTCTCAATCCGACTTATTTTTACACAGTTTATGAACTTGTGTATTCCCTCAGTGCGCGACCCAGACTTGCACTTGTTTTTAATTGACATAATAATTTTAACTTGGTTCCAAGATTTTCCATACTTTTTTATACATCACAACACACAACGTAATCACAGCAAATTTTCGCACTCAGATCATCACAGCATTATATTCTTCGCAGGTGTTCTTTGTGAAGTACAACGATCCAATCTACGTGAAATTAGAGAAGCTCGACATAATGATCAGGCTGGCGTCGCAGGCGAACATCGCGCAGGTGCTCGGCGAGCTCAAGGAGTACGCCACGGAGGTCGACGTGGACTTCGTCAGGAAGGCCGTCAGGGCCATTGGTAGATGTGCTATTAAGGTAAACATTTTTATAGTGGAAACTTCTTCAGTACAGCTGTGATTTGAATCTCGATGAATCGAAAAAGAGACAAATTTATACATTCTTAGGATTTACGCTGTGAGTAAATGAGATTAGTAATTTTCTGAAGGTTACACTTCTATTGGTTGTGAAATGCACACATTTTACTTCTGAACATTAATGGCAGTTTGTAAATGTGGTTTCCGCAAAACTCGATGAGTTGCCGAAAGAGCATTTCTAAGTAAGAGTGTTAGTGACTTTAGTGCTATGGGAAAAGTATGAAGAAAAATACATTAGACGCATAGCAATGCATGCCGGGAACAGCAACAACAAGTTACAAATTCTATGGAGCTAATATTATAAATGCAAAAGTTTGTGGGGTGAAATATGTATAAAGGATTGCTACTCTTTCACGTAAAAACTACCAGACGAAATTGGGTAAAACTTGGCATAAAGATAGGGCAAGTCCTGGAATAACATACGAGATACTTTTGTATTCTGGAAAAAGGTAACGTCCTTCGGGAAAGCAGGTGAAACCGCAGGGAACTATTAGTATTTATTATTTATTCTTGTATCAGGTGGAACCCTCAGCAGAACGTTGCGTATCGACCCTACTGGAACTTATTCAGACTAAAGTCAATTATGTGGTCCAAGAAGCCATTGTCGTGATCAAGGACATCTTCCGGAAATACCCGAACAAATACGAGAGCATCATTAGCACGCTGTGCGAGAACCTCGATACATTGGACGAGCCTGAGGCCAGGGCTTCTATGGTAATTGTATTTACTTAATTGAGTAGTAGAGCTCTTAGTGCAGGGTTCCTCCGCCGTGAAGCAGTAGTGCACTTGTATTACTGTGCTTCGGTTAGAAATGTAAGGGGGCCGGTGAAATTACAGACACATAAGACTTAGCAACTTCACGTCTCAGGGTCGACAACTCATTTGTGGTGCCCCTGATGTTGCAAATGTCCATAGGCTGCCGTGACCACTTACCATCAGGTAGACCGTCGTGTTTCTGTGCATGTGGTATTAAAAAAAAACAATCAAGATACAAAAAAAAATACAAGAAATGGCCTGTGTATGATCCTTGATTCTTAAATTTAAAATGTTACCTTTGTTTAGAAATGATAACCTGTTTGTTACCTTAGATTGGTAATGCGTCCAGTAGACGGGACATTGCTGACCACATATCTTCTGTAGAATGTGCGTCTCACTACTGAGACTACCTACCTCTCGGGGATAATTAGCGTGATGATATGTTGTGTAAAATTATATTGATTTTCAGGTATGGATTGTGGGCGAATACGCTGAGCGTATCGACAACGCGGATGAACTCCTCGATTCCTTCTTAGAAGGATTCCATGATGAGAATGCACAGGTAAGAGAAGCTTGAGACACAATAATGCACTTTGAATACTAACTAAGTTTAGTTTAAATATGCACTAATGTTATAAAGTGGTTTAGTTTGTAAGTTTGGATGTATAGAAAGAAAGAAACATGATGGTAAAAAAAAAGTCTAATAAGTCATAGTAAAAATAAAAATCTAGCTGTGTTTCTAGTTTCGGCTAGCCGAATCTTCTCAGTTGACAGGTTGACTTCCGAACCGGTTGTACCTTCAGTAGCTTAAACTTACATTAGTGCTCTTTTTAGGACTAAACTATAAAAATGGCTTCACATTCGACTTTTTAATGTACTCATACGATTTCACTGATATAAAGTTATTCCTCAGTGATATTGGCTTAGTTTTTACCAATATAATTCTCGCTCAAACCGAAGAATGAAAAAAATTAAAACTTACTTTTTTGTCACGGCCGTAACTGCCGTCGGCGTCTAGACAGTACGCGAATATAGTCCATATTTCCAGGGAATATGGTGCATATCATAACGCACATGGCACATTTTCAGGTGCAACTCCAACTGCTAACAGCCGTAGTGAAGTTGTTCTTGAAGCGACCGGCTGATACCCAAGAGTTGGTGCAGCATGTACTCAGTCTCGCTACACAGGACTCTGACAATCCTGATTTGAGGTACGTTTGGGTACTCAATGAAAAAACAACTCTATTAGTTCGTTTTTAAAGATCATAATATTAAAACATGCAAGTGAGATGGGTGGCAGTGTGAGTAACAAATAATATTCTTAATGTTCCATAAAGTTTGAGTTGCATAGCCTGTATCAATAATGAAAATAACCTAATACATTCAAAAGTTAACCCTATATCTTTTACCACATCATTCAAAAAGTATTACACTGGATTCTGGCTCTATATAGAAAAATTTACTTAATTGCTTTTGAGATAAGCCTCATTTATTGTAGGTATCAATAGTTAATTTTATGGTGCTGCTAATGAACCTTGTGATGACGACATAGGGTACATTTTTCTATAACAATTGCCTGTACAACAATTAAAACGAAAATGCCTTCGAAATGCAGGTAAAAACTTGTGGCGGAAAATGTACTTATTTTTTTTTTTTGTAACCGACTGTTGAAGAAAGATCCTTAATATATAAAACGTATTCCATAACACAGAGACCGTGGCTTCATCTACTGGCGACTGCTATCAACAGACCCAGCGGCCGCTAAAGAAGTGGTTCTGGCAGACAAGCCTCTGATCTCTGAAGAGACGGACCTTCTAGAGCCGACACTGCTGGATGAGCTCATCTGCCACATCAGCTCGCTCGCCTCCGTCTACCATAAGCCGCCCACTGCCTTCGTTGAAGGTATGTGCACATTCGAGTTATAAAAAATCTTTTTTGTGTTGGTATAGTCAGCAACATAAGAAGCTGTATAATGTGTAATAGAGTCAACTTTATAAAACAACTGTACACTGCATCTATCCGTGATATGAATTTATTAAGTAATTAGGTGTTTAGTAAATATGTATCTACCAATACCTACACTATTACATTTCTACATAATGGATTCGTTTTAGGGTTTAAGTGTTTTATAATTTTGGATATGTTAAGCTAGTTATGTTTCTGACTGTACAAGGCACAGTGGAATGCCTATATTAAGGTGATCATTTAAGTGGTGGACACTGTCTGACTAGCGTTAGGTACAAGGTCTAAAAGTAGGACTGTCAGAGTTCATGGTATTTTCGTAGCGTTTCAAATGTGTCCCTACATATCCATATTGGCACTTGATTAAATATGAGTCATTTAAAAAAACAATCAGTACCTGGATGGCCGAGCATTGCTCGGGATTTCTTTACTAACGCGACTTCTACCGTATTCTCTTTTTTAAAGCACTGTCATATATACCTAGATACGAATTAGATGCGATAATAAAGGGCTCTCAATAACAGTATTTCTCACAAAAGATGTAACTTGAAAACCTTACCTTCTAATGACATGTAACAGTTTTCATTGCCTAAAAACACGGATAAAACGACATTTTCTGAAAATGAATCCTATCTAGATCGATTTAACGCCCCCGAAACGCCCTGCATACAAAATTTCATGAAAATCGTTAAAGCCGTTTCCGAGAACCTAATTATATATATATGTATATACAAGAATTGCTCGTTTAAAGGTATTAGATAATAAGCTGTATAAATATTTTCATTTTGCAGGTCGTGGCGCTGGGGTCCGCAAGTCCCTGCCAGCGCGGGGCTCCGCGCCTGACGAGCCCCACACCACACAACAACCTACTGTCATACCTAACCAGGTAACATATATTTGTATATATTTATATGTGATCCCAGTAAATCTATACCAATACATACAATACATCCAATCTTTGGAGGTAAGAGGTAGTCTTTAATGATTTTTCACTGATAGAAAGCTACACTATTCCCGAAAGACAGGCTATGAGAATAAACAAAAACGCTACTAGATATTAAAAAAGAAACTATTTCATTTTGTTATTTTTCCTTTTATTTGATAAAAGTTACCGATCCGACTACATACCTACTAACGGCCGTACAAAAAATGTCATACAATATCTGCTTAAAATGAAAAGAGATATGACATCTCGTTAAAATATAAGAATACGTCATTATCTAAAAATAAGTTCTTGTAGTAAATTAAATTATATAATAATTCGCAGAGATGCGACTTATTTGAAATACATGTATTTAAATACCTTTTTTAAAAAACATTTTTGTATTTTATTTGAAATACAGTGTAAACTCTTTATAACGAAACTCAAGGGACTGAGCATTTTTTGTCGTTATAGAGAGTTATCGTTATATGGAGTGAACAAAAAAAAACAAAACAAAGTGAACAAACCAACCAACTTGGGCTCACTTCAACGTTATAGGGAGTTTATCGTTATAAAGGATAACGTTATAAAGAGTTTACACTGTACTTTTGAAACCTATGTTCTATTTGCAAAATGGAAATACTTTACTGTTAAGTTTTGTCAACATTACCAGTAAAGTTTCATATAAAATTAACTAAAGGTGCTTGTGTTGGCCAGAAACTCTCCAATACAAAATTTTTTTTTTCTTTAATTTAGAAACGCAAGACGTGTTTGGTGTTCGACTGACCCTAGAATTCTAAAAATACAACCCGCTTGCCAACCTCAGCACCAGTAGAAAGAATTTATTTAAATAAAGTATTTTGAAAATACCTATTTGCATTTAGTATTTAAAATACAAAAAGCAAAACCATTTTATATTTTGCATTTGAAATAGTTAATCAAAAAAGTATTTGCATTTTGTATTTAAATGCCTTTTGTAAACCATTTTGCACATCTCTGAATTTGCAGCAGGAGTCTATGATCGTGGATCTTCTATCTATGGACATCGGGGGACCTCCGCCCGCGCCCGCACCTTCCTCAAACTTGGACTTGTTGGCCGGTGGTCTCGACGTACTTGTAAGTTGCTATGTCACGTTATTCACTGTCTGTTTAAATCTAAATTAAGAGATGGTTTAAATTCATAGCATTGTGATCACTTCTCCAGATGGTGCAGTTTTAATTAAATGAAAAATAATGCAAGAAACAACAACACAATTTGCTGTATCTAATACTATTATTTTTCATCATTATCATCATCATTTCAGCCGTAGGACGTCTACTGCTGAACATAGGCCTCCCTCAATTACTATATACTAATGACTTTCTATTTACTATTATACTTTAGTATTGTATATATATAAATTTAAACAGTGGGACCTCTGAAACGAATCTAACGACTAGGATGAAAGTTTGTATTTATAGAAGACTGCTTTATAAGATTATCAATATGTCTCTCTTCTGGAAAAACAATACAGTGTAAACTCTTTATAACGAAACTCAAGGGACTGAGCATTTTTTGTCGTTATAGAGAGTTATCGTTATATGGAGTGAACAAAAAAAAACAAAACAAAGTGAACAAACCAACCAACTTGGGCTCACTTCAACGTTATAGGGAGTTTATCGTTATAAAGGATAACGTTATAAAGAGTTTACACTGTATTTGAAACAAAATAAACGCCGATTGAAGCCTAGAGTATCTACAACTGCTATACTACAAATACTACTAAATCGTACTATACTACTAACGTGGATAAAATACTATTAGGTACATACTCACACTCGAACATTTCAGTTGGGTGGTGGATCGGAACCGGCGACGACGAGCGGTACGACTGGTTTACTTGGCGATATATTCGGCGTGCCGACCACACCCGCCTCTTTCGTGCCGCCCAAGCAATGCTGGCTGCCCGCTGACAAGGGGAAGGGTAAGCTATTTAATTGTCTATGTTGATGCTGTGTGAATAAATGTTTTCTTTCTTTCTATTTATCACTAGCCAGTGTTACCGAAAAAAGAAGTATCATATGGGCTTGAAATACAAAGGAAAATTTTCGTGTAAAAAAAATATATTAGTGATTGAATTACAAACATAAAATGACTCCTATTTATCATCTTATAAATACATTTATCCGGGTTTGAGAATACTTACTTGCAGTTCTATCTTCCTTTTTTTTTTTAGTATATGACTACTAAACTAGACACATGATGGTGAGATTTCTAATTGTCTAAGATTTTTTTTTATAACCGGATCTAAATTCTTTTTCCACTTTTCTTTGTTTTCAAAAGGCTTTTCGTGTAAGCATGATTGCAAAAGTATGAATTTTAACTGACTATAAACATCATATTTCAGGCTTGGAGATTTGGGGCACGTTTACCCGACAGAACGGTCAGCCGCGGATGGAAATGACTTTCACTAACAAAGCGATGCAAGCCATGAGCGGGTTCGCTATTCAACTCAATAAGAACAGGTCAGTAATGATTTTTAATCAGTAATGAAGAAGTCAATTCAGTTTGAATTAAACAGATTGTGTGTGGGCGCTTGTTGAAATACTTTGTTCGCGCCGAACGTCTTATTTGCACAGATGGATTTGTAGAAAGGGTTATGAATCTCGCGTTAGAAGGCAGTACTTCAGGTTTCTATTAAAAATTAATAATAGTTTAAACACATCCATAATATAGAGCAGGAGTGGCCAACAAGTCGATCGCGATCGACCGGTCGATCGCGCGACCAATTTTGGTCGATCACTCGCAAGTTCCATGAGGGGACGCATTCAATGCCAAATGTTTCTAGTACTTGATACAGGAATGAACTGGAATGAACATGTACGCAGCTCATGGTTCGAGTAGGGAGACATTCGCAGCCGTTGCATGTCCCGTGCGCATATTGTTCATTACCTGCGCTTCTCAAAATATGTCGATCGCGACTGAATTTTAAAATAAAAAGTTGATCTTATGTGCACAAAAGTTGGCCACACCTCATATAGAGTAATAACATTAAATAGAATTGTTCGAGAAGGTGGCTAGAACAATAAATAAAATATGTTTGTATTCGGTACTCAGTTTCGGCGTGTTCCCCGTGGGCGGGCTGAGCGTGGGCGCGGTGGCGGCGGGCGGCAACGCGGACGCCGCGCTCGCGCTCGCCACCACCGGCCCGGTGCAGCGCATGGACCCGCTCAACAACCTGCAGGTGACACTCGCTCACACTTATGATTATCGCTAGACAGTACTATAATTGAAGGCGATATATCGCAACCTCAGAACGATAGGGGCTTTACTCAAAAAAACACTTTTGGCACATCTCTGATTGGGTCACTTTTGCACTGAGCGTGGAGGGTGGATCGGTATGCTTATTATATCATTAAATTAACTATGTTTTACTATTCATCGGATAGAGCGTACTTTGTTTAGTCTCTCTATGATCGTAACTCCATTTCGCAAAATTTTGAGTTATGCCCTTATCGTACTGAAGGTGCGATATGTCCTGGAACCATCTTCCAATAAGCACATAAACTACGTAATATTTTGGAATCAGTAGATACTTATGTAATATGTCAAAAATGCATCATTATTTAAAATATTAAATTATAAAAAAAAACATTTTTCATATATTCAAAAGTCATATTTAATTTACAGGTAGCAATAAAGAACAACGTTGACGTATTCTACTTCGCGTGCCTCATTCCCGCGCACATCCTGTTCACCGAGGACGGACAACTCGACAAGCGTGTGTTCCTCACCACGTGGAAGGAGATCCCCGCCGCCAACGAGGTCCAACACACGCTCTCAAACGTTGTAGGAAACGCTGACACTATCGCACAAAAAATGACCTTGAACAACATCTACACAATAGCAAAGCGAAATGTCGAAGGCCAAGATATGCTCTACCAGTCGCTCAAACTTACCAACAACATATGGGTACTTCTAGAGCTCAAACTACAACCTGGCAATCCTGAAGCCACTTTGAGTCTCAAGTCGAGGACGGTAGAGGTCGCCACTTGCATATTCCAAGCTTACGAAGCTATTATCAAGTCATAATCTCAATAATGTTGATATTTGTATATGTTGGTCTAATTAATTAATGATTTATGTTATTAAAAGTATTCCTATGTAAGTTATATTATAAAAGACTTTGTATGAATGAAAATTCCATTATAGTTTACGTATGAATGTTTGTATGCTTACAATCGTGTTTATTGTTCAGACTATCTGTTCTTCTACATTTACCCATATTTTAGAATGCGATTTTACTGGCAGCTTATCGAAGCAAAACGTTTGTTATCAAGAATAACTTTATAAAAAAAAAACAAAATTTGTGTCACACGCAAATTGATCCCATGAAATTAAATCAAATAGCTCTCAAAGCCATTCGATCAACAATAAAAAAATTTTTGGTATCCCCTTCGTACCTTCAACTAACGTATCTTTGGTTTCATTGTGTTGCTGGCCACAGTCGCTATTTTACGCTAGTTAAATGAAGGAGGAAGAAATTAAATCTAAAGTGAACAAAAAATATGATTGTTTCAGTTTATCTAATAGCGGCTCCATAGTATGATGTTAAATTATGTGATCTATTCCAGAACTAAAAAGCACATGCTATGATTATATAAGGCGTTAAAATATAATAAATTACGTTAACTGACTTCATTGTTTCACTTATCGCCCAAAGCTTCCTTTAGCGGAAATAGGATTAGCAGTTTTATCAGTTAATGTGAATGACCATTGAGGAATCTATTTTACTTAGATTCTAGCTCTGAAGCTGAAGAATTTGCAGTTGTTATTTTTGCAGAGTTAAGCTCTCGCGCAGTTCTAAAAGTACGTCGGGCCTATTTATATTAAGAGGCTACGGTATGCCGATACTGATGATATACCTGGAGAACATTTGAAAGAAGACATTACAACGAAATTATTTGATGTTATACTTCTAATGCGGCTATTTGATTGTACAGATAAACCACATTGTGAAGGAAGTAGAACAGAAGTAAGGTTCACATTGATTTTATTTTGAATGACATTATTTAAAGTTCTTAACTCAATGTTAGATTTGAATTTAGAATCTTGAAATGAGGTTTAAAAGAATGTCATATTAATTGGATTATTGTATGATGATACAGTTGAACCATGTTGTGATGGAGTAAGGTTCATTTTTGTGTGACATTTCAAATCATAAAGAACGTATTTTTATATTGCCAATATTTGATTGAATGTAAAATGTAATCAAGAAAAATGCAGTTTTGATGATCAAGAATGTCTTAGGGAAATCAACCGTATCGCTTCTTGATAAGTTATTTTCTTGACCTTTCGAAGCCAAAGATTTCCGGAATTGCACGAACTGTCACGAAAGCCTGATAATCAGTGTTATAATTGAAGTTATACTTCTTTAGGCGCGTGAAAAAATTATGAGTGAAATATTAAGATGCGCTCGCATCAGTGTAACACAACATTCTCACGGATGAAGTTAGCTGATAACTGACTCTCCGGAACATCGCACAAATCTCAACTGTCAATGAGTGAGAAAAATTGTTATTCGTTGCTACAGACAGGTGCAAAGTTTGGACACTACAATTTCACGACTGAATAGTAAAAAATGCTTTTAGTGCAGTTTTTCTCAACTATGTTTTCAGGTATAACTTCTTACGTGCGTACATAATTACACAAACCCGCTTTTTTTATAATCTGAGTTGACGTACGCGATTTCTCTAGCATTATCCAGGCCGAGGCTATTAGTGAAGAAGCTAGAAGTGGATTCCACTCATCTCGCCATTTGGGTGAACCAAATTTACCGTGAACAGCCTAACCATGCTGATTATAACATGTTTGGCGAAGTAATCAATAATTAGAGTCACCCCCGCTTCGTCACAATGCCATTAATTTTATCTAATCTCTACTAATATTATAAATGTGAATGTAAGTTTATTTGGTACATATATTCTTGGAGGTAATAGAAGTAACATAGTATACTTTTATCCTAGAAAAATGTTACATCCCTGGGGAATGCGGGTGACAGTTGGCACGACATAATTGTTAAATATTATTGACTGGAAACAAATCATCCTAGTTAGTCTCAACAAGGGATTCATTATCCACACACAAACAATACAAGTGTTTGTGTAGGTTAATTTGAATAAGCTATATTTTATTTAATCTAGGATGTTCTTCAATAATAACAAAATGACATATTTAAAAACATATATTCTTTTCTCTTTACATATCATGGTCCATGCTCGAAACCGCTTAAAATTCTAGTATAATTTATATACAAAAAAGGAATACATACTTCAAAAATTTATTTCTTACCTAAAACTTATAAACGGAACGTAATGCATGCTTTGACATTATAACAAAATATTTCAACAAAATAATTCATTAATTTCATGGAACGAAAACGACTAATTGAACAAATGGATCAAGTAAAATCATATATCAGAGATTCCACATTAAACATCATTCGAAAATATTTAAAAAAAAACATGAACCTCATATACGCTATTTAAATAATTGTATACACTCATGTTTTCAAACAATCACCTGTCATATCCTGGGATAAGTTCCAGTTTATTAAAATTGTAAATATACTATAAACTTCATTTTATCTTCAATGACATAAACTCTAATCTATTTTAACAAGAAAGTCTTCAACCTCCAGCTTTTGGCGCATGATAGCAGACAACACCACCTCTGTACTGCACACAACGTTCAAAGTCTTCTCAGATTGTAAAAGATAGTATACTAAATGCAGATCATTGGGCACAGTGAGCACCAGGTAACTGTACGGTCTCTGGTTATGCATTTCTTGTATGGAAACGTAGGAGCGTCGGTTTTTCTCTACTCTCCCGCCGCACAGTTCGATCATTTCAGTCAGGGCCGCCTTAGACGGTTTAACGCATGGTGTCATGAAGACAGTGACGCCTTCGAATAACCTCTTTCTCTGTTCGCCGCACAGTAATACATCCGCTACGTCACACTTAAACATCTTATTAAATGCCTCATCTCTCAGTCCGTGTTTCGCTTCGTCTGCAAACTTATTGAGCCTCTGACTCTCCAGTATCCAATCGGGCGATAGCAAGTGTTTGACGGTGACGAGACAGCTGATCAGTTTGCAAGTCCGCACGAGTTTGTCCATGATGAGGTGGGTAGCTTCTGTAGCAGACGTTACCACTAGTCCCCCAAGTTGCCTGCAATTTAAACAATAAATACTAATTTCTTGCAAGACAACATTGTGATTTTAATTGTTAATGAAGACTAAATGAATATCATGTCTTTTACTAACTTATTATGAAAGCTACTTTTCTGGGGCTATCTAGTACTATAATTAATGACAAATATACGCTGTTTACAACCTAATTCATACGTACAGACAAAACACTAAATTATAATGATTCTATTAAATATTGTTTACATAATTGCCGCTGCAACTAACATTAAAAATACAATAGGTATAATGTATTGTGCGGTGATGGCTTCCACGCTATCAGATCAGCACTGCGTCATTTACGGGGTAAATTGCGGGTGTAATAAATTGTTAAAAGTAACGTTTCATCTGCGTGTTACTTAGAAGAACATAATTAATTATTGAAGTGACAACTTCTTTAGCAAATCGATGCAAATCGATGAAACGAAATGCGAAACTAGAAAGAGACAAACATATATATCTATATAGCCTAGCCTGCGAGAGAATGAGAAAGGTAGTGTTCTGCAGGCTTCACATCTACCGCGTGCGAAATGCACCTATTTTACTTTGTTTTTCTGTACTATGTTACCTGACAATAGCAGCGAGCTTGTTCATCTCGGCAGGTGGTACAGCGGAGAACAGCACCCTCGGGGCGAGGTGCAGGGGCGGCGGGTGCTGCGGGGCGTGGGCGGCGGTGGCGGGCGGCGGCGGCGGGGGCGGGGGCGGGGGCGGGGGCGCGGGCTCGAGGCGGGCTCGCTTGGCGCGGCGCGGGGCGAGGACGGTGGCGGCGCTGCGCTTGGCGCGCTCGTGAGACTCCTGCGTTATGTTTATGGGCATTTTCCAAGCATCTGCAAGTGAAAATAAATGACGTTACAAAATTACGTTTTTTTACAAGTTTTGCCTTAATATTACCACAAGTAAATAAATACAAACAAGTATGTGAAAGGTATAAAAAAAAAGCATCTCCTAAATCGTTGTTAGGGAATTGTTTCAAAGTCAAAGATGAAGCGTGTACAGCTTCATATTTGTAATGAAATTTTTATAGTTAGTTCAGGTGGACTTGACCAAAATTCGCACAAATTTTATCACTGGGAAAACGGCGCAGGTAAAACCGAAGAATTACGACAACAAACTTACTCATTAAATGCGACACCAAACTGTAATCCATACGGAATGGACTCGCCAAGTTGAACTGCTGGTACTTCGCATTTTCAATCTGTAAAGAATTATTATAATTATTTAGGTGCTTTGTTGATGAATAAGAGATACAAAATAGAACACAATTATTTAAACCGCATAATTGTGTGCGCATGAAATGGGGTCTTCTGGTCTTATAACATTACCAACTATATACATAAAAGTAAATTTCAGTTATCATATCAGTTTAGCAGAATAATAATAAAATCCTGGCAAATTGAGTCATACAGTCATCTGATCCCAAACTAAGCAGAGGACGTATTTGTTTTTTTTGGGACGGACTAGTTGTCAGGCTCACATAGGTTTTACACCCTCACGCGGACTTTTCAGTGAGCGCACAGGTATCTTCTGCATCCACAAATAAACAGACATGTTTACGCACTCAAATGTTTGTCTTGCGTATTAATTAATATATACCTGTGATAGTGCACTCATGTTCCCAAGCAACAGGTCTGTCAGCCAGGCGGCGGTGACTACAGGTATGCCCCACTCGCGCGCTCGCCTGTACTTGTTGCCCTCCGCGCGCTTGCAGATCAACACCGTGTTGTCGCGTGTCATGTACGGTGTAAGCTACGGATATAATATAAAACAAAATATCAATATGTGATATCAATTATGTGATATAAACTTACAAATGACAAAAATAGTTGAACATTTGAATTTTAAAGAAAAATTACACTATTTTTAATTAATTACAATGTAAAAAATATCAATAAATAGCGAGTCAAGTATATCGCTATTACAAGGAGAACAAAGTAACGCGATCCGTCAGACTAACTCGCGGCATTTGACGCATTTAAAGAAATTTGAGTACAGGAGAGCTCTTAGTACAGAGTTCATCTGGGGAAGTACTACCACCTTACCCATTTCCGTTGTTGCAGTAATGCAATTCTCGTACTACTGTGTTTCGATTAGAAAGGAAGGGGGAGCCGGTGAAATTACAGGCACACGAGACGTACCAACTTCACATCTCAGAGTCAACAACGCATTTGCGATGCTCCTGGTGTTGCAAATGTCCACAGGCGACGGTGACCACCTACCATCAGGTGGACCGTCGGCTTGTTTTTCGGCCCATGTGGTATGAATAACGCCGCGACAGCCAGTACGTACCTTGGCGCCGATGTGGTCGACGCAGAAGGTGACGCGGTCGCGGTCGTCGGCGCGCCAGCCGGACAGCGCGGCGCGGTGGTGGCGCGCGGGGCGGTCGCGCGGCGCGTACATGGCGGGCAGGTGCAGCGCCTGCCACGGGGGCGCCACCCCGCGCCGCACCATCGCGTCCGACAGCCAGTACGCCGTCACGCACCGCTTCGCGTCACGGAGTGCCTAAGGGTGGGAGGGTTCGACCGTGTTAATGTGTATTGCGCGTCCAAATGTTACTAAATGTCAGTAGTGATGTGTATATGCGATGTAGGTATACCTGCATGACGACCCCGTGCTTCTGCGTCTCGCACAGCAGGTGCGTGACGCGCGCGCAGTAGCCGGCCTCCACCTCGCCGCCGCGCCGCTGGATGGCCTCCGACCAGCGCGCCACGCGCTCCGAGCCCCACGACTGTTGGTACTCCACCTGACATTATACAACAATCTAGCTCAATTTAGGCCCTAAAAGGGTACCTACTTACGAAGGTCAAGACACTGGAGTGACCAGTGGTTCTGTTGGGATTTTTTATGGGAAGGAAAAAAATTAAGGTATACCAGCTAATAAACAATAAATGTATATTCAATATTTCACTTAATTGTAGTCTGTATAAAATCAAATAAGCTTCACTTTTCTAGTAGCTAAATCTGAAATAAACACAGTACGTACGATATGAAACACACAGCCGAGCAGGAAGAGATCAGACGGCAACTTGAGGTTGGGATTATGCCCGTAGAACTGCGCCCGCGCTGGCGGAGCCCTCACCGCACCCGCGTACACTTTACTGCCGCCGGCAGCTGTTGAACTTGTTTGCACCTGGATATATTTATAGAGTTACATTTATATATTCATAGGGAGATAAAATAAGTATTTAATAATTTAACAGTCCTGAACTGAACATGGCTGTGGCTTTAAAACTCATATAAGCTTAACTATAGTTGAAGAAAGCATAGCACTTATGTACAGTGATTAATAATGTAACTAGATTGACATGAACATACAAAAATGTATGTATAATTTCATAATTAACTATTTTGGTTGGAAGTTTAATAGTGTCTTCATACATTGAATTATTCAAATGGCTTACTACAACAATTAGTTCAATTAATCGGTCTATAATGAAAATAATAATAATTGTGATATTATAGTACCTGGTGCGGATGGTGTGTGGGCCCCAGCAGCAGCCGCGCCGGCGCCCGCACCGCGCCGCCCGCCCCCACGCCCACGCCCACCCCGACGCCCACGCCCACCCCCACGCCCGCGGCGTGCGCGTGGGCCGCCGTCATCAACCTATATACAAAGAAATCTTGATATAATTATAGGTACTCTGAAATATGTCACAATAATCAAAATATATCTTGGAAGTAGAAGAGTTCTTAGTGCAGAGTTTGTACGCGGAAGTACTACCACCTTACCTGTTTCCGCCGTGAAGCTGTAGTGCACTTGTATTACTGTGCTTTGGTCAGAAAGGTAAGAGGGCTTGGAAAATTACAGAGACATGAGACTTAACTTGACGTCTCAAGGTCGATAACGTGTTCCAAATGTCCATGGGCGAGGGTGCCACTTACTGCCTGTTTGTCGGTTTGCCCGACCTGGGAATCGAACCCAGGATCATCGGTATACCGGTTTCTAACCTAAGCTAACCATTCGACCACCGAGGTGACGAGGTTTTCTGGATTATTTTACAAGTTAGAGGCAGATAAAACTAAAGATCATAGACACATACCTCAGTGTACCGGCGGCGGACGGTTCATGTTCAGCAGCCGGCGCGGCGCCTTGCAGCCTTATACTCAGCATGTTAGCTAATGCTGTTTTAGTCTTCGGATTCACAAGTAGCGCGTTACCTGTGTTTGTTATTACATTATTACACAACTATTATGTTGTTATATCCTTATTTATTCTGTTTTTATCTATCTTTAGTCATATTGTATTTATAGCTATACAGCTACTGTATCGACTGTATCTTGACTTGAGGAAAATCCTAGTTTACCCTTTGCTTTATCTTGTATTATGACGTTTCCAATTGATAAAAAAATTAAGTTATAGGTTGATTTAGATGAGCTTAAAGCAATCAAATAAATCATAAATCCATACTAATATTATAGACTGGAAAATGTCAGTGAATGAAACAATAGTAAAGAATTTGAAAAAAATTGCTAAGGCGATTAGAAAGACAACTAGAGTATGTTTTGTTTAAAAAACAATTATGATCCTTATTCACGGGTGTGAAACTAGTAGGTACTATAATTATAGTGAAGAAAAAGTAAAACCCAAATTGGTGAAAAACATTATCGACTAGCGGTCCCCCGCGGTTTCACCCACGTTCCTGAAGGATATGCTATGCTCCTAGGTTAATCCATCATATTAACTATTTATATGCGAAGTTTTATCAAAATTCGTTCCATCCATCTCCATCCTCACAAACTTTTGCATTCACAATATTAGTAAGGTAATCCCTTAAGTTTAAAATAATAATATTCAAAAATTATGATGCAAGTTTTCTTTGTTTTTCTGATATGACAAAGACGGACGAATCGTGTTCTTAATGGTGACAGTGCATATACCTTGATGATGTTCAGCAGTTCCAGCTGGTGCTAACAATGCTGCTTCCGTCGGCTGCTCCGGCAGCGGAGTCCCTGGAGCCACGCCGGGTGATACCTTTTGAAAAGGTCAAGTCTCACAAAATTAAAGCTAAAATCGACCGACTTGGCATCGAGGTACTAAAGAGAGATTATGTAGTAAATCCATTAAATAGAACGCTTGTGCTTAATATCTATTTATATATAGCTATAATTTAACTATTTCCTGCTACATAGCTCCATGATTTTTACATGGGAAACAAAATATTTGCCATAACTAAATGTATTCTATAGTTTAGCGATCACATGTCAAATTATGGGCCAGTCGGCTTGCAAACATTTGTGAGCATGTTCCTATATTTTAAAAAGAGTAACTTATAGTTATCTGGTTATCACAACACAGGCTATGCTTAGATTTGGAACAGATGGATGTGTGTAAAAAATATTTAATATGCAATTTTTTTTATATCCAAATTACTAGCACCCAAACAATATTGCAGTTATAATACCTGCTTGACGGCAGCGTGGTGGTGTGCCACGTGGTCTCTCTGCGCTTGCAGCTGCTGTAAGCGCTGGTACTGCTGCTGGCGCTGAATCTGCAGCTGTTGCAGCTGCGACTCCACCGCGCCACCTCCAGCTCCGCCCCCCACCGGACTCGCAACTGCTGGAGCTCCTACTGCATTAACAATATTATAGCTTTCAAATAGAAATACAGTTTTATGCAAGTTATAAGAATACTAGCATCAGCCTCGCGGTTTCACTTCGCGTTTAAAAGGATTCAGATATTTTATGACAAAATATAGCATGTCCTTCCCCATAATAAAATGTATCTCCTTACCAAATCTCATCAAGATCCATTCTGCCGTTAGCCGTTGAAAGGTAACAAACAGAGAGACGACACATTCGAATTTATAATGTTAAGTATGGATATATGTAGGATGGTCTGTATAAATAAAAATATATTGGTCTATGAATGAGGAATTTATTGTTTTTGATGGTGTTATTTAAAGAATCAATAGTAATTCCCATCAGTTTAAAGAACCATGGACCATAATTCATCTTTCATACACATGTACATCTATGTACCTTTCGCCTATAGCTTAGATATCTATTCAATGTAATAACTACTGAGTTTGGAATCATTTGGCCATGATAATAATTTGTTTTACATATCATTCCAAGTGATGATCCCAAACCTGATAAGCTCATATCTCCTAAAAGGTTATAAGGAATTTGTGATATGGTCTATAGATGACTATAAAATACTTCTTTAATAGGTCGATACGGGCTATTTCAGCCTAATAAATATGATTCAAAACATTTACTGATCTCAGTCATCTTTCAACCATCGTCATAAAAATAGGTAGATAACTTAAATGGCATTTGAATTTCCTCAAAATTGACTTCGAAGCATTGCAGCAACATCAGTATCGCAAGATTTGGCAGTATTAAACATTATAATTTAATCTATAGGTAATAATTAAAACAAGAGCTTTGTTACTCAAGTGAAATACATAAAACACTGAGTTATCTCTTGTGAATTTTACAGGATTATTCAAATATTGATGTTAGAATATGGAGTAAAATTAATCTTACATTCAATTTCAGTAAAATCCATCAGGTTATCTTCTATCAGGTTATCTTCAGGTTATCACAATACTGGATACTATAGTTGTTATCTACATAGTTTATTGGAGAACACCAATATATCACTCGTTATAATCGTCGACGGGGGTAAACTAAAGCTCTCAATCATGCAATAGTCATAGAAGTAGATATGCGAATTGAAATTGTAATGTGATGGAAACCGTCACGGCGTTCACTATGTATGAGATCGAAATTTAAATTACAAATATTCTAACTCTAAAATGTTCGGATACGTAACGGCTTATGGGATACATAAACTCGAGGATAGGTATTTGGAATTGATAAAAACCGATGATATAGTATGTATACTATATGTACGGGTAGTACCTACATATATTTGACAGGCCAGTTGGCTTGGTGGTTAGTGACTCTGACTGCCAAACCGGAGGTCGCGGGTTCAATTCCCACCCAGGACAAACATTTATCTACATGAACATGTCTGTCTGTTCTGTGTCTGGGTGTTAATATCTATATAACTATGTATTTAGAAAAATAAATTGTATATGTAGTCTATATGTAATCAGTTATATGGTTTCCATAGTACGTCCTGCTTATTTGGGACCAGATGGTCCTGAGTAAAGAATGTCTTTACTTATTGAGTATTAAAGTTACACGACCAATTACTCAAGGGTGTTGCAAATAAGAGTGTCGAGACAAACCAGCGGTCTTTCGATACGATATTATTGTTCAATTATTATAAGCTGTGTATTTACTGGTATTTGATGTCAGAAAACTTCTTAAGGCTACATATACCTTAAATAAAATACACACTAAAGTCATAAATATTTATTTTGCGCCGCACCAATAAAGAAATGAATTCAAAATGGAGAACCAAGTAAATGATTCTTTTGAATTATAAATCATTGGCGTATCTAGGGTATAAATAATAATTTTTCAGAAAAGGAAAAAAATCAAAGTTTGGAAAAAAACAAACAAATTAAATAAAATATTTATTAAAATAAGCCTTCACAAGCACTTATGAATGGTCAGACTAACACCGGTTCGGAAGGTTGCTTTTACTGAGAAGACTCAGCAATTACTCTTTTCAAAATAATATTTTGTACATAAAGATGTGTCTTGCTGGAGCGAGCGCTACACCCAAGCATTGTCTACATTAAAATAATCGTTTGTGTTGTAGAAAGCCTTTTGTACAAAAACAGTCTTAATTCTTTACTAAAATTTTTGTAATGACCAAACCATAAATTGATTTGAGAAATTGATTCCAACAGCATTATTCGCCATTGAAACGGTAGCAGTAATGAAAATATTAAAGAGCCTTAATGGACCTTCTATGTGCTAATCATCAGGCGTTAAAATCCCGTCAAAAATAATCATTAAATAATAGGATATGAACGAGGTTATGAGGGATTAGAGCGTCAATTAAATGTTTTTTAATGTATTAATTTTAGTTTAATCAGTACTTAGCTTACAGAAAATGACATGACAAATGAATGAATAGGGTCATCGTAGTATTATAATATACTTACCGGGTGACTGTGGCGGTTGCGCAGGCGCAGCCGTGGGAATGGTGGCTGCTCTAGCGCCCTGTTGCTGAAGCCATTGTACCTTTACACAATAGATTCATTAATTACCAATGTTCAAATAACCAGACGGGCTGCTGTTTCTGGGCTCAATTCTTACTTAGGACAAACATTGGATGGATGTCTGTTTATATTGAAGGGTGGGTCTGTAAATATATTTAAGTTTTTAATAAATATTATATTAGTTATCTGGCTACCATGGCACGAATTCTGATTAGTTTAGCATCAATAACCATGTGTGAAAAAAAAACTATAAATATATTTATTTATATATTAAATAAGAAATAATTTTTGTACCAATTTGGAAGGTTCTTGCTCAGGGCTATCATTTATAAGGCATGTGGCGCCAAATATGGCAAAGTGTGTATTTGTGCAGTTTAAATACACAAAAAAATGATTAGAAAAAGATTTTATATAATGAAAAACCACTATAGTATAGTAAAAATAAACAGCCTATTTTTTAGGTAAAAAAATAATAAATAACCTGTTGTTGCTGCGTAAGGCCGGGAGGGAGTTGGCTGCGTATGAAAGTGACGCTCTGGGGAGCACCGGTCTGCGATGGAGCGCCTGGAGAGCCCGGAACACCCGGTTGCTGAAATGACATCATAACTATGTAAAGCAGAGTTGTTACAAGAAAAAAAAAATACAACTAAATTGAGCTTTTTAAATAGGACAATTTGGTGTGTTGTTGAATGTGTTTTCTATAGGGTATTTTAAGCGATTAATAGAAAACCAATACAAATGTGTTACAATTATTAAGCAATATAATTTAAACTATTGCGAACGATTTTGACCCTTCAACACATGACTTAGTTTCTTAATACTATGTTCTTAGAGCATATTTTAGTATTTCTTGCCCCTCTTGATAAACGTCGTATAACGTCTAAGGCACTGAGCATCGGCGATGGTGCTGTATCCTCCCACCACCAACACAGTACAAGTTCAATGGGCTACCATATAGGTTTTAGCCTAAGGAGTTATAATGACAATACTCATTTATGAGGTGACTGAGAACCTAATGTGAACCTTCTTTCTACCCCTTCAAAAGCTATTACTGATAACCGGGATTTTTTATTTCGCAAAATTCAAGCGCTTGCGCTATCTCCAAATGATTGGAGCAAGGCAGGAGCATATAAGTTGTATACCTGTTGTTGTGCAAGCGCCGCCGCGCGCTGCAACGAGAGCTGCCGTCGCTTTTGCAACTGCGCCACGAACATGGCCCTCTGCTGCGGGTCCATCTGCTGCAGCTGCGCGTGGGTCTGCGCGTCCAGGTGGATCAGCTGTCTGCCGCCGCCGCCCGCTGTCCATGATACCTAGATATGTTACATGTGATGATTATCTAGGGTTTTCGTTTGGGATCCCATGAAGGATTATTTATATATCTATAGATAAAGATGCTTTAATTAAAATCCAGGCAATTACTACAGATAAAATTAGTTTAACAACATATTATTCATTAACATAATTTTGTCATATTTTGAGTCTGTTAATATATCTTTTGATAAAGCTGCCCTATTGGAGTGGCAGGCATTTATTTCCTACAAAGGCATCAGTCCAATTACTTAGTTTTTACTTATTTTTTATTCACTTATATTTGTCATGTTGGTTTAAAAGTTACATTATACTTTAAGTTATATCAAATGATTTTCTTACCCTTGGCCCTACAGCCCCAGGTTGTGCAATCTGCTGTCTCTGTTGCAAATACTGCTGCTGTTGCCATGACACATTCTGTCCAGTCTGAACAATCTGCTGTCCACCAGGTGACACAATCTGTTGCCCACCTCCATGAGTAATAATCTGCTGAATACCACCCCCCGAAGACAACTGTGAACCAGCCTGTGGGGACTGAGGTAACTGGGATAACACTTGCTGCGTTTGCCCAACTGTTTGACCAATAATTTGCTGACCAGACTGAGTCACAATCTGCTGGTTTGCTTGAGCGATTACCACTTGGTGCTGCTGTCCCTGCTGAGTGATCACATGTTGGCCTTGAGACAACACTTGTTGACCTCCTTGAGTAATTATCTGCTGACCCTGATTCACTATTTGCCCTCCTTGGTGAACAATCTGACTTTGAGACACAATTTGCTGGCCCCCTTGTAAGGTCACCTGCTGATTACCATGCACCAAAATCTGCTGTTGACCAGTATGTTGATTAATTAATACTTGTTGTGGAGCCTGCACTATTTGCTGCTGCCCTGAACTATTTAATAACTGCTGCTTTTGGACCAATATTTGATGATGTGTCTGACTTATGGACTGTCCTTGAGATCCTATTGACTGTTGAAGGATCTGTTGAGGTGATTGCTGTATAGTATGCTGTGGACTCAATTGTGCTTGCTGGTTGTTGATGAGAGCTTGTTGCTGCGTCTGCATTATTTGCTGCTGCAGTATAACCTGACTCTGACTGCGGGACTGAACCAATGGGCTTCTTATAATCTGATGTTGACCTTGCACATTCTGTACCATTTGTATATTTTGCTGTCTCCATGCACTTTGTACAGGTATGTTGGACCCTTGTTGAGTTTGTATAGTTTGCTGAACTGATTGTATTTGTTGGCTAAGTACTGACTGCTGGCCAGAGTTAACAAGTTGATTCAGTTGTACGCTTTGCCCTTGCTGAGCTTGAGATGTCACAAGACCCTGGTTAACCATGTTTATATTCTGTTGTTGGTTAGTCAAAGACTGAACAGTTTGTTGTTGAATCAAATTCTGGTTCTGAGATGAAAGCTGTTGCCCTGAATTCAACATCTGCTGAGTGATCACTTGCGGCTGACCTAATTGACCACTCAGCTTAGCATTTTGTAAACTCTGTGTAGACTGGGCCAGTTGCTGAGCAATATTTTGAACAGCTTGTGAGGCACTCTGCTGACTAAGACTCAAACTTTGTTTCATAGCCATGTTCTGCTGGTTCAATTGAGCTTGTTGCAAATTATTCGCACTCTGACTCAACATCTGACTTATATTCTCAATTTGTTGCTGTGCTGTAGTCATTTGTGTGTTAGGAGATTGATTAATACTCTGCTGCATGTGGTGTTGAGTATTTTGAATGTGTTGCTGCAGCTGACTTGGCATATTCTGATTCATCTGTGCCACAGATACATTGGGCTGGAACCCTTGATTTTGTTGATTTCCAATCTTGTTTTGCTGCTGTAGCATTTGCATTTTGAGCTGATGTTGTTGCAACAATTTCTGTTGCTGTATCTGTATTGCAGTCAAACCATGTGGTTGTTGTTGCTGACTCTGAGTATATTGCTGCTGTTGCTGTTGTTGCTGCTGTTGTTGTTGTTGCTGTTGTTGTTGCTGCTGCTGCTGTTGTTGTTGTTGTTGTTGTTGCTGTGGCATGTTCACTTGCTGATTTTGATGCCCGCCTATTTGTGATTGAGAGACTACTGTGTTCTGTCCAAATTTCTGCATGAGCTGTGAATTTGCTTGGCTTGCCTGAATTTGCATGTTTTGAGTGACAATTCCTTGTGGAATGGATTTACTCATAATACTAGATGTAGGCAAAGGTGTTGTTGTGTAACCCATTGAGCTTATAGTTGACGTAGCCACTGCTGAGGTACTCGAACTAGCTGGGGGATGATTCCAAGGCATTCTTTGCTTTAATTTATCTAAAAGTGCCTGTGTACTATCATCCTTGTTCTCAGCCATGTTTTGTGTCGGAACCTCGTTCTTTGCTATACCTTCCTCAAAGTCAAATCCAGTGATCGCACTGATACGATCCATTGACTTAGGCAGTGGTTGTGGCACTACTAGCAGTTTGGGGTGGAAAATTTCAGTCACAGCCTGTATTCTAGCCCGTAAGCTCTCCTGCACCCAATCCGGAGTGACAATCTTTACTCTGTGACTGGGCAGACTAAGTGCAACACTGTATTTCTTGCCTGATGCTGAACCACAAATCAAATGTGTACACTGAGTGTCAAAGTTCAACTTTACTTTTCCACCATAATATGTGATGAGCGCGAACAACGCCTTAGCATCGGTGGCACTCACTTTAGTCACACAGGCTACGACATTGGCGAATATCTTACTCCTGTTAGGATAGTAGGGCTTGGGGTTGGCCAATCTCTTGAGACGCGCACACGCAAGTACCCAGTTCTCGGTCACTGCTGGGATCTGGTAGATGTCTTGAGCCTCGTCCACGTCTGTGTCAGTAGCATCTTCACCACAAATTAGATGTGTGACATAGTCCGAGAAATATTTTGTACTTTCCGCACCGCCCGACTGGAGGAGAAGCAGGATCTGCAACACCGCGGAATACAGTGCGTTACATTCAAACATTGACGTACAAATAGAAACAAAAAGAAATATCAAAAACAAACCTTCTCGGAGACATCGCCAGACAGGTAATACTTGACATCCTTGAATATTGGTTCTTGCAAAGACAAAGAATCCAAATCGTCAACAATCGTTACCATTTTCTATACACCGTAAAGTAAAAAAAAACTTTGTAGATAATAAGATTCTCTTCAACACATTTTTATATTTTTCAACAAAACGCCGAAAGCTATGCTACGACGTCCATGATTAATGTTGCCAACGTGAATAATAGAAAAATATACCAAAACAAAAACATTGCGTTCCAAAACCTATAAACATTGATTTAAGTTCCGAGATACCAAAGTTCGTTTTATTTAAGAATTTTTTAAATGAATATAAATAAATTAGTAAATCTAAATACTTACACAAAACCAATAATTAGTTTAGTATTTGTTCTTCGTATGATATCTGTCATGTCAGGCAGACTTCACTCTGTTGCAAATTTTTATGAGAGCATCTGATCTTTTTTGTTGTAACTGGGTATTAAGTAGGCTCTAAAAACCGTTTCTGTTGCATGCAGATAGCGTAATAATTACCTATCTAACACAAAAATCAATAAACCCACAAAGAAACAAAACATCGGGGGCAATCACTTTTTAGTAGCTACCTGCATAAAATATGCTCTTCATACAGCATCATAATATTTCTTGTTTTTTATATCCTTTATTCTTATTATTTCTATTCCATGATTTCTTAACTACCAACAATTAATTTACTCTATAGGTAAGTTGATGCATTTATGAATGCTACTAATATGTATGTATGTACCTATTACTTACCTGGTACCTATATGAGACAAACCTCCGTGGTATTGGTGGACATATGAAGAGACTTCAAATTCATTACTTCCATCGCAACTATTCTAACGATTATTATTATTATTAAAAGGTACATATTTAAGTTCAGTATCCAGGCGACGCGACGCGCGACATCTCGTAGATTCGTTTAAACCAACATAGTTATTATTAAAGCAATAAAAGAAACATGTAAACAGAAATATATAATATATTGAAAATATAGAAAATATGTTGTCGACACTACTGTATTAGGTAAGTATCCTGTAAAAGTAGTTGTAAGTGAGGATAAATAAATAAATAAATAAATAAATGTAGATATAGTGTATAAAGAAGCATTTAATTTACAATATAACTATACGATTTATTTCAGCGGGTAACTAAGGTATAGTATGGGGTAATCCAAACTCTTCAGTAAATTTTTGCGGTCTGTAAACAGAAAATTAAAATATGGTATTGAATAATGATACTATATCACTAATTTGTCGTCATTAACGCGATTTTTTATTATTCATAATACACAATGTGAACAAGGATTTTTCTTGTATCAAAGGGTCCCTAAAATCGGACAATCTAAAAGTCCCCAATGCCGGACAGTTGTTTTAATAGGTTTTAATTATTAATTCCGATTTTTTTAATAGATTCAACATGGTTAAACCCACTTCGAAATGGCCCATGAATCATGCGCTGATATTGGCTTAGTTAGCTTCTTTTATGATTTTGTGGATCACAGAATTACAATTTAGTGATTTCTTAGAAAATGCTACAACGTGACCAAAGAAAATAATTCATCTTTCTTTCATTATTAATACTTAGTTGATTTATAATATTCAAAGTTATATTTTTACGAGTAACTAACAAAAATATATATAATACCTATGTTTTTAAATAAATGTTTCATTAACAAAAAAAAAAGGTCGTATGACGGGGACTTTTTTTTAAATGTAATTTTTTCTGTCTTTCTTTAGTAGAAACGTTATCTTTCTATAGTAGATACATACTTATGTAATATTCTTTTTACTATTATTCGTTTTGTCTACTGCAAAACTAACTATTACATTTAGAATCAGTTTTGAGACTAGGTACTTACAGTAGTAGTGTAAAGTTTAACTGAACGATTTATAAACACAAAAAATAAACAGAAGGTATTTTATATGTTTTTTTTTAATATTCCTTAAGTGTTCGGTACTGACGGGACCTCCCTCTAACAACCTACAACCAATTACAACTAACCTACCTACATTTCATAAACAGATGTATCTACCCTTTGACAATGTAAAGTTGTCTAATGAAAAATTTACGCAACTAAACATGTCAACAACACAGTATGGATAGTCATTAATATAAAATATTAACATATTTTTAAAATACCTACCTAAGTTCAAAGAATAATAGTTCTTTGCAATTCAAATTTGACTTTACGTAGGTTAGTAGATATTAGACAACAGGATTCCAATACAGGTATGTCTACATTCTCAAAATTCTATTACAAGAAGTATCCGCATCTTTGAATAGTGAACGACACTATCACATACAATATTTACGACTGAAAGAACAATTACCTAATCCGCCTAGAGATTTGTAGTTGATAAGTTGTCAGCCTACTGACATAAAAACCCCAGACAGGTGCTGGTTGGTTTTGGTTACAGAGGGTTCCGTTTGTAAAATCAACTTTATTTTGTGGGGAATGGAATCTATTTTGGTTTAAAATTAGTTTATTTTTAATCCTCAAAAACTTTCGTTTCAATACATACTTTTTTGTAACTTAATAATTAGCCTATTCAAATTGTCGATATCTAAAAGGCCCGTTTTGATATGAGAAAAATGTCATATAAAAACATCTTAATTGCTATTTAAACAAGGCTAACCTATTGATCTAATGGTTAATTATTTGATATAGCTGATACACCTTATCATTTTTATTTAACAGTTATAGCAGTCAAAAAGATCGCGACCACTTTAGTCAGTTATTTCTAAATTTGTTCGGTTCACCACTTGACCTCTTTTGATAGTTACGTTTTTTACTCATCTAGACTAAACGTTCTGTGCTGTCAGCTAAAAACATATTTGTTGACCTCTGATATTTCATAGTGCCTTCGTCATTTAAACACATGTGGTAATATGGTAAACCCCCATAACATTGTTGCGAAATAAATGTATTACATCAAATTTGCGTTTTTAATCAGAGATTCTAGCCAATGTTTACGTCTCGAGACAGAAAGAATAGTACATTACAGGTGATCGCTTGACGCCGTAAAACTGGTATTTCCGAAACGTGTTGATGATTTTCCTGATATGCAAATAATGTAAAATAACGCTCAACATTTTCGATAGAGTCATTATGCTAAATGTGGCGTGAACTATTCTAAAATTGATACGAAGATGGTTTTGAATTAAAGTGTTTGTGGACTTTTTGGTATCAGTAATTGTATTATAATTATCTGAGAATAGACAACTCATATTTCCCAAAATAATAAAATCTTATGATAAGAAAAAAGCACAATTCCTTTTTTTAACCTATGGACATTATCTATACTAATATTATAAAGTGGAAAGATTTGTATGTAAGTATGTTTGTTACACTTTGACGCAAAAACTACTTAACGGATATGGATGAAACTTGGCACATAGATAGAGCATATCCTGGAATAACATATAGGCTACTTTTTATCTCGGGAAAATGTGATATCCCTCGGGAACGCGGGTAAAACCGCGGAAGATTGTTATAAAGTTAAGATTGTTGACCCTTATGGAGTCGTTAAACATATATTTTTTTTATTTATTTCATTTTCTACGTACTCTTAGTGCGTACTATTTGTGGATTCTACGATAAATTATTTTAAGATTAAATGTACTGTGTTTTTAAAAATTAACATCTTTCCGCGCTTGGTCAGCTCGTTGTTTTGAACTGAGGCTTGTGGTTCCTTAATAATATAGTGTTACATTTAATTTTTCTATTGCTCAATGCATGGATTATAAATAAATAATTGAAGATTTACTTAAATTTAGTTACACTTACTCATAAAAATTTATACATTCTAAATATTAGAGTTAAAGTTATTTCGACCTCGGATGCTATTTTAGACATTAAAATCTGGACTGTCGAATTGGATTGGGTGATGAATACGTCAAATAAGTCACCATTAACTTTACTCCACCGTAGTCAATGTACTTACCCAGAAAGCATTAGTTCAATACCCGCAATACTCGTATATACAGCCCTATTAGCACGTTAATAAGATCTAGTAAATCTTACTGAATAAGGTATAAAAGCTAAAAGGACAGCTTCTTTGTTTCTTTACTTACTAAAATTGCAGTACTTATAATAAACTTATATGTAATGTTTATACTTAAGGAACGCCATTTAGTACTTGACGACCAATAAAAACCACACACATACGCCTTTATAAATAATGTAGTTAAACGAAGTATCATTTTGTATTTGTTATGTACTAAAATAAAGTCTTAAAACTTTCTCCATTGGATCAAAAGTAAGTACCCACCTATCACGTCTTACAAAGAGTTATTTGCAGCTTTTTCCTGTAGGTAGGAATGTTAGCCTTTTGTTAATAGGTACCTACAACAAATAGAGGGGACGAGAAAAAAAACATGTGGACATACCACAACGACTGCGCGAAAATGTCTTGACAACATGAATGGGTTATCCATCTCTAAGATCCAGTCTTTTGCCATCCGCAGGCATGACACCACGCTTGAATCATCATTTCGTTTAAAACGCAAAATGCGAAACGCAGATCGCGCAAGACTTTAAAAAAGAACAATAATAATTATGAAGGGAACGTACTTTAGTGTTATCATAGGACTTTTTAATTTATTCCTAGTTAATAGTCAGTATGCTCAATCCCCATGTCCTGGAGTTTTTGAATACCAAAGTGATGGGTACAGTGTATACGGGGTGATTCGATTAAAGCCCAATGGACCAGTGCCTTCTGTATTTACAGTGGCTAATTTTACAGTTGCGACCAGACTGCCAACTGTGAGTATAAATTTTAATAATTATTCACGTATTTTATTATTAAGGAATCCTTAAAAAAAGATGAGATGTGGTGACATAAATTTTGCTGTTCTTTTTTTAAATTAAAGCCACGCGTATTAAAACGCCCCGATGTCACGTTACATTTAAGTTTTATTTTATTGTATTTTCAACAAAATTTGATAACCTTGTGTACTGGCTTAACACGTTTTAATTTTGACACTCTAATTCAAATTCAAGTCCGGTTAGGTATAAAATATGTCAAATTGATCTCGAAATTGATACCTGTTGTTTGTTAAATCGGAACAAATGTTTAAATCCATTTATTAGGTATGTTAATAGGCAAAATCCCTAGAAGAGAAATTGGGCTTGCCAAGCCACTTATTTGTTTTCTGAACACGTACAAAAAGGTTTGTATCCGTATCACGAAGTACACACAGAGTCATGTAAACTATAACAATATTTAAAAGTTAAGCCATAGGTAAACAAATATCTGCCACCATTTTCTCTTAAAAAATAAATGCATAACGTCCTGGTGCGTTTGCTACCATTTTCTAATTAAAAGTAAATAAAAATATTGCGTGGCACGATGATGGGTTGGATATTATTTATTAAGGTTGATGTCAACAAGTGATTAATCAAGCTCAAATAAAATCAAGTCTTCAAGGATTATGCAGATTCTCCATGAAACAAAAAACAACACATACGCCTTTATATACCTTATATACATTAAAAGTTCTTTCTCTCTCTTTTTATATTGACTTAATTATAATTTTTTCCCCAAACCAATGACGAGTTGGTCATTGGTTTTACCTATAAAATGCAGGAAAAAACGTATTTGCCGTTTCTAAGGCTTCTAACAGGTACCTCTTAAGTTTCGGATGGTCCCCAGTCAAATTTAGATCTTCACAAGAAAAAGGATCGACAGTTTTTGATTTTTAAAAGAATAATCTCAGTCACATTAAAAGTCCTCATTTTAAGAAAAAAATATTACGCGTAAAATTAATTTGCAGCCATTTATTTTAATACACACAAAGAAATAAAAAATAAACAATACAGTTTGTTCGTATTTACAAGGGTGTAAACGGTGTAAACACTCGTATAAGCCTTGAAAGTTTATTTAGATAGTTACTGCATTAGTGGGAGATCTTTACAGTTAGAGTACCTACTTATTTACAAGTAGGTAACTCAATCAAACAATCTTCAAAGTGAATTTTACCTACCGCTGGTAATAGAAAAAATACCTTTTCTATTAATCTACAAGTACAATCGAAAGTTAACAATGTTTTATTATAGTTAATAAGTTTTATATACATAATAAAAACAATTCTGTCTGACTGAAAAAAATATTAATAAGAAAAGCAAAATAATTAATTCTCAAAATTTATAGGAAAAGCGCCGTTCAATATTTGACAACACGTTTAAAATATTTAGTTTAATATGCTTTAGTGACAAACCTTGAAATGATTTAATAAACACAAAAGTGACTAAAAAAAAACAAAAAAAAAATGTGAGCCGTCACGGGACGCCTGGCAGATGTGAAACATCGAAATTATTTTGTACAAGTAATATGTATAAAATAACAGATTACGATAGGAACTGTGGTGACATCTATGAACATGCATACAATCCTTCACCGCCCGCACCACGCAACGTGCGAGAAGCTTACATCGCTATATCGAGATTCTCTCAGGATTCGACATATATACAAGCATCCAACATCAACAGTTGGACCGCGGTCCCCAGGCATGATCTGCGGCAGTTTGGCGGAAGATCGTTCCATTTAAAAGGAGGAGTATCATACGTCGCTCCCCCATAGAACTAAATATGGCATAATGTAAAAAAAATATATTACGATTTTTTTCCACAAAAATAATAACTGTTTATTTAATAAACGTTTATTTTCATTAAACTCAAAAATCCAAAATTAAAATAAAATATTCAAATTTTGACAACTCATCATATAGCGTGGCGACGCGTCGCCACGGCATGCGTCGCCACGCCAGATATCTGTTTTACATGCGGCTATAGATGTTTCACATCAAAAATATCAACTCAACACACAAAATTACAAATTTTTATTAGTATAATTTTATACGAAGTTATCTAACTCAATACATACAAACATACATAAAATTACATAAACATATGTACTATACTAAGCCACAATAAAAAGAAAATACAGTGTAAACTCTTTATAACGTTATCCTTTATAACGATAAACTCCCTATAACGTTGAAGTGAGCCCAAGTTGGTTGGTTTGTTCACTTTGTTTTGTTTTTTTTTGTTCACTCCATATAACGATAACTCTCTATAACGACAAAAAATGCTCAGTCCCTTGAGTTTCGTTATAAAGAGTTTACACTGTATAAATGACAGTTAGATCAGCTGCTCACAGAAGGAACAGCTGATCTAAATCGCTGCCGGCGGGAAGCGTGTCCAGAACATGGCGATATTGCCACGATAAATGTGAATGCCAATTATCTGGCCGAGGTATTCACCAGCACTGTGGCCACGGGAAACGTCGACCATGCGCCTCAAACCATTCGGTTCGTGGACAGCTGATACGTGGGCGGTGGTCAGCCGGCCGAATAATGTCATGATTGAGGACGAAAGTGCGTCAAGCTGGTCGTCAAGGGTGTCCCAATGACAGTGATAGTGTTAAAAACAATATTATACCGGCCCATAACTAAGTAGGTTACCCATTTATTTAAATAAAACTTTTTACGATTCCAATTTATCCAACTTTTATTTATTGTAATGTTTGAATGCAATGCTTCTATGGCATCCTGCTAAAGTTTAAAACCTGTTTATGAGTAAATATTAAATTATTAAAAGCAAAACTAGTGATTAATCGTTTTGTGAGTACAAGTTATTTATTTTGTCGTTTCAATTCATAGGTGTCAAAGGTCAATTCACCATTTTGAATTTTTTGACAGCATACATTAATTTTTGACAGTAGAAATATTTTGTAAAATCCAAAACTTATGGTTTTACCATCGAAAGTCGTAATTAACATATCTCTTAAGAATATTTAACGTGGGGTATGGGATTTCCCTTACAGCCGATTTCCTTTTACGTATCAACAGCCGCGGGGCAAGTCAGCAGTCGGTGTACCTCATAAATATAAAAGCACACGATATATAGCCACTTTCCGAAAGACATGCCTTGATGTCACAGAAAATACTCGGCCTTGTACGTGAAGATTTCTAGTTATTGTATAACTTTCAAGTTTTATTAATCAAGGATTCGTTGAGTTTTGGAAGTATTTAACGATTCTGTCACAAGCTTCTTGTGTCTAATGAAATTAGTATTAAGTAGTGTGAAGTTTGAGAATATTAGAATATATGTGTAGGTACCACAGATAAGACAAGCACGCATAAATGCATGTAAAGGGTCTGGAATTCTGACTAAAAACAGAAAGTCTCACAAAAAATCGTCAAAATTGAATTCCACAAAATTTTAATTATTTATGTTGTCTATATAAAAAAAAAACAAGTTTAGTTTTTTTAACCTTAAGATTATACAGCTTTGGATACATAAAAATATTAAAGTTGTTTCGAGCTGTATTTGTGCATTTTTGAGTGCATTCAAGTTATTTCGAATGTCACGGCGCAGCCATGTAAGTAGGTACCATATATGAGTAATTCTTTGTTTACTTTATGACCAGACAGCAGTACCTGTTAGCTACACAATACCTGTGTTAAAGAATCTTTTTATATTCATAAACAGAGGATGCGGTGTTTAAAGTAAATAACAAATAACTGTATTTTATAGCAATGACGTTTTAAATGGAACCTTTTTGGTGAACTCTTTTTTTTCTGGGTAGATAGATGAAGCTAAGCCTCCTTATCCATATAGGTATGCAAATATTATATAAGTATGACTCTATAATGTGCCCTATAGCACGAAGAGGAATAAAAACTTCATGCGGGTGAAACCACGGGGCGGAAGCTTGTTGATATATGAAATACCACTGACTCACTCAAAATTTTCATGTACTGTAGATTCCTTATATAACGTAAGAATTTGTTATGAAAGGATATTCGGAAATGTAACCTATATACATAAGGGGTAAATAGGGAAATATAGTTTTTTTACAAGCTTTATATTAGCTTCACCTGTATGTATGTATGTAACCGACCCCTTTGAGCTCGATTTTGTCCTACTTTGAACGATTAGATTTAATTCAAACTTTGCACACCTGTCAAAGATCGATGACAATGCAATAATCCGATCAAAGCATCCGATTATCCTAATAAGATTCGCCAGGATTAATTAATTTCTTTCCGCATCCTTTGCATGCGAGTAAGAGAGATAAAGCTAGTGCGCGAACTACGCATGCGTGCAGTTCCAGACTTACTCTTTCGGGCACTCAAAATGTTTTTATTAAAAAATGAAAAATAAATAATAGTTAAAAAAAACAGAAAACACGCTTTATATAGAAAACTAAACTAAAAAACAGAAAATAAATATTAATTAAGAATAATGTAAAAAAAAATAATAAATATAAGTTATTAATAGTTTGAATAAGGAGAAACGTATTATTTTAAAAAAAGCGGGGGTGCTTTTCAAGATATTATCGAAATGATAATCCTTCTCATATCTGTCAATTAAATATTTATAACTATTGACACCATGCACCCCACCCTTTTTTTACAATAAAACATTTTTTCTTATTCAAACTATTAATAACTTATATATATATATTTATATATTTTTACATTATTCTTAATAAATATTTATTAAAAATTATTTTCTGTTTTTTAGTTTAGTTTTCTATATAAAGCGTGTTTTCTAGTTTTTTTAAACTATTATTTTTCCAATTTTTGACATACTATTATTTTTGTTAAAATAGTTACATCGCGTAAAAATAGATCACTCTTCCGTTTTCAATATATATATTCAAATAGGACACATGTTATACCACTGTTATGCGGCTACGGTAATTGAAGACATATGGTTTCAAACCAAGGCTTCGATTCTGTAAGGAAAATGAGCTCGAAGATGTTTCGTCGCCTCTTTGCTCTGTCTCTTTCGCTAACTACGCAATCACGAGAGAGGCAAGCTCTCCGAGGCATCGGTGGGCCGACTTGTTGACGAAGTTTGTATTAGCTGAATAAGGGGCAGGTATGGATTGTGATCTTTAGGGGT
Organism: Habrosyne pyritoides; assembly: GCA_907165245.1. NCBI lineage: Eukaryota > Metazoa > Arthropoda > Insecta > Lepidoptera > Drepanidae > Habrosyne > Habrosyne pyritoides. Next base: position 4,380,728 of record OU015606.1, read on the forward strand.
CAAGTTAGCAATTCGGTTTTCTGAGTCACAGGCCATCGCTGCGAAGTTGAAAGCTTTATAAACTGAACAAATGAAAAAGATAAAGTCTTTTGAAATCAGAATACCGGTCGCATTCACATGCCAAACGGTAAAATTTCATTCAGCTTTATTTCAAATGACCCACCCAGCAATAAACATATTTTCCTCATGACGCTTTCCTTTTATTATTTGTAAAAACCCTTAGATAACCGGTTTTAATCTTGCCACCGAAGAATCATCTCTCAAATAAAGCAATACCTATTTGGAGTTCATTAGCTAACACTTTGTTAATTGATGTAGTTACTTAAGTTTATCCAATTAGGAAGTAGTCATTTATGGGCTATCCCATTTTGAACAAAAAAGATAGTAGAATAATTAAAGTACTGGAAAATTATTCTATTAAAGCTTTTTTATATATACTATTACTGGAAACCAGAAAAGTAATACAAAAGTATATACAGTTAGCTTAGTGGTTAGTGACTCTGACTGCCAAGTCAAAGGTCGCGGGTTCGATTCCCACCCAGGACAAACATTTTGTGTGCATGTCTATTTGTTCTGTTTCTGGGTGTAAAAATCTATATAAGTATATATTTAGAAAAAAAAAAACAAAACAAAAAAAAGTAGTATATGTAGTATAACAGTTATATCTGGTTTCCATAGTACAAGCTCTGCTTAGTTTGCGATCAGATGGCCGTGTGTAAAGAATGTAATATTTTTCATCATCTACAGACACAGAACAAACAGAAATATTTAAAAACACAAATGTTTGTCCTTGGTTGGATCGAACCCACTACCTGTGGCGTCAGGATTTCCGACCAAGCCACCCATCAATACAGCAATAATATATACTTTAAACCGTTATTACAGTTCCTTAAGTGATCTGCTCATATGTATAGACCTATATCTACCAATACATATACATACTAACAAGTACCTACACATGAAGTTTCCTTATAGGGCATAGGGGCTGCCCCGTGCCCCTTTTCGATTAACATCCAATAAATAATAGCTTGGGGCTTCAACATGCTCTATTAGGTACGTACATACAAGAATATTTTAAAACCTACTCAATTACCCACGCAAATGAAATTAAATAAAAATATTGAAATTAAATGGAAATGTTGAAATTAAATGAAAATATTGAAATTAAATGAAAATATTGAAATTAAATGAAAATATTGAAATGAAATGGAAAACGTAAAATGAAATGAAGACATCGAAATGAAATAAAAATATTGAAATTAAATGAAAATATTGAAATGATTTTTTTTTCAAATAGGCCTTTACGGCACATATGAATAGTCTGACTCTAATACCGGTTTGATTAAAATCTTAAATACGCAAATTACTGAAGACCTAATTAATATACGTAATATATATTTCTTTATATTAAACATTTCATTTTTAAGATACGTTTGCTCAGTACACTCAAAAAATACCTATAAAATTAATATCATGGTCCTATAACCAGTGGCCTAGTCCTTCTTTATCTCCCAGTCAGTCAGGGCTTTATATATCATAGATACCACCTGTATATTTGCTCCGGGAGCAATTATTTTCCTGCGTTGACTAACCTGTCTTACTGCTATCCTATTCATCCATCAAAGCCCGTTTTTATGTCCAAGATATAGCCTGTAATTCTAGGCATCGTTCTGGTTGGTACAGAGATTTCTTATACCTATTAAATGTACATATATCTAAATAAGCAAAATGTGGTTACTTTGACGCACCATCACCTCAAAACTACTGAACTACATGCTGGGGACTGCTACCATTCGATGCGGAATTTTTCGTAAATTAATAATAATATCATAAATGTGAATGTAAGTTTGTTTGTTACGCTTTCACGCGAAACCTTCTTAAACGATCACCATGAAACTTTGTACACATATTCTTGGAGGTATTAGAAGTAACATAGGATACTTTGTGTGCCGGGTAAATGTTATTTCCCTTGGGATCGCGGGCGAAACCGCGAGAGACAGCTAGTAGGCTGTATGTATATGATAAAATTAACGCGGGTGACACCGCAGGGGACAGCCTGTATATTATTTATATTTGCCCATTGGTCGAAACTTCCATCGAAAACATATTTAAATTTGTGTATAAAAAAAGCTAACTGCTTAATTTTTTTACATGATAATATGGTATTAAAGCTCTTTAATAGCTGTTAAACAAATATTACTATTTACGAAGGGAAGATGGTAATTCACTATTTTGTCTTTGCTTATTTTTTTTTTATTCCTTTATTACAGGCTCAAAAATAACAATAAAATAATGATTACATAGTTGCATTTAAAAACCACAAAGGTTTGTGACAATACTACACATATTGAGTTTACATTGACAAAAACACACAATACACTGTTAACAAAACATTATACAACATGTAAATCTTAAAGTTAAGTAAAAGATATACTTCGAAGAAACAATACTTTGGATAATACTATTATATATATAATATACTATTTACGAGATCAATATTATATTATAAATTTATATGTTCATATTCAAGATTAAGTTCTTATTGGTGGACTAGCTGTCCCCCGCGGATTCACCCCCATTCCCGAAGGATGTAACATTTTCCAGGGATTAAAAGTTTCAAAATAAGTCCAGCCGATTCGGAGATAAGCCGGAAACAAACAGACAGACAAAAAGAATGGCTTTTATTTAAGAATACCTGGTCTTCTCAGTAAAAGCAACATTCCGAACCGGTGTTAGAGTCTGACCATTCATAAGTGCCTGTGAAGGCCTATTTGAATAAATATTTTTTATTTCATTTACCTAAATCTCTTGAACTGATGATAAACTACGAATACTTATACAAGATCTTATCGAGTTCGTCAGATCATAATGTTCTTCTAGGCGTGTGTAGTGTACGAACCATTGTTTTGATATATCTTTTACGAGATAATGATATGTAGGTATGTTATAAATCATAATAATGATCAATATGTCAATAATTTTGAATAAAAAAAATCTTGATTGACCTTTAGATATTTGAATTGATGATGGATTGATGTAGTATGTTTTTAATTTTTTCTAAGATTTAGCCTACAGTTACTAAGCCGATAAGGCAATGATAGCGTCTACCTAGACTGCAAAATGTGTCAGAATTCTTTGGAACTGGTCAGGATTCCGGTCTGACCGTGAAAATGGCCTTTCATATTTGGGTTTTGGTCGAGACATTTTTTAGAAAAAGTATAATTGTTAGGACTTGGATATCTTCTAATAGGTAAACCTAGTTAGACCCGCTAGAGGCTCTGCACAAATAATCACACATTTTTTACTGTTAACGTTTCGAGTTCGACGGTCCATATGTGCGGTGGCTAGATTTTTTTTTATACCACGTGGCCCGATATACCTACAAGCTGACGGTCCAGCTGATGGTAAGTGGCCACTGCCGCCTATGGACATTTGCAACACTAGGGGCATCGCCAATGCGTTGTCGACCCTGAGACGTGAAGTTGTTAAGTCTCATGTGCCTGTAATTTCACCGGCCCCCTTACCTTTCTAACCGAAACACGGTAATACTAGTGCACTACTGCTTCACGATAGAAATGGGTAAGGTAAGTACCTTCTCCGGACGAACTCTGCACTTACAGCTCTACTTATCAAAGAATAAGATGTCCTAATTATCACGCCGTAGGTCATGGTTTCAATTTCCACTCAAGACAAATCTTTGTTTGTTGTGGCTGGATATAAATATCTATACAAGGACCTATGTATCTATTAAAAATATAGTATCTATATCTGGTTGCCATAGTACAAACAGTAGAGACTGCTTAACTTGGTATCAGAAAATCGTATGTGATGAATGTCCCATGATTCGTTAAATTTGAAAAATCGTAGAGATGTAGTAGAGAAACTGCAACCTTTAACACCAATCTATCGCTCATCCAAATATTAGGCCAATACCTGCAATTATAGGTACCATAACATAACAGAGACCAGAGGCGTGAGCGTGAACATCTTTCCCAAGCGTAGGGTCATAGAAGTAGTATATATCTAGTGTATCAGTTATCTGGTTTCCATAGTACAAGCCCTGCTTAGTTTGGGATCAGATGGCCGTGTGTAAAGAATATCCCAAGATATTTATTTATACCCTCAAGTACGCCAAAATGCTGGTTTGTATGGAAAATTGGACACCGCGCAAACCGTGACGTTGCGTGATGTCAAATTTTCCATACAAAATTCCCATTCGATAGCCCATGCTCAGGGCACGGATTTACCCAGGAAAGAAGAGTAGCGCATGCCATACTGTGTATTTTGTATAATTATACGTCACAACAACGGTTTTTATTTTGTCGTGGGTTTTTATTTATGAGGTAAAACAACATTTTTTTTTCGGAAGTGGTTATGGATTTAGATTTCTTGGAGATGGATCACTTTGTTTTTTTAATTAACTAAGACTGCACGTGTGTAAAGGCCGCAGTACGCATTACGCCAAGGTACTGGGCCAGCATGTTGGGCCAACGTGCAGAGATCTACGTGGCGGTATGTTGGTAGTTGACGGTAACACTGGCCGGCCAACCGAATAGTGACGGTTTTCCGTGCTACAGCAAAGTATCTTTATCAAAGCGCCAATCCAATGTTAAAATCTGTTTGTTTGGCTCATCATGCTGTCCCAGCACCTTGGCCCGATGGGAACTTCGGTCTTAAAGCGCATAGTTTCTGTGTTTTGACTGACTAATGCCGGGTTACTAAATACGATCCCGATCTAAAATCGCAAGTTTGAAGTAGAATTTTGACATAACGTGTATTAAAATTACTGTCAAAAGGTTCATCAATCCATGGATTTTCGATCGGAATCGTATATAGTAACCCGGCATAAGTCAGCAATTCTCGCAGTGCCTTAACGCGACCACATTACCTACTACCTACTATATTATACTTCTAGTAAATACCTACATCGCACCTTCTCGCAACTAAATAGTTATTTTATTATAATATCTTAAGTATGCGAATAAACCTTTTATATTTTATTATTATTACTCTAAGCCAATGATAGTTATATACGACAGTGAATCAGTTCAGAACTTCTCGATTGAAGTTAACAAATTTTAATATAATATTTAAACTAGCTGTCCCCCGCGGTTTCACCCGCGTTCCCGGGGGATGTTATATATTCCCGTGTTATAAATAAGCCAATGTGCTTTCCAGACTATAATCTCCATATAATAATATATTAGCCGTTTATGTAATGCACGCAACGGAAGCTCAAAAGGAATATTTTTTCCCGTTTTTACCACATTTTTTATTGATGCTCCGCTCCTCTTGGTCGTAGCGTGATGTTATTAAGCCTTTAGTCTTCCTCGATAAATGGACTTTTAAACACAAAAAGTAGTTCCTGAGATAAGCGCGTTCAACCAAACGAACAGACTCTTCAGCTTTATGTATTAGTATTTAGTATAGATGTAACCAACTTATACGTAACATCATTTACAAAGATCTCGTATTTGGATATGAGACCACTAAAAAATCTGTTAAGTTAACTGCATAATCAGCATTCTTATACCGTGTACTATTATTGTTTCAACAAAAATATCCTTTATACAGTAGTAAATAAGGTTTATTTTCAATTGCATAAACTTGTTTTGTTTTATGCAAACTAGAACATATTAAAATTAGTTGAAATGGATTCAATTAAGAATTCTGATTCAAAGTTGTTTCTGCTTTCTACTAATATTTATATTACACCTTATATCAGTTAAAAACGAGATCAAGAACCTAACGTAGATTTTTAAACCAAAACTAGAATTACGACCTTCGAATACTTGTTTGTTTTTAGGTACCTTCATTTATTATGTGATATATGGTTACAGGTATAATGCAAAAAGAATCGCAAAAAAACAATTTACCAGAATCCGTTTTTGATGTTTATAATCGGATACGTTAGAGCTTTGTTTTTTGTATCAATTTTAATTGGCAGTAGCTTTTTTTCTTAATGAAAACTACGGTGATTGAAATCAATAACTAAGTGGGTAAATAAAAAAAATATATATCTAAAAGCATTCGTAATACTTAGAAAAAACGGATCCGATGTGGCTTGTAAAGTTGGTAATGGGTAGCGATGGCCAGCCCATAGTCCTCTTAGAGCCAGAAACATATGGGAGAGGAAAGTCCCTCGAGTTATAGTATATTCTTCAATGGATGCTGTTACTCCAAGGCGGGGGGCATGTTATCGCGTCTACCATGCCTACCTATGACGTAGGCGCTTACCTGAGCTACGACCCGACCACCACTGCTTGGACGACGAAGGGGAACGGGCTGGGGTCGCAGGGTGCAGTCACCGATCACATACCCACTTCTATTACATCGCTATAGGTACGGGAGGCTAAATACGCATTCACATATTCATATATTATTCACAAATTGTAAATTTAACGCATTGCATATTGCTATCGAAGAAAAATCTTTCATTCAACAATCATCATCATAAACAGTCAGAAATAGGAAAGCCTGAAAAGCTAACGAAATAGCTCTCCAGAGGGTGTTATGGAAGTGTTAGGTATCCTCTGAATATCGAAGGGCTAGTTTTTTTTGTGGTTAGGGACGCCACTGAATCAAGAATCCAGAATCAAGCCCACGATCAAGTACAAGATTTGTGTGCATGAACATGTTTGTTCTGCGTTTGGGTGTCAATATCTATTTACATATGTATGTATTTGCTTTAAAAATTAAAAAAAAATGAGCGGTGAGGGTGGATCCCGGTGTTATAGAGGCTGAAGTATCGGTATGCTTATTCTATGTTTAAATTGACTATGTTTTACTATTCATCGGAAAGAGCGTACTTTGTTTACTCCTTTATGATCGTAACTCCTTTTCGCAACGTTTTGAGTTAAGCCCTTATCGTACTGAGGGATATGTGTTAAGAATGTTCCGTGATATTTATTTATATCCATATATATATATGTCAAAGGGCCGACCCTTTGACATCTATGGAAGACGCCTATCTTACCAGTCAACATCCGTTCGGCTGGTCCTAACATCTGCAATCTCCAACTCGTTAAATAAAAGCGGTAAGCTGTTGGGTACCTAAATCTTTTAAATTAGTAAGTTAAATGGTAGCTAAACTCAAAGTATCAATCTGGTACGATCTCTGTCAAACGAGTTTGTTCCTTTAATTTCGGACGTTTTTTAAAACAAACGCTTATAAATGCAATCTTTGATTCCAAAATTGGCTAGTCTGACGTTCATAAATATAGTGATGATCTACCATATTGATATCTAAATTACTTACCTTTTAAGTAGGTGGAAATTTAAGGAAGGGAAATATCATTTATTTATTAGACCACAAACATGACAGGACTTATATACGTTCAAAAATGTTGTTTCACTAATAAAAGATTTAAATGGTGCTCCATTTACAAGTGACCGCATGCAGATAAATATATAAGGACAAACACACAAAAACAGTTACAAAACTAAAATATAAAATAAAAAAGGGACACTGATACATTAAATTAAAATTAAAATTACCGAATTCAATAAATTTTCGAGTAGTAGAGCTCTTAGTGCAGAGTTCGACCGGGGAAGTACTACCACCTTACCCATTTCCGCCGTGAAGCAGTAGTGCAATTGTATTACTGTGTTTCGGTTAGAAAGGTAAGGGGGCCGGTGAAATTACAGGCACATGAGACTTAACAACTTCACGTCTCAGGGTCGACAACGCATTGGCGATGCTCCTAGTGTTGCAAATGTCCATAGGCGGCGGTGACCACTTACCATCAGGTGGACCGTCTGCTTGTTTGTCGGCCCAAGTGGCATATAAAAAAAAAAAAAAAAAAAAAAATGGTAACTTAAAAATATTGCGAAAACCAAAATCAACATATTACTCTTGAAACTTTAAATTTTTGCTTCAAAATACCCTATTAATTATTTATTTTCTTTGCAGAGTTACGTGGGTCGCATAGAGCCGTACGGTAGCGACCTCCTTCTCCAGCAGTTCAACCAGGGGTCACCGATAACCTACCGGGTGGACTTCCCTGTGACGTCACCACTACCACATGTGACGTCCATCACAGCTAATGACAATGTAGTGTGTTATGGACCAGGAGGTATGTCCTTATTAAACACATATTTATGAAATATGCAACAATAGGGATGTTGACTGACATGTCAAATTTGCAACTTTTGATTAAACGTCAAAACAAACGAATATGTGGAGTTCTATATGAAATTGCAAGTTGTGACGTCATAATTATACTGCACCAAAAGATCAACCTTTTTTTTTTAAGATCGGTACTTAAAAATCAAATTAATTATAAAATTTTGATCGTTCGATCGAATTTGACGTATCCGTGTATTTTTGGATGTTCAATACACTGTCTGAATGTCCTAGGATATTTATTATTATTATAGGTATTTCTTTTTATGACGGACTAGAATGTATTAACTTTAGGTGGCTTTACACCCTTAATCGGACTTTCCGGTGAGCACAGAGAGCTCTCAACCCAGGTCTATTCACCCTAAAGTTGAAAATCGGACACTAAACACCTGTGCGATGCAGCATTGCAGTATATGCCATCTGTACGCGAACCCTAATTCTCGCACTAGTGACATTAATTTCACATTCGACATTAATTGTAAGAATTGCCAGATATCTGTCACAATATTGGGTTTCTTCGCCATTACGCCATGTTTTTTGGCACATGTTGATTTCGACATTCTTGTCGTTGACTCGAGACGAGAATCGGGCCCCAGTTTTATCGGTTTGTGTCATAAAGACACCATGTTCAATGTGATATAGACTTTTTTTTAACTAAGAACTAAGTCCTTTTTACTCTAATAGTATGCCCTATGTATTTATAAAAAGTTACCATCCAAGGAATGATTAAAACTCTGAAGTATCTATCTTCACGTAACGTTTTGTATATACGGAAAAGCGAGACGGATACGTCAATACCACTGATACAAACATACAACTTAAAAGGTCGAGGTTCAGGTCCGGTTAGTTAAGACTTAGAGAAAATAAGTTTTGTACGACGTATCAATTAATTTTTATGTGAATAAATCAGGCATCTAATCTTTATACATGTATATGTCTTCTGTCCGTATGTATATGACTAAACTCTTCCTAAAAGGCTGGACTGATTTTTATGGAATTTTGAATGTGGTTAAGTTGATTCGAGAGTGGTTTATTCACAATTGGACCCGGTAGGTGGCACTGTGGTCGAGTTCTTAGACATTGATTTCTATTATCCGACTATTTTTTTTATTTTCTGTACCAATAAGGATCCTATGGTGTTGTTAAGCGCCGCCTATTGGGCAGAACAATGTCTGCCGAGTCAGATAGTTATAAATATATTGTTTATATCAAGTAGGCTGACAGTCCACCTGATGGTAAATGGTTACCGCCGCCAATAGTTATTTGCAACACCAGGAGAATTGCCAATGCGTTGGCGACCCCGAGACGTGAAGTTGTTATGTCTTATGGCATAACGTGGCACTCTTAGCTCTATCAGCGCTGCGGTATCTACGGCCGTAGCTTATGCTGAGATAGGTGTCTTTTTGGCCTCACACAGTGTATGTGTATTGTATTGTTGTTTCTATATTGTATCTGTGTGTAATTTGTGATGTCAATAAAATTGTCTATGTTGATGCTGCGTGAGTCCAAAATAAATGTTTTCTTTCTTTCTTTTTTTTCTTATGGACCTGTAATTTCACCGGCCCCCTTACTAACCTAACCGAAACACAGAAATAATGTATTTCTTTATTTCTTGATACAAGTGCTAAAATACAGTTTCACGGTGAAATTAGATATTGTGGTAGTACTTCCCCTGATGAAGTCTGCACTAAGGCTGTACTGCTTCTAAAACTGTTATATCTAGAAATTAATCTTAAATTCGCCGAACATTCAAAAGTATTTTTTTTTGCAGATATTCCAGGACCAAATCAATACGTGACAACAATAAGCCTCCAGCATATGCTATTCCAGAAGCCTGGCACTCCCGGCTCAGGCGGATTCAACAAAGGGCCAGGTTTCAACCTAGTTTCAAGTATCAATAAGGTGCAGTCTCGCCCCAAGCCGAACCAAGTGTATGAATTATTGGACCAATTCGGTAGTCAGCTGGGTAGTGACACCCAAGTGTTCACTTTTAACGAAGATGGCGATGGAAACTTTAACCAAAGTGAGTACTTACCTTTTTTTTTAAACCACATTTGCCGACAAACGAGCAGACGGTCCACCTGATGGTAAGTGGTCATCGCCGCCTATATACATTTGCAACAGTAGTGCCATCACCAATGCGTTGTCGACCTTGAGACGTTAAGTTGTTAAGTCTTATGTGCCATGTGCCTGTAATTTCAACCCCCTTACCTTTCTAACCAAAACACTAGTACACAAGTGCATTACTGCTTCACGGTGGAAATAGGTAAGGTAGTACTTCCCCGGACGAACTCTGCCCAAAAAGCTCTACTACTTGGTCTCGAACTAGCTATGTGGGAATATACCATAGAGAATGATTAAAATTGATATCATCCGTAATGTGCAAACAATCACTTGATGGAGTGGGTGACCTTACAATTCGTAGTCGCCACGTCATAGACTACGGAAGAGATACGTCTCTGAGATTCCGTCAAGCGTGTTATTAAAAAGGTGATCCGCTTGAACTTGTTTCTTACCACAATTTCACCGTAATCATTATGACGTCACTAAGTACAAAGGAAATCAATTTATTTAATTTACTTACGCTTGTATCACCACTAAAATAGTACCTAGGTAAGGTACTTTTAATCTGAATTGCGATGAAAGTATTTGCATCAGTTATAAGGCTGTACCTTTGTGTCTACTTATATTGGTCTTTTTTTGACTATATAATTATAATACAGTATCAATTGTGAGCAAATGTTTGATATTTACTACGCCTTTGTCGGTACTCATAAAACTAACTAATCTATTGAAAAATGAACCATACGTCTATATATATAAAAATGTTATGTTGCTTTGTGTACGCTTCAAAAACTCAAAAAGTTCTGCACCCATCGAGCTGAAATTTTAGCATGATATATAATCCGCATCAAGGATTGTTTTTATCTATTTTTTGCATCAGTCACATATCCACGACCGTCTTTGTTTTGTTTCTCATTTCACAACAATTCAATCTCAATGTGCCACAGCGAAGCGTGGCAGAGTACAGGTATCATTTATAAAATTGTAGCGTTTGATACCGTAAAACATGTAATCTTCCTAACCCTCCGTAGAACTTATAATACACGTAGACGCATCCGCTACGACTCTACGACGTAGCAGATCTACGAATTCATGAATGATTTCCAAAAACGTAGTGAATTATTTTTATTCTAATCTCTTAATTAAGAACCTGTGTCACCACCTCATAACTATCTCTTGCAGCGCCCTTCGATCCGTACGTCGTTCCACAAACACAGCAACAGCCTTCATTCCAACGGCCACAGAAGCAACCGAATCAACCACCTCCTCAACCGAACCAAGCAACAATCAGGTTGCCGGACAGCCAGTACTACCCCGAACAGACCACAAATACGGTGATCCAACCTTTGCCGGCTCCACCTGCACCACCGCCGACACAGCCGTGAGTAATTCTTGGTATTTCACTCGATCTGAACATTATCATTTTAGCTATAGATTAGTAAAATTATATTATTACATGTTAAATAATTAACTATGAATTGTTAAGTAATGTATATTGTGTTCGCAATAAAGGCTTTATAAAAAAAAACAGAAAATGAAAAATAATATTCACAAAATCACCGACTTCTGTAAAGAAAATGACACTAACTCGAGGACGTTGCGGCCTCTATGCTCTGTAATCAAGTGAGAGGTAAGCTCTCCGAGGCCTGAACCGAAGGAGTGGTAAAACAACACCAAGATCGGTTCATCCGTTCGGGAACTACGAGAACACACACACAGACAAGTCAAACTTATAACAACCCGTCGCTTTTACGTCGGGAGTTAATAACTACAACCAAGCTACGTTAATAATGATTTGAAATGAAATATAATAATATGTATTTTATTCAAATAGGCCTTCACAGGCACTTATGAATGGTCAGATTCTAACGCCGATTTTGAAGGTTGCTTTTACTGAGAAGAGCCGGCAATAAACTCAGCACTATGTATCCTATTAATATTATAAATGTCAATGTTTGTATGAATGGATGTTTGTTACCCTTTCACGCAAAAACTACCAAACGCATTTGCATTAAACTTGGCATATAGAAAATACCCTGGAATAACACATAGGATCCTTTTTGTGCCGGGAAAATGTAACATCTCTCGAGAACGCGGGTAATACCGCAGGGGACAGCTAGTTGTTTATTAGTGCCCGTTTTACTTACGCTATCCCTACTAATATTATAAATGTGAATGTAAGTTAGTTTGTTAATTGCGAAAACTACTTAACCGATCATCACGAAACTTTGTATTTATTTATTTATTTTATTTCTTATGTATTAGAAGTAACATAGGATACTTTTTGTGCCGGGATAATGTTACATCCCTCGGGAACGCGGGTGAAACCGCAGGGGACAGCTAGTAGGGGAGTATTTTTGTTTAAATTTTGCATTTCCATTTCCAGACCACCAAGACCACAAGCCCCGGCTCTTCCCGACGTGGGCTGCGGTATAGTCTCCGGTGGCAACGAACACGTCCCTCTGATATTCAATGGTCAGTCCTATTCGAGGGGCGACTGGCCTTGGCTCGTCGCTATATACAGGAGAAAGGAGGGCAGTCTTACCTTCACCTGTGGCGGCACGCTGATCTCTAACAAACATGTCGTTACTGGTAAGCATTTCTGAATTACCTTTGAAAAACATGGACTTCTTTTTTTTATACCACATGGGCCGGTACAAGCGGACGGTCCACCTAATGGTAAGTGGTCACCGCCGCCTATGGACATTTGCAACACTAGAGGCATCGCCAATGCGTTGTCGACCCTGAGACGTGAAGTTGTTAAGTCTCATGTGCCTGTAATTTCACCGGCCCCCTTACCTTTCTAACCGAAACACAGTCATAGAAGTGCGCTTCACGGCAGAAATGGGTAAGGTGGTACTTCCCTGGACGAACTCTGCACTAAGAACTCTACAAATCAAATATGTACTATACTATTTGGACGAAATTGGACAAATTTGTGTATTTAAGATGATTATAACGGAATTTGCATTAAAATAAAAAACCCTAATTGTCTATCTCTCTCGGATTAAATGTGGAACCCTATTTCATAATAGATTGATGGTTCGGCACGGGAGCGGTGTGGCACAACACTCGTAGCACCGTCAATGTACTACAATATTGACTGCAACAACTATTACTATAGCATTACACAATTACCCTACTGCGTGGGAACTCCTACACAAACTTTTGCATTTATGAAATTAGTAACAGTGCCGGATTAACCACGTAGCAAGATTAGCAATTGCTACGGGCTCCGCGCAAATGGGGGCCCCGCGCAAAAGGCGGCCCCCCGCAAAGGGGGGCCCCGCGTGTCTTAGGCCGCCCACCGCCGATTGTTTTTTACCACTTTATACTTAAGAACCCATGGCTGACCAAAGGCCCCTCGACAGAATATGCTACGGGCCCCGCGCTTGCTTAATCCGGCACTGATTAGTAATATATTTTATTTTTTAACATGATTTTAGCTGCCCACTGCATGCGACAGAAGAACTCCTATTCATCAATAAAAGATATTGTGGTGAAAGTAGGAGTGTACAATCTGGAGGACTGGGGAGATGACACCACAGTTACCAGAACCCTGGCATCTGCTTCTGTACATGAGTCTTACAATGCTTCTACTCTTGAAAGTAAGTAGAAACTACTTAGAAGTAACTACTGCTTCTTACACTTATGACAACGGATACTTCTTACGTTGCGCAGTAGCATTGTTTTGGTCATAAACTGGACCAGTACTAAAACTATCCAGTACTAACGATAGAATTGTCAAAGTACCTTAATATGTTTGTTAGGAAGTAGATGCTCAATTTTATGTCTTTGTATTTAATATTTTTTGTTAGCATATTGCTGGTGGTGGGATAGCTTTATTTAAGCATGCTGTGTTCACATCTAGAAGGTCGTACACTAGAATTTGCCATTTTTATCAAAGGATTGTTTATAGTTGTGTGTATCGTCCAGTTTTGTGAACCTTTTAAATAAATTAAAAATTAAAACAATTAAAAAATATGGACCGGTTACTTCGACTACCAAAATAAAATTCTTTAATTAAATTTTGATTCTCGTGATTCTTGGAGTTGTCCTAAAAGATACAATATGTGAATAATCGAATCCATACTTACAATTCGAACTTTTTACAGATTAAAACTAAAGAAGATAGGTTTTAATCTATCTATATTAATTTAATATATAAGCATAATAGGGTTCTGATGACGCACCATTACCTCAAAACTATTGAACATATTGGGATGGGAGTATTGTTTGACGTGAAATTTTTCCTAGATAGTTATAGGCTATCTTATATCGATAAACGCGGGTGAAAGCACAGGGGACAGCTAGCACCCATATATACCCAAAAAAGCAAACTATTACCAAATATCAATAATCTGAATTTAGCAAATACTATTCACCAAATCACCGACCAGTCTTCAAAAGACTACCTACTTAATAAAATAGACCTTAAAAAATTAAGTTTCACCATATTTTTCAGACGACATCCTTGTATTCACACTGGACCGGACTGTGGAGTTCAACACGAACATAAGAGCAGCCTGCCTTTGGAGTGGAAATACTGACCAAAGTAGAATAATTGGAGCTTCTGGAGTAGTAAGAAATTATGTATTATCATACAATTATATCTTGCAGTATCACCCTCAAAAAATCACGAAAACACTATCACAGACCAGTCAGCTACCGCCCGTACAAAAGTCGGTATCAGTAAAACGGGGATCATACTTCTAGACTATTTGAGACACGATACACGTGAATTTCACATCAGTGCCCTAAGCATGGACAAGCGTACGATACGATGACGACGCGCTAACGATGGATGTTCGTGCTAAGGGCACAGTTCTCTGGGATAAAACCCTATCAAAATTCTACATAATATAATATATCCGAAAGGCTTTCGTTCACGAAATAACTACTAAACGGATACTTTTTATCTTGGAATAATTTAGCATCTCTCAAACACGGGTGAAACCGCGGGAGATAGCTAGTTATTTAATAATATTTAAAACGGGATGTAGTATGTCACTTGTCAATAGTGTAGCTTTTATCTGAGAATTAATTTTTCAAATAGGTGCCCACCGCACCTAATTTCTTGAGTTTACCTGCCACATCGCTACATAGTAGATCTTTAAAACTACGCAACGGATTTTGAAGCGGTTTTTTAATAGATAGAGTGATTCAAGAGGAAGGTTTATATGTATAATACATGTGACATCCCACTGGAACGCGGGTAAAACCGTCACAAACATATATGAATAGTTTAAAAAACATTTGAATTAGAGGGAAGCATTTTAATTATTCATCAATCACTTTTAAATTTTGAATGGCATAGATTGTGTTTATCCATCATTTATTTTTCGTCACACAAAAAGGTGTTGGATGACAATTTCAAATAGTTCCACATCAAAAATATATTTTATTTTTCTCTTTTCATCAGTTGCCAGTATTGAAAATAAAATTCTTGTTTCCAGGTGGCAGGTTGGGGCAGAAATGAGCTCGGTCAAGGAGGGCAGGGAGAACCACGTATGGTGCGGATACCCATCGTGAGCACCTCCACCTGCCGAGCTAGTAACGCCAAACTTCATTCACTTACTTCTGCAAAGACTTTGTGTGCTGGTAAGCAAAATAGCTCCTTCTTTTTTTTCAAGCTTTTTTATTTTTATGAGCTACCCGCTACTGCATAGTTATCGTCAAATATATATTCACTGTATGTTTGTAATGTCATGGACGTGGACGCCAACAATGAACTAGCCCTAGTGTTAGTTTTTAATTAACCTTTTACAAAGTCGGAACCCATTCCTAGTATCACACAAGCGTATAATGTTAGTGCGTGCCTCACCCTCAAATTTAGATGTATAAAATATTCAATGTTGTATGATATCCTAAACATTCCTTTTTTTTTTGTTAGACTATTGAACAAAATCCTAAGACTATTGCCTACTATTCTTATTTATGATATTTTTTTTGGCATTTGAACTTGATTATATCAAGTCAGTGTCAGTTAAGCCGTTTTCTAAGCTACCTTTTATTAAACCCACTTCCAACTAATACATATCTAATAGTATTAATGCCTTAATAGATTTAAAATATCTTTGGATCCTTTTTTTTCATCGTGGCGTTACACTAGGAACCGTTGAAAGTCTGGACCTTATTGAAGTTTATTTTAAAAACACATAACATTTATTACAGGCGACAAAATGGGTTCAGGCCCGTGCTTAGGCGATTCTGGTGGAGGACTCTACATAATAGAAGATGGTAGGTGGAGAATCAGAGGGGTGGTCTCTATATCCCTCCGGCCACAGAGTGGTGAAACAACATGCGATCTGAACGAATACGTCGTATTCACTGATACAGCGCAGTACATTAAATGGATACAAGGCGTGATGGCCGCAACTGCTTTTACTTGATGCGTATTCTCATCTCGCCACGATTTAAAACTAAAATGAACGATTATTCGACTAAAAGTAATAAATAGTTGAACAAAAATTCGTTTTGTGGTTCTGAAATGAAAATACGTCTCAGAAGCTATTAGTAATAAGGAATGATAGTTTTAATTACTGTACTTATTTTATTTTTACAACATCATAGACTGGTCAATAATAATTATAATTACAAATATACATAAAATACTGTGTGTGATTAAATGTTGTTTTCTTTTCTTCTGTCTTTATTACTTACCTACAAAATGACACAGCTGAAATAAAAAGGAGTAGGTAAGCAATTATATTGAACTCATTCATTCGGCCTGCGACCGAAGATAGAGTTTAAAATCTTGCTTACCGACATAGAATAATAATAATAATAATAATAAAGCCTTTATTAAAACAATCTTATAAAACATCTTTGTTATATACTTAAATAAATATCATTGACACCAGTTTCGCGAAGATTGTCTTGATACTCAGAATAGGCTTCCCCTAAAGCTTGCCATAAAGTGCGGTCTTGTGTCTTTCTTCTCCATGTGGCGCCTGCTATTATTTTTATGTCGTCTTCCCATCTCCGACGTTGTCTCACTCTCTTTCTGTTGTGTTGACTTGGACACCATTCGGTCACATCCTTAGCCCACTTGTCCTTTTTGTTCACATAGGAGGATATACAATACAAGACAAATATACTTTATTGTTCACACCACAAAAAATAAATTAAAAAATAGAGTACAAATACAAATATACTACAACAATACTACTTAAATAATCAGGGCGAACAATTTAGGCGGCGTTATTGCTGAAGCAATATTTTCCAAGCTACCTTGGATAATAGGAAGCATTTATAATATGGCTGGCGTTGCATAATAATACTTATATACCGTTCTTAAATGAAATGAAATATTTATTCAAATAGGCCTCCACAGGCACTTATGACTCTAACACCGGTTCGGAAGGTTTTTTACTGAGAAGAGCCGGCAATAAACTCAGCAATTACTCTTTGCAAAATAAGATTTTGTACATAAAGATGTGTCCTGTTGGAGCGAGCGCTACACCCAAGCATTGTCGTCATTAAAATAATCGTCTGTGTTGTAGAAAGCCTTTTGTACTGTCTTAATTCTTTCCATAACTTTTGTAAAGGGAAATTAAAAATTTCAGCAGGGATTTTATTATACATACGTGCACTAAGTCCTAAAAATGAGCCTTGCATTTTTTGCAGTCTATATGCAGAAGTGACAAGTTTATCCTTATTTCTAGTATTGATGAAATGCATATCACTCACTCTTTTTTACTAATATTTTGATGTACAAATATTATGATTGCATAAATATACTGCGCTGCAACTGTGAGGATATCAATTTGTTTATACTCTTCTCTGAGGGAAGCTTGAGAACTCAAATTATAAATTGCTCGAACTAGTATTTCTTGCAAAATCAAAATTGTTTCTATATCAGCAGCCTTACCCCAAAGTAAAATGTTTTTGACATTAGCATAGGGAGAAATATTTTTTAAAGTTGGTAACACTGGACAAAGTAAATAAATACAAACGTTGATTCGTTGATAATTTTCGCGCTGTTTTTCGCGTATTTTATGTATAATTCCTCCGAAGTTTTTCAAGAAAGAAATTTATTCAACTACCGCAGTAGCTATGAAATGGGATAAGTTATTATGTAATCATCGGGAACTCCAACTAATTGGAACTCTATCTGGAGGACAAAGTTTCAGGTATGAAAATTCAACATGCACTCCTGTTTCGTGCTTAGTTCCACATTATTTATTGTTGCGTGTTGTTCTTGGATTTTCAGATGGACCCATAATAAAGATACTGATGAATGGACCGGCGTATTTTCGAAAACTGTTTGGAAATTACGCCAATCAGATGATTGCCTACAGTATCAAGTTATTGGTACTCTAATAGACAAAACTAAGGCCAAGCCAAAAATAACACAAAGCGAAATATTTAGAAAACTTCTTGAGAATTATTTTAGATTGGATTTAAACCTGAGTGATTATTATAAAGAGTGGTCAGAGAAAGATGAATTGTTCAGGTCAGCTTGTGTACAGTTCTATGGGATACGAATGTTGTGTCAAGAACCAGTAGAGAATCTATTCTCTTTTATATGTAGTCAGAACAATCATATATCTCGGTAAGTCATGTTGTGTACAATAATTACAATTATTTTTACATGATCCCATTTAGTTAAAAATCTGGTAAATAATGTTCCAGAATATCAACAATGGTTGAAAAATTATGTACAAATTATGGTGAAGAAATATGTCAATATGATGGAGTAACATTTTTTGCATTTCCTGAGGTGGAGAAATTATCAGAGTCAAAGGTAAAATTCTAAAAATAAAATATATTTTTCTATCAGTTCTCTTGTTAAAACATTATAATTAAATTAATTCTGATCTCGTCATCATCATTATGATCCTGATCCCAAGGATTTGAATAAGGGTTGAGCTATAATATATAAACAATGTTTTGGCTGTTTGTATACATTTGTCACAATTTTTATTGTTTTCAACCTTTGGACTTCTGCACAATTTCCTGAACATGTTTTTCTATTACTAAATCTAGAAAGGTTTTACTGTTGGTAATAATTACAGAGAAAAAGGAAAAGAAATAAGAACTGATGACAAAATATGTTTCTAGGTAGAGTCCAAATTACGAGAGCTAGGATTTGGCTACAGAGCTAAGTTCATACAAAAGTCTGCAGCTCAGATAGTGGAATGGGGCGGACATAACTGGTTCAAAAGTTTGGAGGATATGAAGTACAAAGATGCCAGGCTAGAACTGATGAAGTTGCATGGGATTGGCCCTAAGGTGAGGATAAGATTTGTAGTTCCAAATGGAACTATAAAAGTATTTGATATATTGATTTTGAACCTTGTTGTATACCAAAAAAACCAAGATGTCATCCAATTAGAAATTGATAAGAGGTTTCTTGGAATGGCAATATATTTCCTTTTTAAATACTATGTTTCATTCAAAATTCAAAAATTCAAAATTCAAAACCATTTATTCAGTTTAGGCCTTCGGAGGGCACTTATGAAGGTCAAATTTAAAGTTACTGAAGCTACAACCGGTTCGGAAGTCAGCCTTCAACTGAGAAGAACCGGCAAGAAACTCAGCAAGGTTACATTCTTTTTTATTTGTTATATAAATTTTTATCTATTCTGACTTTTTGGCTATTTTATAATTTCAATTTTACATAATTTTATATTTAACAATTACAAAATACTTATTATAGGTAACATTAATAAAAACAAAACAAAAAAAAAAAAATATGACAAGACTACAAAATAGAAAATAACAATAATTAGGTACTTACAACTTAAACAAGAGATTTAGAGGTGCACTGTGCAGAGAGCAGCTATTTCCATACATTTTTATCTTCAATTTAATGAACTACCTTGTAATACGCTTTTTCTTTCAAAACTTTCCTAATATAATTTTTAAATTTATGATCAGACATTTTGGTTATTGAAAGCGGTATCTTATTATAAAATCGAACACAATTACCAAGAAATGACTTGTTAACTTTAGTTAGTCTAAAGTATGGAACAACTAACTTCTCCCTTTGTCTTGTATTTATACTATGAATATCTAATTTTGACTCAAACATTCCTATGTTTCTACGTATAAACATTATATTTTCATAAATATATAGTGAAGGTAATGTCATTATATTTATTTCCCTAAATAAATCTCTTAATGATTCACGGGGACCCATACTGTAAATTGCACGAATTGCTCTTTTTTGTATAATAAATATTGATTCTATATCCGCTGCTGCTCCCCAAAACAAAATACCATAGGACAAGAGGCTATGAAAATATGCAAAATAAACTAATTTGGCCGTCTCAACATTCGTCAATTGTTTAATTTTCCTAACAGCAAAAGCAGCCGAACTTAATTTAGCAGCTAGAGTATCAACCTGAGGTCCCCATTGCAATTTATTGTCTAATGTAAGACCCAAAAATACCGTTTTATTTACAAGATCAATATGGCTCCCATCTATTATTATTTGGCTATCTACTTGTGCTACATTCGGTAAAGAAAACCTTAAGCATTTAGTTTTCTTTGAATTTAGTAATAGATTATTTGTAGCAAACCACCCACAGACAATTGACATAGTATGATTAACTTTAGTTAGATCTTTGTCTTTTCTATTAACTTTAAAAATTAATGATGTATCATCAGCAAACAAGACAATATCTGTGAGGTCATTTACAACATATGGCAAATCATTTATATATACTAAAAACAAAAATGGACCTAAAATTGAACCCTGGGGTACCCCCATTTCGACTAAAGAGCCCTTGGATGTTGTGCCGGTAATCCCTACCTTTTGCTGGCGATTTGATAAATAAGATAAAACAAGATCATGAGCAGTTCCACGAATTCCGTAGAAGACACTGAGAGAAGGATTATCCTAGTTACTTTGGTTTGTTCCTGGTTATCTCTGTAACCAATGTGTTGCAAGGCTTACAGAACAAGGAATAAGCAAAAACACATTATTGAAGTCCAAATCCAAAAATATATAAAGCATACTTTGAATAATAAATAAAATTGAAAAACTGTAATTATTCCCCCAAAAAATTCTCATAATAATCATTAAAAGCAAATAAATGTCTGTCATTCTGTGTCTGGTATATAGAGGGTCTTCTCTTCCATTGGACACATGGCCCGGCTCCCACAACCACTGGGGCCCCGAATATTTTTTAAGACAAATCACCAATCAATAACTGATATTACAGAAAGCATGGAAGCATTTGGATGGCCATAGGTTACAGAGAATGTATGCAACCGCTTGTGTTGTCAGTTCGGATTGATTTTCGCGTTCTTGGTGCTGTCCTTAAGTTCCCAGGGCCTGATAATATATGTCAGTTATCTAGTTTAATAGCAAAAGCTCTTCTCGGTGTGAAATTAGATAACAGTGTGTGAAGCATGTCTCAAGATTTTTATTAATATACTTATCAGGTGGCGGACTGCATATGCCTCATGTCACTCAATCACTTAGAAGCACTTCCTGTAGACACACACGTGTATCAAATTGCCGCACAAAACTACCTACCACATTTGCGAGGGAAGAAAAATGTGACAGAGAAAATGTATACAGAAATTGGTGAACATTTCAGAAGTTTATATGGTGATATGGCTGGATGGGCACATACGGTAAGTAGTTTATGTAGCGCTTATTGTTAAGCTTTTGAGCGCTAATGTCGGCTACATGCGCAAGCGAGCAATTTATATAAAAAATTGTTTGAAAAATTTGAGATATTTTTTTAATCTTTCAGGAATAAACTACCAAAGGGATTTAACTGACATTCTGCACATAGAGCATGTCGTGAAATAACATGTATCTTTTATCCCGGGATAATGCTTCCCCCTGGAACGCGGGTGAAACCACGGGTTACAGCTAAATATAAAAATCATCGAAAGCCTCACTTGATAATGGCTCGACCGTTTTGACAATATTTTTTTGTTTGTTGTGGTCCGAGTAAGGATCATATAGAAAAAGAATCTCACGTGAGATTTGTTACTGTTAATAAGTTTCATGTAGTTCACGCATACCTATTTAGTGAATCATTTTTTTTACTTCGTTACCTAGTTTTCGCGTAATTTTAGTTTCTTGCAGCACAAAATATTCCGTGATATTGGTCGAAACCCCCCCCCCCCCCCCCCCCTCTACCCCATGTGTGAATAGGTGAGGTTTTTCTCGACCCCCTCCCCCTCCTAAACACCTCACGTAATTAATGGACGCCCCCTTACAGCTAGCCTATAATACTATCAGCTGTCATCACCGTTATTGGTATCTTACCATCTTAAATCTAATAATATGATTTAAACCATTTTTTAGGTATACAAATGTATTTCTTCTAGTATACATACATATAAGATTAGTAAAAAAATCGAAAATTTGATTTTGAAATTTCATGGCTTCCGCCGTGGAGTAATAGTTATAATATTATATGTAAAATATAAATTAACTAGATATGTTTTATTAATGATTATTATTTTCTTTCCATTGTGCAGGTATTATTTTGTGCAGACTTGAAGAAATTCCAACAAAATTCAGATTCTAGCGAACAAGACAAACCCAAGAGGAAAAGAAAGAAAATATGATCTGTGATATACGAGTATACTAATATTGTATTAAATAAATAAAACTAAAAATTACACTCAGATTTTCATTTTTTATTTCAGCATTTTTAGGATTAAATAATAAATCTATAAAAAGGTGCAGGTGCAGTGTTTACACTAAAATAATAATATAATTGTAAATAATAATTTTGGTAAAAAATCCTTAAATAACCTGGAATGGTTTACAAGAAGAATTTCTTTTAGAAATATACCAATATTCCAATATCACATTTTTGTGGTTTTTGATAATCAAAATACTATTAAAGAATACACATATATTGCACATTACACTAACTTAAGACTAATTTGTGAGATTTTTTTACAGTATATTTTCTTATCATAAATGCAGTATGCAAGATCTATTTAACATCTTACTTTTAAATAATACAAAAGAAATATCAGTCGTTATATTGGATTATTATTATAATTAATTAATAATACCAGAAAATAAAAAAATTACTAAAGATGCCGTTATCTCGATTACTCATACATATTTTTTTAAGTTTTTCAATATTTCTTAGATAATCTGACCAAGGTGACCGTGGTATTTTTTTTTTAATTTGTTTTGTGCTGAGTCAAACTTATAAGTATTTATAATTTGAGCCTTATTTCAATTGTTAACGTAACTGTTAACTTCTTTGTGAAATAGTGAACAAAAATTATATTAATCTTTTTTTTTTTCTTATGCCACTTTGGCCGACAAACAAGCAGACGGTCCACCTGATGGTAAGTGGTCACCGCCGCCTATGGACATTTGCAACACTAGGAGCATCGCCAATGCATTGTCGACCCTGAGAGGTGAAGTTGTTAAGTCTCATGTGCCTGTAATTTCACCGGCCCCCTTACCTTTCTAACCGAAACACAGTAATGCAATTGCACTACTGCTTCACGGCGGAAATGGGTAAGGTGGTAGTACTACCTCGGACGAACTCTGCACTAAGAACTCTACTACTCAAAATAAAATCTATTCTACATTATATACTACACCTATTACAATGATACAATATTGAAGTGGCAGTATCGTCTATAAATATGTATATTTGTTTACTTTTGAGACATTTGTAGGCATTCGCTGCCTACAAATGCCATTAATAATACAAGCCATTGCCAAGGTAGTTTTTCAATTCGAGCGGAGTGCGGTCTTGATCAGTATCTTATATGCAACAGCTCATTTAATTTCTTGGTTTGTACCACTCCGCCTCAAAAGAAAACGGTCCTTTATCCTCTTTTACTTCCACAGACAGGATACCACAAATTCCACAAACATAATCCACTTACTACAGTAAACATTTCTAGAATAATGAGCACTAGCAGTACGATTTGCTTGTAGAGGCACTATCACTAACTATGACATTGTGGTCACTTACAAACCTATACTATTTAAATATTCATACATGATCGAAGTAAAACATTAAGGGTATTGACCAGTGTTACGGGGCGTAACGTAACGTGTTACACGAGCTTTCGTGCAGTCAGTACGGGGAAACAAGGCGCTCGCAGCAGGCAACGAACGGATTTTAGCGCACGGGGTAACGTAACACTAATCTGTACCCACTTTTACACCTCTTTGGCCGCTGTAGGATAAATATGATCTACTTATTGCCGTAATATATCTGTGGGCAGTATTCAATGAGCACTTGTAATGCGCGTATTTCAAATGTCAAGTCGGTAATGGCCGGCGGGGTAGCGACCAGTGTCGGGGCGAATACTGTGCTCAGGTTGTGCGGGCTCATTTTGTTTACTTCAGCTTGCAGAGATACTCTGTGGAAATATTCTAATTTATTAGGGTGCTGTTAGACTTTATACACACAAAAGATAAATGTCCGAAGACATCTTCACACACGTCCATCTCATCTTAAACTAAGTAGAGCTTGTATACCTTGGAATCCAGGACAAAATATACTCCGGTAAAATTTATACGTATAGAGCAGTAGTACTGCAGAGTTCGTCCAGGGAAGTACTACGTTACCCACTTCCACCGTGAAGCAGTAGTGCACCTGTATTGCTCTATTTCGGTTAGAAAGGTGCCGGTGAAAATACAGGGAAATGAGACTCACAAATAAATAAAATTGAAGTGTGTTTGTGCTGTCAACATTTTTACTAAATGCATCACAAAAACCAGCAAAAACAAAGAAAATCATTGCGCAACGGCTGGGCCGATTTTGATGGAATTTCACAGGCAAATAACTGGGCTTATTAACTGATTTTATGATGTGAATGGTCAAATCCATTACTTATGCATTTACACCCAGACGCGAAAACAAAAATATGAGATCACTCAAATGTTTGTCCTGAGTGGGAAGCGAACCCACTTCTTGTGAGGAAGTCACATTTACACTAGCGGTATAGTACAGTCACATTATTTAAAACATACCTGTGTAAATGCTGAACCATGTATTGCAGACAGTTGAAATGTGCTGGAGGTAAAGAGTCCAGACATTCTCGTAACATCGTTATTTGAATATCAGTAGTTTTCGTTTCTGAAAATAAAATAAAAAATGGTTAGTTGTTAACAAAACATCGCTATTCATTTATTTTATATTGTAAGGATAACGATTAACCACCCTTGAACACCCAGAGTCGACCATTTAGAAAACAATTATGTACTATTCAAAATTTTGTTTTGTTAAATTTATATTGGTAGGAATTTGTCTTCAAATTGAAGAAATGTGTTCTTCAATTGGCTGTTTTTTTGTATTGGCGCTAGGGTAATAGGGAACTGTCCTGTATTAAAGATAAATGATCAAACACTAACCAGTGTATTGAACATCCAAAAATATACGAAACCATCAATTATGATCAAATTTAAATCATTGGGTGATTTTTATGTACCGATCTAATCACAAAGAGTAAGTTAATTGACGCTGTACAATTATGACGTCACTACTTGCTATTTCATACAAAACTCCATAGAAACGATCGTTTTGACATTAAATAAAGAATTCCTGTATTGACATGACAGGCCACATTCCTATTATTGCACACGGTCGCTACATGGGTTAGAGACGCCTCTGCCCATACTTACGTATAGCTTGCACCAATTTGGGATGCACTTCGTAAGTGACCAGCGGGACGGGTAGGAGGCGTAAGTACAGCTTCAGTGTTCCCGCCACTACGTTTATATTGCTGTATACGCTCAGATCTGCTGCTTCACCATCTGAAAAAAAAAATCAAAATTCAAAACCATTTATTCAGCTTAGGCCCTCGGTCATGAAGGTCAAATTTAAAGTTACTGAAGCTACAACTCTGAAAACATAATTAATAAAAACTTAGTTTCAACAGCTTGCTTGCCTCCTTTTTCTCATGGGGGTTGAAATTGAGTCATTGGGGGCGTGGGTCTCACGAAATATGTTTTTTTGAGGATGGGTTCAGGGTTGACAATTATGTAGCTTCCTGGGTTGCAACCTGGACGAGTTTGTGATTATTTTAATTATCAATTTAAGCTATTATACATATGATAATAATAATAAATATCCTGGGACATTCTAACACACAGCCATCTGATCCCAAAGTAAGCATAGCTTGTACGGAAACCAAATAACTGCAATACTAATTTTTTTTCAAAATATTAACTTATACATATATATAGGTATTTACACCCAGTTATAACAAACAGAAATGTTGCACACAAATGATTGTCCTGGATGGAAATGGAACCCAATACCTGCAGCTTTGCAGTCAGGGTATCTAACCACCAAGCCAACTGACCCGTCCATAAATTAATTAAGTAATTAATTCTAATTTCTTAAACAAACTGACTACCTTTATCAAAAGCCATCTTCAAGGCTTCAATCTCATCTGCAAATCCAGACACCCTATAAATACCCTCGGAGTCTAATCCTCTAGTTTCTATCTCATTGACACACTTCCTCACGACAAAAGGCAGAGTACTGGAGTGCGCATTCAACAACGTCGTTAGATCTATGCCGAATACACCGCGAAGTTTTTTCAGATCAGGCACACAGTGATTCGGAACGCGTTCGGAACATTTCGTATGAGCTATAAAACCACAGTCTGAAATAGACAAAAATGGATTTTAGTTACATTTTTGAACATTTATTTCTCATATTCCAAATTCACTCAATGATGATTGCTAATACATCATTTGTTGCTTAATTTAACTATTCTGATTTTCTTGCTACCCATTTATAGGACTGTGATAGTTTTGTAAGAGCAGTCATTTATGGACCGTCTTAGTTAAATGGTAAAATTCAAACTTATTCAATTTTGGCCAGGAGGGTGTTTATGTAGGCCAAAGATTGGCAGAAAAGTGAATAAATAGCACAATTACCTTCACATTTAACTCCCTGTGCTGTGAATCCCCATAGAAAATTCGCACACAGTTCGCACCAGTTGAGCCCTTTAAAAGTGTGCACTTTGAATCCATGAGATTTGGAGTACTTTATAACTAAAGGATTATCTTCTATGGATGGTGTAAGATCTAACACTTTTTTAACCGAGTCTAGGTTAAACGCAGTTTTGTTCTCAGACTTATTTGTAATTATTGGACTTGATTTATTTGAGGCTCTGTAATAAAATATTAACAATAAATAAATATCTCGGACTCTTCAAGGCAAGAGTGAATAGGCATTACTTGAGTTCGCGTGTACCATCCTCGACTGCATTGTCACTTTCCATCAAGTGAGATATAGTCCAATCAGCTCAAGTTTTTATAAAAAAAAAAGCCTGGACGTTCTTTTACACATGAATATCAGATCCCAAACTAAGCAGCTTGTAATGTTGAAACCAGACAACTGATATATTACCATTTTCAATACTTATATAGATATTTACATCCAGACAGAACATACTGACATGTTCAGGCACACAAATGTTTGTTCTGGATGGGAATCAAACCCATGACATATCACATCATGGCGTCACTCTTGCCACCAACTGTATATATAGCCAGTCCATATATATACTACTATAGGCCATATACTGTATATATATAGTGTTTCCAAAATTTCCATAAAACTGCACGTAAGCCATTATTTCATAAAAGCAATATGTTGTTTCACATTATTAAGAGTGAGTTGGATGCTGCTATGTCATTTGTTAAACTGCATATAAAAATTAAGAGCAAAAATATTTTTTGTAACATTCCTGTTTACAATACAAAGTAATATCTAACAATGTATCATATGCAACCTATAAATGAGTAATGAAGTATTAAAAAGTATATATCAACTTCATCATTTTGGTGATTATTTCAATAAAACATGGCTGCGGTGACCGTTTACCATCAGATGGGCTTTCAACTTGTTTGCCACCTTAGTAGTAACAAAAGACACAAATATTTTCGGTTCCATAGTCACATGGCAAATTATTGACCCTAACATCTTCGTCCTTGCCGTCTGTCGATTAGTCCGTCAGTCCATCAGTCCGTCAGTCCATAAGTCCATAAGTCCATAAGTCCATCAGTCAGTCAGTCCGTCAGTCCGTCAGTCCGTCAGTCCGTCAGTCCGTCAGTCCGTCAGTCCGCCAGTCAGTCAGTTCGTCATTTCGCCAGTCCATCAGTCCGCCAGTGAGTCAGTCCAGCAGTCCGCCAGTGAGTCAGTCCAGCAGTCCGCCAGTCAGTCAGTCCGTCAGTTCGTCAGTCCGTCATTCCGTCAATCCATCAGTCCATCAGTCCATCAGTCCGTCAGTCAGTCAGTCCGTCAGTCCGCCAGTCAGTAAGTCCGTCAGTCCATTAATTCGTAAAAAGAAACTTATTGAAAATAGTGTGAAGTGTTATAGTTAGTATAAGTCTTGGCAATTATAAATAGCAAAAAGTGTCGTTACTACTTTTGGTCTTAATTTTTTCCGTCTAGCCCCCTTTCGCAACGCGCGATAAGGAACTTTGTTCTAAAAAGAATAATACTCACTGATGAATTTGTGACAAAGTATTCAGCTTTCGTTTATTTAATGTTACATATGGACTCTCCGTGTAGTTAGTCCTTGAGTTGATCATCTCCAGTATATGATGAGCCTTCAGTTCCATGTGACAGGTAATAAGGCCATCTGCTACTAAGTCATACACTGTATCGTACCTCTTATCCTTAATATAGTGCGTACCATCATAGTATAGTTTGTAATGGTGTATTTTATCATTGAACCTGAAAGTTACCGTAAGTTAGACTAAAATTTTTCTTGGTGGGATATTTTGTTATAGTTGAAGATGCTAGTTAAATTCACTTAATGCCAAATGTTTTTAAGAAATTTGAGCAATTTAATAGATGTTGTAAGACACTATTGATTAACATGTGTGGTTACAATATTTTCTTGCAACATACACAATGCACATGCATTGTTTTGTAACTTTGTTTTAATCTCAATTCAAAATATAATAACTCACTAGCTTATAATTTATTGCTAATGAAATAATTAAAATAAAATAATAAATATTGGGTAAAAAATAAAAGAGGTGGCGGTGCTGGGGTCAAGTATCCCCCGATTTAGCTCACCTCCATGTCAAAGTATAGAAGTCATTGTACTGATTCCCTTTTCTAATCAGAAACGCTCCGTTGGGCTCACTTTCTAAAAGTAACGTCGCTTCTTTGTGTCCCATAATACCATGGTATTCTTTTCCGTAAAACTCTGGCCTATCCGGAAAATTTTCACAAGGCACCCTCTTAGGTACCGGAGCTTCCAATTGAATGCGATAAACTACGAAAGATAACAGTAAATACATCAAAATCTTATAAATTTGGCAAGGACGAAAAGATTCGATTTTCTCAGTACTTACGTTCAGGTTTCCAAATATTCTTAAGGTTTTCCATTGTAAATATTTGTTTCCAACTGTTTTTTATTATATTGTTTATTTATTTCACTGTTAGTATGTCAAGGAAATTGAAAATTATCGCGGAAATGAATTGTTTGCTAATCGTTCGTAACGTAAACAAGTCTCGCTATGAATGACAGATTATTATGACAGTTGACCGACAACATGACATTGACAGCTCTCGAACGATATTCTCGATTAAGTTTATCGATTTTATTATAATGTATGTACTCACTCATAATAAAAAAATCGCGAAAAAACATTTGTAAGGTAAGGATTTATGTCCTCTAGAAGATTTTTGCAAGTTTTCAGCTAAGTATTTGAGTCAAATTTTGTGATATTTGTTTATAAACAGAGATAATAAAAAAGGCATGGTATGTACTCTTCCCGTGCCAAATTTAGGGTACATTTATTTTCAGATTCGTTAACTACTGAGCTACTATTATTTTCAGGAGAATTATTTAACCAAGATTAAACTTAGTGTACCTATACTAAAAAATAAATAAACAAACTATTATCACGGTTATAGTCCTTGTTGCTCATAAATTGATAAAAGTAAATGAATGTCACTTTAAAATTGGTAATGACCTACTATTGAGAATAATTTAATTAGGTAGTTGTCTAACTTCTTTGATGCGGGCTCATTACGACAAGGTGGTATATTTTACCAATAAACTTACGGTTGATGCTCTTGAAATGTCTTATTTTCGAAAATAAATAAATGTTAATTGTAGGAACTTTTTTAACGATAACCTTTGATAAGGCGTCTATAATTATATTCATATTTTTAAGTCTTGAATGAAGTGAAGTGATAATGAAGATAGTTTAGAATATGAGAGACAATTAAGACTAGAAATGAGAATTAGATTGATTCTTATAAGTTTATCTCAACCAAACTATCAAGATATTCCATTCAATGCCCCGCTTTAGCTCAACGTTTTAACGTTGCAATTTTTTTTTTAATGCCTGTTTTTTTATGTAAACACTATGAAATACAAGGGTCCAAGCTGTACCATTGTCAAATCTTCATCAAAATAGGTTCGGTACTAGCAGACCGACTTGACTTCATGTAAAGTATTTCAAGGAACTTACTGATGCAATATAGCCAGCTGTTGACAATACGGGGGGTCTATTGCTTATGCGCCGATAAGTTATCAAAATGCACTTAGGGAAAGACAGAATTGTTAAGTAAGTACCTACATTTACCTACCTATTATTTTTACAAAGCCACCAATATTTAATGAGTGTAGGTCCGTACGGATCTAATATGTCAATAAATAATAAATAAATATCCCGGGACATTCTTTACACACGGCCATCTGATCCCAAACTAAGCAGAGCTTGTACTATGGAAACCAGATAACTGATATACTACATATACTACTTTTTTTTTCTAAATACATACTTATATTGATATTTACACCCAGGCACAGAACAAACAGACATATTCATGCACACAAATGTTTGTTCTAGGTGGGAATCGAACCCGCGACCTTCGGCTCGGCAGTCAGGGTCGCTAACCACCAAGCCTGCTGGCCTGTCCAAAAATAATACCTACAAAAGTGCACACAAATTATGACGATCTTCTGTGAACCATCTCTCACTGTCAGGGACTTTTCCTATCAGGAACTGTGAATGAGGCTCAACTAAGCCCAGAAAAAGGTCAAAACGGCGGTTAAAATGACCTCAAAAACACACGCTGGCTTTATCCACACAGACGGCAGATATCAAATGGTTTTCAGGAAACCGCAGTCCCAATGATAGCGTTTCGCGGTTAAATATTAAATTGATTTATCTTCTTCTTCTTTATCTCTCATTGCACACATATTATAAAACTGCAGAACCATTTCCATACTTATATTTACCATAAATGTATTAGGAACGACGCGACGTAGAAAGAATAACTGAAAATAAAATACTATTTTTCAATATTTTATTTATCCATTTGTATCCATGTGTTTTTAAATCTATCTGACTCAGCAACCGTTGTTCTGCCCGGTAGGTGGCGCTTTGGGCTGAAAGTAACTGTACTACAGCGCCACCTACAAAATAACTAAAAAACTAAAATAACAAAAAAACAAAAAAACAAATAACTATAAAAAAATTAACGGAAAATGTATATAGTTTCCAACTATAGCTAAGAACTATCCAAAGTTTATAAGTATTTATAAAAAAAGGTCCACCGGTTCCATTTTAAATCTAAACCATCAACAAACAAAAACAATATCAAAATCAGTCCCGGCTGGCTAGGAGGAGTTTATTTACATGCACATGAACAAAACACATACATATATTGTAATGATAAATTACAGACACTGGGTTTCGGCATTTGGGCTCTTGTCCCACGTGCACTTATGTTATTGTCGGAACTATACAGAGGTTTATGTTTAATTTATTATAGATAAACTAACGTAATCCCCCGCTGCTACGCGAGGCGCGACCTTACGTTAAAAAAAAGTATATAAAGAAAGTTCTTTAGGACTAATTATTTAGTACAACACACTCGTTATAATCAGTAAATTCCAGAATGTCTCTAATAACCGTAACATTGTATTCAGCGGTTATATTTATTCAAAGTTGTAGCTGTTGGCCATTTACTGAAGTGAATTATGAAATTTTAATAGCTAAAAGCTACTACCCGATAGATGATTTCGATAACGAAATAGATATCGACGATATGGCTCAACAAAAAATCAGTTTGATTTATCCAGGTGAGAATGAGGTTCTTTCATAAAATTTTCTACTTGTAACTTAAAAAATGTATGACATTTTGGCTTTATCGTCTGTGGATGAAAAATCCTGCCGATAAATTTCGCTATGAAGGCAAATATTTTTCAGAAGAAAATCTTTCAAGATGTTTATTTTTCTAAGTGGCTAAGGCACATTCTTGACGTTAGCTTAATACTCAGTAAAACTCATTTACATGCAAGGTATCTTAAGAGGCGACTGTAGGTACACAGATGATCAAGACCAGTATTCAACTTGCAAGTGATTAACAAAAGCATTCCCAAAAGAGAGTTGTAAGGGGGTTCTGAAGGACAGTTGAGTCGCAAAAATTCTCCCAAATCTTGTAACATTTTATATGGATCTATATAAGTATGTATTTAGAAAAAAAAAATATTATAATAGGTTGAGCAAAAAGTTCCTTCGCATTTTTAAAAAAAATTCAAAACATTTTTAATATATGTAGTTTATTTACATTTAACTAAAGTATGTAGGTACCATTTTGTTCGACAACTTTTTGCCAGCTTGTAGGTAGGTTATGATCATAGGTATCATAGGTACATGATCCCATTGCTATAGAAATTTTGGGACTTCCGATCAAAATACTGCGACAAGTGGTTCTCGTGGTGTTAACCTGACACTGCCTAAAGAATTCTGAAGAGACCGAAACAGGTGGAAATCTGAAGGTGCAAGGTCAGGACTATACGGCGGATGCATTAATACCTCCCAGCCAAACTCTCTTAATTTTTGCTGAGTGGCTAAAGGTGTGTGAGGTCTAGCGTTATCATGATGAAAACCACACCCCTTCTGTTGATGAATTCCGGCCGCTTTCTCTCACTTCTTGCTTTAATCTCATCAGTTGTTCGCAGTAGAGTTCAGAATCGATGGTCCTGCCTGGTGGTAACAGCTCATAATGAATAATGCCCTTCCAATCCCACCACACACACAGCATCACCGTGTTGCGAGTTAACCCGGGTTTCCCACAGTCTGTGAAGCCTGACCGGCCTTTGACCACGACCTTTTTCGCACGTTCTTGTCATACGTGATCCATCACCAGTTATCAGCTTCTTCAATAATGGTTCGGTTTCATGACGTCGTAATAAAGAATCACAAATGAATACACGGTTCATTAGGTTTCTTTCAGTGAGCTCGTGAGGTACCCAAATATCTAGCTTTTTTTTGTACCCAGTTTTTTTCAAATGCGCTAAAACTGTTTTTGGCCAATTCCCAGTTCTTCAGCTACGTCGTAACTACTGATATGCCGATCTTGTTCCACTTTTTCAAAAATGGCATCCATTTTATCCGTAATGGGGCGACCAGAGCGACGTGCATCTTTGACATCAAAATTTCCAGATTGAAAACGCTTAAACTAAATTTGTGCTACTCTCACAGACACTGCACTAGGTCCATAAACATCGCAAATTTTTTTCGCGGCTTGCGTTGCATTTTTACCTTTTTTGTAGTAAAATTTTAAAATGAATCGAATTTCTTCATTAGATTCACTCATCTTGGCGGTACGAAAAACAAATGCAAATCACACATTTTCCTAATTTGAATTTGGAATTATGTTCTTTAAAATTTAAACTTTCAATGATACCAAAACCAGCCAGATACAAATAGTATAGCCAAAGAGATTTTATTACAAGTTCATACATACTATAATGCGAAAAGACTTTTTCCCCAACCTAATATGTAGTATATCAGCTATCTGGTTGGCATAGTACAAGCTCTGCTTTGTTTGGGATCAGATGGCCGTGTGTAAGAGAATGTCCCAGGATATTTATTTATTACTAGCTGACCCGACAGACGTTGTCCTGCCTTAACAATGAATTTTCAATTCGAATCTTTTTATTGAATCAACTATTGTGCAATAAGAAATTATAAATTACTTATTTTATTAATATAATTCGGACCCATGCCATGTTTTAAGCGATATTGTCAAACGACTGCCATTTATGTCAAACACCACATTTAAAGAGTTTATGCTGTCAAAAGCGGTAAGGTTACATTAGATAAGTTAATTTGGTCGTTATGTTTTCTTAAATTTTATAATTTTCCGCGCAACTTTTTTTCATAAGAACCTTCTCCTGACAATAACAAACACAACAAAAAAGAATTAGCGAAATCGGTTCAGCCCTCCATGCGTGATGCCGTGACCAAGGGCTTCATTTTTATATATTAGGTTGGGGAAAAAGTCTTTTCGCATTATAGTATGTATGAACTTGTAATAAAATCTCTTTGGCTATACTATTTATATCTGGCTGGTTCTGGTATCATTGAAAGTTTAAATTTAAAAAGATCATAATTCCAAATTCAAATTAGGAAAGTGGAAAAATTCAAAATGCAACGCAAGCCGCGAAAAAAATTTGCGATTTTTATGGACCTAGTGCAGTGTCTGTGAGAGTAGCACAAATTTGGTTTAAGCGTTTTCATTCCGGAAATTTTGATGTCAAAGATGCACGTCGCTGTGGTCGTCCTATTACGGATAAAATGGATGCCATTTTTGAAAAAGTGGAGCAAGATCGGCATATCAGTAGTTACGACGTAGCTGAAGGAAAAACTGGGTACAAAAAAAAGCTAGATATTTGGGTACCTCACGAGCTCACTGAAAGAAACCTAATGAACCGTGTACTCATTTGTGATTCTTTATTACGACGTAATGAAACAGAACCATTTTTGAAGAAGCTGATAACTGGTAATGAAAAGTGGATCACGTACGACAAGAACGTGCGAAAAACGTCGTGGTCAAATGCCGGTCAGGCTTCACAGACTGTGGGGAAACCCGGGTTAACTCGCAACAAGGTGATGCTGTGTGTGTGGTGGGATTGGAAGGGCATTATTCATTATGAGCTGTTACCACCAGGCAGGACCATCGATTCTGAACTCTACTGCAAACAACTGATGAGATTAAAGCAAGAACTTGAGAGAAAGCGGCCGGAATTAATCAACAGAAGGGGTGTGGTTTTTCATCATGATAACGCTAGACCTCACACATCTTTAGCCACTCAGCAAAAATTAAGAGAGTTTGGCTGGGAGGTATTAATGCATCCGCCGTATAGTCCTGACCTTGCACCTTCAGATTTCCACCTGTTTCAGTCTCTTCAGAATTATTTAGGCAGAGTCAGGTTAACATCACAATAGGACTGCCAAAACCACTTGTCGCGGTATTTTGATCAGAAGTCCCAAAATTTCTATAGCAATGGAATCATGTCCCTACCTACAAGATGACAAAAAGTTATCGAACAAAATGTTACCTACATACTTTAGTTAAATGTAAATAAACTATATTAAAAAATGTTTTGAATTTTCTTAAAACATGCGAAGAAAGTTTTTCCCCAACCTAATATGTAGATAATAATTATGGACAGACATCATACATATTGCGCTATCCCCAAATGATTGCGAACAGAGCAGGGAAATTTAATCTTAAATTTTCAATAGTGGCAAGCCATAAATATTTTTACCATTTTTATTTAACTTGCAATATTACTTTCCAAATTAATTTCCAATACATTTTTGGTCCACTTGCTGACGTCTGAATGACTTAGTGGTACTGGTCGGATGGTGATAGGAACACATACTACAAGTGGTGAACCCATCGTGTTTGGGCTTGTTTGAATTATCTTGACAAAAGCTATAACTTTAAATGGAGCCCAGGGTCTGCCGATGAAGTCAGAAGTGGTCATATGGTCACCTAATAATAACCTATTTTATAAAGTTCTTTTAAAATCATGCTTGTGGCAAAAGTCCATCATTGTATTTTTTTTTCTTTGAGGGACCAAATGGTGCGGCGCAGGTAATATAGCAGATGGTTATGATGACTTGGGCACATCTGAAGAAGCGGACATGTGTTGTAGGGACCACGACAACTGCCCCGACGTTATATTCGCCGGAGAGACCAAGTACAACTTGACTAACAACGCATATTATTCCAGGTGATATGATCATCGAGAATTCATGGATGTTCCAATTTTGTACTAACATCTTATTTTTTTCTTGCAAATAAGTGTGCATAGAGGTCTTTTAAGTAATCATATACATGAAGCGCCATATCTTACCTTTGGGTATGCAAGTTTTATAGATTATCATAATATTTAATTTAATTGAAAAGAACTTTATTATGATTATGAAGGGGGCTTTCATTTTCCACTTTTGCTCGGTTGCTATATTACGTTCGCACATATTGTAGGCTCATAAGAAAATTTTTCTTCCGTGCTGCATACTTGAATCTTTAGGTGTAAAAACTAAAGAATAATAAAAAAAAAAAACAATCCGTTAAGAAGGTATTAAACTTCACAGAAATCTATTTAAAAAAACACTATAACTTAATCATAAATTTTTGCTTTGCGTCTAATTTATGTTAGGTTAGTAATTATTTCGTTTAAACAAATAACTTTTTTTATTCCTTCTTACATTATAATATTTTCAAATATAGTTAATACGTTGAGTTTGTGATCAATGTATCTTCTAGGATTTTTACTGGTTAGGATTCTTAATACTTACATCTCTAGAAACTTTATATTTAAACAATTTCGATTCCAGGTTGAGTTGCAACTGTGACGAGAACTTCCGTCAGTGTCTCCACGCCGCCAACTCCACAACATCAAAGCGAATTGGAGTCCTCTACTTCAATGGCTTGGGAACACGGTGTTATAGGAAAGACTATCCTATTGTTAGGTGCAAGGAATACGGCGGGTAAGTTTAAAAAAAAATACTATTCTTAATTTTTGAACAACTAACAAAGGAGGAGGATATCAATTAGGGTATTTTTTTTGTTGTTTGTGGTTTTGGTATTTCTACTGTGAACTGCCTCTATAATATCTTCCAATCCTTTCTGATAATTTACCGTTTAATTAAGTATTGATTAGTTTCCAATTTACATTATTTAGTATTGCTTCCTCAACTTGTAATCAATGAGGCGAGAGATATAACAAATTTCAACTTAAACTACCTATTTCGTTATCCACAAAATATCGCTATCCTCTTCATCCTCACTACCTTCATCTTCATTATACTGGCGCTATGATGGCCGTTTTCACGTTTAACAATGACAAAGAAAAATAACCTTTATTCCTTTAGACATAAGGTGCATCCATTGTTCCAACAGCTAATTGTATGATGATGGAAATCAACCTAATTCCAAAGCAATACAGTTTCTTTTCCTATGACAATCTGAAACGTCACAACGGCCATCATAGCGTGCCGGTAGTATAACCCGTTTTAAATTCAAAGTGTAAACTCTGTCTGTATTATTCCGTTTTCACGGCTAAACGGCTGAACGGAGCTTGATGAAATTTGGTAATGAGATTGATGGTATCTTGGGGAGGGATGTAGCCTACCTTTTGTCTCAAAAAATAATCTAGAAGGATGTGGAAAAGGGAATGAAAATTTATATCTAATAAAGAAATACCAATGTCAGCGTCGTCAGCGTTATTGCAAAATCGTCCTTGAAGGGGTAAAAAAGGGCATTACATGATAAAAAAAATATATGAACTAATGTTAGTAAATAATTGTTTTATTTCCTTCTATAGGTGGTTCAACAGAAAATGTCTCGATTATGAATTGGATAAGAATGGAAAGCAGATCTACCAATGGTTTGATGTCGTCAACTACTAATATGGAGTCTATTTCTAACCTTCGTTAAGAGAAGGATTTTGATTCGAGTATGATAAGACACTATATATTGCATACTTTTAGAATAAAACTTATTTTAGTCTGAATTAAAGTAACAATAATAATATAGTATTTAAACAACGTTGGTATTTTATTGAAATAAAAGATTGATGTTGACAGTCAAATTAATATTAGGTTATCATCGGAAAAAGGGTTTCATAGTACTTCTACCCATATCTATGATAATACATAAACACAAACATGTAAACGAACATAATAATATTAAATAAAACATGAAATGTTGTATGAAATGAAAAAAATGTACTTGCGCTATAAAATTTTGTGAAAATACGATAAATAAAGAAGCGGCATATGTAGTATTTATTTTGTCTCAGCATATTTCATTGGTACATTGTTAGAGATTTATCCATTATAGTGTTTGCCATAATTTATCATTTAAGTTTAAGTAATATACAACTGTTAATATTAAATTATGCACGCATGAATGCACAATTAATATACATATATATTATCTCATATAAATAACCATATACACATAGTTATACATGTCGTGATGGTAGATATTGATACAGATTCATAACAATGTATAAACAAGTGAACAACTTCGAACGGTGTTAGAAATAACGCTAGAATATCCAATAATGATAGAAAAATTTCAAATACAGGTTATATACGTAGATATGTAGCACAGTGCTTAGCTAAAAATATTAAACCCCAGGCGCACGCATGATTATGTACAATCAATATATTTAATATACATATATAATTATACATCATAGTGGACTAAACAGTGGAGTTATACATGCTATATTATATACGTTAGGTTTTTATTAGGAATCGCAAGCTAATCAGGATGTTATTATGTCAAAAGGTTTAAATACACGAGAACGAGAATTTTGTTGGATAGATACGAAGCGATATAAAGGACTTAATAGAGAATCCCTTGTACGAAGTGAGCAATCTCGAAATAGCCTACAATCCAAGCGACCTTACCGATCAATATATACATCAACAACATTAGAACATTCATAAATTATATAGATTCAACCAATCAACGTCGCTTTGTATGGGCATTCCGTCCATGTAGGTCTACATCAATAAGGTTAGGTCGGTAGTTTTAACAATTAATTACAAACATATTTATGTTATGTAAACATTAAAACTTTAAACTTATGAAACATTAAATACGATTAATGAATTCTTGAACCAACACGCTTAGTAAATTTTTTGTGTATTATATTATTTTTAATAGTCTATAGATAACTTCTAAAAGTAACAATATATCATGCAAGCAGTCTTTTGTCGGTTGGATACGACAATAGCCTTAACATTTGTTTTAATCAACTTTATTATAACTAATCCAAAAACAAGGCGATACGACTGATTTCAATCCCAGTAACTTCTGCAGGTTTCCATTTCGACTTAGTTAAAGGATGCCTTATAATATGTTGAAAATTTTAATAACAAAAACCTCATGCATAAACTCTTTTATATATATCTGCAACATTAAAGGAATAACATTATTTTCAACTATCTGTTCTATTTATTAAGTTAAATCTATTAAATATGTTGGTAACTATTACTCAGTATAACAGCACGAATATTTGCTGACGTCAGAAAACTTATTGCAGGTACATTTATTATAATAAAAATCAAGATTCATTTATTAAAAAGTTTGAGTACCGAATGATTGCTTTATTATACTGTAAGTGATCGATGACGCAGTAATTTAATATTACAATATTTAAGGATAATGAAGATGGTATCACGTCTACTATCACAGAATATTATTATTTCGAGAAATATTCAAAGGGCCAGGCATATAAATGCAATGAGCTTACATAAAATTCTTATTTAAATATCTTATTATTGTATATTGATTTTTTTGCAGCTGAATATTTAAGACAGATATTGGCAGATCTCGGTATTAGGCATAATAGTGTACCCAAAAAAATTACATTCATTTATGTAGGTCATTTGTTTATATACCATAATAACAGAATTCATTTTTATTTAGTGTATGTAGATCAACAACAACATATTTGCTGGATTACATGAAGTCAATATTTTTAGTAAATGTTTATTTGGATGATGTAATGTTTTTATCCACAACAGTTACTGAACTATTAGGTGTCACAACATTATCATCATTGACTCATAATTAGTATTATTAAGTTTAGAAGGTTCAATGTATTTAATTATGCTGTAATAAAATAATATGGGATATTTGTATGTTTGGTCATTAGGACGGTTGCTACACCACAATGCATCACAATGGGCACATTCTCTAATCTCATAAATAAAACCTTCTTTATATTTTGAAACCAGTTAATTCTGGAAAATTTAGAATTATCAATCTGATTTCTGAGCTAGCGATCGAAAACGTAACGTAGAAAATTACAACAACACTACGTTTTAAGGATCGTGAAGTAACAACTAGACAGTAAGTTTATAATTCATACCTAAATATACGATATAATGCAGTTCCAATGCGATAACGTGTAAACAATTCACTCGATATACTCTAACCTAACAGACGGGCAAAAGTCCGAGAGATAGAAAGCATCAAATACACAACTAACTTCAGGTGTTTAAACTTCAACCGTGGATGCTATCAAGACAGCACTAATACTCGAATATTCACTAGACTGTGCGTTTATTGAATTTTACTATTTACAACATCTCCTAGAGAAGGTGCTCAAGTACCAGCGAATGGAGCGGCCTAAGGTAGAAAAAAATCATACATAGATGCCGGTCTTCGCGGACAGGCGCAGCAGTACCTAGTATTCACCGAATGCTCTCGATCAAGAGCTGCGGAGGGCGACGCGGACGACGACGGTGACGGTGACGGACCAGCCACCGCTGGGGGGGGGACGGTGGGGACAGCATGGGAGACCACGAGCCCCGCTCTGCCGGCATTATTTGCCGCCGAGGCCAAACTTCATGAAGATGAGCTCCTTGCCTTTGCTGAGGATGTCTCCACCGGGGGCCGTCATCTCGGAGAACTTCTGCATGAGATTGGGTTGCGCGGCGGGCGGTGGCTGCGCTGGAGGCAGCGGCTGGGCGGAGGGCGCGGGCACGACTGCGGGGCCAGCGCGGCGCGCGGGGGAGGGCGCCACCGGCCCCAGGGGCGTGCCCGCGGAGTTACCCGCAGCGGCGCCACCACCGGCGCCAGGCAGCGCGTTGGCGGCTGCCGTGCCCGGTGACTGCGCCGTGGGGGTGCTCGCGTTACCAGCGCTCGTGCGGCCGATCGTGCTCGGCGGCTGCGCGATCGCCCCGCCTCTCGGCCTCACCTGTCGCACGAATCATTTGTCACTACACGCATTAGTTACAATAGTTTCGAATAACTTTACTCATTTAAAAATTCTAAGAGTCAATTTGAAAGCATTTATTATATTGCAAACTTTAGTTACTTTAGAACTACCTACAATATTTTGCCGAAGTATATATAAATATTGCTAGCGTCATTTTGCTTTGCATTGCATGGCTTGCGTGTAATATCTTCGTTATGTGGTAAGTAGGTACCTACCTACCTGCCTCAATGAACACTAATTTGTAGTATTCAAATCAAATTAATACAAATATATGACTAAATTCAGTATAAAAAGCAGATTTTAAAGCAAAACCTTATTATTCATTTAGTACATATTTATTATTGTCACCTAGTCGTTTTGAAAGCCTTAAGTATTGAGTTGTGAATACACAATGCGTGCTTATGTTACGGTTATTATAATAACGTAGTACACCTTAACTTAAGAGGGCAAAATTGTGCAATATTGGAAACATGCATTGCCATACACCAAAGCAGGTGATAAAGATAAATAAATAAAATGACAATTTC
The DNA here is from genome assembly GCA_907165245.1 of Habrosyne pyritoides. NCBI lineage: Eukaryota > Metazoa > Arthropoda > Insecta > Lepidoptera > Drepanidae > Habrosyne > Habrosyne pyritoides. Next base: position 4,422,440 of record OU015606.1, read on the forward strand.
AAAATGTACAAACTTCAATTGGAACATAAACGTTTTGATAAACTAAAAGAGAACTATTTAAATATAAAATATTCGTTACATTCAACATGCTCTGATTAAATACAACAAGAAGCATTGAGTCAGAAAGAAAATACCATTCGATTACATAGCATTAGGGAGTTGTTTTGTGTGAACACTAATAATATTGTAAGCACCAACTCCCCGACATGAAAAACGTAATCGTCAAGTAATGGGACCACATTCACAGGCCTCAGAGACATTGGAACTGCAATATGGTGAATGGGTTATGGTATATCTGATGTGAGTGAAGTATACGCCAGTGTTTGTTTTGTACTAGTTTCTGTATGATTCGGTCCAGTATATGACATGACAGCTAATGATGTGTACAATAAACATAATACAATATCGTCCGGACACAAGTTTCTAAAGGACCAAAACGTGAGCGCGGGCTGCCGTTCACAGTACCAGGTGCCCTCCGTACACTGAGCGTAGTAATGAAACACAAGATAAATATAGAATAAATAAACAAATGAAGAAAAGGAAATAGTGAAAATAATATAAATCTATAGATATGAAGTGATAGTTCAACAAAAAACGACTAGTATCGTTGCATAGTATAATTTGAAATAGTATTGTTGTGGGTCGATTATAAACGGTATTTTTACCTGAGAATTCGCCTGTTCTGGATTACTGGCGCATGTGTTGTGGTCTAACTGAGAAGGGGGAAGAGGGCAGGCATCTAGCAAACAGACAATACACACAACATATATAGTGACCACAGACAACCACTTGAATCTTGGATCACACCTCACGCGCATCGTGGGCTCTGTGCAGACTATGTTGCGTGTATTTGTACTCAGCCTACCCACTCTCGTGGAACAAACGTGTTCTATTGCCATACAACTAAACTCGGGGACTTAAGGTAAACCAAATAAAAACAGGATAGAGAGTAGGATAGATGAAAATATAACAAGGTCTTCAGAATCAACCCTACATCCTAATGTTGGCGAGCGATGTCGATTACCTTAGGCGAATTTTTGTGTGATTTTGGTTTAAATTAGATTTAATTACATTGAATTTCTTCCAGAACCTCGTTACGATGTTTGTGACTGTGTAATCCAAGATAGTGTTAATTAGCAAAGTGTACACCAAGAGTCTTTGTGCTCCGTAGATTGCAACCGGACTCGCATTATGCATTCCGTTTAACTAATTTGTACTTAATAATCTTGGGGTTCTTTTGCCACTACATATTTACAAGAGTAAATGATTTTATGTTTGTGTAGTATTATAATTTGGCACCACATCATTTCTTGTGTTGGGGTTTTTTGTTATGGAATATTTTGATTGTTAGTAGAACGGAACGTGAGATCAAAAGTAAACCATATCTCGCTTGGCGAGTCCCGTCGCAATCGTAAGTGTACAGGAAAGATGATAGAGGGTACCAGAGCGAAATAGCTAGCGTCTCTCAGTAGTCACATAGCAAGTCCAAGGTGCAAACATGAAACACTCAAAGCTCTCGGTGATCGGGACCGACCCTCGTTGTCACCGAACTTACCTAAGCTTTAGGGGTATGGTCTTCTCATGAATTTCGATAGAAAACTATAAGGTTGGTAATTCAATCGTAACTGTTAGTTTAGTTTGGTGATAGAAGCAAAAAATTCATAATCATATTTCTGTTTTCGTGTTATAAGAACAGAACCATTAAGCCCGAAGAATAACTACGAATGTCTCATCGAACCTAAATCACCAAAAACCCAACAAGATTTTTTACTGAAATAAATGAGGCAACCATCCCATCTTAATTAAAATCAGGAGCAAAGGGTTAGTAGAGGATAACTCGGTGACTTGGAATTTGGAGAGGTGGTGGAAAGTTGTGTGTGTGCTGGTGTGACGCACCTGTCTTCCTGTGGTGGTTGCGGGGCGCGGGTGCGACGTTGTCCCGGGGTGGTGGCGGAGGGCCACGCGCGCCCGGACCTGGAGCCCCCGCCCCCGCGCCCCGCCCGCGCCCCACGCCCATCCCAGGGCCTCCACGCATGTTTGTACCGCTCGGACCACCCGGACCGCCAACTGTACCCACACATACCACCGTATGTAAGAAGATGTCATGTGGCTTTAACGAGCTAAGCTCACTTTTCTTCTATGACTTGATAATGATGGATTTGACATAGGCTTCTCCCATCGATTGCCACAACTTTGTCAAATAGATCAAAACATCATGTAGATGGTCCACCTAATAGTATTTAGTCATCGGGCCAATTTGCCATGCCCATGTCATCCCGATCTAGAAGAACTATATTCATTTTTTGTTTTAAAAAGCGCTGCGTTATACCGCCATGGGGACCATCGTATAGTCCTACTGAACCGTGTATGGGCTGTGGGGAGTCGATGAGCAGCATTCGCGACAGACTGGTGTCTGGCAATAGTACCAGAGATCCTCTAAGCAATCCACATTAATCAGACTGCAGTTCATTGTAGTGTACTGTGTAAATTATAAGGTATAAGGACCGACCTACTTATTCCTCACATATAAGTCTTCAATCTTAAAATCTTATTGTGTACATCACTTTCAGGTGTTTGCAAAATTGCACAACAGTCTATTTTATAGGTTTTTTAGGTAAAATTTAATTCCCCTACTAAAATCTACTCAGCTACAGCTACGAGGTACTTCTTAATATTTTCTCTTTGGATCAAGTGACAGCATATTATAATTTCTTGTCCGCGTGTCTTAAAGCTATCAGAGGCGACGTTTTGTAGTAATGCCCTAAACATTTATGGTTTTATTACTGACCTTGACTATTCTGCCCAGTAGTGCCGTACTGGTCATTAGCATCAGTGAGGAAGTTGCTCGGCACCAGCCCCCGGACGCCGTCGATCTCCGCCATGAAAAACCCGTCGTCATCCATGTCGCCGTACACGTGGATTATTTGCCCTGTTTGAAAGCTCAGCTCAGCCTAAAAAGCATATGAAATAGTATGTTTAATTCCTGAACAAACCAATTGTTTTCGCGAAAGAATCGGCTCAATCATTTTGGATTTCCTATGAGAGATAATTTTGTTGTAATGTTTATTATTATGATATTATTGCACCTTTCACCTCATTCTATCTTTTTATCCATTCTTTCCGCATAATTTGAGATCCATATCGATGAACGGACATCAAACATCTATATAACAACTACTCACGTCAGAATCAACATTGGGGCTCAGTTCCTGCGGATCATAGTCGTACATGGCGACCATCCTCCTGACAGGCTGGGTGGCGTAGGCGTCGGTCCAGCGGTCTCGTGGTTTGGCGATCACCTGCCCCGCGTCCTGCTCTGACACCTCCACCACCATGTTGTGTGGCACGTAGCCACGTCGCCCCCGGCACTCACCCCAGTAGAAACCATCTGCATCTTTATCGCCCCACACCTGTTGAATATATGAAGAATTCTCATTCTATTCTGAGTCCATAGCAAACGGGTTTAAAATAACATAAATTGTAATGGATGCTCATGATGAAGATAAAGGCTATATAAGTTATCCCAAGTATTTAAAAGAAACATTTAAACCTTAATAGTATCTCCTTCGCTGAACGGAAGTTCCTCTTCACAGCTCTCCGGATTTGGACTCATTGTGACGGGGTCGTAATCGAAGATAGCTATGAAGAACCGACTCCTTTTGGACTGCTGGTGGCCGCCCTGAGGAGGAGCGTGCCGTATGCCGGGCTGCGGCCCACGTGGCCCGGGCGCTACTCCCCGCACGGCGAACTGCATAGCTGATTGTTGACTCTGTTGCTGCTGCTGCTGCTGCTGCTGCTGCTGCTGCTGCTGCTGATGTTGTTGCTGCTGCTGCATACGCGTAGAGGATTGTAAGTAAAGTTTTATTATTTATGAACTGCAATAAAGCAACAATGAAATGTTGAAACCTGGTGAGGATTTGGTGGGCGTCCTCTCTCGTGATGGTTTCTAGGTGGTGGGTTCTGGAACAGCTGCGGCTGGCCAGCGTAGGGCGCATGCTGGCTACTTGGGAACTGGCCGGCTGGTGGATAGGGGGGTGGCTGCGTGCCATGGTAGGCTGGTGTACTCGGGTACTGCTGACCCGATTGCTGCTGCGACGCTTGCGCTGGTTGGGACGGTTGCTGCTGACGTCCGTACGAACCAACACATTAATAAGGTTAGATTTTCCATAACGAAGCCAACAGCAATTCGAATAAGCTCATAGCCATTAATATTCTTCTTGGCATTGCGTTTTAAAGCGAATAAAATATTACCTTCTTCTCTGATGATAATATTAAAACAAGTCATTCCGTCGTAGCTCTATTCAACCCCCATGCACAACGAAAGCTAGCGTGCAGCGCTTACACTTGAAACCACATCATTCACAGCAGATATAACAGTCGGTTCCAATAGTGCTTTGTCGGAATCGGTAGTATAAGATAATAAACAAAATTCAATTTTAACATGTAATTCGATTACCTTGCTAATATAGATTCCCTCTCGCTACTTTAATTATTTAATATCAACCCTTAACTGGTAACATTGAGACACTGAAGTTTGAAAGGTGTGTGAGAGGAATTGTAGTGAGTATTCGGTTCGCGTCCAAGCCAAGACAACATGCAGGAACAATCATACAAATACACGCTGTACATGCTCGAGTGATATGATTCTGTATCGAGTGCTCTGTAGGGGCCTACGCGGTTCGGATTGCCTACATCTCATATCGAACGGGGATCATTTCGTGAACATTATGTGCTTCGTGTGTCAAAACCTGGATGTGTTGGAGGCGCGTGTCGAGTGTGTATAGCATCGAACATCGAGGACGGTACAGTAAAGTGAAGATAACAACACAGAAACACTGAGAAGTGGAAACTCGTGAACGGGAGACCGCAAAGAATTGAGAGAAAGAGAGAGCATAGTGAGTAGTGCTAGCACATGGAGAGCACATCGATGACAGTTAGAGAAACGCAGACCTGCGGGCGGCGGCGCGTCGCCTCCTCGTCTTCGCTACCCAGCTCCGCGGCGCTCTCTTTAGTGATTTCGATGGCCGGTATCCCAGATTGCTAACACCACACGGTCATTCAATAATTTAGCATAGAAATAAATTGTTTTCAAACGAGACAAAACAAAGTGAAAATTATGGTTGTGCTGACGGAATGGTCGATGCAGATGACGGATGGTGCTCATTTAATCGCTGGTGACGTGATAGACTTTCGCTTCAGACACTTCGTACGATGCGTTTTAATAATTGAACAGTGATTGACTATGACGTCAAAGCATCAGGTGAAACTTATTACGAGTAACAAAGCAAACGAGTAAAAGCTTTGTTTGAAGTGAGTTACGAAAGTATAATTTTACAAAGACAGATATAAATCATTAGTTTTGCTTGACATAGATACAGGCACTTAATAGCAAGTGAAGCCGCTTATAGAGAAAAGCTGAAGTGGAAAAATAGAAAGTTCACTGCCGTGTAAGCATTCGGATTTTAGTCTATATTTTATTGATTCCAATATACGCGTTTGCGACTTCTTGTCGTGTTTTATGGGAAATGTAATGTGTTGGTGATTCATGTCAGGTATGAGTCATGATTTGTTGTTTGAATACTGTCATTTCTATTAAGCTTTACCTTTAAACAACTAAATATATTTCTGTTGGAATTCATAAGTGATTTTATTGATTACAACCACTTTACGAACTCTCTCTATGCAGGTGAGACACTATTATGTTTTTATCTATTTAATTTTTATTCATTTATAATGACTAAATATAATTTGAATAAATAATATTATTTTATAAATAAATTATAGGTAAGTATATGCAATTAGCTTAAAATATATACTCATTTTCTACATATTGATCTCGTCTACTTTCAGATAAATATAAAAGCATACTCAAAGTAAATATCGTTTTCATATGCTGATAGATAATATGGCTACATTTATGTATATTATGATACTATTAGAATACGGGCACACTGTGTTAGTTAAATAAATTTTAAAATAATAAAAATCATATTTAACTTATTACATAACTAATAAATCAAACGAAAATCACTCTCAAACTAAAACAAATTTAGAAAACGCTAACAAAAATAGTGTATAATAAACTCCAGAATAAAATAAAAAAGATATATGAAAAGACGTGTTAAAATTCCTTACCGAAGGGGTTATTTTGTCGAATATACTCTTTAGGAGGCCTGTGCCGAATCCACTCGTAGGCTATGGAAAGGTGTATAACAGTTATGTGAGAGAGCGAGGTAAGGTTAGACTAAGTGGCATGATCACAACTCATGAGCTCATGGACGGTATAGTCTGTGTCACAAAGTACAAGCTCTTTATATGTTCTATGTATTATCTGTGTCGGTGTCGTGCGTTGTTCAGGTATCGGCCAATAACAGCACTAGAGACTACGGATCTAGTCGCAAGCAGTATGCATTTAATTTTGAACGATCGAGCCGAGTGCATAGCTATAGTCGATGGCGCGCGTGGCTGTGTCGTGTTACCGTTCGGCAGAGAACTAAATCCAGTTAATACTGGACATTTAGAAGACGCCAGCGACAGAACCACAGGAGATAGTATAAAGAGTGCAGTTTGCAACACCGATATCACGCGACAAACTGTCTACATACATACAATCACAAATACAAATCTAATGATAGTTGCGAATGATAATGAAGTTAACGTAGACAGTTCGGCGCGAGAGAAGAGAGCGTATGACACTGATCGTTATAATGATAGCTAAGAAGACACAGACGAAGAAAAATCATTGGAGATGAAACGAAAATATGAAGCTCGTATCAAATACTTAATCAACATCATAAATAAATATACTGGCAAAATGAAATTTGAAGTTACACACAAAATGTACAACACTGATTTGCAAAATAAATGTAGAGAAAGTGCTGTGCCGATCAAATTAATAAATTTATTTAATAAAGTTACAATTAAAAGTCTTAAATGTATTTCAATTTAGAAAAATTATATTGATCAATATATTTTATGGAAATTTGCTTATTAAATTTGAATAGTCAGATCTTCGTCTAATAATCATAAGCATGGATTATATTGATTCCAATTTCCAAAAATAATGTATTTTCGTCCGACACAGCTGGGAATCAACATGACTCAACAATAAACAAATAAGTAAACAGAAGAAGTAAAACAAGAAATGAGTTGTCACCTGAGCTGCGTGGGGGTCGTGTCGGTTCATATTTGGGAATATTTCCTTATCAGATAGGCTCTCATCGTGTTCTATTATTTGTTGCTGCTGCTGATACGGCTGGGGTCGCTGAGGACCCCTATAGACCGGCCCAGTCTGGTTGACAGGGCCCGGGCCCCGCGGCAACCGGGACACCACCCCGCGTAGAACAGCCGGCGGTATGGGTGTCGGTGCACTATCACTCGACTGACTGTCCCGAGATTTTGTACGAACCTGAAAATAATAGTAAAATCCTAATCAAAAAATTCCAGCATATGTCTTCGATTCTACGAAGTAAACGTGACAAATCTCACCTAAATTAGTACCTAGGTAATAAAATATTGCCAAAACGTAGCTTTCACAAAGCCAAATGAAGCTCCATACAGCCATACTTACGGTGACACATTTAGGATTGAGGCCGATCAGTTTGCCAATGTCGATGAGCGCGTGGTCACCAGTGGGAGAGTCCACGTCCGTGACCTTCTTGCCGTCGGCGTACACTGCGTACCCAGTGACGGGTCCAGACGCCGGCGGGCGGAGCACCGGCTGCCAAGTCACCAGCAGAGTTCCGTCCTGAGGCCCCGCTTCCACCTGCGACACCGCACCAATCACCACCAACAATCCAGCCGAGCATTTATCACGCTAGCCAATTGGGTTTTGACAATATTTTTTAGATGATTGTGACCATTTCCACAGTACAAAAGCCACATTGAGGTAGGAACTGACATAAATAGGGTATGCTAAGCTAACATTGAGGTGAGCGTTGGGATTGGTCAACATAATTTTATCCTGGAGCTGGATTTATGGTTGCGATTGACGCGACTTCTTCGAGATTGTCGGACGTGCTGTGTGCTCTGAGGTTGTGATTATTTGAAAAGGATTTGGGTGTATCAGTTTTGGTGTGTAGGTAATACATATAATACGATAAAGTCTCAGTCACTTTATGGAGCGTTGGAAAGCTATATTCAAGTTCGCGTGCTGAAAATGCTTTCAGCCGTGGTATGTCGAGGCATCGTATGTACCCAAACCATCGATATGTTTCCACTACCCCAAATGTGATTATAATTGTTAAGTAGGTATGTGGATATTATCAAGTAGGTAATTATATTTCAGCAGGCTGGGATTGTGAGTGTTCAATGTATAGTTTGAATTACGAAGCATGCTTGTTTAAAAAATATCATGCGGGTACGATTTATTATTTAATTTTACTTACCATGATTTCGTTAGGTGGATCTGGGAGACCTTTTGGCAGTGTTCTGAAGTCCGTATACGCTCCCGGCGCTTCTTCAATCGTTACTCCAGAGGGTGGTCCGGCTCTTAAATGCTTAGCTCTTACAGTTACCCGATATTGTGTACTTGGTGACAGTCCCGTGATGGTGTGACGGTAGACTCCTGGCTTTACGGTTCGTACCTAGAAGCAGAGGAGCTCATACTGTATTCCGGAATACACATTATTCGTTGTCATGATTGGAACAAGGTCTTACTTCAACGTTGTTAACACAGACGACATGCTGATGGTTGGAGTTAGCTGGTAACCAGGATATTATGGCTTGTGAACAAGTCACCCCACTGGCTCTGACACATGTAGGGCCCATATTAGCGGTATCTCTACCGATCACCATAGTACAGGCAGCGTCCCTCGATGTGCGCCTTGAAGCCGTCACTGAACGAACGCTGATGCGATGCGGCTTTGTAAAAGAAATATCAAAATGATCTATCATCGTCATTTTAATTGAAAGTGGTGTTAATATGTATAACTAAACAGCGAAAGAGACAACAAACTAATTGAAATTTGTGCTTTTTAAACATAATCTAAAAGTGACAACATAATTAACACATAATTGAAGCAACTATAACATAAGATCTATTTGGACTCACCCGGTTGGAGTCTACTCCTTCGACTAAAGCGCGGGTGCGCTCCGAAGCTTTGACGGTAGTTTTGAGGACTCCATCAACGTAAACGTGGTAGCTCTCGATGTTGGCTTGCTGAACTCCCTCGGGCGCAGTCCAGCCGATCAGCACGGACTTGTTGAGCTGTCTCTCCAGCGTGAGCTGCCGTGGCGCAGGAACTAGCGACGAGAAAAACAGCTCGGCTGTTCAGGTCCGAGGACAGATCGCGGTAAGGAGTGCAGCCAGGCAGGCGAAGTGCGAGTGAATGCGACGAAGCGTGCAGCGAAGTCCGTTATGAGGATGGGAGAGAGGAAAGGAAATGGTTCATCTATAGATCTCTATTTCTACCCAATGGCGAATGCATGGTCGATGCTTATTGGAAATTTACCGTCGTCGGTTGTTAAAAAGGTTTTTATTATTATAATAATGTTGGTATTTCAAATGATCGAAATATTAGATCACTATTTGAGATGTATTGGAGTAAACATGCTGAAGATAAAATTTTGTATTTAAAAATGATTCTTTATTTATTGAACTTGTGATGTGCCTGAACTAAACTAGCAAGTTTTTCAATAGAACTTGTTAATATCATCTAATAATAGGGTGGAGAATTAATTTTGTTATCAGATAACTACTAAAATTATTTTGCATACCCACTAGATTATTTGAAATAGAAAAACATATTTTAATGTCTACTAGAAGGTTCTAGAGCAACTTTAAACTCACCATTATCGTCGTCTTCCGGTCCTTCGCTCATTTCAGCGATTTCACTGAGACGTGCCACATCTCTACTGAGCGAAAGGTCGCTGATAGCTGTGGTTGCAGACTCGTCTGTATCTCGAAGAGATGCTACCACAGCCTGTTAGAAAAAAACATGTCACACCATTTCTATTATACCTTATGAAATATCCAAAGTTTCACGAAATACCTGATGGAATTCCAGGAGATCATCTCCAACCAATCTTTGCACAAAGTTTGCAGGTACCAGGCCACGGCGACCATCTAGTAATTCAGCATCTAGCATCGAAACGTTAGGATCTGGAGGTCCCCAAACTAACAAATAATCACCAGCGCAGATTGATAGTTCTCCTTCTGCGCCTTCAACGCTGTAAGCACCGTAATAGGACAAAATTTAAAGAAAAACAGCTCATAGGCTTCAGAGACCGGTACGACTAATTGAAAATTTTTTTTTTATTATTTGTAATCATAATTAAGATAATTACTTACTCAGGGGGATCGTAAGAGAAACGCGCAATGTAAACACAGCAACGGCCTTTGCCTGGTATATCCAACATGTCTACTTGAATTTCAGTTTGTCCGCCGCCATTCATATAATGTGTATTGCGAACTGAAATTATTATATCAAAAATATATCGTAGTTCTGTACCAAATACCACCAAATAAATCATAAGGTAATTTTTTACTTACTTCCATCCATATCTATTCCGGGGTTAGGCATGATTCTTGACATTACTCTTTGATTTCGGTCATGGCTAAACCCCGAATCTAAGCCTCCTAGTCTATCAGTTCCAAATTGGCTATCTAATCCTAAGCTCCATCCCGCTTGATGTGGCGTTACTGGAGTTGCCACTCTACCCACTCCTGAAGTTGTCGTGCCGTATCTGCCCATGCCGAGGTCAATTTCATCTAAGGGTTTTAGTTTGATATTCATGGGATTAGTTCCTAAGCCACTAGAGAGAAGGGGATTTGTGTATGTTCCAGTGGTGCCATATGCACTAGTACCCAGACTTGTATTGAGACCACCCAGTTGCGTACCGCTTGTAAGGTTAGAAAGCGCATTCCCGAGACCACCAGTTAGTGTAGACGACATTCCACCGAGGGTATTTGACAGTCCTCCGGAGAGGCTTGTCTGCACATTGTTCAAACAGCTAGATAACCCAGTGCCTGCTATTGTCCCTGTCATTCCGGGACCGGCAAGACCTCCTCCCAAGCTCATACCGCCCACATTGCCGGTAATATTTTGAAGGTTACTTTGCAAACCTGCCAAGGTGCTGGAAATTTGTCCGATATTATTGACGAGCGGGGCCGTCACAGGATTGGTAAAAGTTACTTGGTGAGGATTCGACAAACCGTAGGAAAGAGTGGAATAAGCAGAAACGGGATTAGAATAAGAGGTAGGGTTGTGCGCGCTCATGGAGTAGGCGACTGAATTAGAGCTAGGGGCCGTAAATCCTCCGGTAGCATGTAGCGAAGAAAGAGTGGGCATTGTGCTACTCTGGCAAATGGCAGTGTGACCGGCCGTACTTGTATACGAGTGTGGCAGTGGCGACGGCGTCGGTGAGTGGAAATCCCCGAGAGCCTGATTAGATCCACTCGATTGGATACCTGCAGATCGAAAGGCAACTATTTAAAATTGAAACACTGACTTTAAATCGCATTTAGCGTCAGAAATATTTACCATGCGTGGTCGATCGAGTATGTTCTAGTTCTGCCAGAATACGATTGTCCTGTTCGATCTTGGCCATGATGCGTTCTATTTCGGAAGCTGGTTGCGATTGCTGGTTGGACCACGTCGTGCCGGTGGAGGTGCCACGTGCTCGCAATGTCGATGATAGTTCCAGTTGTAACTCCTCGCATCGAACAGTTTCTAAAGCAGCCTGCAAAGAAAAGTTTCGTTATCATTATTCTTGATCTGATGAAGGGGTATATTTTTGTTGTCATACATAATTTTCGAGTAGTAGAGCTCTTAGTGCAGAGTTCGTCCGGGGAAGTACTACCACCTTACCCATTTCTGCCGTGAAGCAGTAGTGCACTTGTATTACTGTGTTTCGGACTTAACAACTTCACGTCTCAGGGCCGACAACGCATTGGCGATGCCCCTAGTTGTGCAAATGTCCATAGGCGGCGGTAACCACTTACCACCAGTTGGACCGTCTGCCTGTTTGTCGGCCCAAGTGGTATAATAAAAATATATACAAAAATACAGGCTCACTTACCTTTTTCTCCAACTCCCTGGCCCTCGACTGAAGCTGTTCGACATTGTGTGCATCGAGCGGCGAGCGCTGCGCGGAGCGGAGTTGCGCGAGCGCGTCGGCGTGCGCACGTTCTGCGTCCGCCCGCGCACGCTCTGCCTCGCGCAGGGGCCGTGACAACGAGTCCGTATCGCCGGCGCCTGCGCCAGACATCCCGCCCGCGCCGTATCCACTCATATTCTGCAACAATAGGGAATTATGCTTATATGCCGTTCATTAAGCACATAAAGTTCAAGCTGTGTGTTTTAAAAATAAGCTTGATGATTTATGTGCGTAAAAAATTACATGATGCATATTCCCTATGACAATGGTGGTTAAATTAGATATAGGAGGATAAGGTTCACTCTATCGATATGGGAAAGGACATAGTTTGTAATGGTTCAGTCATATAGTCATCCATGTAATAAATATCATGGATTAATACATTTAAGAATATGACAATCGAGCTTTATAACTTTTTTGATAGTTTATTCATACCATGAAATACAATAAAAACACGTTACGCATTTTACTGGATATACCCCTCCAATTTTACACCACACATGCCATTTTAACAAAAAGTTCATATATATATTTATTTTTATGAACGAAATTTTAATACAAGATATCTTCATTAAATTGAAGGCACACAAACAAAAGTTAATCAAACTAAATCAAAAATAACTTTATACCTAATATATTCAGACACAAATCAAAATGCCAAACAATTCTAAAAGAATACTTGTTTATCTGTTTGTTTTCACATAATACAAAATCACGACAACGAAAAATACTTTCCCGGCGTAACCATTGTATGAATAATTTATCGATTTTATGTTAAATTCTAGTCGATTGTGATGTTCGCCCTTCACGGTACCGTCTGACGTCATAGGCGATAAAAGCCGATATGCCCTCGCCACCGGATACCCACACTTGAGTCATTAATCAGCCCAGCTATGAGAAACTACATTACGAAATAGTTGGGTATTATGTATATCAGGTGGATACGATGGTGCGACACATCTTATCGCTATATTTTAATCGATACATTTTGATCGATATATGTTTACCGAAAATGTTATACGTATCTCTGAAGTTTAAATTTGGAAGTTATACTCCTTACTAATATTATAAATGCGAAAGTAACTCTGTCTGTCTGTCTGTCGGTCGCGCTTTCACGCCAAAACAATTCAACCGATTTCAATGAAATTCGGTATACAGATAGTCTAGAGCCTGAGAAACGACATAGGCTACTTTTGCGAAAAAGGGTTGAATGGGGGGGATGAAAATTTTTATTAGGCTGTTGATTTTAATAAATTAAAATGACATTCAAAGCTCGGGAACGCGGGTGAAACCGCGGGAGACAGCTAGTTCGAATTTAAATAAAATTTTGAGTCGATTGTAGTGAAAGTTGTCAAGTATGACAAACCTAACTAGAAGTGTAGGACGACTAAGTGAAAAATACACAAAGAATGAAACTAACTCGTGGTGTCAAGGTACTTTTCATTATGTGAAAAGGGTTTATGCTATTTTTTTAATATCTCCTAGCAATATTCAGAAAATTCGTAGGCGGTTCGTAGACATTTCGTAGGCATTCGTAGCACTTACAAATGATATCTATCAATATAATTAGGGCAACATTTTGTAAGCGGTTCTTGCAGTTATCTATCTAATAAATATCTTAATCACTACATAGTATAAAACAAAGTCGCTTTCTCTGTCCCTATATCCCTATGTATGCTTAAATCTTTAAAACTACGCAACGAATTTCGATGCGGTTTTTTTAATAGATAGAGTAATTGAAGAGGAAGGTTTTCATGTATTATACATGTGACATCCCACGGGAACGCGGGCAAAACCGCGGGGGACAGCTAGTTATATTATAAAGGCGAAAGCTCGCTGTGGTACATATTTGTTACGCTCTCACACAAAAGCTATTAAATGGATTTGTATGAAACTTGGCACATATATAGTTTACAGCCAAGGTAGCAAACTTTTTATCCCGTGAAAAAGTATTATTCCTCGGGAACGCAGGTGAAACCGCGGGGGACAGCTAGTCAAATTATTAGATACTCTATCACACCGAAATACCTGACCAAATGAGGGATATAGACGGTTTATAACCCAGATTATTACATCAACTCATTTCATATAGTCTTTGGAGAAAAACATAAAGAGCAATCGCACGAAATCGTAGACATTTCGTAGGCATTCTTAGCAAAAGTATTGATTTGAGAGCAGGTCTCAGATTTATTTAAGGGGTAGTTTTTTTTTACAAACATAAAGTAACCGGAGTCTCCTTTTAAGCATTTAATGCCTGTACCAGAAGACTCCGCTCTTCCACTACCTACTAAATACTTACTTAATTACAATGTTTAGCTTTATTAGCCATAATTTTACTATAATTTTAATTGTGTGATAGCTTATAATATTTGCGACACAATTACGCATAAACATCTGATTAAGATGAATATGTGGTAGATAACGCCCTGGGCTTCGATTTTGTTAGGAAAATGATATCTACTGGCTCGGGGATGTTTCGTCGTTGCTTCTATGGTCTGTCTCTTTTGCTACTACGCAATCACGAGAGAGGTAAACTCACGAAATTTATATGTGCTGAATAATATTCATAGCTTGTCAATAATATTGGCAAAATGATTGTCATAATACCCCACATTATTAGGTACTATACGATTCGTTAACAATTTAAATCTTTCTATTACTTACGCCACCGTGACCCACACCCACGGAACGTGAATTTAATGAATATTTTAATAGTGTATGAAGGTAAAACCTCATTGAACGTTTATTAACGACCTTGGGAACTTACGTAAGTATAGATTCGGGCCGCACCGCCGCGCCGCCACCCTGTCTCGCGCCCCATAAGACGAAGTGCGCTGACCTGATTTTAGATCCCCTCTCCCCGCACATCCTTTTACCTCTACAGAGCCTGCCAGACTCCTTGGCGACGCCTAAAAATTGGGCGCAATGGCCAGACGAAAAACGCCTGAGCGAAAAACAGCTTAGGCCTTGTATCTTTAGTTCACTGACTCTAGCTTATTGTCTACTTAGCTCGGAGGTAATTTACAGCATATGGAGTGCTGTAACCTTTTTAGAAGAGAAAATGCTTTAATGAGAGCTTTGACATTTTGATCCGCAAACTTTTTAGTTCTGACGAAAAATAAATTTATGATAAACACTATATGGTATATGCTATTCAAATTGATTGATGAGTAATTAAAATGTTTCCCTGTTATACAAAAAAATCACTTTTATCGATCTTTACGATACATCCTGTTCTTTTTCATTATATAGTATCTCAAGTCCTGTCTAGTCTTAATATCAGTTTTAAAGACAGGCAAACTAAATTCATAGATTTGTACAAGCTTTTTTCCTAGTAAAGCTACTAAGTACTACTGTCTGAGATAGTAAAAAGTATTAAACAAATTGAATCCTACAATTTAAGTTCTACTTCTTTTGAGTCACTACTACTTACCGGGCAAGAATTCCTCTAGCGCAGAGTAAAAATAAAACTTTTTAATTTTGCCTGAAGAAGAAGTGTCAAAGTAGGAGCTGTAACGCCTGTAACATACTGGCTAAGTTTTCTAATATCATATACGCTTGGAAAAATATGTTCTGCTAGCTTTCGTTTTGCGGTTTCACCTTCGACTCAAAAGAATTAATGTTTTTCCAATGAAAAAACGAACTAATAAACTTGACCTATGTCAGTCTTGTAGCTCATAAGGGAAAAGGATCTTTTTTTTCAAAATCAAAGTCAAATGTTGATTGAAGTCGTAGAGTACATGATTCAAAAAATTCAAAACCATTTATTCAGTTTAGGCCTTCGGAAGGCACTTATGAAGGTCAAATTTAAAGTTACTGAAGCTACATGGATTTATTAAACACATTGTTCTTTACACAGACGGATAAAGTATAGAGCAATCTAGAGGTTTTATTTT
This sequence comes from Habrosyne pyritoides, assembly GCA_907165245.1. Taxonomy (NCBI): domain Eukaryota; kingdom Metazoa; phylum Arthropoda; class Insecta; order Lepidoptera; family Drepanidae; genus Habrosyne; species Habrosyne pyritoides. The sequence continues at coordinate 4,438,435 of OU015606.1, forward strand.
TTTGATACGAGACTCACACACAACAAAAAAAGGGTTTGCCGGTAGGACATACTATACAAGTGAAACTTTTGTATTACAGGGAATTTTTTATAAAAAAAAAAAAAAATTGTCATCAAACACTTTTATATAGCAAAGACAGCGTATATAATTCATTTATTTTTGTCACACAAAAAGGTTGCAAATGAGAATTTCAAAGCCCTTTAACGTATACATATTTTAAAACATTTCTTAAATAAATTGTTAACTGCTAACATTTGCTAAGAAACACTTTGATAGAAATATTAATATCTTTTTAAATCGTTGCCACTTTTATATCCAGAAGGTTTCTGAACGAACAGCCTATTGTGGCTTTATTACCTGCTCTTTATCAATCATCCGCTTTTTCATTCTAGTGGAAAAATCGTTTGATGTTTCAAAGGGGTGATGCTGGGGCCAAGTGCTTCATATTAAACGAAGTTAGTACTTTACATTATAAATTTTAAGCTTTGACCACATTAAAGGCGGCTCTGTAATTACCTCCATATTACACGAAGTATTTATTTGTGAGGAACACATGTATGTACAGTTCCTACTGGCAGAGGCGGCTTTAGGGGGTGGCGAACGGGGCAATCGCCCGGGGCCTCGCTCTTGCAGGGGCCTCGCGCAACCCAAGAAACTAAAAAAAAATATGGATTTCAAATTTTATTTATTTGTATAACTTTAGCATTTCTTGTCAAACATGACAAATACCTTACTTTCACATCACATACTTTTCACAAAGGACAAAAGGCCTCGCAATGACCTGCCGCCCGGAGCCTCGCAATGGGTAAGGCCGCCGCTACTCCTTATATGTAGTGTGTCGACCATATTATGCGAAGTGTACACTTTACGTTTTGACATCAATATCTGACTGATAATGAAACCCCTTTTATTCAGCTAATACAAACTTCGTCGGCGAGCAGCTTCAGGAAAGCCTCGGAGAGCTTATCTTCCACGTGATTAGTAGTATTAGCGTAGTTAGCGAAAGAGACAAAGCACGGAGGCAGCGACGAAACATCCTCGAGCTAGTGTCATTTTACTTACAGAATCGAACCCCAGAATCAATTGGGTAACTAGATTTTAAGTAAAAAAACTCGCGTCACAAACATCCTAATTTTAACAGTATATCTTTAGCTATAAGTATGACGTATTGCGATTGGCCATCATATATAAATATATACAAAAAGGAATACTATTTATCCCCATGAGCCAAACCTCACATTTTTATTGAGGTGAATTCTTATATAATATTTCTATCAAAGAGTTTCTAGCAAATGTTAGCAGATAACAATTGTTTAAGAATTTTTTTAAATAAATTTTTGGTTAAAGGGCTTTGAAATTTTGATCCGCAACTTTTTTGAGTGCCGAAAATTAAATTAATGATAAACACAATCTATGCTATTCAAAAGTGATTGATGAATAATTAAAATGATTCCATGTAATACAAAAGATTCACTTCTATCGTCAATACGATTTACTGTAGTCTTTACGGCCCGTATTTTATTTATTTTGAACGATGTACCGTATCCACTTATACAGTACACATACAGTATACACTTGTACAGTATACTTTAAGTATAACTACAAAAGATCCATTTTATATCATAGGTAGAATCCCACCGACCAAATCTACAGCATAAAAAGTTTAACTTATATTTTTTGTTATTAAAACCGCATCGTAATGTGCATTTTTGTCCAACACGCCAACATTTGCCTCAGTTATATGTATGAATAACGTGGCTATTTTGGCATGCTCTGTCCTCACGCTACACTCGTAACTTAGAATGGAAAAATTCCCATTGGTTTATAGGAAAAGTGCCAACTCGACATGGCAAGCCTTGAGCGAACGTGCGACGATGTATTTCATAAAATGGCGGTATTATCTAATCAATAAATCTGATCCCAAACTAAGCAGAAGCTTGGACTATGGAAACCAGGCAACTAATAAATAATAAATAAATAAATATCCCGGGACATTCTTTTTACACACGGCCATCTGATCCCAAACTAAGTAGAGCTTGTACTATGGAAACTAGATTAGTGATATACTACATACACTACTTTTTTTTATTTTATTTTGAATTTTTCTGAATTCATACATAAATAGATATTTACATCCAGACACAGAACAAACAGACATATTCATGCACAAAAATGTTTGTCCTGGGTGGGTATCGAACCCGCGACCTTCAACTTGGCAGTCAGGGCTAACCACCAAGATTCTTGTATAGATATTTATATCCAATAACTATGAGTAAAGTATCAATTTCAAACGTAAAGACGCTTATCTACTACAGCTACCTACACCGTAAGAATACTCTTAGAGCTAGGATATTCTGTAGTCAAACTCGACGACGAAATCATGCAGTAACTATTCTCTGTCTCTCTCGCGACTCACAAATTAGACGAGAGGTCCGCTATCCGTGTGTTAACCTAATCACTCGGCGAGTTTTTGTTTGTAAGTAACACTGCAGATTGAAATGACTGATGGATGCCTCAGATAGGGACTTAGTTTTATCTAAAATGTACAGAATTCACTATTTTAAGCTTTTTAGCGGGATACATTGAGACGAAGGGTCCATTTTCAGCCCCCTTATTCAGCTAAAACAAACTTCGTCGGCGAGCCGCCGTACGAAGGCCTCGCAAAGTTTCCCTCTCATTGACTGCGGAGTTAGCAAAAGAGACAGAGCGTAGAGGCCGCGACGAAACATCCTCGAGCTAGTGTCATTTACTTTAGAGAATCGAGTCCAAGTACAAGATCCAGGGCCGCTTCAATAGTTAGGCATAATTAGCAACATAAGTAGCTGAATAGATCCAAATTTACAGAACATTCGCACTCAACAATATATGAGTACATGAAAACATGAGTGCATTGCATCACTGCTTACCATCAGGTGGGATCGCAGTCAAGTACTAGTTTATATTATTTAAAAAAAAATGAACAAATACTAAAATGTAAATATGTAGTTACAAAAATCTCCACAAAACTATAATGTTAAGTAAATTTGAAACTGTTCAGCTACTTATGTTGCTGGCCGTAGCTACCTGAATCAATAAGGTCATAAATAATGTCAAACATTATGGAAGTAAACTAGGTTCATGTTGTTTAACTAAATTGTAAGACGCTGCAATAATAGAAAGAAAAAACCTTTTATAATAAAATGGATAAGTATAGTTCCAATCCTACAACTACAACAATGAAGACAAAAGTGATTTTGCAACTAGCATCTCTGTTAAAATGAGGGATCGTTGAGTTTTTAAGACGTCTAGACTAGACAGTCTTCATTGGTTCTATCAAACACGATAATGCTCCTTATTCAGATTCTACAGAACTGGCATAATCTACTGGGAGCTTAAATGGAAAAGCAAAACTGACATGAGCAAGTGATATAAAAGTATTTTACCAAACACAAGAAATAAACCAGCCCCCTTATTCAGCTAATACAAACTTCGTCGGCGAGCCGCTTCACGGAAACCTCGGAGAGTTTATCTCTCACGTGATTAGTAGTATTAGCGTAGTTAGCGAAAGAGACAGCACGGAGGCCGCGATGAAACATCCTCGAGTTAGTGTTATTTTACTTACAGAATCGAGCCCCAGTAGTATCGGTATGTTTTTTAAATAACTTACTTCCGCCTCGTGTTAGCCTTTCCTGGAAGGAGCTTATGATTTACCGAGATAAAACGTATCCTATGTGTTAATTCAAAACTAGCCCTTTCTATGTGTCAAATAAATTTTAAATGTGTTCTGCCGTTTATACACGTGATTGAGTCACATACATCACGCCCCTCTGTCTATATTAATATAATAATAATAATAAATACTCTGGGACATTCTTTATACACTGTCATCAGATCACAATTTAAGCAGAGCACAAACTAGGGAAACCATATAATTGATATACTACCTAATTCTATTATTTTTTATTCTGAATACATACTTATTTAGGTATTTCCACGCAGACACAGAACAAACAGACATATTCATGCACACAATTTTTTGCCTTGGATGGTAATGGAACCTACAATCTGCGGCGTGGGCTTAATGGTCTCTAACCACCAAGCCAACTGGCCTTTCATTGTTTTTATACCATGTGTCCATGTGCCTGTAATTTCACCAGCCTCCCACACATATTTCTGACCGAAACACAGTAATAGAAGTGGGCTACTATTTCACCGCGGAAATGGGTAAGGGTAAGTGCAGAGTTCGTCCGGGGAAATACTGGTAGTATTTCCCCGGACGAGCTCTACTACTCAAATTTATTAATTATTAAGTAAAGTTTTGGGAGTGTACTAAAGGAGCAGTATTCATTGACAGAAACTTAGCAGAGGTACCTACTATGGAAACCGATAAATACTATTCAATACTATAGAAATAGATATTTCAATTAACATTTATTTACAAATCCATTCGAAACCTTCAACATTTCAACGTGAATAGATAAACCTGATCTAGTTCCTTTGGTATAACTTAGATAGATTATCTGGCTGCATTCACGAACCCAGCAAATATCCTCGGCGATATCTTTGCTACAATCCATCAAATTTTCTGGCGTGTATCAAACGTACTAATGGCTTTGGGGCGATGCGATGATTATTATAACCCTCTTTTTGCTTCTTATCATCTGTCAGTGTGTTTTTCCAATATTTTCATTTCTACATTTAACTTGAACGTGAATGAGAATGGTTTATTTATTGTTCAAGCATTTTTTGTAATAACATCTTAATGGGTTTTTAAAAAGTTACCAATTTTGTTCAATTACGGTGTGTTTTTTAATTTAATATTATAGTTTATATTATGAGTCTTTTTTAATTTAATTAATAGAAGAACATTTAAATTTAACCTAGAAAAAAAAAAGAACTAAAATGAAAAATAACGAACCATAATATAAATTTTTAAGTCGAATTGGACTCGATATAAAATATTTAATACCTATTCTGTCAAATCTAATTTCAAATATGTATACAATGTACCTACAACCACCGTAATACAAAGAATCAATAATTTCAAATAATGAATATTGGAACAAATCGACTGACAAGTATAAAAAAAATTAAATTGAATACCGCGTAGGTAATTGAGTTCCAGAATAAGTGGATTGAACTGTAGTTATCTGCAGCTTGTTATACGTCATGCTATGGTTGATTGTTTTGAAGTACTTTACTGAAGCTTCACCTATTAGTTTGGGAACTATCGAGGGAATCGAGTAGGTCTGAGCTCAATTGAATATTGGCGTAAGTATATTAACTACATCGATTTAAAAAAAATGATGAACAACAAGAGATGAGAGATCTTTGTTATTCTGGATTATCATACAGAACTACTGATGAAAATATCGCATAAAAAATTCAAGCTACTCTCGAAATGATATGATGGTCCAAATAAGGAAAACAACAAATCTATTAACGCTGTTGAGTTCAGTTTACTCTCCACAGAGTCTGAATTTAAACACGTTTTTTTGACAACCTAGAAATGTGTTGCCAGGTACATGAATTCGCTGAAAATTAAAATGAAATAGAAATACAATATAAAACCTTTTTGAAGATTTCCAAACTCCGGGAGCAAAGCACGTCCCCTTGTTCTATTACCAACACGTGTTGGATATTGGAGATAAAGTATTGCAATTTGCAGTTACTACTTCTAAAAGCAAGAACTCTCATCATAACTTTTCCATTTGGAATTTCATATGAAGTAATTTGTTATACCTACTATATTTATGAGTATACGTATTCTGAAGCTCTGAAACTGACAGACTTTCTTTCGTATTATGATGGATTGTACACAGGAGACCTAATCTGTAACAAAGTTACGAACTTTCTTGAAGATTCCAAAGATTATTTTGAAAGTATTAAAAAAGTCTTAGTATTTTTTTATAACTAGTACAACCCCTTAATGATGAAAATTTTTTAAAACACTCATCTTAACAACCCTGTAGCAATGTTCACCTGTTTTTAGCTAAATCCACACAAAATCAGAGCATGTTGTGTGTAGCCAACTTTTCATAAACAATGTAATATTACGCATATTCAGCATTTTCTCGTTCTCGTTACTGGTCGACGAAGGGTCGCGTGATCTCGACCGTTTGAATATTTCACAGCTACCGCGCCGCGCCGTGTACGGTGACCGATTATATTTTGTATACGAGTGCGATTCGTTGATACCGATTTTATGACGAGGCTTATGGGCTTGTAATATCAAGTTTTATTTTCCAAATTCAGGGTCAATTTACTTCTTTTTTTACAGTAACGAAAAAGGATTATATCGGAGGGATTGTAACGGAATACTCGATGTAAAAAAGTCCATAAGAAATCCAATATCCATACAAAAAAGACCTTCATCCACGCTTAAATAAACCAAGTACTTTTCGCATAAATACCATTTCAAAACGACTTATATAAAATCATAGATAGCCGTTTTAAAAAAAAACTTTTAAATATTCTAGTCACATATGTTAAAATCATCAAAGATATAGACACAACAATGTATAACTGCACAGAATATCATATCAACAACTGGATTAAAAACATAAATAGTTTGCGAAGTAAATACAACTGAACAACACTTTTCATTTTATCACACATACACAGATGTTATGGAACGAAAATTAAAACGTGCATATTTGAGGACAGTAGCCACTACAGTCTATTCAACCTGGTGAACGAACCGAGGCAATTCCCCGTGAATAATACGATTTGAGTTCACGAATGTGCAAACTATTCTCATCTACCTACTTTATAATTATTTGATTGTACAAAGATAGCCTGCAGTGTCTTCCGCACAGCCTTTATTTTATAATAAATATCCTGAGACATTCTTTACACACGCCCATCTGATCCCAGACTAAGCAGAGCTTGTACTATGGTAACCAGATAACATTTTTTTAATACATATTTACACCCAGACACAGAGCAAACAGACATGTTCATGCACACAAATATTTTTCCTGGAAATCGAACCCTGTGACGTGGCCATCAGGGTACCTAACCACCAAGCCAACTGGCTCGTTTCTTCTCAAATATCTGTGTAGTTTTTGAAAGTGTGCTACTATTTCACATAGGATGAGTTGTGACAGTTGAATATTTTTTTCTCATATCTTGTGAAATAGCACTTGATTACTCAGACATACTGAACTAAGTGCTCCATGAAACCCAGCTCTGTAAGGTATCCCCTTATTATGTCGAAATAAAGATAAACCATTGAGAAATCTTATAAAACACAAAGTCTTACCCATCTCTTGCTATTTGAAAAACACTATAAGAGTTCATACATTAGTATCAAAGCACTCTGATACTCCGACAAGTACTTACATTGTTATCTTAGAGGGTCTTTCAGGAAACAAGATTTCAATACTTATGCATCTAGCGGGTACATTTTCCGATTTGTACTATCAAAGATAGATTGGACTGAACATTGCCTTGGTGATCCAGGATATTAAGCTCTAGAGAATGGATATTCTGGTTCAAAAAGTGAATCGAGACGGTAAAATGGTCATTTCTTTGTTTAAATGATTACCTATTTGCCCAAAAGATGGCGTTAATGCTCATGTCATATTGAGACCTAAATTAACTTCGGTGAATTGTGACCTCTGACTACCTCTTCAGTGATAAATGAAGTGATGTTTCTTTATTTCATCTGGACATTTCGTGACCTGACTGACCATCTGATTTGAACTAAGTTTTGATAATCGTTCTGAAAAACAATTGCCTTCAATTAGTAACTGAATATTACTTCTTATAAAAAAATCAAAACTATTGCAACTACTATGGCGGCATTTAAATAAAAAAAGGGGTTTGATATCATTAAAAAAATAACGCCAATAAATAGCTAGCAGTCTACACAATGATGTACCATAATTCTTAATTTGAATTTAAATTATCAAAATTTCATCCAATAAATTAATGTAGGGATTTCTTTTAATGTGTATTCCGTCAGAATAGTTTATAACTACAAGAGATATTCTAATAGCTACCAAGTTTAATCTGGATTATTAATATTAAAATTACAACAAAAACTACACGAGAAGAAAAAAGGGGACGCGACAGGCTGCGGCCGGCGTCAGATGCCAAATCCAGACAATTTGGACCACGCCTCTTATTTACTATGGCTTAGATAAAAACTTATGTGCATGTTCTCGTAGATGGAATACGTATGTAACTACATAAGCGACTGTCTGGCTGGCAAGCTCTCTAACCATTACCATATTTCTCTTTATTGATGTAATTGTCTGTACAGACGTTATTGTCTTGTACATTAAGAAACAAAATTAAATAATGATGAGGGACCAGCTTACGCAAACTAGAATATGATGTATACTAGTTAGTGTTTTCGCAATTTTATTGATAAATGTATGATCTAGGCATGGAATTTAAAATGTAGGATTACTATTACTAATATTCGCCTTATTACGAGCTTTTCTTAAGATCTGACTATCAATTTTATAAAAGACTTAACACACAAAACCGTTTATAGAATCTGGAACCTAGAACCATAGAGAATCCTAATAAAACGTAGAGTAATAATTAATCGAGGTTTCTACGAAATTCATCTCCAACGCTGATGAAACTAAACGCACAGAAATAATTAAAGAAAATATATAATATACTATTAAAATCTCAATTAGCAGATAGGTTATGGCAATCAATGACGGCAGAAATTTTTTGGTACTTACAAAATTTTCATCTCCAAAGACTCTGCTGCGAACTCATAACTATTCTACGAGTTTTTCATACAACTCTTAGACCTGATTTTTATGGACAATTGTAGATGGTAATACCGTTGGTAAAACGTAACGGTGTTGAAATAAATATATCGGAAGAAAATAAATGTAGCACGCTGAAGTGAAACATTAATATGATAGAAGCAAGCACATATTCACCAAAGTGTCAGCAAAGATTTACCACCTATCCTATATTTCATTGATTAAATATTCGATACATATAATAAAAACATAATTAAAACTTTAAAACTGATTTTGGGAATATTCATAAAAAATGTGAAAATGTATGTTCTTACAAATTAATAGTCTTCGTCGTCCGTCCGCAGTTTTATTACCAAAAGGTCAGTGAACACAAATGCCAAGTTCATAAATATTACAAAACAACCAAAAGAAATAACAAGAATGGAAGATTGATCAATAAGTTCCTACGGGCTGTGGAGCACCCAGTCGACAACTAGCCATTGTTGACAGGCGCGAAGTCTTTCCAAGAAATTCATTTTTGTCCTTTGCCCTATTCCACGTGAACTAACCCATGGAGTACAATGTGCTCGTGTACCACTTATTTCTCCCGTACAGCGGCAGGAAATACAAACAGTTTCACGAGCTCCGGATAACGACCGATCGATAAAGGTGAAACTCGAATGCGATTAACATGAACACATTCAGCGTTTCTAAACGCTCTGTTGTCTTTTGAACTACTACTATTGAATAGTACTCTATCGTATATATATAGAATCTAGGATAAGGTGTGTATAGTACTCACTGTGGGGTCGTCTCCTCGCGCGTGTTACATGAGTTCTTCGTTACACTGCACCAGCGGTCTCTCAAGTTAGTTCGTGTAACAACTGATGCACCTCTATGCCACCTTGTACTCAATAAGCGTAACATTTATATAACGAGACACATACCGACCGCCGACGAGACCGCTCGGCTATAGGCGGGCTCGCGCACGGTCCCGGAGCCTTCGTCCTGCCATTTTGGATTCGATCAGACTACACGGCGCGGTGGGCGGCGTCTATGCAACGCGGTCACCCTTCTCTAGCGGTCACTGCGAGCGCGTTGTCACGTATCTAGCAGGCTATTGTGTGAAAATCTAGATGTTACGGCGGTCACTACGTTCGGTGGGAAAATAAAAAAGAATGAATCGTTCGGGCGGAGCGGTCGGCCGGCTGCGAGAGGCACATGCCGCTCGATAGTCGGGCGCTTGCGTGAGGCGCGGCGCTGGGTGACGTCACGAGTGCCGCGCCGCCGCCGTGCTCCCCGGGCTCCTCAATGGGCCGCCATCGCCACCGCCTGCGTCGCCGACACCACTCCACCCGTATGAGCTCATTATTTACCTATCACTCACTTGGACAGTTTTAACGACTAAAGCTTTCGCGGCCAATTAATGTCAACTTCTAACAGTGAGAACCGAAGTCGATATAGTTGGCGCATCGAAACTAATGTGTACATTTGCAACAAATATAAACAAAAGTGAGAGATATTTCAATAAGCCTCATTAAATAATATCTGTGACACATGTTCTAGCTTACTAACTTTAGTTAATGATTCATGCTTACTCTGTGCCCATCTTCAGTTTTTCTTTCAGCTTCTATAATGACTACATCATTAACAAACTCGACCTGTGGTTCTTCTACAACACTTTCACTTGCTTCCCTTACATTAGCGTCACTTAATTCAATACAAAAAATCCTTGGAACCATATCATTTTCAGTTTGTACATGTATTGATTTTGCTTTTAGAGCTTTAGTATCAGCAATCCATGCACCGGCTATAGTTTCAACATCTGAAGTATCATTTACATTATCTCTTCTACAAAAATATGTACACAGCTGAACGAAGATATTCTTGAAACATTTATGTATTGAATTAGAACAGCAATAGTACATTTTCATTAATGTTAGTTTTATTCAAATCGTGGCCGATCACTTTGTAGGCTTTGTTTGACAAATCGCGAATGAATGTCCAATTGCAATATCAGTTATATTAATTTGGAATTTATCTACCGTATCTGATTGATAAATTAATTAACTTAATGACGAAGATATTGCGTAACAGGTAGGATGTGGTCGATATTTTAGTCTATGGTTTTTGATAATATAGTTCCAGACATTTTAACTGCATTGATTTTAAACCAATGTGTGAAGATGTCCTTCGATATTGGTACGTGTACTGTACATTTAAAAGTCCGTATCTAGTCTAAAACAAAAATGTCGTAGACTAGATTTTTCAGATAGATAGCTAAAAGTCTATAGTCTTGTGGAATCTGCCCTGACCCGCCACTTGATGGAACCTTAATCCATAAATTAAAATACGTCCTTCATATAATATGGTTTTATTTGACTATTTACAAAATAACATACATTTACAAATACATAGCTCCTTATAACAATTTGGCTTGATATCAAAATTATATAGGTTTTTAAATCTGTGTGATATAATTGAGGAAAAGTTTTGCAAAATTTACACTATTTATTTAAAAAGTCATTGTAAAATATTATAAAAAATAAACGGTTCATATCTCAGCTTTAATCCTATTCTCTATTTGTAGTCCCTTTTATTAAAACCATGGATGGGAGAGGATAGTTTATAGTCACCATAGATCAAAATATTTTGTTTTTAAATAATTAACGTTTAAAAAGTTACAAAATATAATAAGCGTAGTTTCAAGTTAGTGCTGGACTTAGTTCAGCCACTTAGTCTACGTATTTGCGAAAATAAGCATTTAATACATAACAAAATACGCGGTAACTTTAACGAAATCACAAAAATATCAACTGAAAACTTTGAAACACTTATATTTACAACTTTGAAAATTCCAAACAGTTTGTGTCAATTACTTAGGTAAAAAGAAATTCTGTGAATTGAGCATTTTTTTTTTATTTCGAAACTTTGCGTGTATATTACATAAAACATGGGTACAGCGTAAGATTATGAATGCGTACAAATTTACTAAACAGAATTTTCGAAGTGCTTTTTTATTTGGTACGGTGTAAATTGGAATTTATGAAGAAGAGACAATCAATCTCTCGGTCTCTATTTACTACCGCCATAGTGCATTCATCTCTTGCTCATACAGATAAACCAGAGTGCAAAGTAACATTTATTTCAAGTAAATTACTTATCTACTATAATGTGCCAATTATTTTTTATGTCTATACTGCATTTATTGTTGATGTCATATTCATGAACGTGCGATATTGTTGTATTTTCTAATAGCATTACATAAACATTATTTACAAGTTATTTAACCCTGTCACAACCTTTTTATAGACAAGAAATAATATTAACAATAACACCTATAGATAATATTGTGCTAACTTTATTTCAACTAGCGTTTACAAATACGATAACGATGTAAACAAACATAGATAGAGTACAACTAAAGTGCAGTTTAATATAGAAAAGAATTGGAAACTGACCGCAACAAAAAAAAAAGGAATATTAAGTAATTTAAAATGTCAGGTCCCTAGCGCATCACTGATTCATTCAACATATAGCCTATTTCGATCAATCAATATCCAAGCTCTTGAAACTGCTGGTAAAACTAGCGAACATCCCTTTGCTTGGTTTCTTAATTCTTTTCTTCTCATCAGCTTTAAATATCTCAGCTTCAATCAGCCATTCCCTGTAATTATCTTCTATATTCTTCCTTTGTTCCTCATGCAGTTGTTTAACCGGAGGAAGAGGGCCTCCGAAGTCCTCAGGAAGGAGTTCCTTATCGACTATAGAAGCGGGGCCTTCGGAACAGAAGTTGAGGAGGTTCAGCAAGTTGGAATGTATAAGAGGCTTGACAAGACACATGACTTGGTTGATAAAGGAGACAGTGTGGACCACGTGGATCTTCTTCAGGCGACAGGGATGCGCATTCTGGAAGAAATAATAAACATTATAAGGTATTTCTTTTTCTTAATTACTGGTAAAACTTTGTAAATTTTGTAAGAGAGATATTAGAAGTATTTCCAACCAACTGAAATGTTTCTATTGTGAAAGGAAACCTTAAGTGCCTCGACGGGATCAAACAAGCCTATTGGATACAGAGAAACATATCAGGTACTCTGTCAATCAGCCAGATGGTTCACCTATTGACATTTGCATTACCAGAGACCTTGAGACATGAAGGGAAGGTATTAAGCCACAAAACAAAGAAGTACAAGTGCACTACTGCTTAAAAGCGGAAAAAGGTATGATAATATAAATTTTCACATTTTTATTTTCAGCAATCCTCCAAATCCACCGTTACAAATGTATTATTCGACTTACCTGAATATAGTGCATGAAAGCCCTAAGCGCAGGCAACGTCACTCTCGTTAGGTGACCGATGCTGCAGCCCTTCATGTCGAATATGACGATATAGCCCTCAGAGAGCCGGTCCTCGGATAGCTTGACGTCGTTAAACATGCAGAAGACTCGCACTGCATCCGCGAAGTTCAATTTGCTGTAGTCGAAGTCCGACAACCGGTATAACAAGACGTGGTAGCCCTCAGTCGTCTTGTTTGGAAGGGCTACCATGTGGCTGCGGATATATAAGTTATATTTGATATAAGTATCGTACGTTTTTTATCAATATTTATTTAATAGTTTGATGAGAATTGAAGAATTATAATCTTGTGGCTTTCTTGCTTCTTTCGATAACTATTCTAATATTATAAAACGAATTCTATTTTGGATTGTTATTAATCAAAAACTACTGGACCGATTTTAATAATTCTTTCATTATTAGAAAGCTTCTTTATCCAGAAGTAACTTAGCCTATATTCTTATCCTGGGATATATTAGATACTTAGAATACGGGGGTGAAACTGCGAGACGCAAGCTAGCTGGCAATATAGGTGCTAGTTAGTTAATATTCTTCAGGAAATCGAATATTGAATAGATCATATTATATCCTCAGCTTCATTAGATAATATAAATGCAGATTATTAAAATATTATTTACGGTGTAGGTAATCAAGATACACATGTGTCATGCAATGACACTTAACCAGTGTTGATGATGATTATATTATTCCGGTAGTTTGATCCAATACTTTTTTTTTATTCGCAGTCACTATACATTTTTTTATATCATTCGAGCTGAATTGGGCGCAATAAGTAGCTATGATAAGTACCTAGTGGATTTCTATACATCCGACAGATTACATGAAAGTAATTTGCAATTTTTTTTGTCACAAACCGACGCCATCTTTATTTGCCGATGCTTTTCTTAAGCTCTTGGTGCTAGATGTCAATTTAAGTCAAAGTACCAATATGTAATAACGTGAATACAAATACCCTTTATTCTTCTCTAACAAAACCCTAACTAAAGATTTTAAGTGGCAGAAATATCCTCCCTAAAATACAACTGCAGTAACTCACAATTCTCAAGAGCATAAAAAAGTTTTAGTTTATTTAACTTTTAAATTAGTCTCTATTCTCTAATTAATGCCAACAATTACAAATCAACGTTAAATACCGCCGTTTACGATAACACTATTATAAAAAATAATAACTGCAATAATAAAGATCGCGACATCAATTCAAAGAGGCATGAGTCGCAGGATTGTATGCAAATGTAGTTAATTGTGCATAGTGACTTGCGACCTGCGTAGGTACGGGCTGGTGACAATGTGGCCGTTGCTTATTAATCCATACTCGAAGAAAAAAAATATTCATAATCAAGGAGGTTTTATTATGATAACAAAACGATTTGTTGCGCTTATTTTTTTTACTTTGGTTTAGGATGTAGGTATTACTAGCGTGTTACTTTAAGTGAAAAACTATGATTGGCCATTTGTTTTTATGATTATTAATATAAATGAGCATGTTTTCCCAATAAAAAAGAACAACCATCCAACCATGACCCACCTGCCATTTATGATTGTAAATCTGGTATTTGTACATCATAAATAAGGTCAAATAAAAAATACAACTTGCTTTTCGCTCCTTCATACTCGGTACAGAATTTAATAATAAATAAGTATACCCAGTTACAAAGGTTAAATAAACACGTCAATCTGTGATCGGCAACAATCACATGTGTACCGGCCTGATTTTGATGTAATGTCAATCAATTGTCACTTGGGATTTATTGATTTGCATACGTAGGTAATAATTGACGTATTTGCTAATGAATATTTCCATGGATCGTAATCTTTTCTTACGGCTTCCTTATAAATGCGAAAGTTAGTTTGTTTGTAACACTTTTATAACTATACTACCGGCATACTATGATGGCCGTTTTGACGTTTCAGATTGTCATAGGATAACAAAATAAAAACCGACTTCACAAAAAGAAACTATTCCAAAACAAACTAATAACTTAAAAGTTAATCAAATTATTACGATAATATAATGTAGTTACAATTATTGTTATTTTTGGAGTCGGTTTCAGCCAACGTAGGCTTGTAACTACATACATAGTTATAGCTGAGATGTGCTTGTGTCGCACGCGCGACATTACCAGGGGAGAGCGGGGCCGCGGCGGGAGGGGAGCTGTTAAATGTGTTTAATTATTAAAGTATTCTCGTATTATTATTGCTAGGTATATTGTAGTGTTTCCTTGGCTGACACCGCCTCCAAAAAGTTTTGTGAAGTCGGTTTTTATTTTGTTCAATTTTTTGTTTATTTTTTGATATTAAGTGAATCTGAAGTACACTAACATTTTTTTCTGAATATGGGTAGACCTACTAAACGTGATTACTTAAGGTGTATTATGTATGCCTACACATTTAAGGATTTTCCCAAATTTTCTCAGGATTCCATCATCAGGTCTTGTTGTAATGATCATGGGACCATCTGTGAAGTCTACCATTTTATAAATCGAAATCGGTTGGCATGATATTGAGTTACTCGTTCATTTGTCGCCATACTTAATCCTAATTTTAGACTTATATGGTTTTCTCATGGATGCCATTGTCAGAACTGGACCAAATTGTAATAGGACCATTCGGGAAGCACCAGCTTTCAAATAAAAAAAGAATCATTAAAATCGCTTCGCCCAGTCGAAAGTTATGAGGTAACAAACATAAAAAAAAATACAGACGAATTGAGACCCTCCTCCTTTTTTGAAGTCGGTTAAAAAGTAACTGTATTGCTTTAGAATAAGGTTGATTTCCATCACCATACAATTAGCTGTTGGATCAATAGATGCACCTTATGTTTGAAGGTATAAAGGTTATTTTTCTTTGTCATTGTTAAACGTCAAAACGGCCATCATAGCGAGCCGCAAGTTTAAGTGACTGATCCGATGTTGCTGAAATTTGTCACACACGTTGTCTATGGTATGGAGAGAGACTTCAGCTACTTTGTATTCATTTTAATGCAAGTCGAACCACGATGCGGACGCTAGTTTCTCTCTTAATAGTCTTTTGGTGGATAACTCTTTTAGTTGTCATACAGGCACTTAAATAATTTCTTAACTATAGTTACTGTAATTAAGGATTGAATATAATATAATACTTACGTAATATCTAGTATAGTTTTGTTCCTCTGCGACAATGGATCACGGTTAGTGAACAGATCCGGGGTATTCGCGCGTAGGGTGAAATAGCACTCGATGGTGTCTTTCGTCTCTTTCACTTTGTAGTAGTTAGAGTGGAGGAACAGGAACAAGTAGTCATCTGAGATGTGGGGCAGATGAGGCTGGCTTTTCATCCTGTAATATTAAAAGAGAAAACGTTGAAATTTGACGAAGGAAAATTAGGGAGATATGGAGAAAGATTGGGAATTTACTTGAAAACCTACCTAATTATAGGCTAAAAGTTTTACTCCGATGGGCCTGAGATAAATTGGCTGGTGAGTGACGATAACGCATTATCGCGTTTCACTAATCTAAGTATAACTACCTACATACAACAGTAAATGTTTGCGTTCACACGAAAAACTTTTTTTTTTTTTATAGATACCATAAAATACATATTATAAAAAATATTTTTAAAAGATGCTTTATCGCTTATAAAATATAATAATAAGTACCATTTAAGCTACTAAATAAATCAATATAATTTTTTTGTTTTAACAAAGAACAAATCCACACACATTGTTACTTACATCAATTGGTCAAAAACTTGGCGAAAAAACAAGTTACCTTAATATGAAGTTATCACGCGTACGAAGTACGGGTACATGAAGTATTTTAATAAAGCTCAATATTTAAAACAAATATGTATCTCCATTTACTGTCGAAAAAAGTTATAACGAGAAAAAACTCAATGCATGCTTGTAGAAGCTTTTTGCAATAGATACCATTGACCAAAATACTAATGCAGACTACCTACTTAGAATTGCCGAAATGTCTAGCTCTTCACATAGATCATTTGGTACGACTACAAAAAGATAACAGCCATTTCCGCCTTTTCCGAAATATGCCAAGTTTCTTATAGCTTTCTGTAGATCGACCGATTCGGCAATCCAACGACAAACTAAGTTATTGCAAGAATTATAAGTTTATAAGTCTTATTCGGGCTTATCTATACTACTTAATAAATCTATAGGTTCCTTCTGTACATATATGCATTGACGCACATTCTATTAAAAAAAATTGTCGGGCTGTATGTAATTTTTTTCTTATTCTGCATGTTCTTTTATAACTCAAGAACAATATGACCGATTTTTATGAAAATTGATATAAAGTCAGAAAATATTATTGTCCGAATATCTATACTAATATTATAAAGAGGAAAGATTTGTATGTAAGTATGTTTGTTACTCTTTCACGCAAAAACTACTAAACGGATATGAATAAAACTTGGCACATAGATAGAGCATATCCTGGAATAACATATAGGCTACTTTTTATCCCGGGATAATGTGATATCCCTCGGGTACGCGGGGAAAACCGCGCAGGAAAGCTAGTTCTTAATATTTTTATTGGGTACCTTAATTCGATCGATTAAATTAGGAATTTAATAACATCGTTAGAGACTCGGAATGGTGAAAACTATTAGATTATTTGAATTCGATTTGCCATAGATTTACATGGCATAAGTAACATGAGTAGCAAGCTATTAATTTGAACTATTTCGAAGTACTACATTTCGCTCAGTTTGGCTAAAGTTTTCTGCCCGCTATTACAAACATCGTCGCCACCCGGCGCACCGAGGCCTGGGAGAGTGAACCTCTCACGTAATAGCGTAGTTAGCGAAAGAGACGGATCAACGAGACAGTCGAACTAGTGTCACTTACTTTACAGAATACCTTTGATCATAAAAGCCAACCATTATAGGAAACTACAACCACTACAACAGTACTTATGGCTAGAATAGTCGTCAATTGCTCTATTGGCTTCCGCCATGGTTATAGTATTATGCGTGTTGACAAATTACAGTTCATTAAATATAACTCCTAACACTGTGCGATAAAAACTACTATCGTTTGAAATCAATTTAACAATTAAATGACTATGCAAAGTTATAATATGATAAGTGTAGGTTTGGAGAAAAAACTAAGGTACTTATATCAATTATAGGCTATGTAAAAATGTTTCATTTGGCCAACATGTGTTCTAGAAAACTATAGACAAAAGAGTCAAGAGCATATTTTTCAATATGTTCTTTTAATAAGCTGCATAAAACGTGTGCATTCATTACTACATTATGCTATATATAAATATAATGAACATATAAATCAATTTAACAATGCTATATTTCAAATTATTCGCAACAGTCATTTGTCACTATCAATATCAATTTTGTAATTAGTAACTCGATACTAACACACTTATCAGTACTTTCTTTTTTTCTTAGGTTAGATAAGTTAATCTTAGGTTTTTATATGTATTATTTGTAATAAATTATGTCTTATATACAACTTACTAACATGCCCACTGTCTTGTTAAATAAAAATAAAATAAAATACATGCAATAGTGCAGAAGTAAAATAAAACTCAAGTCGATAAATTCCTACGCTACAATATGAAGGAAGGATACAACAGAAAAACTTAAGTACCTTTATTATAATTGACCTTCCATGAAATTATGATTCAAGTCCGTAATCGGTCGGTATCCGTAAGCGAAAGCGAGATCTGCAGGTATATATACAGATATGCTATATATATACAATATACATAGGTAGGTATGTCTATATTACGTATTAGTGGCTAAATAAACAGATTTTGATTTTGATTAATAATTGGTTGCAGAGACAAACATAATGACAGAATTGCATATTCAATATTTAAATGATTTTTAGAAATTTTATTAATTTATTAATGAAAGTTACTTAAAATTACTTAAAAAATATATACAAAAAAAAATTATTCAGTTTTTTATTTGTTGATTTTTTTGTTTTTATTAACATTAGTTAATTTTAAGTAGTTTAGTTTGTAGAATTTTAAGTATTTGCTTTATTCGGTGTATTATTTAACATGATAATATCAATATTATCTATATTAAAAATAAAATGTATATTATTGAATTCCGTAAATGATAGTCAAACGTGGACTAGAACTCTGTTTATTCGAACAAACAAAATTGGGGATTCGCGTATCTCAAATCATATGCTCCTAAAGTAGGTTTGTCAATTTTCTCCGCTCCGAGCAACACCTTGGCTCCAAGCCATTTCCTGCAAGCTCGAGGATATACAGACACGTACAAGGACCCATATCAATCGCACATATATTGTATAATACATAAAGAGGAAAGATTCGATTGTTTGTTTGTTAAAATTGAATAGATTTCGAAAGTACTGGACCGATTTAAAAAATTGGTATCACTTCACTACATAGTATAAAACAAAGTCGCTTTCTTTTTAATAGATAGAGTGATTGAAGAGGAAGGTTTTTATGTATAATACATGTGATATCCCACGGGAACGCGGGTAAAACCGCGTGGGACAGCTAGTATAAATATAAAAATAAAACTCCCCGAGTGACATAGGAATCCTTTGTAAAACTCCAATAATGAGCCCAAGATGTAAAAAAAACTACCTAAAAAATCCTTACATCGCGTTCGCTGCGAAAACTATTGATGATAGAAAGAACAAAGAAATGTAACACCCCTAGGGAACGCGGGTGAAACCGCGGGGGACAGCTAGTATTGTATATAGATATATAATCATTATTGTAATAAAGTAAGACTTGTAAACAATTGCGTGGAAGTAGGTCGCGTATTAGTTTCATGACCCACTTCCAAAGCATGCGAGGAACATATTATTGCCCTACGATATTATTAAGTCTGCCAGGATCTGGCGCAAATATCTGAGGCTTCATCTCGAATTTAAATCACCAGCAGTGACAAAAGATGAAAAGGTCAAGCCTTTGACCTATTTTAGATAGTATTGCAATACAACAACGGCCTAGTCATGCACTTTCTTTTTTGGGACCTAAATAAGTATGTTTCCTACACGATAATGAAAACTTGTTACTGAATTATGGGGGCCGAAACATGATTTATTAAAGTTAAAGAAAGAAAAATCGCAAAGTAACCTCAAAATTTCATATTTTATTTTAGGAAAATGGCTATTTCATTCGATTGTAAATGAAGATATGTCTATTAAATATTGTCTCCCAATCTTCCTATTCAATACACCAGGGGATTATTATGATAACTTTCTCTAATACCCTATTAGAGAAAATTTTATTTTCAAAAGAAATAATACTCAATATGAATGAGCGCGGGCTGGCCATACCGTTGCGCCCACCTCTCATTACAAAAAAACTTCACTTATAAAAAAAAATTGCTATAATATTTGTCACTACAAAAGTTTTGTACACGACTATTAATACACGAACTGGTACTAGAGGTTTGAAATACATGAAAAAAAATATTTCAAAAATATAGTCAAACCTATTATACCTACGACTATCAATGCCAAAACCCACATTTAACCGAGGATAAGACAAAATTATATCGCCATAACGGGTTTTGCCAAACAATTATATACATTCGTTATTGAGATGAAACAATCTCATTGCAAATAATTTAGCAACATCTATATAGACAACCGACTTATCTAATAAAGCAATATATGTTTTTCAAGATGTGTCAAAATAACCTTATTTTATTTTTATTAGGTAGGTTAGGTACCTCTGAGTTATCCTCCTTAGTTAGGTCTCAGCGTTTATTAAAATGTTAAATCATGGTACGAGAAGACACTAATTCCTAAGATACATAATCATCTAATTTAGAAGCGAGGGCTACTTGGTATAGAATATTTATCTATACTCTCAATAAAAAAAGAATAAAAAAAAATCCCTCCAAATAGGTGTTAATAATTCAATCTCTTACCACTCTCTTATCTGCTGTAAGTCATCTTCATGATTCTCGGGCACCGGCTTCAGGCCGCGCATGAACGGATGCAGGTATTTCGTCGCCGCCATTGTCGCGCGTGCGCACCTGTGATCCAGACACCTAGAACAATAAAATTCATTATTTAATAACTTGTATTGGAGTGTATTTCTGTAGCTTTCAGTGGAAGGTTATAAGTTATAACTTTATTTTAGTGTAAATATCGCCAATCATCTACATCAGCTCCGTTTAAGATTGGAAGGTAAACTAGAGAGAGAGAGAGAGAGAGAGAGAAAGATCTTAGTAGTTTCCTTCCTTAGAAACCACGACAGGATTTGATGGGTCAGTTGGCTTGGTGTTTAGAGACCCTGACCGACACGCCATAGTACAAGCTCTGCTTAGTTTGGAATTAGATGACCATGTATAAGTTCGATCAGTAACATTGTCTGTCACATTATTTGATTAAACATAATTCTTAAGTTTCTAGTGAACTTAATTCTTACATTGACAATAATATTCTAAATATTCTAGAATTTAGAATAACCTATCCAATTCAAGCTTCTTTTTTATAGCAAAGTGGGATGTGAAAAATACAGGATAAGTTAAATAAACATCACAAAGCCTTTAAAATAATCACACGTCATCACTACGTAGTCTAAAACAAAGCCGCTTTCTCTGTCCCTATATCCCTATGTATGCTTAAATCTTTAAAACTACGCAACGGATTTTGATGCGGTTTTTTTAATAGATAGAGTGATTGAAGAGGAAGGTTTTTATGTATAATAGATGTCACATCCCACGTGTAAGCGGGTAAAACCGTGGGGGACAGCTAGTAGTAGATAATCCTTAATATTTCAAATACAGTAAGTAAAAAAGTGTTGGTGCAATCTTCACAATAAATGACCTAAAAATGTAGATTAATGCAAAAATAGTTAATATTTACGGCAATAAAAAAACGATTAACATTCAAATACCGTCAATTCGAACGGTAGGCTCTCATTATACTCTATCCTGCCCCACAAAGGTTTGTTCCTGTAGCCTTCATACGTCCTGTTTCTTACTTATTATAATTGCCCTTACAAAATATCTACGCATGATTTTACACTGCGCAAATACTAGGTTAAATACCCATTTGAGAATAGATATTTTAAATATTAAACACACCAGCCAAGGAAACACAAGCCTCAGTTCAAAACAATGAGCTAAGCAAGCGCGGAAAGATGTTAAATTTTAAAAACACAATACAATTAATCTTAAAATAATTTATCGTAGAATCTTCAAAGTGTACGGACTAAGAGTCCGTAGAAAATGTAAAAAGAAATAAATAAAAAAAAGTGTATTAAAAAAAAAGTTTTGTTTGACATTCATGGCTGATCGAAGTAAATTCGACTAATATTATAAATGCGAAAGTTTGTATGTTTGTTACTCTTTCACGCAAAACCTACCAAACGGATTTGTATGAAAGTTGCCACATATCACTACATAGTATATAAACAAAGTCGCTTTCTCTGTCCCTATATCCTATGTATCCTTAAATCTTAAAAACTACGCAACAGATTTTGATGCGGTTTTTTTTTAATAGATAGAGTGATTGAAGAGGAAGGTTTTTATATATAATGTGACATCCCACGGGAACGCGGGTAAAACCGCGGGGGACAGCTAGTATATTATATAACCTGGATTAACACATAGAATACTTTTTATCCCGGGGAAAATGTAACATCCCACGTGAATGCGAGTGTAACAGCGAGGGACAGCTAGTCGAAATATAATCTTTGTTTTTTAATTTAGCGGCTACAGAACATTTTATTTATTTCACATTGATATGTAAAACATCTAACAGTTTCCCAAGTTGATGTTATACCAAATTTTTTAATTAGCCTTAATTAATTAAAAAATAAATTAAAACTAAAATAATACATATTATACAACTTTTTTTTTGACGGGCCAGCTGGCTTGGTGGTTAAAGACCCTGACTGTCAAACCAAAGGTCGCGGGTTCGATTCCCACCCAGGATAAACATTTGTGTGGAACATGCCTGTTTGTTCTGTGTCTGGGTGTAAATATCTATATAAGTTTGTATTTAAAAAGTAGTATATGTAGTATATCAGTTACCTGGTAGCCATACTACAAGCAGTAAACTCTGCTTAACTTGGGATCAGGTAACCATGTGTGAAGGATGTCTTGGGATTTTTTATTAATTTATTATCCCTGCAAATTTGTATGCCTCTTTCAATGTACCTTTATTTTATAACTAACCCCGCGGTTTCACCCGTGTTTCCTAGAGATATCATATGGCTATTCGAGATTATAATCCATCTCTGTGCCGAGTTTCATCCAAATCCCTTCAGCCGTTTTCCCCTCATTGAATAACAAACATTTATACCTAATTACCCGCGTTCCCGAGGGATAACACATTTTCCCGGGATAAAAGTAGCCCATATGTTATTCCAGGGTATGCTCTATCTATGTGACAAGTTTCATCCATATCCGTTTAGTAGTTTTCGCGTGGAAGAGTAACAAACATACAAATCTTTCCTCTATAAGTATAATATTATTACACTTTCCTAATTTTTTTTTAAATATAATATCCTATAAGCCTTCCTCGTTAAACGCACTATCCAACACTGAAATCATTTTTCAAATCGGACCAGCGGTTCCTGATATTAACGCGTTCAAACAAACAAACTCTTCACCTTTGTAATATTAGTATAGATGTCCCTCCCGATTGTACCCACGTTCCCAGGTTATAAAGTAGCCTATATGTTATTCCACAATATGCTCTATAATAATAAAATTAATTAATTCTGGCAACACAGAAACCCAATATTATTAGTAAGATCTTTTTTTTTTTTTTATTAGGAATGGGCTTGCGTTTGGCCTTTGAGTGACCCCAGAAGGAGTTATGACGAGGCCGAGGATGTAGCACGCTTACCTAGAAAATGCCTATTCACTCTGGCCTTGAATAAATCCAGGTTAAAGCTATCGGGAAACAAATCTTAAACTATGTTAGTTTGAGCGGTACATAAAAACTATAATACGAAGACAATATTTGTTTTCGTCCTATGTGTGAGTTTCCACATCAGAGGACAATCCACCTTATTTGCTATCATATTTAGAATACTGTTGCCACTCCAACGGATTCTTCCTAGCAAAGAGGCTGTTCTTACGCCAGACGGCATCGAAGCCATCTGTACGTGCATTCACGAACATTGATGTGCTAAGTTGCATCTAAATCCATTTGGTAGTTTTGCTATGATTGAGTAACTGTCATCCATGCAAACTTTCGCATTTATAACAGTGGTAACATTAAGAAACAAAATAAAAAAAAATCTTCTTTACACTATTCTTAATTCAAATTTATTTTCAATTTTTTTAGTTGGATTTTCTATAAGAGCGTGTTTTTTTGTTTTTTTAAACTATTGTTTATTTTTAGTTGAACCGCTAGACCTGATCATCCTAGTAAGGATAACGGGTTAAACTATTTAGAATATTGAATTCGGTCCTTAACAAGTATGCCAAATTTCGAGTTAACCGACGTCTTAAAGGGGGTCAAAATAATGTTGAAAGATTCCGTTACATACTAACATACGTCTGAAGCTAATAAAATCGTATTAAAAAAGAGGCCAAACCCAAGTCGTACAAAGGTGTATACAAGGTGCAATTAAGCTTTTACTAATGCTTAAGGCTACCTAAAGTGCTCAATAAGTCTGTATAAATGCCGTAGGAGCGTAATTGGAACTCTTTTAGAAAGTAAATTTAAAAAAATAGTAGTGTATTTTAAGAATTAAAGTAAAGATTAAAGGCTTAGAGAATTCAATAATGACAGCAAAGTAATAAATGTGACAGGAATAAAAACTTTTTGTCAAAGTGGTTGTTGCATTATTTCTGTCAATGTGCAGCAACCAGTGATTTTTGCACAAAAAACTTATGAACTTTCATAAAGTATGTAAAAAATTCAGGCGCGTCTATTATTACGAAAAATACTTTATAACTATGGTATTTAACAGTCTATTAATGAAATTTTTGACCAAAATTGATGTTATTAATGCGAAGAGATAGCCTGTTTTATTTTAAATCATTAATCTGTAATATTAATAATAATAAGTATGTATTTAAAAAGTAGTATATGTAGTATATCAGTTACCTGGTAGCCATACTACAAGCAGGACACTGCTTAACTTGGGTTCAGGTAACCATGTGTGAAGAATGTCTTAGGATAAAAAAAAAAGAATATACTTCACACACGGCCATGCGAATCCAAACTAAGCAGAGCTTGTGCTATAGAAACTAGATAACTTTAAAGTAGTAGATGTTTTGATACAAAATAACAATCATTAGTACCAATGCTACTAATAGTTATGATGATACAAAGCGAAAATTATATTTATTTTAAAACAATACCCATCCCCCACGGAAAGCCCGCGTTCCCGAGGGTGTTGTTGAATGTTATTTGTTTGTCGAATGTTATACATTCCCCGAAAAAAATATTTTCCAGACTTAATCTATCTCTGTGCCACATTTCATACAGACCCGTTCCGCGGTTCTTTCCACATCCATTCTTCGCATTTATAATAGAGTAAGATTAAAATAATAAGCGATCAATTTCAAACCAATTGAAGTAATAATCTAGTAATTCAACTTAACGTATCATAAAATAGGTAAATAGTTCAAACATAACTGAAGCAAATGCAACAAAAAACGAGTTATTGCGAATTTCAACGAGTACTCACTGAATTCGGGCATATCGTTCGATGTTACAGCATAGCTAGCGGTGCGAACCAAAAGTTGTTTGTTTGTATGTAACAACGGTCACGAAATGCATTTTTCTACTAATTGCCTTATAATTACGTGAAACTAGGCGAGGCTGCACCACTCCACAGTTTAATAATTGTAAGGAAACTTTTTCAGTCTTGCAGTTCAGTTTTTTTTTGTTTTATAAAACTGTTGTTCAACTGGAACTCAAGCTTTCCAGGCGAGAGTAAGTTTTTTAACAATGTTGAAATATAAAGTAGGAATGAAAATTACCTATCTATATATTTAAATAAAACATTCCTTTTCATTTCCAGCCCATCACTTGAGAGCTGCTGGCATTTTATTTTTATTTTCGTAATGTACTATTGCAAAAAGGTTTAGGAAAGAGGTTTTACGAGAAAGAAAAAATGGGAAATATCGTGAAATATTAATCAGGAATTATTTCATGGGATTTTCTGGCATTTCAAGATATTCCGGTCTAGTCTATACTAATATTATAAAGAGGAAAGATTTGTATGTAAGTATGTTTGTTACTATTTCACGCAAAAACTACTAAACGGATATGGATGAAACTTGGATAATATAACATAGATAGCGAGAGATAGATAGAGAGCATAGCCTGGAGTAACAAATAGGCTTTTTATCTCGGGAAAATGTGATATCCCTCGGGGACGCGGGTAAAACCGCGGGGCACAGCTAGTTACTACTAAAAATTAATTCCTACTAGGATTATACTACATTTGGTTAGATGTAAAGTCCAATAGGTAAATCTGTGGCCATCTAATATTTTGCCCGTATTTCTTTCTGTTTGTTACCAGATCCCATGAATGACTCAAACGCTCGATTCCCCTTCGAACGCCTGACCCGAAATTCCGCCAACCTTTTCCAAGAAAATGAAGAAAACATACAAATTGGTCAACATTGGCTTTGTTTACTCAGCCGTACTTTTATTCAACGATGCTTCAGTTAAACACAATTCTGGGAAGAACTCTTAAATAAATGAACTGTGTGTTTATTCATTTGTCATATATTAATGCAGGCAGGTATTAGCCATATATTTTTATGTAACAGCAAAAGAAACTAAAATACAAAATAAAGCAAAAATTATATCACAAACTTTTTTACTTGAAATTGGCAATGAATGGTTTATTCTGTTGGCACCATTGAATTTCCATTTTTTGTTAGTATTATTGCTCTGTTTGCTGAGGGTAATTCGAGGTTCCAACTTAACATCTCATATTTTTTAATTTAACCCATAATACCTTTTAGTATTTCTTTATGTTGACCCTTTTTGTATATTTTCGATATCTTTATACAGTCACGAAATTTAAAACATTCAATATTTGCAACATTTTTCTAAATATTGCGTATTCATTGATAAGACAAATTCGCATTAGCACTTTAATGTGTTTAGTCTCGTAATGTTGACAGCGACTCGCTTTCTACGCCGTGTCCGCGAGAAAGTCGAACTCTCGAAGTTGTTGCTGAGGTAACACTACTATGCCTCGAGTAACGTTGATCGATCAGTTTTATGAATGGACTCAAGGCCGTTGGATAAATTTTGGCATGAGGTGGTGGAGTTGTAAATGACTAGGTACACACAGGTAATCCTAAAGGTTATTGCGAAATCTTTCTGCTAAAAATTTTTGCACCGAAGGCTTCATACAGAGAATGAAATAGCGCCAGACTTACACTTTCCAAACTTTAGTTTTAAAACAGCATTAGATCTTTTTAATCTACACTTATATTATAAAGAGGTCAAGTTAGTATGTAGGTAATCTCAGAAACTACCCATCCAATCTTATCATTTATTTCACTGTTAAAAAGCTACTTTATTCCCTCGTGATATAGGCTATTTTTTTAAGCCAAGAAAACAATGATTCTCTTAGGAGGGTGGAAGAAACCGCAGGACGGAACCTACTTGAATATAATTAGATACGAATCTATTATTTAGAGAAAGTGATGCCAAGCCCCCAAATTTCAAATATTTGAACCTTCTATGATCTGAGTTTAAGTTGAAATTACTCACACTAATTTTCCATTAGAGCTACTATTTCAATTTTCACATCAATTCTGAATTCTTATACAATTGTCGCAAACAATAAAATCGATAGTCATGTTTACTCTATTGTCAAAAGTGTGGAGGCAAGTTGAAAAGTAAGGGGAAAGTATAGATAAGTAAACCTAATGAGTCATTCAATTTTAACTAATAATATATTTAAAACTAGCTGTCCCCCGCGGTTTTAACCGCGTTTCAGAGGGATATCACATTTTCCCAGGATAATAAGTAGCTTATGTGTTATTTCAGGATATGCTCTATCTATGTGCCAAGTTTCAACTAAACAGATTTTTTTTTATACCACTTGGGCGGACAAACAAGCAGACGGTCCACCGGTGATGTTAAGTGGTCACCGCCGCCTTGGACATTTGCAACACTAAGGGCATCGCCAATGCGTTGTCGACCCTGAGACGTGAAGTTGTTAAGTCATGTGCCTGTAATTTCACCGGCCCCCTTACCTTTCTAACCGAAACACAGTAATACAAGTGCACTACTGCTACACGGCAGAAATGGGTAAGGTGGTAGTACTTCCCCGGACGAATTCTGCACTATGAGCTCTAATACTTTAAGGCTAAACTATTCCCAAACGACATAGCGCTATGTTAAAACCGCGAAATACATCATATCTGGCGAGTGAAACCACGGAACTGTAGCTAGTTGTCATGTGTATTATTAGGTTGAACTCAAGTCAGTATTGCATCTTGTAACCGACATTTTAAATCAATTATCATAACCGGTAGACGAAACTTAAATACTTAGTGGTACGAGTATGTACACGCTCTGGGCGGACGGTTGCAGATGTGCGTGTTCAATCAATGTCAAAGAACAAAGATTTTATTTATTTATTTATGATACATAATACAAATTACAACCAAAAGGTAACCACATAGTACAAAACAAAGTCGCTTGCTCTGTCCCTATATCCCTATGTATGCTTAAATCTTTAACGGAACGAAACCTGAACGGTCGAACCGTTCTACGCAACGGATTTTGATGCGGTTTTTATTAATAGATAGAGTGATTGAAAAGGAAGGTTTTTATGTATAAAACATCCCACGGGAACGCGGGTAAAACCGCGGGAGACAGCTAGTAAGTAATATTACAATTAGAGCTGGCCATGACAAAAGCGATGAAAGTGCAAGTGAGCACTCCCAAATGACAATTTAGATGAAAATTCTTATTATTGACAAACTATATGTAAATATTATTTATTTAGACTTAATTTAGATTTTTCGGTAGATGTGTTTGAAAGGTACCTGTGCTTACCATCTCCGACTACATATCTTACGCACGACAGTAAGATGTCAAGTCACATCGAAACCTTATTAACTCATTCTGTCACACATTTACATGCATAATAATACCAATATTTTAGTAATGACTTTATGCCTGATGTGCGGAGAAATGTAGTACTCAGTCTTTGTCAAAGTTAGGTATTATCGTGTAAGTGCAACCAACAACCGAAAGAATGAGGTGTTTTTAATTAAAAACACCTGGAAAAGGTGGTTAGTGACAGTAACCACTAAGACTGAAAGAGTTAAAAGTAATTCAGAACGCGACCGAAATAAATTGTTCCCATACAATTTTGATTCTTAAGTTACCTTTACTATATGGTTTATTTTAAAAAGTTTTTTGTGCGTTGTTGCTCTTGCATTTGTCGTGCGACAGAAACTCAATGTTTATGCCACCAACAAGAAGAAAAATAATATTGGATGTCATTCTGTAAGGCATGACACTAGGTCGAAGTTGTTTCGCCGCGGTCTCTGTGCTCTGTCTCTTTCACTAAGTAAGCAATCACGCGAGAGTTTCGCTTTCGGAGGCATTGTTGTACCGAGGTGCCTGGGGTAACAAACACTGATACGAAATGGTTTGATGGCCGTTTTGTCGTTTAAGAATGCCATAGAAAATACAACTTTATTCCTTTTGGTAATAACTAAATAAGGTGCATCAATTGATTCAATAGTTAATTGTATGGTGCTGCAGATAGACCTTATCACATAGTCTTAGGGTTGATCTTTCAATGACATACTCAGATGTCAAAACGGCCGTTTAGTTTCCAAAATGCAATCAAAACAATGGAATCACATTGTTATAACGTGATAACAACTTGTTAAACAGTTTATACATTAGAGTCAGTAGGTTAGGGTTAAATAGAATTTAAATTAGTTCGAATCAAAATGAATCACGAAAGATCATTTATACTCTATTAAAGTATATTTAACTATTAAATGGTGCAACATAGTTATACGTGCAGTAATCAAATTAATTGCACGTAAAATATTTAGGGCCAGTTTCACAAAGGCTTTGTCAATTAATCTGAATACTAATCTAAAAATAAGTAATGTAATAATTATCATACGGATATTATTAACATGGTTATCTGATCCCATATTAACCCGAGCTTGTTCTATGGAAACCACATAACTGTTAACTACAAATATTACTATATTATTTTTTTCCTCTTAATTTATACGCACATAGATATTACTCCGACACAGAACAAACAGACAACTTCATGCATTAAAATTATTTTTCTGAGTGGGAATCGAACCTGCGAGCTGTAGCGCGGCAGTTAGGAACTCAAACCACCAAGCCTACTGGCCCGTCAAACTCAAACACTATCAATAATGCTATCCTACTATTATTATAAATGCGAATGTTTGTAAGGGTGGGACATCTTCATGTACAAAAATGTATTTCCTGGGTGGGAATCGAACCTACGACCTGTAGCGTGGCAGTCACGAACTCAGACCACCAAGCCTACTGGCGTCAAACTCGAACACTATCAGTAATTCTATTCTACTATTATTATAAATGCGAAAGGTCGTATGGATGAATGTTTGTTTTCTCACGCAAAAACTCCTCGAATATTGATAAAACTTGGTAGGTACATAGATAGATCATGCCCTGGAATAAAAAACAGTCTACTTTTCCGGGGAAATATAACATTCCCTGTGAACGCTGAAGGAACCGCAGGGGATAGTTAATGTTACTATAAAATGATATAAATTAATAAATGTATGAAATAAACTAAATGGTAAAGTATTCATGATAAGCCACACAATACGCGATAGGGCTCGACAGCTGCAAGAAACTGATACCCAAGACAGAGGGGTAGATAGACACATTTTTAATTCTGGCACAGTTACATTACCCCTCCAAAACGCAAATAAGGGTACCTACATATGTGGGTCAACATAGATAAATAAATTAAAAAAATATCCAAGGACATTCTTTACACATGGCCAACTGATCCCAAACTAAGCAGAGCTTGTACTATGGAAATCAGCTGATATACTACTAATACTAGTTGTTTTTCTAAATACATATTTATATGGATAGTACCTGTCCCCGCGTTTATCGATATCATATATAGCCTATAACTATATAGGAAAAATTCCGCGTCGAATGGTAGCAGTCCCATCCCGATATGTTCAGTAGTTTTGAGGTGATGTAAGTCAAAGGAACCCTATTTTCCTTATATGCATATATATTTACACCGAGACACAGAACAAACAAAAACGTTCATACGCACAAATGTTTGTACTGGGTGGTAATCAAACTCGCGACCTGGGGCTTGGCAGTCAGGGTCGCTAAACACCAAGCCAGCTGGCCCGATAGTTATAGATTCCTAACTATTGCCCACAAATTCAATAGATATGCAAAGGGGCAAAGTCGCCAGCATTCTGGGCACGCTACCACTTGACAACGATCTGGGTGAGCTAACCTAGTTATAACTTTTAATTTATGTTATTTACTAGAATAATCCTACTAAAGTTTGAGAGGATGTACATTCTCTTTCAGGCATAAAATACTGGACTTAATTATATGAATCTTGGCACATTCTTTTTTTTATTAAAAAGCGCTTTCTGCTGTTTCTTTATGCTTAAATCTTTAAAACTACGCAAAGGATTTTGATGCGGTTTTTTTTAATAGATGGATTTAATAGATTGAAGAGGAAGGTTTATATGAATTAGTATCTACATTGCACCTGAGCGAAGCCGGGGCGGGTCGCTAGTTTCATATAAAACTATCTACAGAAACCTAATTATTACTTAACGTGACATAAAAAAATATTCAATAAAAACAGAAAGGTAAGAAAAGTTAGATCTTGGCACAAAAATAGAACATAACCTGGAATAAAATATAGCTTACTTTTATGTCGAGGATGTATAAGATCTTGGGAATGTGGGTAAAACCGCGAGTCAAAACTAGTAACTTTTGTTGTATTATAGTTCATAGATGTACTTAGTTACGATATCGGTTCGGTTTACTTAAACGAATTACGTAAAAATACAATGTTACCTATATGCGTGTTAAACGGTATGCTAAGCGTATGCGCTTGCGCGTTCAATCTATTGTGCGAGATATACAAATACCAAAACCTTTTGACTATTTCAAGACAAAGATGCTCACTTTAACGATACGTGCGTGTTCTACGAAATTGTAGGTATTATCTAGCTAGAATTTAATCATAATAATAATAAAATCCTCTAATATACCTTTGCAAAAACACTGAAATACGTCTCTTCATTTTTTAATAGCCGTCCCACACAGATTCACCCGATTTCCCGAGGGATGTAACATGTTCTCGGGTTGAAAAGTATCCTATATGTTTTTAAGGGTATGCTCTACCTATGTGCCAAATTTCATCCAAATCCGTACGCTGGTTTTTGTGTGAAAGAGTAACAAACATACATCCATTGTCACAATTTTGCATGTATAATATTAGGTAGGAAATAGGATGGAATAGTAGAATAAAACTAACCTAACTTGAATAATTATGTGTTGCTCATAAAACATCATCATTAATCATCCCCTATTTCACCCCCTTCAAGGTTGATTTATAACAAAATATAGATACTCCCCCAATATAATTTACTAGTAAATGCCTACTTATTATACTACCGGCACGCTATGATGGTCGTTTTGACGTTTCAGTTTGTCATAGGAAAAGAAACTGTATTGCTTTGGAATAAGGTTGATTTCCATCATCATACAATTAGCTGTTGGATCAATAGATGCACCTAATGTCTGAAGGAATAAAGGTTATTTTTCTTTGTCATTGTTAAACGTCAAAACAGGCATCACAGCGTGCCGCAAGTTTAGTATCGTGTTCTTGTCACAATTTTCTATGCTGAAATAAATTTATTATTTTATTATATAGAATATCTCCATACCAATTCTAGATCCGTTTGGCCATGAAAACTTAACAATCAAATAGACAGACAGACACTTTCGGATTTATAATATTAGTAATAGGCGAGTATAGATATGACTTGCTAGCTCACGGTTACAATTCCCTATAATAAGAGAGATAACAATTAAACTTTGTATAATATTCATCATCAGCTCGTCTCTCGAACACCATTCCCTCTTACATATACCTTTATAAATAAAATAAACCAAATTAACACCCTGGGACATTCTTTACACACGGCCATCTTATCTCAAACTAAGCAGAGTACTATGGAAACTAGATAACTGATATAACATTTACTACATGTTTTGATACATACTGTTGGGTTCTTATTTAATCTGTGGCTAGATATAAAACTCCCGCCTAAACTTCCGGAACCTGCAACGAACGTTGTTTACGCGCGCCGCCACATCAACCCATGGCGCTGCTGTAGTCAAAACTCAAGAAGCCGCGCGTACGCGTCTCCACTGTAATATTCAATAAAAATATAAACCATCCAAATAAACACTATCAACTGTGCTGTTCCGTATGGTCTAAGTGACAGTGAACGTTTGTGATAAGAATTCCGTCCCGGGACACGTTCGGTTCCTGGATAACATTGGTGAGTTGTATTTCATTAAGTATCTAGCCACACTGTTTTCAAATAACGAAATTTTAAAGCTATCGAAGCGCACATTTTGGTCTATCGTGCCGGGATTAACCAGTTACGAAATCTATGCAACTAAATATCTATTTATTTACATAATTATTGGTATAATTCACACTTAATAAAGTACTATTCAGTGTCGGGAGTAGGTTAGGTACACTCATAACTTTGTGTACTAATTTGCTTATATCTCTAAAAGTATACTACTTAGAAATCTGAATCACATTCAGATCTTATTCTTTTGTGTCCATTCTCCTAATCCAATGTGTATTTCATTTCCGAAACCATTAATTTAAATAGTTGTTTTCGAAAATTTATTACGTAAAATTTACCGACGCTAGCCGGCCGCCATTATTAAATCTTGTTGTTTGATAAATAATTTGTTGCAAAATGCCGCCCAAGCATGATGTCAAATTCGAAGAAGAATACGAAAAATTAGTACAACCACATATTACGACAAAAGAAATGTGTTTTATGAGATTGCAGGCCTTATATGAAGTTTCCAAAAAAGTTTCTGATAAACCGGAATTAATTAGTGAATTTAATGCCCGTTTTCATGATTTGCCCGAATGGCGGGAAAAGTACGATAAAAGTATTTGTGCCATCACACTCTTAAAAAAGAAATTAAATTCCGACTATGTGCCATCATATACAGAACTCGAAAGTTTTGATGTTATGTTCTATTTCATACGCGGTGTTTCAAGTAGGTTGAATGTAGATATGGATAACCAACATAATGCAACATTGAAGGCGGGTGGCAGCTGCGTAAAGCCTAGGTTACCTAAGTTGGAACTATATCCTTTTGACAGTAAACTTGAAAACTGGCCCACCTTCCGTGATACCTTTTCTAGTCTTATACATAACAATACACACATAGCAAATATTGAGAAGTTTTATTATTTACTGTCGGCAGTAAGCGGGTCCGCTTTAATTATCGTAAAGTCTATGCCCGTCACTTCCGATAATTATCAAATCGTGTGGAGTGCGTTAGTAAAACGGTTTGAAAACAAACGCGCATTAGCGACTACGTATCTCGATAAAATATTCAACTTCAAACCTTTGGTGAATGAGTCTGTATCGGGACTTAATGTTTTCTTACAGACATATCAAGAAAACATCAAAGCTCTGCAGATTTTGAACATAACAGATTTATCGGGATTTATGTTGTTTTATGTCGCATTACGTAACCTTGACCCCGCGACTAGGCGTGAATTGGAAAAGGAGTTAGGACAAAATGAGTTACCTACCTATGACGATTTGATGACTTTTATTGAAAAACACGTACGCGCTCTTGAGATGTCCGAGTGTACTACAAATTCCACTAGTACTAAAAGTGTATCGTATACTCGGGGACAAACTAAATCCAGTCAACCCTTTACTTCAAAATCAAATTATGCACTGCGACCTACCATGTCGTCAGCTGTTATCGATACAAACCAACATGTTAAATCAACGAAGTCCATGGAGTGTTTGTATTGCAAAAAGATGCATTCTATTTATCGATGCACCGACTACACCGACCTGAGTCCAGCGCAGCGTCTCGTTAGGATTAAACAATTAAAGTTATGCGAAAATTGTTTACGTGCACATTCTGTCGACGACTGTCCATCAAAGGTACGGTGTACGGTCTGCAAAAGCAAGCATCACCATACACTGCACATAGACTCATTTGCAAATTCGAATTCTAGTGCAGTCGCATTGACGTGCTCGGCTAATTTGACAGTCTTGCTCGGCACCGCGGTTATACACGTCGCAGATTGTTGGGGCCAGTACCACAAGGTGCGTGTTTTAATAGATAGCGGGGCTATGACAAGCTATATAACTCAAGAGTGTGCAAAACAATTAGGTCTGTCACGACGTAAATGCAATTTTGAACCCATTGGTTTAGGGGGCAATCCCGTAAAAGAGTTTGGGTTAACTACTTGTAATGTTAAGCCGCTACACTCAGCCGGACCCATCCTATCTACTGATGCGGTCATTGTGTCTACAATAGCCGGTAATCTACCTACAGTGCCTCTTTCGGATAAAGTGATCGTTGAGTTTCAACATTTGATGCTAGCTGACCCGGACTTCTATAGACCTGCACCCATTGACATACTGTTAGCATGTGATCTGTTTCCGTACATCTACGACGGTAAGAAGATACTCCCGCGAGTACACGGATTACCTGTTGCAATGAGCTCAGTATTTGGGTACGTTCTAATGGGTCAGACTGAACACTCACCACCAACTCGCAATCATGCTGCGCCATCCGCTACTATTAATGGTACTTTCTGTGCATTCACCATGAACCTCGATCAAGTTATTCGCTCCTTCTGGGAGGTGGAAAATGTACCATCTGAGGTACCACGTAACCCAGATGATGAACTTGCGGATTATTTATTTTCAAAAGAGCATAGTCGCGATGCAACGGGTAGGTATACAGTGAAATATCCTCTGCGATCAACGATTGAGCTCGGCGATTCGAGCCAAATGGCAACTCGTCGACTGCTTAACTTAGAGTCAAAATTAGAAAGAGAGCCTGAACTCAAAATTCAATATCATAAGTTCATGCGTGAGTACGAGGACCTCGGGCATATGTCTTGTCTTGGTGATGTCCAGAACGTGGATTCGAAATACATCATCCCGCATTTCTGCATCGTCAAACCGACAAGTACCACGACCTCTCACCGTGTGGTATTTGATGCCTCTGGGAAAACATCAAACAATATGTCACTCAACTCAATAGTGTTGCCAGGGCCCAAGCTTCAAGCTGATATCAATGAACTTTTAATCAACTTTCGGCTTCATAAAATATGTATCTCTGCGG
This sequence comes from Habrosyne pyritoides, assembly GCA_907165245.1. Lineage (NCBI taxonomy): Eukaryota > Metazoa > Arthropoda > Insecta > Lepidoptera > Drepanidae > Habrosyne > Habrosyne pyritoides. Next base: position 4,474,841 of record OU015606.1, read on the forward strand.
ACATTTGCAAAATGTACCGCCAGATTATTGTCGACCAGTGTCAACGACCATATCAACATATTCTATGGCGTTATTCATTGGACCAACCTATTCAAATATATTCTTTGAATACACTAACGTACGGTGTAGCCAGCTGCCCTTATCTAGCTATAAAAGTGCTGCACACCTTAGCAGATGACGAAAGAGTACAATTTCCAAAAGCTGCTGAAATTTTGAAAACTGGTTTCTTCATGGACGATTTAATATGGTCTGTCGAGACCATAGCAGAAGCCTTAGAACTTCAGAAAGAGCTCATGAATTTATTGAAAGCGGGAGGCTTTATTCTCCGCAAGTGGTCGAGCAACTGCGCACAGGTATTGGAACATCTGGATGATGCTCATCGCGAAACGCCGGTTGCATTCGACGATGAAAGTAATATGTCCATCAAAGTGCTCGGGCTTCAGTGGTCCCCAGCCTATGATGCATTTTCTTTTGCCATCACTCCGCCCAATCTTGTCGTTTCAAAGAGAACAATCTTGTCCCAAATTGGTCGACAGTTCGATCCACTAGGCTTTGTAGCTCCTTGCATATTCTATGCCAAATGTCGCATGCAGGAACTTTGGTCTCGTCAACTTGACTGGGACCAAAGTCTGCCGTCAGATCTTGAGTCACAGTGGCGGGCATATGTCAACGAACTCCCATTGCTAACAAAAATAAAACATGATCGCCATGTTAAGGTAGAACGCCATACCTACTGTCAGATTCTAGGTTTTTGCGACGCCTCTTCTCTCGGTTATGCTGCGGTTGTGTACCTCCGAACTAAAAACGACGATGGTGAGACTAAAGTTAGTCTAGTAATGGCCAAATCTAAGGTTGCCCCATTAAAAACTGTCACTATTCCGCGTCTTGAACTCATGGCTGCACATTTGCTAGCAAAGCTTACCAAATACGTCCAATCGATATTGCGTAATCGTCTCGAAATCAATAATATAATGCTGTTTACGGATTCTTCCGTTGTTCTAGCCTGGCTTAATACTCCCAGTTACACACTCAAAACATTTGTGTCCACTAGGGTGTCCAAAATTAATGACAGCGTATCTAGCGTATGCTGGTATCATGTAAGCGGTGGGTCTAATCCAGCCGACATTTGCTCTCGTGGTGTTTTACCATCTGTGTTGCTAGCGACTCCAGAATGGTTCAACGGACCTGGTTGGATCGATCGGGATCAATCTAAGTGGCCAATTAAAACCATGGCTGAATTCCGTGACTGCAATCCTCCTGAACTCAAGTGTCCTAAGCCAGTTTTAGTGTCAACTGAGTCTGACACGTATGAAATAGTGTATAGCTTAACGAAAACATATTCTAGCTACAATAAATTGCTCAACGTCGTTGCTCGATGCTATCAGTTTATACATTATTGCAAGTCAGCTGCTGAGGAGCGTAGATCTCTCGCTGTTTCGGACCTCAGGAAGGCACATGATATTTTAGTGAAATCTGTTCAAAAACAACATTTTTCGAGCGATATAGTATCTTTATCAAAGGATAGTTGCTGCAGTCATTCCTTGCGAAAGCTCAACCCTTTCATAGATTCCAACGGTTTCCTCAGGGTGGGGGGTCGCCTTTCACAGTCAGATTTAACGTATGAAAAGAAGCATCCTCTGTTACTTCCTAAGAAATGTAATTTCACTAATATATTAATTGATCATTTTCATAAAGCTTATTTGCACGTAGGTCCACGAACTCTTCAAAGCATAATAACACAAAAATATTGGATCATTTCAGCGCGTGATGCTATTCGATCACGTACCATGAAATGCATTGCCTGCTTTAGGGTATCTCCCATAAATCGACAACCAATAATGGGGGAACTTCCTAAATATCGTACGCAAGACATTCATGTTTTTCATACCGTAGGCGTTGACATAGGCGGACCCTTTTCTACGAAGGAGTCAACTCGTAGAAATGCTTGTCTTGAATGCAAATCTTATTTGTGCGTGTTCGTGTGTTGTGCCACACGAGCGGTACACTTAGAGGTCTTGTCCTCTCTGAGTACCGAGTGCTTTCTCGCATGTTTCGACCGTTTCACGGCAAGGATTGTGTCCGATAATGGCACCAATTTTGTGTCAGCTGGTAAACAGCTGACTGAGGTAGTAAAATTCCTAAATTCGGATTTAGAAAATATATCGCATGGCTTCGTTTCTCGCGGAGTAATTTGGAGACATAATCCACCGACAGGCAGTAATTTTGGTGGACTTTACGAAGCTGTTGTCAAATCTGCGAAACTACACCTAAAACGTAGTATCGGTACACGTGCTCTATCGTTTGAAGAGCTAGGGACACTCTTTGCTCGCGTCGAAGCTGTACTTAATTCAAGGCCATTGTGTGCTTTATCCAGCGATCCAAACGAGTTTGAGATTCTAACTCCCTCACATTTCCTCATAGGTAGAGAACTCTTATCGGTACCGGAATACAGTTTAACTGATTTGACCAGTTCTAGATTGAATCGTTGGCAATGCATCCAACAAATATCACAACATTTTTGGAAACTTTGGAGGCAAGATTATTTACATACTTTACAGCAACGTCAAAAATGGTTTACTAATTGTCGTAGTCTTAATGTCGGTGATCTTGTATTAATTAATACTGATGCTCCACCTCTCAAGTGGGGGTTAGCTAGAATTACAAAATTACACGGTGGTCCGGACGGTGTGGTCCGTGTCATTGTTTTAAAAAATATAAACGGAAACGAATTTACATGTCCCGTTTCAAAAGTGAGTCCTCTACCGTTGGATCAGGACTCAGAATGTTTATAAATAATTTCATGCTTTATTTGTATCTAAAATTGTATCTACCTATACATAATTTATTAACTATTATATAAGTCAACTATTCAATTTATATTCTATTATACAGTCCACTAACACTTTAATTATATTTCAATTTATATTCAAGTACACATTATCTATACCTTAAGTTTTATCTATTTCAACTTTGCCATGGTATCGTAACTGGGAAATCCTTGCGGATTTCGGTGGGGGGAAATGTTGGGTTCTTATTTAATCTGTGGCTAGATATAAAACTCCCGCCTAAACTTCCGGAACCTGCAACGAACGTTGTTTACGCGCGCCGCCACATCAACCCATGGCGCTGCTGTAGTCAAAACTCAAGAAGCCGCGCGTACGCGTCTCCACTGTAATATTCAATAAAAATATAAACCATCCAAATAAACACTATCAACTGTGCTGTTCCGTATGGTCTAAGTGACAGTGAACGTTTGTGATAAGAATTCCGTCCCGGGACACGTTCGGTTCCTGGATAACATTGGTGAGTTGTATTTCATTAAGTATCTAGCCACACTGTTTTCAAATAACGAAATTTTAAAGCTATCGAAGCGCACACATACTTATATAGATATTTACACCCAGACACAGAACAAACAGACATGTTCATGCACACAAATGTTTTACCTGGGGTGGGAATCGAACCCACGACCTGCGGCGTGACGACCACCAAGCTGACTGGCCCGTCAAAGCCCGTTATGAGGTCATTGATCCAAAGATGACCAGAAGCAGCCTTCCCTTGATTTAATCTGCTTCACACTCCATCCGTTCTTATCTACTTCAGAATAAACATTACAGCTAACCAACTCTCTGAATCATCTGTATAATTTCGACCATACTGTCGCTGTATGCAGGTAGTGGTCGGTGGATTGGTCGGCGATGTACCGTGACCACTCAGCTATCACGTAACTCAACGCATAACTGTTACGTGGTGCGTGGTGCGTGGTACACTCACCTATCTAATAAAACTAACAACCCCACTGTAGTCTCTATGCAATAGTCCAATTAGCACATTATTCTCGCATAAAATTGAAATTATATTTTGTCTTCTTAGTTACAGATTTCACTTTCCTTTACACGCTTAGGAAATTTATTAATTTATTTTATATTCTTTTTCTAAAATTATCATATTGACGCGTTGCGGTTAGCATTCTTGTTGTGTCGTTTCAGTAATTATAATTAGTTATTGTTTTTAATTTAAAAAATAAATTTTTACGAACTTATATCACCTAATATTTATTTTTTTCATTACCATGGAGAATATTTGCAGAGAAAGTTGGTCATCATGAGATGCAGTCTCAGTCTATACGAACTTCTTAGTTATTTTCATATATGTACTGGCTGGAGATTAATGAGATAGCAATCTGCGATGTAATTATATGCTATGAGGTTTGATATGTAAGTGATTAAAGCCGACCCAACCTCGGCATTGTAGGTACTAACAGTGGTTTTCTCGGGCAGGCTCAATTAAAGTCATCCGAGAGCCAGACTCAACGCAGTAACGGTACTTTATGTAATTTTTTTGCGAAAGTGAAGAGTAATAATCGAGACAATAGTCCTATTTAATTACATCTGATTTTTGCAGTCATTAAAGTAGTGACAACAAAAATTGATGACAACAAATTTTTACAAAATTGCGGACGATTTATCGGAATTGTTGACGCCGGCAAAATTACTTTCACACTTGTTTCTCACAAAACTAAACATCAGGTCATCAAATAACAATAAGCTTAAAATCCACGTATTTTACAAGCGAGTTATAAAAATTAAGTGACTTACTTAAAAATTCCTTTTTTGAGCGGAGTAAACAGTCCACGAATCGCGCAACGTGCAAAACAGTGTCAAGCACTAGCGATAAAATAACTACGTGAACACGTGTACGCACACTGACACACAAACGGTGACTGCCCAGTCGACTCGACACTTCCAACCTTGTTCAACTAGTGCCGGAATAAAAAGTTAACTTTCTAAATTCGAATTTGCGAATCCATCGAACAGGTGAAGCCGCAGCTCGATGACCGGCGGAGTACGCGGAAAGCCCACTATTATCAGCTGATCGGATTCATAGACAATCACAACGTTTATTTTCTACATAGGCACAGAACTCTGCCGACACCGTTATTGCTAATGTGACTGAATACCACCCATATGTACTGAGCCCGAGCGATAATGAGGTCATGTGAATTTAATTCAATTGCATTTGTATAATAGAGGTCATAAGTTCATTCCAGGTGCCCTCAAGTATAGTACCCCAGCCATGCATGCAACATTGTTCTGTTTTGCATTGTGACTGCATGCAAAATCAACGCGGGTAGTCTTTTGTTAAATACGACGAGAAGGCAAAATCCAAACTAGAAGTCTGCTAGTCAGAAAGGCTTGGAAATAATTATAATTAATTATTTACCTACCTACGTAACATACTAAGTAATTAGTTGCATTTATTTTTCTTTTTATAATTCAAGATTTCTAGCGCTTAATTAAGTTAAATAAAAACTTGTATTATATTATAAATAACACTAAGGTAACGTGTTACTTTTGTTCTGAAAATAAAACATATTATTGCTCCACAGAATTTACAATCCATAAACAAAATTCAATAAAACAAAGTTATATCAAATAGGTAACGATGGAAACTGAAACTCATTTCTCTTATCGATTTGAGGCATTAAAATGTCGCGACTACCAAGTTTCAAGCACAAGATTTCCAGGTTCAAAATGTGGAGTCTTCTGAAATTTTGCTTTATCATTAATTTTCAATATATTTTAGTTGAATGTTTTATACCGAGCCTTAATGTTCGTACAAGTAAGTTACAATATAAACTACTTACTTTTAAATGGCCATTTATTTCTGCTGTTATGAATAAACAGTTTTAGATTTAACTTGGCAATAATCTTAAATCATCTTGAAATGTTTGAAACCACGGAGCGAATTATATGTATTATTTTTATATATACTCGTATAATAACAATGGCTTACTAATATGTACCTAAGCATATAATAAATAAAAAGTCAGACCGGATTGTTTTTTAATTCATTTTGCAACTAAGTGCAAGGTGAGGTTACAACAAAACATGTACACGCGAAAGCGAATGAAATCGCTTGAGAAAGTGTCTGAACACCGACAATTTGGCCAATTTATAAATATTTATACTCAAGCTAATACTATTCATAATTAACAAGATTTCCTGTTATTTCATTTTATTTAATACTAGCTGTCCCCCGCGGTTTCAGCCGCGTTCCCGAGGGATATAACATTTTCCCGGCACAAAAAGTCTCCTATGTTACTTCTAATACCTACCTCCAAGAATAAGTACAAAGTTTCATGATGATCGGTTCAGTAGTTTTCACGTGAAAGCGTAACAAACAAACTTACATTCACATTTATAATATTAGTAGGGATTATAAGTAGTTGTCACCGCTTCAATAGGGAATCTATTAAATTATTCTCCAAGTAATTACTAATATCCTACTAATATTATAAACGCGAAAGTGTGTATGTATGGATGTATGGATGTTTGTTCCTCTTTAACTCCAAAACTACCGAACGAATTTGGTCACCCAAATTCGCGAAAAAAAACTTGACACATAGATAGAGCATATATTGGAATAACATATAGGCTTCTTTTTATCCCGGGAAAATGTTACATCCCTCGGGAACGCGAGTGAAACCGCGGGAGACAGCAAGTTATACATGGCTTCAATACCGTCTCCCTGATGCACGAAATTATCACACCAATTAAGTCCGTATATTAAAACAATTACACAGTCGACAGAAAGCTGATAGCTAGAAAACGCCAGGACACGCTGGATATGTGTAAAATATTCACTGAGGGAAATGAAAAAACTTCCAACACTTACTTTACGCCAAACAATGCGCATCCGGAATTCAAAAAACACAGCAGGAGTAAAAGAAGTGCTGTAAGCGATGCCGTGAACCCAGCATTAAATGCTGAGGAAGCTAAACGCGTAGAAAGTATTGTCGATAAGCTATACGATGACATGCAAGAAAAGGGAGAGCAAGTTACGTATCGACAACAAAATCTAGACCTCACCACTGTCAAGGTAACCTTAACTCCTCAATAGCAAACAGGTTATGTCAAACATAAACATGAACAAAAACATATCAATGCCCGCTAGAGATCCTCTAGGATTTTTGGAATTTAATGTTTATGTTTTAAAATTACGATATTAGACCAGGGTCGATAATTTTTGAAACCAAAAAAAATTACAGTAGGGTGAAAGCCATTAGACTAGGAGGGGAATATGATAAAAATTAAAGGAAAAATAAATTACGGTCGATCCGAGTTCGGGAAGTGGGTGGGGTGAGTTTTTAAGGGTAAAAATGGTTTATCTTCATTTCCGGCAAAACTACAAGTCCTATGAAAAAAAGTTAAATGGCAAAGTTGTAGGTAAGAAAAAGATCTATAACTTTTGTATTTACAATTTTTTCACATAACCTCAAAATTTAGGTGAAAAATTCAAATAACCAAGTTTTTGGTTTTTTATTTATATCGTTTCCAAAATTTTAATTTTTTCTTCGAAATTTGGTGAAAACTTACCTTAGTATGTCCCAAACACACTGTATTTTATTTGATTTAAAATATTTATTTTTTCGCCTTATTTTAACTTTATATATAAAAAGCACCCTAATTTTCAATCGAAAATTCTGACGTCAAAATATCAGTTTTTTCCAAAAACTCTGTGGTCTTTTTGTTCGTTGAAATATCTACTTTCTGATGGTGTACAAAAAAATATACATTACTATAGGAAATGTTCCCAAAAACTCAAATTCGACATTTTTTTTTAATCATTATGTACAATTTTGAGGTATTTATTAAAATTTATTTACCTGAGTGACCTTCGGTAAATTTTAGCCCTTTTCATGAAATCTTACTAGTTTGTTGAGTAATTAATGTGTAAATTTTAATAAATACCTCAAAATGGTATATAAGATTAAAAAAAAATATTGAATTTGAGTTTCAATTTTTTGCATTTTTTGAGAACATTCCCTATAGTAATGTATATATTTTCATTTTTATACCATCAGAAAGTAGATATTTCAACGAACAGAAAGCCCACAGACTTTTTGGAAAAAGCTGATATTTTGATGTCAGAATTTTCGATTGAAAATAAGGGTGCTTTTTTGATATTAAGTTAAAATAAGGCGAAAAAATAAATATTTTAAATCAAATAAATTACAGTGTATTTGGGACATAAAAAGGTAAGTTTTCACCAAATTTCGTAGAAAAAATATAATTTTTGAAAAAGATATAAATAAAAAACCAAAAACTTGGTTATTTGAAATTTTCACCTAAATTTTGAGGTTATGTGAAAAAATTGCAAATACAAAAGTTGTAGATCTTTTTATTACCTACAACTTTGCTATTTAACTTTTTTCCATAGGACGTGTAGTTTTGCCGGAAATCAAGATAAACCATTTTTTACCCTTAAAAACCCACCGAACTCTGATCGACCGTAATTTATTTTTCCTTTCATTTATATCATATTCCACTCCTTTTCTAATGGGTTTCATCCTACTATAATTTTTTTTCATTTTTTACCATTTTTGAAGGCTTTGGCCCTGGTCTATATGTACACAACTTATGTAAATTTTAATTCAATCTATCTATGTTTTGACGTGTATATGTATAGTGAGGATAAACTTTAATATTTGTTTTTAGAATACTCCGATGGTTAAAAACCAAACATCCAGACGGTTCAACTTCGCTCCAGCGCAACTGTTACCTCCGTTAAACAAGGACCCAAATGATAAAAATCTTTTGGTTGAGGAATATGTAGGCAAACGTGCTAGATTTCCTCTTGGCATTGTTCCCTACTATATTGATTCTAAAACCTATGGTAAGTTTAGAATACCCTAGGTATTGCATTAAAAAGCTAGAGAAAATATATTACAAATAATTATTGCTCAAAACAAAACAAAAGATCAGCTCAAGACTAACTTTTAATTTAGTAAAACATAAAGAAATTTACGAAATTACGATGAGATAGGCAGAGGTCTCCTTACGAAGACTCAAATTTTAACCGTGATTTGTGGTGAGCACCATCGCAGTGTGACGGTCACATTACATCCCAGGCTACAGGTTTTCTATTACCAATAAACTGAATAATAAGTAAATAAATATTTTCGTCAGTTCTAATGCGACTCGGACACCTAAGGATACCTGATTCCGCCAACTAGATGTTAGAGTCTGACCATTCATAAGTGCATGTGAAGGCCTATTTGAATAACATATTTCATTTCATAGATTCCCAGCATTGCATACATTGTAAATGGCTCAGTATTGTTTTTATTATTCCTGAAAATTTCACCATTGTGGGAATTACCTACACAAAATAAATGTAGTTTTATAGACACGAACATACAAATTGGATGATAGCAACATTTCTACTGTATTATAGTGCCTGATGATCAGTTAGTCTCATAATTGTGAACAAAATACAATATACACATCCATGTTAACTTTTTAGATTCACACTTATCCGACTTAATAATGAATGCGTTCGACTACTTCGAAAAAGCTACATGTATTCGTCTGCAAAGACTTCGCGAAAGGCCGACTGACGCGGACTCTTTAAAAAAGGTGGTCTGGCTGTATATTACAAATCCCTCTGGTATACGGCAATGTGTGCATAGCAATGAACGACACGTACAAGATGGCGTACAGGTAAACAAAAATATATTCTAAATAGGTTTTTAATATAACACACTTTAGAACTTTGCAAAGAATTTTAGACTACTTGCTATTCATTATGAACCTGTAATATTTAGTCATAATCTCAACTCGAATATTAACTTTCATATTCACATTTAAGATGATCGTGTTTGGCTATGACTGCATGTCTTTAGGCGACATCGCCCATGAAGTGATGCATATACTTGGTTTCTCTCACGAGCATACACGGTCTGACAGAGACCAGTACCTATCCATATTCTGGGATAACATCAAACCTGGTGAGTATCTATAATCTTGGCTTCTAGCGGGAAACATTAACTGACAGCTACGCAACGACAATTTCTACTTTTTTTTTAAAATACCCAGTGAAACTCTTTACACACGGTCATCTGATCCCAAACAAAGCAGAGCTTGTACTAAACCAGATAACTCATATACTACTTTTTTTTCTAAATACATACTTGTATAGATATTGACACCCTGACACAGAATAAATAGACATGTTCATGCACACAAATTTGTCCTGGTGTCGAATTTAATTCCAGGTTACAAAAAATACTTCGAAATCTACGACAAGAATATTGTTGAGAGTCTTCCTTATGACTACGCGAGTGTTCTGCATTATCCAGCTCGAGCATTCTCAAAAAATGGACAAGTCACTATACTGACTGAGGTACGTTACTAGAATATTAATCAATTGTGATAACTAAGAGACAAATGTAGTGACGTAAATTCATTAATTTCATCAGCCCGGGGTCAAAATTGGTCAGCGTGATGGACTGAGTGAGATAGACGTTGAGAAAATAAGCGTTATATACTCAGGCGAGTGTGTGAAACGTAACCGAGAGTATCTCTTGAAAACTTGTCCAAGTGCCGTTAAGGCTGATCCAGTAATAAAGAATATAACGCGTCAAGAAGTTGAGGACTATTTTGTGGAGAGAATCTGGCCTTATGGTGTTATTAATTACAAGTTGAGAGATAAAATAGAATTTTGTAAGTATGCTTAATTTTTACAGTTTTTATTAGTTTGCGATATATGACTTTGATTTACAATTTAATATTTTACAGCTACCGAGGAAAGGGAAAATATCAACGCTGTCATTCGACATATACAGAAAGAAACTTGTTTGCAATTTAACGATCTGAGTACGAATGATAAAGCAGATGAAAATGATAATAATGACAAATATGATAATGGCATTAAAAGTGAGGCCCAAATATCAGATGGTCCTATTAATAGCGACGAACCGAAAGACATATCTTTACAACAAACTAAACACTTAATAGACGATAGGCAATCCGAAAACGAAATCAAGAATACCGATGATGATATTGATGATAAATTTAAAGGAAATTCAAATTTAGATGTTGCATTAGGAGGTAATGATAATCAAGTCGAAGAAGATGTTGCATCACGAGGAAGTGATAATCAAGTCAAAGAATTACGTAATGGAGATGATATCAAAAATAATAAAATGAAACTTGCAAAGAAGGTCAAAATGGCCAAAAAAGGTATTATACCTATAATTTAGATTAGTTCTAGCATTAATTATACATGTTTTAGATTGATTATTGTATTTCATCGGATAGGCACGCATTCAACTAAGAAAACTACAACCAACTCCTTGAAGACAAAAAGAAAAAGAGTTCGTCGAGCTGCTGGTTTGCCGCCATCACCGAGTCGAAAGCATGCCGGCGATATTTTGATACTGGCCAGGTCTCCAGAACCAGGGTGTGCCTGCCCTGCACCAGGAAAACCGAATGGCAATAAGGTACAAAATCGTGCTACAGACACATGCGTTGAAGGTTTTCATAATTTGAAAGGGTATATCTTAATACAGACAAAACAAACATTAATTAATTACTTTAAGACATACATGAGGGCCAACACAACTCATAAGAATAACCTTTTAGACGTGATAGTTGCACGGAAGCCGACCACAATGATTTTTATTTTTGTCTGAAGTCTTTACACACGAAGGTATATCTTAAAATGTGGTTTGTAAATAATAATTATTTAGCAATTGATTTTCAGATATTGACAATAAACGCGGATTGTTTCAACTCCGTTAACGACCTGCTGCATTTGTTTGTCCACGTGTTGGGGCTTGATCATCAACACAATATGCATGACCGTGACTCTTTCCTGCACATAGTTTGGGACCAACTATCTCCAGGTATTCTTCAAAAATTTAACAGTTTCGGCGAATGAATGATGACAATGCTTGGGTGTTGCGCTCGTTCTTGCAAACACATCGTTATGTATAAAATATTATTTTGATAAGGGTAATTGGTGAGTTTATTGCCGACTCTTCCAAGCGAAAGTAACCTTCCGAACTAGCATTATAGTCGAACCATTCTCAAGTGCCTATGAAGGCTTATTTGACTAAATATATTTATTTCATAATGTTTGATAATGTCTGCAGCTCTCGTTAATATTATAGTATGTTAATATACTAGCTTCCGCTATATAATACAGTTCCACCCACTTTCTCGCGATGGAAAATATTCCCGTCCAATTCCATGACCAAAAGTATTTTTTTTTTTAGAAAATCCATTTGACTTATTTAAATATATTTAAATTATAATATCATTATTGATTACATTTCACATTAAAATTCCAACAGGTACCAGAAAAGTAATTATCATGACCTACATTGACAAATCATTTTGCAGAACATCTTTGAAAGGGTTGTTATGTTTCAGATATAGAAAAAGAAATGAAGAACGTTCTCCCAGCTGCGGCTTCTGTCGGGTTCGCATATGATTACCAGAGCGTCATGCACTATCCATGGCTACAGATTAAAAATGGTGTTACCAACATTATGTATCCAATTTGGGTAAGGTTTCGATTTGTAAAAAAAAAATGAAAATACCCTATGGTATTTAAACTGAAAATGTTTATGGAAATCTATGTAGTAGGCCACGATCGTACAACTGTAGATTTAATCATTTTTAAAATACTTATTATGCAAATACATTTTATAAAATAGACTGGAAATAGACTGTTCCAGGGTTTATAGTCTAGGTCATATCCAGAACACCAGAAGATACCTAACGTATAGATACTAGCTTTTCGCGGTTTCACTCGTGTTCCTAAGAAGTCTCATGTCACCCCAGCAATAAAAGTATAACCTGTGTTAATCCAAAACATTCTTTTAGCGTGCAAATTTCATTCAAATCTGATCATCCATTTCCAACACACACGAATACTTTTGTAATAAACATTTTTTTTGTTGCTTTTAAAAATGCATCTATTAATACAATAGTTAATTGAGATAATGTAGAAAAACTTTATCAAGAAGTAATAAAGTTAATTTTCGTTTGACATTTAATGTCAAAACACCCACCATAGCATGCCTCTTTATGTAAGACTAGCTGTCTCGTGGTTTCGTCCGATTTCCCGAGGAATGTTACATATTCCCGAAATAATGTATCCTATGTGCTATTCCAGACTATAATCTGTCTCTGTGCCAAATTTCATCTAGATCCGTTCAGCCGTTCTGGTGTGATTGAGTGACAAGCATCCACCCATCCAAACTTTCGCATATAAAATAGTTATAAGAAATCATAATTAATTTTGTTTATTTCTAGAATGACGGCTGGGCAATGGGCCATTGGCAAGGCCTAAGTTCAATAGACGTCCAGAAACTGAATCTCCTGTACTACGCGCAGTGTACAGAGAGAATGAGGCAGTCAATGAAATCTAGAAAAGCTAATTAAAATGTCATCAAGTAAATTTAGTTGTTACTTAAATAGCGACTTTGTCTATGAACTGGCAATATGAGGAAAGATAAATATAACTATAACTACGGCTTTGTTTTTTTTTAAATGAACAATCTTGTGATTGACTACAATTTCTCTATGGTATGAGATTATGCGGCCAGAAGTGGTAAATAAAGTCTAAAGATTATCAAGTCGACTGTGGTCAGCCAATACAGTACAACAAAATATGCTACGGTTTTCTGACGACGTTTTCCTTTGCCGAAAAATCCCGGATTTTGAAGGATTCGAACCCGCAGCCTTCAGAATGGGATTTGACGACACTACCACTGAGCTATGTCTTAAAACTAATTGGCCACGAGCCATACCCGTAAATCAGATGCAAGCATATCATTTACATTAATAATTCCCATTTTCAGTAACCAACGCTTTATATAAAAGATTAGCTGTCCAGCAGGTTGCAATCGCGTTCCCGAGGGATAGGACCTATTCCCGGGATATAATTATATATCCTGGCCTATGTGCCATCTCAGACTATAGTCCATCACTGTGCCAAATTTCATCGAAATCCGATCAGCTGTTCTAGAGTGATTGAGCAACAAATATTACGATTTTTTAACGAGATATTACGATTACTGACAAATTTTATATAAGTTTCCTAAGCGAGCATACGTAGTCGTTAAAATGGGCTAAAACATTTATTTATGATAGAGAAATGCGTGACACAGTGACACTAAGAAACCGTACAAATACGTAGCACTAAAAGTTAAAATATGATTAGCATGCGAAACTGCAACAAACTGTATAAGCCACTGGCTTCCGTCCGACGGTTTCACCCGTGTTGCTCTGAAAACTCACTATTTTTCTGGAACACAAAATGTTAGAAACTTCTTATTGGAGGGCCTTGAAGTTCTGATCCGCAACCTTTTTTTGTGGTGAAAAATAAATTAATGATCACAAACTATGCTATTCAAAAGTGATTGATGAATTATAAAAATATTTTCCTGTAATACAAAAGTTTCACTTTTATCGTGTCTTTTTTTCATATTTTTTTTTGCCATCTGGACATTTTAGGCCTAATTTTGTATGGCCATATAAGCGTTATCTGGCTGATAAAAACTTGAAAGAACAGTTTTTAAAAAGACTACTAAAAGGAATAGCATGTCCGAGGTTTATTTATCTATTAGGTTGGGGAAAAAGTCTTTTCGCATTATAGTATGTATGAACTTGTAATAAAATCTCTTTGGCTATACTATTTGTATCTGGCTGGTTTTGGTATCATTGAAAGTTTAAATTTTAAAGAACATCATTCAAAATTCAAAATAGGAAAATGTGTGATTTGCATTTGTTTTTCGTACCGCCAAGATGAGTGAATCTAATGAAGAAATTCGATTCATTTTTAAATTTAACTACAAAAAAGGTAAACATGCAACGCAAGCCGCGAAAAAAATTTGCTATGTTTATGGACCTAGTGCAGTGTCTGTGAGAGTAGCACAAATTTGGTTTAAGCGTTTTCAATCCGGAAATTTTGATGTCAAAGATGCACATCGCTCTGGTCGCCCCATTACGGATAAAATGGATGCCATTTTTGAAAAAGTGGAGCAAGCTCGGCATATCAGTAGTTACGACGTAGCTGAAGAGCTGGGAATTGACCACAAAACAGTTTTGGCGCATTTGAAATTAACTGGGTACACAAAAAAGCTAGAGAACCGTGTACTCATTTGTGATTCTTTATTACGACGTCATGAAACCGAACCATTTTTGAAGAAGCTGATACTGATACTGGTGATGAAAAGTGGATCACGTACAACAAGAACGTGCGAAAAAGGTTGTGGGCAAAGGCCAGTTAGGCTTCACAGAGTGTGGTGGGATTGGAAGGGCATTATTCATTATGAGCTGTTACCACTAGACAGGACCATCGATTCTGAACTCAACTGCGAACAACTGATGAGATTAAAGCAAGAAGTTGAGAGAAAGCGGCCGGAATTAATCAACAGAAGGGTTGCGGATTTTCATCATAATAACGCTAGACCTCACACATCTTTAACCACTCAGCAAAAATTAAGATAGTTTGGCTGGGAGGTATTAATGCATCCGCCGTATAGTCCTGACCTTGCACCTTCAGATTTCCACCTGTTTCGGTCTCTTCAGAATTCTTTAGGCAGTGTCAGGTTAACATCACGAGAGGACTGTCAAAACCACTTGTCGCAGTATTTTGATCAGCAGTCCCAAAATTTCTATAGCAATGGGATCATGTCACTATCTACAAGATGGCAAAAAGTTATCGAACAAAATTGTACCTACATACTTTAATTAAATGTAAATAAACTATATTAAAAATGTTTTGAATTTTCTTAAAAAATGCGAAGAAACTTTTTCCCCAACCTATTATTTAGAAATAACACCTTGAACAAATTCTTTACTTTCCGGGTACTAAATAAAATAAAATTTCAGATTTTCAAATACGTGTTTACTACTTTATTATTATCTTCTATCATCATTTCCATCGTTATCACTATTTTCTGGTGGAAGTGGTTCTGCCTCACCTATACTTCCCGCGTCTTCTCCATTCCCATCATAATGACTTTCAGGTTCATTTTCTTGTAGTTTATCATTATTGATAACTTCTTGAGAATTAATATCCGTATTTTTATTCATGTCATCGGCATGGTTATGAATATCCATTTGACAGGTATCTAATAAATCTTCTACTTTACGTTTGTTGCATTCGTGTCCGAAAAACAGTCGGAGCTTCATTTGATCTAATTGTGAAAGGTTATCCGAAGGACTTATAATTAGTCCTGGTACCTACAATATCAAAAGTTAGTACAAGTTTATGGGGTCGTAGGCGTTTCGCTATTATATAACCCTCATAAATGTTTTATTTAGGGTAGGTACTTAATTTGATGGACTATTAAATAATTTTAAGAATATATTCGTAATAGCAAGCTTTTTTTATCTTCTATCCCCTTTACAATAAGGCTCATCGAGTTTTCCCAATCTACAACTTGATCCAATTTTGCATTAAGCACATTATAACAGAATGGTTGTAGAAAAAATGATTATTGTAAACTGTTAATCGCAAATTTTTCTTTCTTGATAATGTAATTTTATTATGGTTTTGTTTTGCTATTACGATTGTGACTAGTCCTTTTATCTGTTAAAGGACGTACATAATACGCGTTGAGTTGTCAATTTTAGGAGGAATAACGATACTACTGTACTACTCGGTTGTTCATCATATTTTACGTCCACCTTTTGTAAAACATTATGTCAAACACAATATAAAGAGATTACAGATTAAAAATATGTTTATAAGTATAAATAAATCTATAGTCCCCCACTACAAGTAGGTACCTAGTTCATAAGCTAACAAAGAATCGAATATAAGCCGTAGTAATAAATCCAATCAAGGATTTATCATCTATTATCTTAATTTGTAGTATTTACGTACCAAAGGACCAATCGTTGCTCCTCCATTTGAGCTGAAGGCCCTATCGTGGAAATGCATCACGCTCATCGGATCATATTCTACAATAGTTTTGCGCGATGTGCCATCTAGTTGAATGTTAAAAAGACTACGATATTCTAAAAAGAAATTCAAGTTCATTAACATACCACTAGTATTTAAAAAAAATAGCAATGAAATGTTGTTCTTACTTGGCTGTATATTTTCCCAGAAAATTCTGACGTATAAGTCCCGTTGTGGGTGGGTCACCTCATCCCTGAAGCCGAGTGCATGTAGCAGAGTATGTAAAATGTCCCGACGGTGCATACAGTTGAAACCTAGGACTACTATCTGTAGGAAAATATCTGCTATATTAATACAGTTTAGGGTGATTTTTCAGTCAATGGATAAACCTCGGTTACGCTTTTTCTTTTAAAAGTCAAAACTGTTCTTAATTCAAATTAATAGCCTTAGGTGTACTTTTCTGGCAGCCTTTACTAGTTTACTTAAAATTATCTCCCAACAGTGCCCACATTAACGAAGCAAAAACGTAAGTAGCAAAAGTATTAAATAATCTAAAAATATCAGGTTTTATAGGATTAAAAAAGGTAAAAAAGAACAACCGCAGCATTGGAACAAAGCCCGTTGTAACGAGATACAACTTATGCAAGCGGGCACATTTTTAATGAGACCGCAAGAGTTTACACATGTACCTACCGTTAGCCTTGCGATATTTTTTAATACCTCGACTCATAAAGGACCTCTTTTATAGTTTAAAAAAAATAATGCCTTACAACTTCTCCGTTAGCAAATAAACTAGTCTCGTGTACACACTCCCGTTCTTTCTTCAGATTGGAAAAGGATAACCACGTCGAATAGTTATGCGCTGATATATCGTTTATTTCTTTGAAGACGATACATGACGCGCTCTCAATGGAGTTCATAGCAAGTCGAATACGTCGTGATATTATTTCATCTGTCAAAAATATACAAATTAAGTATCTTGGTGAGGTTCAGATTACGGAATAGTTACGGTTAAAAATAAATATTTTATTTTGGTTTGCCGTTTTTGGTCATGTCGTGATTTAAAACGGTGAAAGGTTTTTGTTATATTTTAACTGTAACAAGGTTGTTTTTGAGTAACCTATCAATTCACTATGATAAGTGATGACGTGGCCGACGATGATAAGCCCACAAAGTCTATTTGAGAGCTGACTCTCAAGTGCAGCTGCCGGATAACTATCAGCACTGAGGTACCTAACCAGGTGGATACAACAAACAACGTCAGTGGTATGGGTTACACACTATGTCTTTGCTGTAATTGCTGTTTCTGTTTATCATTAAAACAACTTTTCAACACTACGAAAATGTATACATCAACCAGCTGTTCCCAGCATGAGTTACTATGCAACTGTTTCTTTGTGGGTCAGGAACCTTCGTTCGTAGAAACATACTAAAGTTTCATCGCTATCGGATAAATAGTATAAGAAGGCATAGGGTACAAACATACAAACATTAATTTATATACATATAGATTACGGAAATTCAGTTAAGTAGACCCGTTCTAGAGGAGACCACGGCTTGGTAAACGTAGTGTAGGGCGCCCTCCAGCTAAATGGAGCGATGGTATACGCAAGCTGGCTGGCAGTGGTTGGAAACAAAGAGCTAAAGATCGAACTCAGTGGCGTGCCACAGGTGAGGCCTATGTCCAGCAGTGGACGGAGATAAGCTGATGATGATGATGCAAATTTCAATGTCGAACAAGCAATTTTCTATGTGTTCACCACAAAGCTTTTGGTATAATCCTTGTTATCATCATAATGTCTTCAATATCACCATATATTCGCCAATAAAACCCAACTGATTGAAATTTTATGTTAGTATTAGTAGTAATATAAAGGTTATTTACCGTAACTCTCCATATCAATGTAGTAAGGGACAATGCCCAGAGGCCAATTATGCCCGGTTTGATCTCGAACGTAATTAACAAGTTGCGGATCTAATAACATAAAATACTTAATAAATAGAGGTCAACGCCCACATATGATGTATGATTGTGTAATTATTAATGTTTATTGTATTTTATTGGTAGTTAATTTTTTTGTAATTTAACAACAATATCTAATTATAGTAAATTGTGAACCGTAATATTATAATGTTTTTGTGTCTGTAAAAATGTACAGCACCCTAATTGCCTAACTCTCTCGGATTCCATGTGGAACCCTATTTGATAATAGAATGATGGTTCGGTGCCCGAGCGGTTTGGCACAACACTCGTAGCACCTTCACTACAATATTGACTGCAACGATGATTCAGATAGCATTACACAATGGAATACAGATTTAGGGGTAAAAGGCAATCGATTTTAAAACATTTATCATACCAATTACACCAGCTCTTTCATCAAAATCTGAAAACAAGAAAGTAGCTCCTCAGTAGTTACAAAAAAGTTAAAAGAACTAAGTACCTTGTTATAATCTGACCAATATGAGAAATCCCCTTTGACATAAGAATGTTAAAGGAAATGTACCCTTTTGCTTTAAGAGGTTAATTTAGATGAGCATATGTTTAACCGTAGGGACAATAGGTGAACCTTATTTCAAAGCACATGACGTTGAATTTTCAATGACGTTCTTAAATGTCTTCTTCTTTTTCTTCTTTTTCAATTAAAATGGCGGCTGTTGCCAGTCGCACAATTCCACCAATGTCGTTCTTAAATATCAAAAGGGGCTTCTTATAGTGGGCAAACTATAGAGGTGTCGAGATCTTAAAGTCCCCCTTTGACAGATAACACAGTCATTAAAAAAATCATCATTATTGACTTTAGAATAAGGTTTCATCTATAGATCCATGTTATTTAATGTATGATGATGCTGTTGAACCTTTTCATAACGTCATAAGGTTGATTTTTCTACAACACTACTTAACTGTAAAAACGAGCCTATTAGTACTCGTCAACTTTTGTTATAAAATTTATTTAAATCCAAATTTTCACCTTGAAGCTCAACATCTCCGTTTTCCTTAACTTTACTACAAGTTATTATGTAAAAAGATACATAAAATATATAAAGCCTAATAATTACGATCATTTTTATAAAAATTTATAAACGTAACTAGACATGAATAAATAATCCCAATCTACGTAGAATTGGAAGTACCTGTATTGCAATGCAATACTTACATGTGCATTTTATTGGTCATAAATCTACTTTCATAAAATATAGGTACATATTCATGGACATATTTCATGTTTTGTTTCAAACTTTTTACCTACATCACTGCCTTGCCTAACCCTTCTTATACCTGAAGACATGCATGCTTCTATATATGAAGACGTGCATGCCAGACTACATGTACCTACATATTTTGCTATGATATCACAGCTAATCTACCAAACCGACACACTGACCACAGCAACTAACTAACCGCTTACTATGTTAGTAACCTAGCTCCCTTTTGACTTTCAGGTTATTTAATCCACATAACTTTTACCGTTATGTGGTTAAATTTATTTTCTACGGAAAATCTATATCTAATGATTGGATTTCGAAAACAATTTCCGAAAGCTTTTCATTTTTACCCTTCTTTATGGCCAGTGTCAAAAATCAAGTTTGCCCAAAGTATGGTTTTAGTCAAAAGTCATAAGAAAGACACATTCATTTCACTGGTGTACATGTTGATCTTTTTTTTAAATAAAATAGCACATAAATAATTCAAGATACAGGAAAATTGTATGAAAACGCCCAGCCCATTAACTTGACATGTTCCAAACTGTAATTGAAAACATAGATTGAAAAGAAAACAAGCAGACCGGCTATTTGGACCAATCACAAAGACACACACGGTCCTAGCTGTCAATTTAAAGAACGGTAACGTTCCTTTATTAGTGATGTTAATTCAAACAACAAATAAACAACCTGAAAAATTAAATAAAATTATATAGAATATTAATATTTACCGTGTAAAAAAACAAATTTTAAAGTTGTCGTGTAAATAATCATGTTTGATAAAAGGTAATATTTAATAAATCATGTTTGTATAATTTTGGTGAATCTTTTAGCGTTTTTTTTTCTTTTTGAGCTAAGTAAATGTTTAGTGAAATGGATTGTTTTTGCATTAGTTAGTTTCAAACGTTTTGTAAATGAAACCAAACAAACTAATGAAATGGCTGAATGAAGAGGCTGATGTCAAATTTGAATAAAATCTTCGGAAATTCTCGCATTATTTCTGAAAATTTTGTGTGCGTGTACAGTATTTGTAAAAGTAGCGAATAGAACGCACGTTCTGTTTATTTATTATTATAAGTTACTGTTTAGTCAGTGATGGAGCGCTATTTTCTATTCTTTCTTTTTGTTTTTATCAAGCCGGCTTACCAAGCGACGACTACACCGACCGGCTCCGTCGAATTAGACGAACTATCATTTGATAAAATCATCAATAAATTCGATGCTTCGCTAGTCAAGTTTGACGTCGCATTCCCATATGGCGATAAACACGATGCTTTCGTGGCTCTCGCGAAGGATTCAAAAGACGTGGACGAACTTTTGATCGCCGAGGTTGGGGTGAAAGATTACGGCGAGAAAGATAATGAGGCGCTTGCAAAGAAGTACGGCGCGACGAAGGATAATTTTCCTGTAGTCAAGTTATTTATTAAAGGTAAAAGCGAGCCTTTGTCTTTCGATGACTCGAAAGGGTTTAGTAGCGATGAACTTCGTCGTTTCGTCCGCGGAAACACCGGCTTGTATCTTAGCCTGCCAGGATGTGTCAAGGAACTTGACAAGCTCGCAATCAAGTTCATGAAAGCTAAGAAAGATGACAGAAACCAAATCCTAAAAGATACTACAGATGCTCAGAAAAAGTTAGCAAGCAAGGTATTTATGTTATTTTACTACACTTATCAGTAATATCTGTCTGTTTTAAATATGGCTATTACTGTCACGGTAATTATAATCACATTAGTACAGTATTTATGTGTCTGCAAGTTGACCACTTGATAATACAAAAATGTTACAGCTCTTAAACCTACATCTTTTTCCAGGATGCATCTTCCGGAAAGATCTACAAAACAATTATGGAGAAGATTGTAGAGAAAGGAGTTGAATTTGTAAGCAATGAATATCAAAGAGTTAAAAAGATACTCAATGGCAAAGTCTCAGATGAGAAGAAAAAAGAACTAGCTATAAGAATCAACATTCTGCAGACATTCCAACTAAATGACAAACAAAACAAAGCTGAGAAAGAAGATCTGTGATCAATCACCAAGATTGAATCTTCATTGTATTCATTTGTGATTCCATGTTACACATGCACAAAGCATTCCAAATAATTAACTTCTAATTAGTATAGTTGAGTTATTGAATAATTTTTCATGTTTTGTATAGGTAGCATTTGTTTTAACGGTTGGGTAGCTATGAGGGTTAGCCTCATTTTGTAGCCAGTCTGACATGTTTCACAATGTTACATGGATCAATGAAACTGTTACATAAATTTCAACAAATTATATGATTGTGTTGAATTTTATTATTTTCAAGTTTTGTTTTATGTGTCAGCAATGCAAATAATATAACTACATGTGTGTAAATATTAAGCACTTGAGTGTGTGTGTGAGCTCAATAAAATGTGAAATGTATGTACCCTTGTTTTATTACTCTTATGACTAGTTAGGATTGTGAAATAAAATACATTACATTTCATGAAATACATCCATTCATATTGAAAAATATAATTAAAATATACAATTAAACTTCACTTGTAAGAAAAATGCTTTTGGCCCACAATTTTTGTATATTATGTTAAAGTCAAACCGGAATGCATAAGATCAAAAATCATTTGGCATTAGAACTCACATAGGTGCATGAAATGTATCTGACTGATTTAATACAATGATCAAAATTATATAGAATACAATATTGACAAAAAAAATATCCTGCTGTATTTTGTAATGTATGTACAAAACAAATTTCTTGATGAGCATGACAAATCTCTTCAGGAATATAGTAGCACATTTTTTTGTCTTCAACATGAAGTTCATTTAGTGAATTTTAAATTTAATAGTCAAATCTATGTTAGTCTGAAGATTCACATGCCATGCCTTGGCTTTAACTAAATAAGAAAATATATTTACCATTTAAAAATAGGCCATAAATCAATAAAAACAGACTACTATGGATTTCAAATTTTAAGAAATTTTACTAATCTCAAAACAAATACAATATGATAAAATGATATGTTATAAACCTTATAATGAATCATATAAAATATCATGTACCTCAAACAACACTTATTTAAGATTTTTATGGAATATCAAATCCAAATTACGAATGTAAGGTACATTCACATCTATGATTAGATACAAGTAGATCAAAAAAGTACCACCAACTGTAACATTGAAAAACTTACTGATTCTTTCAGCAAGAAAAAATACTTAAATTGGTATAATCTAAAAACAAGTGCCAATATTCAATTGAGTACCATTAGAAACTCATTATTGCCCAATCTCACCTTAAAAAATATTTCAAATACCTTAAGTGGCCAAAAATGATATACACAATACATGTTTGAAATATTTTTTCACCATTCAAAATAGTAATACACTAAAATAAAATGAAAAAAAATTAATTAACATAATATTATGCAGTGATGTAACTTTCATCTCATAAATGGCAATAAACACAATTATTACCTATAGGATAAGTTTGTTTTCCAATTAATAAAACTCAGTAATAAACTGCACTTTTACAAACTCAAAATACATATTTCAAAGAAAATAATAAACCACACAATTGTCACTCCAACAGTTTGTGCTGACTCTTAGACATTGTAAATACGACCTAATAATAAAGAAGTGTGTAGTGTCCCATTTAAAAATACAGTAAATGCCTAGTAAATAAAATAGAAATATGTTTATGTAATAAAGATGTTACAAGTTGGCCTCTTATTGGATCACTTGTAATTTTGATAATTTATTCAGATTTTGCACTTTCCACTTTGAGTTCTTTCAGTTTAAGAACTACACCATCCTCTGCTTCTGTCGATTTTTGAGCCTCAAGTGACTTGTCTGTATATTTAGGTTCTGGTGTATCTGTGTCTTCACTTCTAGTGATGCTACTTTCATCATCTGATGATAGATCTTGAGTATACAAACTACATTTTGTTCTTACAATTTCTTGAGCCTCAGCAAATTTTGATTTCCATAGTTCTGCATCTGCAAAGTTAAACACGCTATTAAGTCTTAGCATAATCTTTAATATTGAATTGTATACATACAGTGTGTATAAATGGGGTACCAGGAGACAGGCATGACAATATAATATACGCACATAGTTTTTCAGTGAACTAATGACATTAATGTGAAGTGAATAGAACTGAGAATTGAGTCATAAGACTAACATTTTTGTTTAATTTAATTATATATTGCATTTGTGTCAAAATAAATAATAGATACATACTTTGGGGATTCCCAAATTTAATAGCGAGCAGTTCTTGTTTGCATGTTTCATCAGCATAATCAGCAAACACAGACCAGTTGAATGCTTTGTCAGAGCCACAGTGTACATTCATCCGTATGTCTGGTGTGATAAAATGATTGGCACACACTTTAAGAGTTTTATCACGTCTCATCACCACTCTCACTGTGTTATTTAACTTGTGACGGAGTAATTTGATGTCACCTGTGCCCCTTTCCTAAAAAAGTTTTATTTACTAATAGTTAAGATAATTAAGGCAAAGATAATAAAATAACTAATTGAATTGGTAAAGGCGCAATAGATTTTTTTTACTACTTTATTTAAAATCGAAAAGAGCTATAAGCTTTAATACAACAAGCCTATGGAGACTAACGAGTAGATCTCACCTTCCACTCATGGTCTGCAGTGTCGTATCTATAGAGCCTTGCTCGTATCTTGACGAGTTCCTCTTCCTCCTCCTCGTTAGTCTGCAAGTCGACGAGCGGCAGTGTGACGATTGGCTCAAAGTGAGGGTCATGCTCCGGAGTCTCCGCTTCACCACTTTCGCTCTCGCTGTTACGCCGCACGCTTTCCTCAGTCTACAAGGGAAGAATACATGAACCGTTTAATTAATTATAAATATAGTACTCAAACAGTATTTTATCATTAATAGCTAAATATTTGCCTACCGGTGAAGACATTTTAAATTATATTATGTTCTGATAAATTGGAAAATTGTAGCAGCAAGCAAGCAAATACAAACAAACTCGGCGAAGTTCAGTTACTGAATGAATGAATGACTTTAAATATGTGAACCTGTAACTTCTGTGTGTGCCTTTGTATTCTGTTAGAGAGTGAGTAATGTGAGAGTAATATTTTTTAAAACCAACGAGAATTTTATTTTCGAGAATTTTTGTGCGTTCCTAATAAAACTATTACTTATTGCGTATATATTTTATATGCGTAATAATCATAGAAATACTGCTTCGCTCTGTTTAAAATTTTTGGTATTACCATACCCTGCCTACACTAAATTTATTATTATTAAATAAACTGAAAATGTAATATCTATGGTCACTCCATGCTCAGTCAATCAGTACCATAGAATATGTATTTTAGGTCCGACAGCACAATAGCTGTCAAAAAATCTAAGTTTGACAGACAAATATTTATATGCAGCTCCAAAGATAATTAAAATAGAATTTATCATAGTTTTTTTGTTCATATTCGAAGTTTTCCTGAATCAGTGTGTCATATAATATATAATGCAACTCATTTAACTAATGTAAGTTGGTGACATTAATTTAGTTTCATATCAAAACAAAATGTCAATGACTTCCTGTGGTTACAAATTCGGCGAATCGCCGACCTATTTACACCGTGTTTATTTTGAGTTTATTCCTAATCGAGAAGCTCGAATATGTGCCAGGTTTTATTGAAATGTTCTCATTAAATTTCATTGCTCTAGTATAGATACCAAGTTGACCATTTTGTGTTTCCAGATTTAACAGTATGTACAGAGCTGTTTTAATTTGATCAGTTTTTATCCTTTATATAGTTATACAAAAACTTGTAAAAATAATTACTTGCTTACATGTACAACAATTATCTGTATTTGTCACAGAGTCTGGTGAAAAAATATATACTTAATAATATGCCAATCTTCTTACAGGAGGATCTTTGTAAATTTAAATTAAGCAATTAATGTAAACAGTTACTTTTTCTTTATATTTTTAAACTGGATAAAGGTAATTATAATTTTTGGTGCTTTATATTTGTTACTTTTCCCAATTATAAATGAGGTGGTCTCTCAAAATATGAACAATTATTTATTGACAATGAAGTGTCTTTTAAATTACTATCAACACAATTATTTCATCAAAATAATCTTGAGAATAAAAACTTCACTAAGTATAGTGTGTATCAAAACTTTTTATATTCTAATTTATTTAAGGAATCGTCACCCTGAATGCAGAACACAGTAAAGATGATAACGGAACAACTACGTAATCCAAACGAGCTAGACATCAGTCTCAAAATGGAATTTGGTCCCTTTGAAACGATTCACAAATGGAAGCGTATGTCTGAGTGTTATGAATTTGTTGGTGCCAGGTAAGAAATACTTTAAACTTTGTCTTGGATTTTTCAAATCAATTTTCTACAATTATTAGAAGCTTGAGAATGATGTTTTTGGTAGAAAATAATCAAAAAATAAAAATTTTATTTCTAAATTTACTAGTGAATGCATAATGGCTTTTAGTGACCCATTTTATTTATTTGATAGCAACTTGGTAACTAATGTGTCTATATCAGTGTTGAAAGTCACTTCGCACTTTATAGTTCTCTTTTGTAGACTTTTAATTCCTTGTCCAATACTCTAATTTGTTTTTAAAAGAGTTAATTGAAGTAGCAGGTATCTTGTCTGGTAGTTTAGTTGATACTGCTGCTGTAAACAATATGTTAATGTCTCGTTTCCAGACGTAGTAAACACACAGCTGTAGCTTACAAAGATGCCATATACGTATTTGGTGGTGACAATGGAAAGTCAATGTTGAATGACCTTATCAGGTTTGATATTAGAGAGAAATCATGGACTAAAACTGGATGCATGGGAATACCACCAGCACCAAGATATCATCACTCCGCTGTTGTAAGTTAATCTTTTACCTCAATTTGTATTTCAGAAAAATTCACTTTGTTGTTTTCTAAGATGCTCATTTATGTATTTTTAGAAACATTATTACTAATAGAACTTATAGTGCAGAAATCATCCAGGGCAATACTACCACCTTACCCATTTCCGCCATTCAACAGTAGTCTACTTGTATTGCTATGTTTGAAACAAGAAAGTAAGGGGCCGGTGATATTACAGGCACATGAGACTTCATAATTTCACTTCTTAGGGGCAACAACGCATTGGCAATGGCCCTGGTATTGCAATTGTCAATAGGCGGCCGTGACTACTTACCTTGATGGACCATATGCTTTTTGGTCGGCCCATGTGAAAAAATGATTCTTATTCTTTCCAACACAATGGGATACATTTTTTAATTTACCTGGTTATAGATGTTTTAAGTCCTGAGTAAAATTATCTCCTGACGCTACAAAAAAAAATGCATGACTAATTTTGTTTTTGTTATTAGGTACATCGTTCATCAATGTTTGTATTTGGCGGATACACAGGCGATATTCTTGCTAACTCAAACTTGACCAATAAGAATGATCTGTTCGAATATAAATTCCAAAGCGCGCAATGGGTGCAATGGAAGTTCAATGGACAGTAAGTTAATATCCATTCTCTTGTTTGTACACTTTGCCCAATCATTTGCTTCTATTGAAAATCTTAATATCAGTTATCTGGTACAAACTGCTTTGGCTCGATAAAACCCTTTATAGTGAGGTGCTATTTAAAAGAGCAGATTGTCTCGCCAGTCTGGGTGATTGTGCCTGCTGTCCAACTGTTGATGTTTGAAGCTTGTATATATGATCAATGAAATCGAAAGTCCAATGTAAGATGCTCGCGTGCGTGTTCATAGATGTTGCCACAAAGAAAATTAAATTAATTGCTTTTTATATAATGGAGGAGTCTCACACCCAGTGGCGTAGCTACCGGAGGGAGCTACGATTTTAAATAGTTGGGGCCCTAGAATTTTTTTGCCCCGGGCCTTTGGTTACCTAGCTACGCCACTGCTCGCACCTTGGTCTTCTATAACTTTCATAGTAGTCAATACGGGCCTTTATGATTGTGTCTACTTTAATGATTATGATGTCTATGAGTTTGAAACATCAGCTAGCTTCCGAGGGTTGGGACAGTGACGGCGTAGTCGAAGGGCGCTACAAATTTTCAGTGTTTAATTACTGACGCGATACCATGTTCCCTTAGAGAGCCAGTGCCGAGATCAGCACACGGAGCTGCTGTATATGACGACAAACTATGGATATTTGCTGGGTACGACGGCAACGCGAGACTGAATGATATGTGGACGATTAATTTAGTGGTAAGACAAAGTTTTCCTTGATAATATTGTTTGTTGTAAAGCTTGTCTGTCTGAAGTAGGAACCGATTTTCATGCTAGCTTAAAGCCCACGTAATAGGATACTTTTATCCCAAGAAACTTTTATCTTTTAGTCTCGCAGTATAGTTTCAAAATTTGGAACCACGTAGGTTATTTTAATCAAACAACTACAAAGCAACATTGTAACTAGGATTAAATAACTAGTGCGGTTCTTACCTCAGTTGCTATTATAGGACTTGAAACCCTAAATTTAGATTTCTCCGAGTAGTGGATTCATACCCTACACCATACCCATTTCCACCGTGAAGCAGTAGAGCACTTCTATTACTGCGTTTTAGCCAGTGATATTGCAGGCACTTGAGACTTAACAACTTCATGTCTCAGGGCCACGAAATAGGTGGACCGTATGCCTATGCTTATTAAACATGCCATATACGTATTTGGTGATGACATTGGAAAGTCAATGATAGCTGGTTTGAGAAATTAAAATATTGAGAAATCATCATCCATAAAACTGGATACATGGGAATACCATCAGCGCCTAGATATCTTTACTCTACTGTTGCAAATGTCCGTTGGTGGTGGTGACGACTTACCATTAGGTTGACCGTATATTTGTTTTTCGGTCTATATGAAAATATAAATAATATTACAATTATTGGTTTGTTAGGGCGAGAATCACCAATGGGAGCGTGTGGAACAGAGAGGCCAATGCCCACCAACATGCTGTAACTTCCCAGTAGCTGTCGCGAGAGATAAGATGTTCGTATTCAGCGGACAGAGCGGCGCTAAGATCACTAACGCGCTCTTCCAGTTCGATTTTGTGACGCACACGTAAGTAATATTATTAATTAATAATTTGATTAATATACATTATCACAATGTGCAATGAAACACAGATTGAATATGTTATAGAATACTTTAAAAAATTGACTATGCAAAATTTGTGTGATTTTACCTAAATTTCAGAACATTTATATAAACTATAATAAAATGTTCTATTCAAAAATATGAAATTAAAACACATGGGTATAGGAAACGCAAAAAAATTATGACTTACCTTTAATACAACTTTTTACAAAGTAAAACAATTCTTGTAACTAAGTAGTATTGTCCTGAATGAAGATTTAAAAAAAAATCGACCAAAAAATTAAAAATAAATAATAGTTTAAAAAAACTAAAAAAATACGCCTTTTACAGAAATCCAACTAAAAAATTTTTTTTTTTTTTTTATTTGAATTAAGAATAGTGTAAATAAGAAAAAAATATTTTTATTGTAAAAAAAGCGTGGGGTGCATGGTGTCAATAGTTATAAATATTTTATTGATAGATATCAGTAGAAGGATTATCATTTTGATAATATGTACCTTAAAAAGCACCCCACGCTTTTTTTACAATAAAAAATATTTTTTTCTTATTTACACTATTCTTAATTCAAATTTTTAAAAAAATATTTTTTAGTTGGATTTTCTGTAAAAAGCGTATTTTTTTAGTATTTTTTAACTATTATTTATTTTTCATTTTTTGGTCGATTTTTTTATAAAAGCGTATTTTTTAGTTTTTTTAAACTATTATTTATTTTAAGTCTGTAATCATCCGATAAATAAGTAAATCGAGTGCCTGGTGCCTTCCTTAGATGAGATAGGCGGTTCTCAGGTTCCCTCTCCGAAAATTTTATTTTAAGCACAGTCGGTAACTTATCCGATAAGTGAGTAAATGAGTGCCTGGTGCCTTCCTTGGATGAGATAGGCGGTTCTCAGGTTCCCTCTCCGAAAATTTTATCATAAGCACAGTCGGTAACTTATCCGAGCAATAGGTGATCGGCGCGCCTGGTAGATTCCTTTATTGGTCTTGACGCAGACCTTCCGGGTCTCAGGAAAACAAAAATCGCTGATCCTGATTATCCTAGTAAGGGTAACGGGTCAAAATGTTTAAAATATTGAATTGTCATCGGTCCTTAATATGTATGCCGAATTTCGAGTTAATCCGACGTTTTGAAGGGGGTCAAAATCATGTTCAAAGATTCCGTTACATACTAACATACGTCTGAAGCTAATAAAAGCGTATTAAAATTGGTCAAAATGCAGTCAGATCAGAGGCCTAAGCATGGACATCTAACGCAAGCGTAACGTCTTCGTATCGAGTACGCCAAAAAGTTGGTTTGTATAGAAAATTTTACATAGCGCATATCGTGACGTTGCGCTATGTAGAATTTTCCATTGCAATGGTTTTCGACGCACTCGATACGGTGAAGATACGATTACGATCAGAGGCGGCCTTAGGGGGTGGCGAACGGGGCAATCGCCCGGGGCCCCGCGCAACCCCAACAAATAAAAAAATAATGGATATAAAATTTTATTTATTTATATAATTTTAGCATTTTTTGTCAAACATGACAAATACCTAAACCAAACAACCAGACTTACTTTCGCATCATTTACTTTTCACGAGGGACAATGGGCCTCGCAATGACCTGCCGCCCGGAGCGTCGCAATGGGTAAAGCCGCCGCTGCTTACGATAGATACCGCTAGATGCGGGGAGGCAATGGGGAACTGTCCTGTATTAAAGATAAACGATCAAACACTAACCAGTGTATTGAACATCCAAACATATACGAAAACATCAAATATCATCTTTTTTTTTCTGAAGGGACGTAGGTCTTAGCCTAAGATGGCTCTTACACCCTTACGCGGACAATTCCGGCGAGCGCTAGGGGCTCTCAGCCGAAAATACATTTAGATTTTAAGCAACAAGCATACTGTGGGGTTCGGACCTCGGGCGCAGGGCGTTGCGTGGGGGGGTCAAAAGACTTTACACCTGTATCCGCGCTTGCGGCGGCTGTGACTGGATGCTGTGTTGTGTAGATGGAGCCGCGTGTGTACGGAGCACCTGCTGCGCTGCGCGGGCCCGGCGCCCGCGCGGCGCTACGGGCACGTGATGGTGGCGCACGCGAGGCACCTCTACGTGTTCGGGGGCGCCGCCGACAACACGCTGCCCGCCGACTTGCACTGCTACGATCTTGACACGCAGATGTGGTAAGTACCTACGTTCTATTTTAGATATATAAACATGCCTATGTATGGCAATGATGAATATACCTTCCCCAATTCGATAACGAACGATCTTAAAGCGCTTACCCCAGATTTTCGGAAACATAACGTAAAGTCATTTTTAGGACATTTTTAAAATAAACTGACTGAGGATTGAAATTTTAATAAGGTGGGTAGATTCTTTTTATATGTATGTAAATTGAAAGAAGAAAAAAAATGTAATAGGTACTATTTATTAAGGAATCACAAGCCTCAACTCAAAACATCGAGCTGAACAAGCGTGGAAAAATGTTAAGCTATAAAAGTGCACTAAAATAATGATCTTACAATTATTTATCATCAAATCTTTAAAGAGTATGAACTAAGAGTCTGTAGAAAATGTAAAAAAAGAATAGTCATTACAACGACAGAACACATCCATCACAGGTCAGTAGTGAACCCGTCGACGGACTCTCAGATCCCATCGGGGAGGTTGTTCCACGCGGGCGCAGTGGTCGGCGACGCTCTCTACATATTCGGTGGCACAGTCGACAACAACGTGCGAAGTGGCGAGTTGTTCCGGTTCCAGGTGAGATAGATCACTTGTACTTTTGGTACTTGTCTTTTCGGGTCTTAATATCTTAGTGAGTTGTTCTATAATTAATAGTAATAATAAATATCCTGGGACATTCTTAACTCACGGCCATCTGGTCCCAAACTTAGCAGAGCTTGTACTACGGAAACCAGATAACTGATATACTACATATTTTTTTCCAAATACATACTTATATAGATATTTACATCCAGACACAGAACAAACAGACATATTCATGCACACAAATGTTTGTTCTGGGTGGTAATCGAACCCACGACCTTCGGTTTGGCAGTCAGAGCACGAAGCCAACTGGCCTTCTAACATATTATATAATGTGCAAATATCTAATTTACACCCAGTCACAAACCAAACTGACATGTTCATAAGTATGCAAATGTTTGTCCTGGGTGGGATCCGAACCCACGAACTCTGGGGTGGCAGTCAGGATTTCAAACCGCCCAGTCCAGTGGCGCGAAAAAAATTTAATTGCCAGGGTAGGAGGTGGGCTAATGATTGATAATGGAAAACTGTCCCACTCACTTTGATCTAGAAGACAAACATTCACAGATATGATTATTTAAACCAATATTTCTTACTTTCTCCAGTTGTCAAATTATCCCCGCTGTACTCTGCACGATGACTTCGGGCGCATCCTCAAGTCGCAGCAGTTCTGTGACGTCACACTGTTGGTGGGAACCGAGCAAACGCCAGTGTTGGCCCATCAGGCAATGTTGGCCGCCAGATCGCAATATTTGAGGGCTAAGATCAAGTGAGAGATTTTTTAGAGCAAAGTTCATACCAACATGGCTTCAATCAAAATTCTCCTTAATAATAAATAAATATCCTGGACACTCTTTTTCTCATTTCTCATTTAGAGTTTATAATATAGATTGATTCAACACTTATGCTTCACATGTTGTAAACCATATTGTAAAAACAATATTAATTAAGCTTTTTCAAATAAATAGATTTATTATTATTATGTATGCTGTTGTTGAACTATAATTCAGACTCGGTTCTTTTTTTACATTTATATGGGTTATTCTCAAATCTGTACTAAAAAAATTTTTTCTCCAGGGAAGCACGCGACGAACTGGAGAATCGCATCGCTTCAGGGGAGGAGAAGCCTTCGGAAGTGTACTCCTACAAGTCGCGGCCGCAACTCACTGTCATGTTGCCGGAGGCCACTCCCGAAGCCTTCACCATGGTGTTAAACTACATATATACTGACAGGATTGATCCCACTGAGAAAGGTAAACTAAAAATTCTCCAGCATTTGCAGAAATCATATTTCAAAATATATTGGATTTGACCAGAAGAATAAGAACTCTTCATATAAAATAAAATCATAATCAGTATGCACTATGAAATAAAAAAAACTACTACAACTAAGGATTCGTTCAGAAATCATGTAGGACGTGTTTAAAAGTCAACGTTGCAAATGAATAAATTATAATCGATATAACAATAAAAATCGAAATCGTGCGAAATTCATATATTTGACTAAATGTCCCCCGCGGTCTCGTCCGTGTTTAGTTTGAAGTCGATCAGACTAAGAAAACACATCGTTTCATACATATTTTGCACCCCCGCTTTACTCCCTTAGGGGGTGAATTTTCAAAAATCCTTTCTTAAAGCTCGCCTACGTTATAAAAGGAACTCCTGTGTTTGTATTTGTGTTTTTAAAGTGAAAACTTCTTTAGCACCGGATGAGATTTGAAACTCGAAGAAAGGAAAAAGAGACAAATATATATCTGTACGATTTAGCCTGCGATCGAATGAGATAGGTAGACATAGCTTTCTGAAGATTTCACTTTTACCACTTGCGTAATGCCCACGATCTACTTTATTTTAGTGAAAACTTTTTTAGAACCGTGATTTAAAACTCGGTGAAACGAAAAAGAGACTTACATCAGAATAAAATAAGTTGCACCGGGGTAAGACCGTTTCTGGGCTAAGAGCGGATAAATGTAATGACTTAGGTAGTCTAGGGTGTTTTTTTATTGTTGGCAACATATTCTACGACGCCATTTTGAAAGGGCAGTTGGCTTAGTGGTTAGCGACCTTGACTGTCGAGCTGAAGGTCGCGGGTTCGATTCCCACCCAGGACAAACATTTGTGTGCATGAACATGTCTGTTTGTTCTGTGTCTGGGTGTATACTCGTATATCTATATAAGTATGTATAAAAAAAAGAAAAAGTTTTGTATATAGTATATCAGTTATCTGGTTTCCATAGCACAAGCTATGCTTAATTTGAGACCAAATAGCCGTGTGTAATAAAATTAACAATTTTTCGTGCCCATCAATTGACGTTCGGGCGCGTATCATTCATCGGGAAATGGAGAGTATATTTAAGGATCCGGACTAACCCCGGGAACTTTTTTGTTAAAGTCTAGTGTAACTGCTATTTTTTTACAAGTCTTATAGCATGTCGTAATCATGCGGCAAAGGGGTAGGACTAACATTGGGTAAGACCGGATATTTCTATTATATAGCGCATGATTAGAGCCACAGAGGCGGTCTTAGAACTTAGTCCGATGTTTTCCTTGGTTTTGGAAACTTCTTTTAAATCAACTTCAACTTTAGCACCGTTGCATTCAGAGATATATCAAGCAAACTGATGTTTATATCTATTTTATATACAAAACTCATATAAAATCTTAGACGGGCCTAAAATTTTAAGTCGAGGAAAAAATATTTCGCAACATATTGATTTCCCCAAAAAAGCATCCGTTCTTACCCCGGTGCACTATAGATAGTTTTCTAAAGCTTTCACTTCTACCGCGTGTGAAATGCATACTTTTTACTTATTTTTTTTTTCATGCGTATATGTAAATATTCGTACAGACGAGGACCCAGCGTCGCCGGCGACCATCCTGGCCGTGCTGGCGGTGCTGCGGCTGGCGCTGCGGCTGAGCATCCCGCGCCTGCGGGGGCTGTGCGCGCGCTTCCTGCGCGCCAACCTGTGCTACACCAACGTGCTGGCGGCGCTGCACGCGGCGCACCACGCGGCGCTGCACTGCATCAAGGAGTACTGCCTCAGGTCCACGCCCACACTTCACGCATATTATACACATCACACTGGTACTGGTAGATACTATTACCAATCCTACCGTGTGAAAACTTGTGGTGCCCCTTCGTTGACCACATTTCATTTGCAGACATAATCCCTATTAATATTATAAATGTGAATGTAAGTTTGTTACTGTTTGTAACTACTTTACCGATCATCATGAAACTTTGTACACATATTCTTGCAGGTATTAGACATAGGTTACTTTTTGTGCCGGAAAAATGTTACATCCCTCGGGAACGCGAGTGAAACCGCGGGGGCAGCTAGTTTTTCTTATAAAAAATGCATAAAAAGTATGGTTCCTGATTTGGATTTATATCGATTTTCTGCAAAATTACAAATGAAGAAAATCTTGCATCAAACTCAGAGCACAAAATTGATTACGGTTCATGAGATACAGCTAACAGATATACGGACAGCGGAGCCTTAGTAATAGGATCCCTTTGGCACCCTTTGGGTACGTTACCCTAAAAACAGATTATTCACGACAATAATGTGTGTTTTCTACGTTTAGGTTTGTAGTGAAGGACTACAACTTCACCCCGATAGTGATGTCGGCGGAGTTCGAGCAGATGGAGCAGAGCCTGATGGTGGAGGTGATCCGGCGTCGCCAACAGCCGCCTCCCAAGCAGCCCAATGCGGCCGAGCGCCACGACTGCGACGAGGAGATCATTGGTACGCTTACTTATATCGAATCTCCTAAATTTAAAAAGTCTTCACCCCTATTAAAATAACTCTACCACTTGTGATTGTTGTATTGGTGATTTATGTATATTTTCGAAAATTTGCAAATACGAACATAGACTGACTAATAAAATTAAATTTTTAATGAGAGTGTTCATTTAAAATTAACAAATCATGTCATAAAAAAATATATAATTTTAATGGGATTTTGACGCTAAGAAAACAGTAAGATTAGGGTCTTTATAGTAATGTCAACATATCATGTGTAACATCTAAAATAAATAATCCAAAAACATTTTTTACACACGGCCATCTTGATCCTAATAGATATAATAAGCAGAGTTTTACTATGGAAACCAGATAACTGATATACGAAATTATTTGTTTCTTTTTCTAAATATATACATATACAGATATTTACATCAAGAACAGAAATGTAAAGGGACTTATATTCAAAGTTATGAATTTTGTATTTTAACTCGACTTTACTGTAACCACACAGGTACAACCCTAGAGCAAGACATGTGCGTGTTCGTGGGGGCCGGCGGCGAGGGCGGGGGCGGGGGCGGGGCGGGCGCGGGCGGGGCCGGCTCGGGCGCCGAGCTCAGCGACGTGCGGCTGCGGGTGGGCGCGGCCGCCTCGCGCCCCGCTCACACGTCCATACTGGCCGCAAGAGCAGCCTACTTCGAAGCTATGTTCCGATCGTTCTCG
Organism: Habrosyne pyritoides; assembly: GCA_907165245.1. Lineage (NCBI taxonomy): Eukaryota > Metazoa > Arthropoda > Insecta > Lepidoptera > Drepanidae > Habrosyne > Habrosyne pyritoides. The sequence goes on from OU015606.1 coordinate 4,511,083, forward strand.
CCGCACGATAATACTGTTAATGTCAGTACATTATGGTTAACTGTTAATGTTAATCCTACTTTATATTATAAATGCAATTTTGTGGCTGGACCTATGTTGGTTACTTATTTATTCACGCCTAGTAAACGGTAAATTTGCACTTGGCAAAAGATAGCTTATAACATGGATTTAGGATACTTTTTTATCTGGGGAAAATGTATAATCCCTCGGAAAAGGCTGTTGTAAAGCATGTAAAAAACATAAAATAAAAGCTGTAGATGTTATTAAAAAAAAACTTTTATTCAGGAGTTCAATATTAAACGGTGTGTTACAGTGTTCCAGTACCTTCACTGAAGCTAAGTTTTATAACCACCCTTAATTAAAAAAATTGTCAAAATGGGTCTAGTTTGTGGTCATATATGGTCAAAGAGAACAAGCACATTAATGAAACAAAACTGTAATATTGACTTACCCACAGATTCAAATCTGCGACACGGTGCCGTCGGAGGAGGCATTCGACTCGCTACTCCGGTACATTTACTATGGTGACACAAACATGCCAACTGAAGACTCATTGTATTTGTTCCAAGCACCCATCTATTATGGTAAGAGAGACTTAATACACACTTGAAAACATGATTAACATTGCTTATAGTTTAAAACAGTTAAATATAAATTTTGAGATGTTGTGTATCTTATGTATTTGTTGTATATTTCTACTAGTTAGGGAGCGAAGTGTAACTAAGACAAACCAAAAACACATTTTACAATTAATCCGGTTAAAACCGGTTAATACTACTTATAAAATATATTATAATAAAGTAAAATTTATAAAAAAAGATATACATTTCTTAATATTTTATGTTGGTTGTAGTACAGATTATAGACTTCTTATAAATATATTCTTTAGACATCTACAGTCACAGTACAAACAGACATATTCGTCCTCACAAATATATGTAATGTGCTGGGGGTGGAAATCCAACCATCACAAACCCACCCGCCAGTAGAAGACAACTTATGAACAGGATAACTCCTCATCTTTATAGGCTTCACCAACAACCGCCTGCAAGTGTTCTGCAAGCATAATCTCCAAAGCAATGTGTCTCCAGAAAACGTCCTTGCAATCCTGCAGGCTGCAGATCGTATGCGAGCCACTGACATTAAAGAGTATGCACTAAAGATGATCGTGCACCACTTCGGTTTGGTACGTATTGATTTACCTATTTATCATATCAGCCCAGAGATGTCCTCTGCTGACCAAGGCCATGGATTTCCACCTCGAACAGTGCTGAGGTGTCTGCATCCACCAACTGATGTTATTACTTTCTTTTGTATTTATAACGTTTTGATTATTAATACAAATTTATGGAACTGCACAAAGGTTAAAGGAGAAAGTGATATAACGAACACAACATTATGTTCAATTTTAGCGCTTCTAAGATATCTGCTGCACCGATCAACTTGATTCGGACACTAGACAGTATAATTTCATTCTAGGAACGGGGGTGACACCGTATGCAAGCTAGCTTAACATATTTTCCTTAAGTTTATAATATAGTAATTATATGTATAAAAACCACAATCTTATCATAAAATATGATGACGTGGTCTATGGTGACGAAATTATTAATATCCCCACAGGTTGCCCGCCAGGAAGCTATAAAGAATCTAGCCCAGCCTCTCTTGGTGGACATGATCTGGGCACTTGCCGAGGAGCCCCACTTGGACTCCCCCCTCCCGGTACAGCCCCGCCCCCTCGCTTCGTCATCATCAGCTGACACCCTCACTGAGGACCCGGACTACATACGTCACAGGTGCGGCAAGTCTTAATACGGCTGTTTTATAGTTCTGTAAAGCCAAGATTGTAACAAATGAATTTAAATCGTAGGTCTATGACCTAGTGCTTATTTTTAATTGAAGAACACAATAAATTTTTGATGCTTGGAATAGAAATTATGAAAGTTGCATATACTCGTACGTAGCGTGTTGTAAGCTCAAATACGGTTAGAGCGATGGAAACTCTCTCTAAAGAAACGCTGATCTTAGTATGTATATTGTATTGCAGCGCAAATTTAAGCTTAAATGTGTTAAGGGCTATATATCTTCGCTCCTTTCGTCCCTTCCCGATCCTAAACAAAAAGCATCAGGGTCCCTTTCAATGAATAGGTTGTTTAATACCATACTGAAGGTAGGTCCTAACTCTGTAATTAAACTACCATTGGCTATAATTATGGACGAAATCCTGACCCAAAATTTAAATAATTCTTAATATATTAAAACAAATAATGTTTGTTTTGTGCAGATACAATATATGTACTAAATTATGAAATATTGTTAATTAATTAACAATCATTTTCGAATTCCCACACTGAATGAAGCTTTTTAACTTATCATGTTATGTGAAATATGTGACATTTCTATATGAAATCCATAGTAAATTGGAAAGATGATCCTGATGTTATAGTCCACAATACGCTCTCAGTCTCCCGTATCAACTCATGCTCGCACAAATAATTTGTCAATTATATCAATATAAAATATATATGCTAAATGAATGTCAACATACGGCGAAAATTAATATTTATAACCTTTTGACAGTAATTTATAGACGTAATGTCAAAATTCTACTTCCATCTTGCGATTTCAGATCGGGATCGTATATTAATTTTGGTCGATAGAGTATGATATTAGGTTGGGGAAAAAGTCTTTTCGCATTATAGTATGTATGAACTTGTAATAAAATCTCTTTGGCTATACTATTTGTATCTGGCTGGTTTTGGTATCATCATCGCCGTATAGTCCTGACCTTGCACCTTCAGATGTCCACCTGTTTCGGTCTCTTTAGAATTCTTTAGGCGTTGTCAGGTTAACATCACGAGAGGACTGTCAAAACCACTTGTCGCAGTATTTTGATCAGAAGTCCCAAAATTTCTATAGCAATGGGATCATGTCCCTACCTACAAGATGGCAAAAAGTTATCGAACAAAATGGTACCTACATACTTTAGTTAAATGTAAAAAAGCTATATTAAAAATGTTTTGTATTTTCTTAAAAAATGCGAAGGAACTTTTTCCCCAACCTATTATTATAATTTATAAGATAGTATAAAACAAAGTTGCTTTCTCTGTCCCTATATCCCTATGTATGCTTAAATCTTTGAAACTACACAACGGATTTTAATGCGGTATTTTTTAATAGAATGAGTGATTGAAGAGGAAGGTTTTTATGTATAATACATGTGACATCCCACGGGAACGCGCGTAAAACCGCGGGGGACAGCTAGTAATTTATAAGATAAGGCTGCGCATTTACAGAAGTTATGCATTAAATTGGATGCAATATCTGTTGTTAATTACTAATAGCTTTCTAATTAATTACTAAGAATATTACCATTTACATTTATTGTTGTTCTTTGTTAATAAATAATATATCTCTTATACTGAAACATATTTTAGTATTTTTTTAGATTTCGGAAATAAGGTAGCTAAATGGTCTAATGAACATAATCCAAAATACTTTTTTTTCAAATTTACATTCATAATAGACAAATAAGCAAGTATATATTGTAAATTGATACATAGCTACCATCTATTTTAATAATTATTAAAATTATAACTTCAAATTACTCATCAAAACAGATGTCAAAAAAATCAGATGAGTCTAGTCATTATAAGAATCTACTATTTAATAAGTATTATATCTGTAAAAAAATTGTAAGTAGAATCAAATAAAACAATAAAGTAAGGTGTAATTATAATTTAATCAAAATAACAAATTAACTAATAAATTATTCCATTTCAATGGCTATGTTTCTTTTTTCTATTGTTCATATTTGCCTTTGATGTCCTTCCATAGTTTCTGTAACAAAGCACATTTCAATTCATGAATAAAATGATAAGCATAGACAGAAAATAGTATTCCAACTACTGCTTGAAGTTGCAACTATAAAGGCATTTATTATTTGAGGACTCTGGGACAGGACCTGGAATTATCGCTTCACATGGGGACTATATAATTTGTGACAGTAATTACTATGTATGTACATAAATAGCTATTTACTATATAGACTATATATAAACTGGACAGAAAGTGTGGTACAGATTAGTTTCAGGAACTCTTTTGAGAAAACAATAATGTGAAATTAGGAAATAACAAATTCCAGATCATTTTGCATACATGGCTCTCTGATCTCTTACTTTTTGAGCCACCAGCTATGACATATTTAAAAATAAACTGTCTAAATTTTTTTGTTTAATTAAAGGAAATATATAATATACTAGTTGTCTGGACAGACATTGTCAAATATCAAAATGCAGGATTTGATTGCAGCACCATCTACCAGGTCCAATTGTGAATCAAACCCATCCTCAAATCCACCTGAACACAAAAAAAATCATTCAAATCGGTCCAGCCATTTAGGAGGAGATCACTGTCAACACATGTACAGAAGAATTATATATATAAAGATACAGTATTGACATCCAGCACAGATTATAGATAATCACATTGGATTGCTAAGCTACTAGAAAAAGTAATAAAACAATGTTTTTCCTTTACTGAGATAATACCAGATATTTTTGAATGAATTGTGTTCCAAAGATAGTGCAGAGATGATTATTTTTTTAATTAAAAGGTATTGGTGAACAGTTTTATTTTGTCTCTCCATTTTATAGAAAATTTTGTTGACTAGATTATTGGTTCTTACAAACTGAAGGTGAGGTTATTTTAGATGTTATGAATTAGGAACTGAAAATGGAATTGGTTTTTTTTTTAACCTTACTATTAAAAGTTAGCTGAGGCAGAGAAACTCCTAAGATAAGCCAATGTATTCTTAAGGACATTTTGAAGAAGTATGAATTACTATCTACTACAGGAGGTTTATAACCTAGCACTTAGGAAAATTACATAACAAAATACTCACTCCCTTGTTTATAGTCTCGAAAATCGCGACGGAGGCCACTTCGAAAGTTCTTTCGAAGAAGAACGTTCCGCAAGCCACGGCTAGCGCAAACGTTGATGTTCGCTTGAAAACTGTACGGTTCAACGTCGCCCACATCGACATTTTGAAAACGAATCAAGAATATCCTCTTGTCGAACTATCGAGCTTGTTAAAAACCATAGACAGAAGACTTTTTTTCTAGTTGTCATTAAATTGTCAATTTTAAATGTCATCAGCTGAGAATCATTCCATAGACAAAACTAGGTTGTAATATAGTTTTATTAATTAGATTATGGAGTGTAGAATTAAAAGAGGACCATCTTGTATGGGGGATTAGTCGAAAAAGTGTCCACTTGTAAACAGCAAATTAGGTTTCGAATTCTCACCGAAATAGCGCTAGTGTAGCAAGTGGAAATTATATGAATAGAGTGAAGGGTGCTGGGTTGAATTCCGGTAATTCTTTAAAACTATTTTCTATTTCCTATTTACAAATAATTGGGGTACTTAAAATCACTATATAATTTTATTCCATACTCATATTATAATAATTATAAAAAATGCGCTGTAACGAAACGGAAATGATTCTTTCTTTTTTTAATTATTTTCTATTCTTCTCTAATAATTTGTGGCGCTCTATTCAAAATTCTTCCACTTGCTACGTCAGCGCCACCTTAATTTGTTCCCTTTCAAGGGACACTTTTAAGTACACTGAGATGGTCCTCCTTTACTTCTACACTCCATAATTTAGATGAACCTTCTTACATTATTTACCTAATGATTTAGTTAGACGATGATACATTTAAAAATGTATTAACACCAATTTTTATTTTAAATTATTAAAAACGTTTCATATGCAGCACATTAAAACTAATAATCATTCTAGAGCAGGTAAGGTCCTTGCCTTATGATGGGGGGATACCGAAAACTGTCATTAATTAACCGGTACCAGAACTGACAAACCTCTTCGCGAGGCTTATGAACATAGAACATTTGCTTATGAATAATAGAGCTCTCAGTGCAAGTTTGTTCGTTCTACCACCTTCCCATTTCCGGTGTGAAGCAGTAGTGCACTATATTTCGGTTAGAAAGGTAAGGGAGTCGGTGAAATTACAGGCACATGAGACTTAACACCGCCTTGGCGATGGTCTGGTGTTGGAAATGTCCATAGGCGGCGGTGACCGCTTACCATAAGGAGAACCGTGTACATGTTTGTCGGCTCATGAGGTTTAAAAAAAAGCGAGCACGTTGTCTCGCGGCAGGCAATGACCGCTCGCACAAATGTAGCTTAGCCGCACACCGTGAGGCAACCTCGCGACTCACATAGCGAGGTGGCTCCGCCGGTCTATAGTCGTCCGTTGGATAACGCGGAATGCTATAGGAAAATAACATATCATTAAAGTAAAAACGTCAAGTACATAATTATGTATGTACTTGATTTCTTTAGAGACCAGTGGTCTATTCGCGCACAAATTATTATCAAAATATTATTGGGACTAAACTCAACATTTCGATCAGCCGTGGTCATGAAATGACAATACGAAAAAAAAACTTGAATTCCAGAGTTTAAAATAATTGACAATTAAATAGAAAAAGTAAACCCCAATATTTCAACGAGTTATGTTTCAACTGAAATTGTAGTCAACCGTTATGCTTTCGAATGTACAATGTTTGCGATGTACTCAATATTACTAAAGGGTAAATTAAAACATCTTTTTATTATGGGCAAAATATATCATCTATTTACAATTTTTAAAACAAATAAAATGCTGGTACCTATGAACAATAATTCTTAAAAATAATAATGAGTACTAAAATGAGACAAATCATGCATATTAAAATTACAACGCCGTTTATTGTACAAACTCTGTGTACGGAATGATATCATTTGACAATAATCAAGTATAGTATCTTGTAATCTCTCGTTTAATTTGCATTTACTATTAATGCAGAACATAGATGAAAATATAATGCTCCACTAGCGACAGCCGCTGCGAGGCGGTGACAAATTAAAATACAAATTTTATCATTGACAATTTTCGTAATAGATTACAATAGGTATAACTTTTATCAAAAAATAAACATTAGCTACTAAATAAACCAGGATTTCGTTCATGTTCAATATCAGATTAAGTGTAATCATGAAAATTAACATAGCTATAATGACACTGATAAATTATATAGGGTTCACTTCCGTTTACATACAACAGTCAGAATTGGACATGGATTACTTTAAATTGGTCACCTCCTTTTTTTTACTGTGAAATTAAGAATGGATCTACAGATCTGACTTAGATAGCAATCGAAAACGGAAGTTACAGTTGTTTTCCATTTTGTGATGCAGTATAATAACCGAGAAACCCTGAGAAATCATAAGCATTATCAATTAAGGTATAATAAAATAATGACTATACAATACATCAAACCACAATAATTCGAGACGAAGAAACTCCGGATGTCTCTTGTGTCTTATTTTATATTCTATGTCTTGCATTATGTTGTACAAAATATATGCCCGAATATATACACACATAATATACAAGAACAAAGACACATCCAATATGAAAAACATTGTCCAAGTCCACAATCCCAGTTCCATGAATAATTAACATCTCCCTTATGTTATAAAATAAATAAATTTGGAATAATCAATAAGCAAATACTGTACTCTATACTTTGCCAATTTTAAATAAAAAAATATAAATATGTTCTCACTATTATTAATTACACACTGGATTCCGATAATGGAATACTTTTTTGAAGAGTTTGCACTATTCAAATTAGGAAGTTATTAAGGAGTAGCTCAGTGTATAAAGCCTATATCCTCATTTACTGGACAAAAATATCTTTACTCTTTAAATCATAATACTTTTTTTGTAAAATAATGTTCTATATTCAAAATTGTATTTAACAATTGACTTGTGATACATCAACTTCTGCTTTTCACTCACAATATTCAGTGATTACATTGGGATAAAAAATTAAAATTAAATTAGTGGTATACATTTATATACGACGCGCAACATTTCTCATATCATACACAACACGCCATCACATAAATTTTGATAATTAGAATACAATCATACACATTAACTATATGCATTCACAATATCCTAGTATAATTTTTGGAGTCAATAATTCCATATAATGTACATTGCTCTAAAACATGAGACTGTTCAACCCAGCATCGTGAAACTATTGTTATCGCCAACAGAGCAATATGCGGTAGTTTAGGCAGTAAACTATGTATAGCCATGGTGATGAATTGTCTAGTAGACATTTAGAGATCAGTTATTGTTTCTATCCAAATTCTATGCACTTTTGCAATGGTTATCTAAAATTATAAAAAAATTGCACCATACAACAATGGAAACTTGATGTGTTCTTGGTCATAGTACAGAAGTGCCCTGCTAGGTTGTGCAACATATCTCTCGACATTTGAGCATTGTATAAGCAACGTCCGTGGCACTGTGGCGTTGCGGGGGACCACTAGCAACATTTCTTCTTTGTTTTATGACCCTTCTTTAGGTTTACTGTGTCATTAGATGTAACATTTTGTCTCTCTTTCATTTCCAACTTTGATTTTAGTACCTGAAATGTGACAAATAATTATTTAAAAAAATTATATAACATTTTTGGTATTTTTATCTGCGTCACATATTATTTGTAACTTAGTAGCTTATTATTATTATTTGAATTAAATCATTTTCCTCTGGAATTTTAATAATAATCAGAGAGATTATCACGTTTCCTCATGGTTAATTCAATTTGATTTAAAAAAATACCTAACTTCACAATTTAATTGTTCAATGTAAGTCTTGCAACACTTGTTTGCAATAAATAAATTACACCATTGGATTTCGAGTATTCCATCAAAAACAAAAACATTACAAATCTTTGTAATCTCCGTTACACAATACACATTTCAATAAATTATTTTTAACCTTGTACAAATGCAATCAAAGTAAATTACCATTTCTGTGATAGTTAGGAACATCTCTTCCACTTTGATATTTTCCTTTGCACTGGTCTCAAACAGTGGTATGTTCATTTGGCTGGCGAACCTCTGTGCATCTTCTGTAACCACCACCTTTCTTGATGGACAGTCATTCTTGTTACCAACTGAAAAAAAAAATTGATTAAGAATGTATGATTAAGGAGCCTGGATCAGTAAATACCTAATCTGCTAGAAAGGAATGGCTGCTCACTCATACTCATGAGAATATGTATATTGTATATATCTAAATACATATATTACACATACTGTGTGAATGAGTAATTAAATTTATACCATCAATTTCACTTTTTAATTATTTTATCCTGTTGAAGTGAATTTGCTAATTTAAGTTATTAAATTATTATTGCCACTCCTTTTTGTACCTTGACATGATGATAACACAAATTTAATTAGAACAAACATCTAATTTGATGTCCACAAAGTATAACATCTATAAATAAAAAGTTACTACAAACAGGCATTTGTGTGAAGTCATGTCTCAGAATATTTATTAGTAATTCATGGAGTATACTCTTTACATCAAGTATTCAATTGATTTTTCCTAACCTTACATTGATTGATGGTATTGGAGTAACATGTTTATATTAAAACTAACTGTCCCCCGCTGTTTCACCCGCATTCCCTAGGGATGTAACATTTTTCTGGGATAAAATGTATCCTAATGTTACTTCTAATACCACCAAGAATATGTGTACAAAGTTTCATGATGATCGGTTAGTTTTCACATGAAAGTGTTACAAACATTAGTAGGGATATAATAAATCATCTAAAAAACAATAGTGTACGCTGCCAAATCAAATGTATGCTTTAACTATGAATATTATACAGATATACTATACATAAGTATATAGTAAGGTCTATAATTGAACTTTTTGTTAACTTAACAGCAATAAACTGACCCTTATTATATTCTAAGCATCACTCATGAGTCATTGATAGAGTATGTCAGAGCTTATCATTGAACTCAAAGCTAAATGACAATTATTTTTTACCATTACAGGCTGATGACTGTACATAGATTATCCACCCACATTCTATTGAACTTATTGGCTACAATTTACAGGAATTCTATGCTATTTGCAGTTCAAGGGTTAAACTAAGCATTTTTAGTAACATTTTGACCTAACTTTCTTTATATTTAACTAGCTGTCCCCCATGGTTTCACTCGCATTTATAGATATCATGTATAGCCTATGAAAAATTCAACATTGAATGGTAGCAGTCCCATCTTGATATATTCAGTAGTTTTGAGGTGATGATGAGGTGCATCAAAGGAACCCTATTTTCCGTATATATATATATATATATAGATAGAAGATGAACACAACCCAGTTGATAATACACAGCAGAAGACATTAATTTGACAATTGTAGAAGAACATAGTGTTTGTTTTTATGGTTAATCATACTGTAATGGCTCAGCAAATACACACAATACTTCATATCCATGACTATTAAACACATTTTTAATACCTCAGCTTGGCTTTTAGCTTAAGATAGCCATGTTATAATTTTGGCTTCACTTAATTTATCTTAATTGGTATAAAATGTGATAAGACAAGTAAACATAACATTAAATATTGTTTTGTAGTCAGCAATTATCATAATAAACTAATTTGCGATACCAACATATCTTCATGCCAATTATCTATAAAGAGGTAAGCATAAGGGTTTAGTAATGAGACCATAATAATGGATAAAAATCACATCACTACAACAATATTTTGAGAGATATAAATTTTTCACAATATGCATCCTGTTATGACTTGTATGTACTTTGCACCATGGGTAGGTATCAAAAATTTCCTTATAGAATAAGAATTTGAGGTGAATAATATATCTCATATTTAAAAGGTTTATGAAGTATTTTGCATATAGCTTTAAGGGATGATGAAGATCAACAACTTCTACTACTTCTACATGGTATATCACAGGCAGTATACCAGATACAAACACGACAACAAAGAACTGCTATGTAACATTAACAAGTCTCTTACAAAACTTTCTTGTGAATAAAATGTATCACTTACCTAAAACTTTATTCACAACATCACAATTCTGTTCGATCTCATGCAGCCACCGTTTGACATTGGCAAAAGACTCCCCGTTCGTGACATCGTATACGACGATGACGCCGTGGGTGCCTCTGTAGTAGGTGCTCGTGATCGTTCTGAACCTCTCCTGCCCTGCCGTGTCCCATATCTGTAGCTTTACACGCTCACCGTTTATTCCTAAAGTTCTTATTTTGAAATCGACACCTATCGTCGTAATGTAACTACCGGAGAACGTGTTATCCGCAAACCGCAGGAGAAGACAGCTCTTACCCACACCTGTAAAATATGAACGTTACTTCCATGACCAAACTCCAAGGGCCTCGGTATCCGTTGTCAATTTATAACATCACAGGCCTCGCCCACTCACCACTGTCACCGATAATCAGTAGTTTGAAAAGATGATCAAACTCGCGCGCCATAGCTTTAGTCTAGTAAAATTCTTTCTCTAATTGGTCATGTGTTCACTGTTAAAGTTTTAAACGGGTTTAAAGTGATTTTAACCATAGAAATATTGATAAAACGCATGCCGTAAAACGTTACACTTGCGTCATTTTACAATACGTCCGCCATTGCTGAATTTAGTTACCAGTATAAAAATGTTCGCGTATGCGTGTGACATTAAATTGTTAATAATATTATTGAAATTTACTGCGGTCTCCTAAATGGTTAATTGTGTTAAATTCTATTATTGAAATTGTTGTATCCAAGAAATTGTATGTTGATTTTTTTTATCAGTAACGTTAGTCGGTTTTAAACACGTACCATAACAGAAGTCATAGATTATTGTCATCTATTGATCAAATAGGTAATACCTGTATGATTATTCCATGAAAACATTAATTGAAACAGTAGGTGAACTTAATAAAAAAAACTAAATACATTGATATGCAGTAATAAATATGATTAATATAATATTCCACCCCTACCTCGTGTTTCGGAATCATTAGTTACATTTAATTGTTCCAATATGACCAAATAAAGATATTTGTTGCGATACAGTTTTTGAACGATTTATGAGTAATAAAGATTCGTAATCAAATGTACTGTCACGTAACTGTCAAACGTTGCGTATAGGTGTGGTAAAATCTTGTAAATTGGAAAATAAAATAAAATGTCGGCGACTTTGAAACCCTATCTTACAGCGGTACGCCACACGCTGACGGCCGCGATGTGCCTAGAACATTTCTCATCACAAGTGGTAGAAAGATATAACAAACCCGAAGTGGAAGTTAGAACAAGTAAAGAGTTGCTGCTCAACCCAGTGATTATTTCGCGAAATGCCAACGAGAAAGTGTTGATCGAGTCGTCTATAAACTCGATAAGAGTGAGTATCATGATCAAGCAGGCGGATGAAATCGAGAAGATACTTTGTAAAAAGTTTATGCGGTTCATGATGATGAGGGCGGAAAACTTTATCGTTTTGAGGCGGAAACCGGTTGACGGCTATCATATCAGTTTCCTGATTACAAATTTTCACACTGAACAAATGTTTAAGCATAAGCTGGTTGACTTTGTTATATACTTCATGGAAGAGATTGATAAGGAGATCAGTGAAATGAAATTAGCTGTGAACGCACGCGCCAGAATTTGCTCAGAGGAATTCCTAAAAAGATTTTAATTATTTTGATTGCTATTTAAGTGTATAAATAAGGCCTTTTGCCCACTAAGATATACCTTTCTAAGAATAATACAATAATGGAATATTTGTTGTCAATAATTTATGAATATTCAAATAATTTTCCTCAAATTCTTCATCCAAATGTTAATTAAATTAAACATATTGTTATCTGTTTCTAAAGTATATACCTGCTTCCAATCTAGTTTATTTTTAAGTTAACGGTCTTAGTGTTAATATTTTAGATACATTTGCAAAGTTAAGACCTAACAGCCAGTTAGGGAACCTACTGGTTAAGTAAAGACTCAAATTATACATGTAATTTAGCTTTATTTCCATTACTTAAGTATTCTGTTTTGCAATGTGTATCAAACTTTACTCTATGAACATTATTCTATTCCTAAAGTCCAAAATAGTGAGTTGATTTTAGTTCTATATGTTTGATAAAAATAATTCAGCATGCATAACCATTAAAACATTATGGCAGAATCAAAATTGAAACAACTAAACAGAATTTAAGCTTCTCTTTGAAAAGGGATGATTTAATTCAATTTAGACATGCACAATAGATTCTGCACCATTGTGCTTAATTGTTTTATATCTATTTTTTAACATGCCTGAGACTTAAATGAAATTTCCATGATATTGAATATGAACAACAGTTTTATATAACATACCATCAGACTATTATATATATGATTATTTTACTTAAATTTAATTTGCATACAGTATTTCATTTATGAGGTATACTCATTTAATGTGAAAAATATTGACTGAGAACACAAAATGTGGGCAAAATCTTGTGTAACAGTAACTCAGTAGCACAGACATTATATGCTATCAATGTGTTCAAATAATCAAGCTCTTGGAGAAAGTTAGACATTGTGAAGAAACTATAGAATTGTAGTAGGGTACTTAGCTGAACTGCTTGGCTGGTTTCCACCCTCAAGTTTAATATCTGCCCACCAGCAGCGTGAGAGTTAGTCCCCCTTTAGGCTTTATATTGCTTACAAACTACTGCCACATCAATTTCCAAGGTGCAGTAAAAAAAAACTGTAGATTGATAGAGGAATATGGCTTATTTTATGGATTGTATTGACTGTGTGAATGTTACAAATATCAACCATTAATTTGAACCCCATTCAAATGCTTAGATACACAGAGATCCGAACATCAATAAAATTTAACACTGCGCACACTGCGATGTTGCACATGGTTCAATATCCCATAAAAACGAACTTTTTGGGGCACTCAATACGATGACGCTACGCGCCTGCGATAGATGTTCGTGCTTAGGCACAGATGGTTTCCAAAATTTTGCCCAAAAATGTGCAAGAGAAATTAATGTGTCAACCAACACATGTTACTTTAAGAATTCTTATAAAATTCCTTGTGATTTATTATTTGTTAATAGCATTTAAATAAATAATATTCTTTTGTAAGTATTAGAGTGTTTTAATTATATACATTAAGATGAAGAATTGGATGACTTATCACACCAGTTCTCATAAAATGAAGCTCCTTATTTCGACAAAATCTTTAAAAATCAATAGTCAATGTGAGGTTAAAATTTACAATCAGTTCATGTGATAATATCTTATTTATTTCATAATTTTACAAGAAAATAAATAATATAAAAGCACATGCTGTTTAAGATTGCCAATGAAAGATTTTGATGTATGAGGCTGTATAATAAGGCTGTGTAACATAACTTACTATACTTAAATGTGTATTGACTCAGAAGTGGCCTTCCGGAAATCCATAATAAGAATATACAAAAAACAAATATCTAGTAACCATTTCAAATCCGCTGGATCTCCTCTGTCAAGTCTAAACAAGGAAACTCGACAGGAAATCAAGATATGTTTCATCGACAAGCATTATAAGGAGATCTAGCAGAATTAGTTGCTAGATATTTGATTTTTGTATAAACTTAATAGGCTGTGTAATATAAAACCAACATTACCATGTCTATTTAAGCTTTTTAAAACGATATCATGAGAATACTAAGTACTTAAAAAAAGGAAATAAAACGGTTACAACATCGACATATTAAAATTACCTAACACTTATGTGGCATGTATATAACTTGAACTAATGGAATTAAATTATCACTCTCTCTGTTTACTAATGTCGATAAATAACTCAAATAAACTGCATATTATTATTACAATAGGCTACATCTACACTCCATTTCGAAAGAAGCTCAAAGCTCAAAAATATTTAATAATTACAAGTATAAACACCCTACATTTTACATAATATAAGTAGAAAATCTAATTTAACGACGCATTTCTTTTGGAGCAGAGACTGATAATTCCTCAGATTTAATAAATTCGACCGTGTCATCTCTCTCTCGCATTTTTGATTGTAATACTCCGCTCGTCCCCACGTCAAAGGAAATGTATCTTGATTATCGGAGATCAGTTTTTAGTTTTAGCAGTTCTTAGGGTGAAACCTTCCCCTTTGAAAGCTTCGAACTGCTCAGTGGGTGTATCCTCCTTGTTATTTTGCGGGCGAGGATTCCGAATAAACCTCAGTGTACCTATCACATAGTCGTAGTCTGGAATACCGCGGACATAGGCCTGAAACAATATTAAATTGTAAGTATATACTCTACAGTGCATGTAAGCCTTATAAATACACCTAGCATCAGCGCCGGCTGGGATAGAGCGAAAGGAGCGGTGGCTCTAGGCGTCAGGTGGCATAGAGAGCTAACATAAATAACTAATAACACAGCGGTAGAAGCTATGCTTATGTTAAAAAAGCAAGCGTGTTATATTTAGAGCTTCTTGCACACTGCGCCGCGCCAAGCGATGCGGGACGACGAAGCCTTGCAATGTGAGAATCCCCTAAGCCCCATGCTGTTTCCCAACCCTTGTATACCAGAGTCATACATCTCAGATAGAGGTATGATATCTGGGATTCAAGTCTACATCTTAATATATATTTTTTTATTTATTATAATAAAACATTTTACAATCAAAAATTAATCATTACAATTTAAAGAAAACATGGAGTTTTGTCGCCAATGCAACATTCTGCCCACATCATATTTATTTAATTATTACTTGCAATACCGCAGGCCTTTAACTACAGGCTATTTGGAAATGTATTTAAAGTTTGACTTAATATTGTGTTCCGAGATAGTAAGTGGAGGTTGGTTAATTGAACTAACTGAATTGTTGATTCAGTAATAAATTATTGTATGCCAGGAGCATCATACAAACAAATAATAGATAAGATTTTGCATACAAAGTTTGATGAAAATACCATAATAATAATTTTAATTGGCAATGTTATAAATATAAGTAAAAAAGACTTGATAAATAGTCTCAATTCTTTATCAAAATTAGAGGTAATGAAAATAATGTTATGTGCTTTCCCATACTCTTCCAACTATTCAGATATGGAGAATAATTATATTTGGCATTTAAATAACCATATGCATAATGTTACATGTCATAGTGCTAATTTTATTTATTTTGATACTAACAAGTTTGTTAGTAATTTGAAATTGAAACAGGATACCCTGTTTATTCCAAAAAAACTTAAGAAATTGATTGCATCACTTGTAGCATATAATATTAATAGGATAAGGGATAACACAGTAAGAACAAGTCATTTTAACATTAAATCTCAGAATAGTTCTTTAAACAAAAACTTTTGACAACAGAGAAGCTAAACAGTTCGACTTTTTTATTACATCAGAATATTAATCGCTTCTTTGGCAAAATTCTTGATATTCATTTATTATTAGATAAAATAAATATAGATATATTATGTTTTACAGAGACATGGTTGAAACCGGGCACTATGCTTTTTAATATTAAAAACTTTACAGTTGCCAGTATATTCAATAGATTATCTGCAGAAGGTGGCGGCACAATAATTCTTATAAATAATAATATTAAATTCAAGGATCGTAAAGAT
Organism: Habrosyne pyritoides; assembly: GCA_907165245.1. Classification (NCBI taxonomy): domain Eukaryota; kingdom Metazoa; phylum Arthropoda; class Insecta; order Lepidoptera; family Drepanidae; genus Habrosyne; species Habrosyne pyritoides. The sequence goes on from OU015606.1 coordinate 4,527,620, forward strand.
ATTTGTAGCCTCTCTGTTGAGCGTGTTTGTGAGGTGTCTTGTGCAGAGTTGCAGAACTATATTATTGTTTGTGTTTATAGGCCACCGGCATCAAATTTTTTATTGTTTACGTCTATAATGGAAGAGATTCTTCGTAAGTTATTTAATAATTCTAACAAGTCAATAGTTGTATGTGGCGACTTTAATGTAGATACTCTTAGTAATTCATCTGAAAGTCGGAATTTTGTTGCCTTATTCAAATCGTTCAACTTAGATTTATTGTTTAGTGAGTCAACAAGATCTACAGCCACTTCGGCTACTTGTATTGATAATATATTAACTAATAGTAGTATACTAGGGAAATCGATTATTAGTGGTGTTCGCTCGGATCATAAGGCTCAATTAATAGAATTGCCATTTAAAAGACAAGTATTTAAAGTAACGAAAGTAATTAGACCTACTACTAAGGCAAGATTAGACACCTTTAAGAATAATTTAGAGCTGAAACTCTGTAATACAATATATCATAGTGATGAGCCCAATGTCTTGTATAAGGGTTTATTGTCTGGGATTTGCGATAATTTTAATAGAGCCTGTCCTGCTGAAATAGTGAGGGTAAATAGTAAAATGGGATTTAGTGACTGGGCTACAAAAGGTATTCGTAAGAGCAGGGATAGGTTGTATGAACTTTATCATTTAAAATCTCTAACTCAGAACGAAGAATTTCATAAATATGTTAGAAAATTTTCAAAGACTTTCAAGTTAGTGTGTAATCAAGCTAAATCTTACTTTATATGTAATAAAATAGGTAATGCTAATAACAAAATAAAGACAGTCTGGAATGTTATTAATACGGAAACTGGTAAAATTAGAAATAATAATGAACAGGTAACTCTTAAAATTAATGAAAAAATTCTAACAAATAATTTAGATGTAGCCTGTGCTTTTGAAAACTTCTTCACGAGTATACCTGGTAAAACTACTAAAAGCCTTAAATCATGTCCTATAGCAGCGGAATCTTTACTCAAGCAGCATATTCATAATACATTTCCAAGTTTTAAATTTGACCATATTAATGCTAGCGATATCATAATAACTTTTAATTCTCTCAATATGAAAAGTACTGAAGATTTATGGGGCTTATCAGTAACAATCGTAAAATCAATAATAACAGTGATTGCACCTGTTTTGTCAAATATTTTTAATGAATGCATTGATCAGGGTTGTTTTCCTGATTTAATGAAATATAGTAAAATAGTACCTATTTTCAAGTCCGGTTGTAGGGAGAATCCATCTGATTACAGACCAGTTTCCGTTCTGCCAGCACTTAGTAAAATCTTTGAAAAATTGCTGCTTAATCAAATGTCAAGTCACTTTACTAAGCATAAGGTATTGCATGGTCATCAGTTCGGTTTCACGAAGGGAAGATCTACATCCGATGCGGCAGCAACATTGCTGAGGCACATTTATGGCGCATGGGAGGATTCACAGGATGCGATTGGCATTTTTTGTGATCTGTCCAAGGCATTCGATTGCGTTGACCACCGTACGCTACTACTAAAACTTGACTTCTACGGAATTCGTGGAACTGCTCATGATCTTGTTTTATCTTATTTATCAAATCGCCAGCAAAAGGTAGGGATTACCGGCACAACATCCAAGGGCTCTTTAGTCGAAATGGGGGTACCCCAGGGTTCAATTTTAGGTCCATTTTTGTTTTTAGTATATATAAATGATTTGCCATATGTTGTAAATGACCTCACAGATATTGTCTTGTTTGCTGATGATACATCATTAATTTTTAAAGTTAATAGAAAAGACAAAGATCTAACTAAAGTTAATCATACTATGTCAATTGTCTGTGGGTGGTTTGCTACAAATAATCTATTACTAAATTCAAAGAAAACTAAATGCTTAAGGTTTTCTTTACCAAATGTAGCACAAGTAGATAGCCAAATAATAATAGATGGGAGCCATATTGATCTTGTAAATAAAACGGTATTTTTGGGTCTTACATTAGACAATAAATTGCAATGGGGACCTCAGGTTGATACTCTAGCTGCTAAATTAAGTTCGGCTGCTTTTGCTGTTAGGAAAATTAAACAATTGACGAATGTTGAGACGGCCAAATTAGTTTATTTTGCATATTTTCATAGCCTCTTGTCCTATGGTATTTTGTTTTGGGGAGCAGCAGCGGATATAGAATCAATATTTATTATACAAAAAAGAGCAATTCGTGCAATTTACAGTATGGGTCCCCGTGAATCATTAAGAGATTTATTTAGGGAAATAAATATAATGACATTACCTTCACTATATATTTATGAAAATATAATGTTTATACGTAGAAACATAGGAATGTTTGAGTCAAAATTAGATATTCATAGTATAAATACAAGACAAAGGGAGAAGTTAGTTGTTCCATACTTTAGACTAACTAAAGTTAACAAGTCATTTCTTGGTAATTGTGTTCGATTTTATAATAAGATACCGCTTTCAATAACCAAAATGTCTGATCATAAATTTAAAAATTATATTAGGAAAGTTTTGAAAGAAAAAGCGTATTACAAGGTAGTTCATTATATTGAAGATAAAAATGTATGGAAATAGCTGCTCTCTGCACAGTGCACCTCTAAATCTCTTGTTTAAGTTGTAAGTACCTAATTATTGTTATTTTCTATTTTGTAGTCTTGTCATATTTTTTTTTTTTTGTTTTGTTTTTATTAATGTTACCTATAATAAGTATTTTGTAATTGTTAAATATAAAATTATGTAAAATTGAAATAATAAAATAGCCAAAAAGTCAGAATAGATAAAAATTTATATAACAAATAAAAAAGAATGTAACCTTGCTGAGTTTCTTGCCGGTTCTTCTCAGTTGAAGGCTGACTTCCGAACCGGTTGTAGCTTCAGTAACTTTAAATTTGACCTTCATAAGTGCCCTCCGAAGGCCTAAACTGAATAAATGGTTTTGAATTTTGAATTTTTTGAATTTTGAATAATATTGGGATAAAGTAGGAAATTAAATTCTATACATTAAAGTACCAACCTGTCTAGACTGCGAGCCCTGTGGTTCACTATCACTCTCACTGATGAGCTTTTTCTTCTTGCCGTCGAGACGGTTACCCTCGCCGCTGAAGGCGATGAACCCGCTCGGTTCCGGCATCAGCGCCGCTGGGTCCTCGTCCATGCTGGCGCCGGCGTCGCTATCACGCGGTATACGCTCCTCTTCTTTATACCCCACCGGTGGTGCAAATTCCACCTAGGGGAAGATAAATGAAATCTGAGCAAAATCTTCATGAATATCTCGTATATATAACAATGCGTTGACGCCAGCCTCGCCTGATAAAAAGCATTGTTTATATGTATGTTGTATGCAATGTTTACGAAGATCCTTTTTTTACTATTGACGAATTCGCACTTGATTCGTCGGTGATTTAATTTGCCCCCTGATTGATAGTAACATTTACCTAAGTTATGCTATTATAAATGCGAGTTTGTGTGTGTATTGTACCACTCAGTTCTAGAACAACTGAATTCGAATTAAATATGGAAAATATGTATACAAGGGCGTCACCGTAAAGGCAAGTCTAGCCCACAAGTGAAAAGCATCATATGCTTTTGCTGTAGCTACAATTTAGTGTGGTTTTACAGCGACGCTTACCAACCGCGCTGTCGAAAACGTCACTGTAAAACCGCCCTTATACTTTTCTCATTCTCCATATATCAACTTGCCCCTCTCTAGGCCATCGGCTGACGACACCCTTGTATAGAGATCGAATCAGGACATTTTGATTAAACTTTAGGGTACACAATAAAAAGTAAATCTCACATTCATATCACACTCAATGATGATGACAGCATTCCCCGGCTTGGTTTCCAGCACACACAGCTCATACGCCTTGGAATTGTACTTGATGGCGATCACGTCACCAGTCGTCAAGCACGAGAAATTTCTCAGGCAGTTCTCTAGTACTGAAAATATAATTTTGTTACAACAAACGCTATTTTGTCAATCTCGTGAGTGTTTCTCATATGACGATGCAATCAGCGCCGACCCTGGGGTAGAGCGAGAGGAGCGGTCGCTCTAGGAGCTAGGTGGCAAAGGGCGGCAAAATAAATAGCTAATTACATACTATCTACACTTATGTTAAAGCACAAGTGTTATATTTAGAGTTCCTTGATTTAATATTAATACATTTTTGCGATAAAAGTTATTTATTTAACTATATCGAGATACTATTTATGTGATTTTAAATCATCAACTAAAGGGTGCTGAATCTCGCTCCACTGGCAAGGGCTATAGGGCGCTAGATCCAAACGATTTTCAAATTCAATGACCTTGTGAGTTGTGATAAAATTCTTCCAAATTCAATTTAATATCCATCAAATGTATTTTATTTCCACTTAAAAATTTTAGCCCATGAAATGCGAGTATTTTTGGAGGTCTATATAATCCACACTAAGATGGAATGTATTATGAACTCTTTCAGACTATTTTGTAAAGGTTTGTTTTAATTACCTTATTCTACAGACATTAAAATGAAAAGAAAAGCTTAACTATATAAAACATATCCTTAAATCTAAATAGATGATATGAATTTACCTGCTTTAGGATTTGAAATATCTAGAAAGTCTTCAGAGAGTGGCTGGAACTTGGAGAATGTTGCAACCGGCAGGGATACACTCTCAACCTGCAGCAGTGCACCTTCCTCCAGCACTAAGTTGGCCATCATCTAAGTGATTTTATTTTCTATATTGTTAGCAAAACTATAAGCTATAACTACTATTTCATTTTATTTGGCACATGTCTTGTGCTCAGTCATTTGGATTTTGTTTAATATACATAATTATGTTTTCTCTCAATTTATTGCAAAACATATATCAGTAGAATTGGGGAAATAATTTTTACAGACTACTACCTCCCCAATGTCAACTCTTTTAAAAAATGCAATGCAAGGTGTGAAACACAATGTCCCAGGTCCCTTTAGCACCCTCTTACAAATCCTGAAGGCAACTCAGGGTGGGTAATATTTACTGTTGTTACACATAACAACTATTTAATTTTATCGGACAATTATCAACATTAAAAGTAAAATAATTACCCAATGTGGTAAGTAGACTTTTCCCTCATCAGCAACAAACTCCAGAACACCACAGTGTGTCATACGTCTAGTTTTTTTGTTTATTAGTTTGAATATCATTGGATATTCGATGTTGAGTCTTGTCAGCTGTTCAAGTGCCGATGGGGGCATGATAACTGTAACATAGTTTGATTTTAGGAGTTAGGATTATCAAAAATCAATGTCAAAAAAGTCAAAAGACTAGTTGTTTCCTAAAAATATTAATAATTTACATATCAGGCTCTCCCAACTACGTTCTATGTTTATGTCGTATTTATGGTCATGCTTTTAAACAATGAGCCAGAGATATTTATCAGAGAAGGGTATTTACTTACTTTTGCCTCCTCGTTCTACATCTTGCCTTTCGTTGCCCGGGAGCATGGACACAGAAAAGCATCTGTAGGTCATGCTGAATGGTCTTGTAATCTCGTGAAACATGTTGAATCCAAACTGAAACTAAGTAATTATTTGCATAATAAACCAATAATGGAACCCCGTATACAGGAATCATGATACATAATAGGTGGTTCATATAATTACCATTTTGATTTAATTTTTTATTATCAAAATCCGTGAAATATAAATGCAAATCATGCAATTTAATGTTTAGCTTTTTGTTGTGAGTGATTCGTGTTTAAGTTTTCGTTTATGAAATTAACACTTGTCACTTGACTGACACTACTTGACAGTCAACACTCAGCTGTCTTAGGTGAGTTTCAGTTACCACAAATTTATAATTCTAGCATGGAAAAGGCATATCTTTCTTTCTAAAACGATTGTTTATGTCCGTGAAGATAGCGATGAGGATATTCACAATTCGTTGTTATGGTTCTATCGCGAATTAACTTAAAAGTATTTATACGAAAAAAATCAGAATTTTAGGCACTGATATCATACGTTTAACTTTATAAAAAAAACTTCGCTTGTTCGTAGTGTTATTGTCAGTTTGGAATATTATTCTCAAGTCTCTGTGTTCGATATATTATCCGTTCTTCTATGAGGTATCATTATGAAATTTTGAACAATATTTGTGTTTTGATGCTTTATATATGCCGTTTTCAAGTACGTCCATGTGCCACTACCTTGATAGCATTCATTAGACCCTATTTACGCGTTATTTAAGGGCATAATAACGAATTGTGATATAGATGTTGTGTATGCTACCATCACGGGCTCCACTAACCAACAACCACTATCCACTAACTAAACTAGTAATTTTATATACCTACTGTCCCCCGCCGGTTTCACCCATGTAAAAACGCAATCGACAGTAGCTAGTATTATAAATAATAAAAAAAATCAGAATGGATGCATAGGGGGTTGTGTTCACGTAAAAACTACTCAATGAATTTGGATGAAACTTGGCAAATAGATAGTTTATAACCTGGATTATGACATAGAACACTTTTTATCCCAGAAGATGCTATTACATCTCCTTCAAGATCGTTGGTACAACCGTAGTAGATAGCTAGTAGTATAATTGCGAAAATTTGTCAGGATGGCTTTATGAATGTTCACGAAATCTTTCTAAACGGATTCTGATGAAACTTGGCAATTAGATTGTTTATAACATGGAATAACACATGGAGTACTTTTGATCCCGGGAAAATGTAACATTCCACAAGTTAGTAATAGTGACCCATTAAACCACCCACCAGTGGAGCTTTGCAGGTTTTGGTACTGCTAGCTATCCAATTTATCATGAGTCCCTTAGTATTGATATAAGATTAAATAAGAACTCTATTGGATGGAAGGTAAGATACACCTAGGAGTGACTTCAAGGCAATTGAAGCCATTTATGTCAAAGCTACTATGGTTACAAGTGGAAATCAATTGAGTTCAAATAGCCAGAAACTCACCATGGTTACGTTTAGTTGTTGACATATTTCAACGATTTCATGGTCATCGTACTTTGTTTATTGCAATTTTTGCATCTATTGGTATAGAGGATATTAATGATTACCGGAATATATCTTCGCCTCAGTATAATAGTCTGTATTTTGGCATTGCTACTATGTCATCAGTAAAAATCTATTCCATTTTCAAATAAATAAACGTTCTGGGTCATATAATAATTTGTTTAGATCGTTAATATTTGTTCATTTACTACATAATTTTACGGCAGCTATTGGCAGCCTTTTGTACGTTGATTAAGGATTTAGTGAGTACAGCAAAAAAATAATAAAGGCTGAGTCTATTTGTACGGATATTGTACGAACAATTTATAAATTATTTTATAGTGGTACAGTGCGACCAACATATAAAAATTATAAAAAAAAAAAACAAATAACCCTAACCTATACCTTATTTTTTTCACATAATTGAATAGGCTAGCTATTTATCGATTTTTTATTCTATTTAAAACAAAAACTAGGCCGACTCTATTAATACGGGTACTATACGAAATCATCCAATTCATTCTTAATATAAAACAAAAAAAATGAATAAATGTACGAATAAATAAGCCCAGTACCCGTACAAATAGTGACTTCGAGTAATAAATCCATTACATTAGGTAACAAGAATAAAACATTGCTGCTGCTGCTAAAATTAAAAAATGATACTTAATTTGTGGTAGACATGGAAATAAAATATCGATTATAAATGAAAAATAGTGACTCGACTATATTAATTGATGCGTTCGCATTAATATAAAATATTTTTTTTACATAATGCCGTTTTTACGATTAGAAAAACCAAATGATTAGTAAAATGTAGTGCATTTCTTCATAACTGTATGTTTTGTCTTAAACGTTATTGCGCAATGCTGTATTTCTGTTTTTGTTTATGTCATTGTTATTTTAAATTAAAGTGAACGTGTCTGAAGAATCGGAAAGTTCGTCTTTCTTCTTCTTTCATTATCTGCCGTTTCATTCATTTGTGTATGTGGCAGCCGAGGGTGTAGATTGTTCGTCATATTTCTCGGAAATTGTAAAATTAACCACCCCCTTTTTTCCTTCATGTAGAATTAAAATAAAATGTGAGTATAACGAGTCAAAAAGGTCTGGAAGTCAGTAAAACATTTTTATCGTTCCGGTCTTAGTCATGTCAATTTCCTTTCGATTAGAACGCCATGTTGATTGTCAAAAGTGTTTTCGGATGAGACAGCAGTGAAATTGATTTGTGATATTTTTTCAGACCCTGCGATTTCGAAGGATCGCATTTTGTTCGGTTTGGTCAATAAAAGGCAAAGGGATCCGCAGCCATGGCGCAAGTATTGCCCATACGTTTTCAAGAGCATTTGCAGGTGAGTACGCCCATCGGTTTATTGGATTTGCCGATAGCATTTCCTTTGAGAAAGCAATTTATGTTAAGGTGTCGAGAAATGTTCTGGGGGTTTAGTTGTTGAATTTCTTTGTCGGTAGAGAAGTGTAGGCGGTGCGTGTTCCATTGCGCAATTATGTGAATGACAGTTTCCACCCCCCAGACCTCAGTCGCGTCACAGGAGAGCGACCGGTATTGATTTGTTCCATATTCCTTTCTGGATCATATGGTCTGCCAACTAAATGCCACATTATGCCAATTACGTAGTAAGTTAGAGGAAAGTTTAGGTTCTCAAGCAATTACATTAATTGAATATAATTTAAATACACAGCTTACATTTCTTACTAGAATCTGATATGCACAAAGATTTTTTTAAAATTTTTAATTCATAATGAAGGATTAGATTAAATTCTTTACATGTTAAATGCTTGACCAGGGAGTTTCTGGAAGGTAGTTCTGTTAGAGTCAGCCTTTGGTTTATTGTATAGCTTTATTAAATACTAAGTATATAGGTATGTATATTGCATGAAAGAGAATATTTTATAAAGTCAAGGTTATAAGATAAGTTATTATCAAGACAATGAATTCAATAATCAAAATATACAAATATGAGGTTTTTTTTGTTGTATCCTATGTTATATTCACATGTATCTTAAAAGTTTAAGTAAAAAATAAATTCTTAAATTTGAGGATTACATAAGTTATTATTAATTTGTAATAACCTATCTCTATTGGTTATCTGAATAATAATTTAACTGTTTTGATAGTATCTATTTAGAAGAGAAATAAATTCCTGTCCAAAACAAGATAATTTAAATTTTAAGATATATTGTAAAACGAAAATAGCAAATTTTCGAGTTCTGTAATAGTTATCATACTTTAAACTTAATTTAAGATTTAGGTACATTATACAATAAAAATTGGTACATGTACTAAGGTGTAGAAGCCATAGTAAGTTGAGTCTTACTTATCTATGTTTTATATTACATATTTATGAACAATGTCAACTCCAAATCCATAAACTGACAACATAATGTGCCTAGTTGATATTGAAGGCTTTTTATATGAAATATTTACACTGAGTGGAAAAGTGGTTATATCATTGTATAACTTAGAGAATTTTGTAGCAAAAAATGGAAATCAAATAATGCCCTGTTTTTCTATGTTTTAAACAAACTGGATACAAAGGAGCCCATAAAACCAATATTTTTTGGTTTGTGAGAAAAATTATGTTAAGTCATTAATATAATTTGTCATTGGTCATAGATTAAAATAACAATTTTCTAAAAAGAGACATAGATGGCATAAATAGACCCATCTTCATGACACAACATTATGGTTAATGGGAATGTCGAAGGCATTTATTTTTAACTCTTATGACTTTGTTGGAAGGCTTAAATTTAATAATATGAGATATTTTACTCAAAAAATAGACAACTTATTGTTAAATTTGTTTCAGCTCACAAATGTGGGCATCAATCCAGCTTCTATATCCTTTAACACCCTTACGATGGAGTCTGACAAGTTCATCTGTGTGCGTGAGAAGGTTGGAGAGACAGCTGAAGTGGTCATCATTGATATGGCAGACCCCACCAATCCTATCCGCAGGCCTATCAGCGCCGACTCTGCTATCATGAACCCGGCTAGCAAGGTCATTGCATTGAAAGGAAAAGCTGGTGTTGAAGGTAAGAAATCAAATACTAATTGGATTTTCAACTTATGTAACACCATCTTTGTAACTTCATAAAACAATAACATCAAACAGCAGCCACTACCCTCAACCCTTGCACCATACGGTGCTTCGCCATCGTTAATAGATTACATATTGATCTTCCCTATAAAGTTCATGTTAAACTTTCGCCAATTGTTGATTTTGTCATAATTTTTTTTTATCATTAACATTATATCCATACCAGGCATGAATAGGTTGTCGAAGCACTCTTAATCATAAAAAAGTTGAGTAATCTTAATGCTTATTTTGATGTCAAAAAAATATGTATGCTAGTTGACTTATCAACCTATTCACGACTAGTACAGATATAGGAACATGATTTCATGTCAAATATATAAATTTATTTTATAGAACCACAAGTATTAAATACAATGGTTTTCTATCTTTTATTTTTTCACTATTTAACATAATGCCATTTGTAAATAGTGCTTCAGTAGAGAATATTACAACACCTTATCAGTAGCTCCAGAAACTCCCCCCTAAACTAATCCACACACATAAAGCTTTATATTATGTATTAGTGTATATAGAACATGTACTTTTAAGTTTATAGCTGGCCATTTACACTTTCTGAAGATTGATTTGAGGAGAAAGCGTACTAGTTAATCTGATAGGACCAAAAAAATATATGTTATAAATTGTTACATCACATTTTGGGCGTGTTTCTAACAGTTTAGGTGGGCTGTCAGTTTTATTGTCACTTATGAGTTAAAACAGTTAACTCATTCACAAAAGGTTAAGGTCATTTTGACAGCTTGGAGTATTATAGAAAATTAACCCTATGATAAGCTTCATCAGCATCATCATGCAATTTACCATTGGATCAATATACAAGGTCCATCTGTCTGTCAGGCTATATCTCATGCTATCAGGCTATATTTCACGAATAATGTATTTCTGTTGCTGCTAAACTACAGAATAAAATAAATATATAGGGAGGCTGTCTATTGTAAAGACATGTTTTTTTTTTTACCATTTTTTTAGATAGTACAGAACCCTTTGTGCACGAGTCTGACTCGCATTTGGCTGGTTTTTGTATGATATTCTGAGGAGTCAAATCGTGTCTATAAGTTCGCAACTTTAATGTTCATGTTTTCATTATGAAGTTATTGTCAATTTTATAAACAGTTTAATCTAAGAAATGTATGAAAAGGTTACAAAGGAAATTTAATTTGAATGGTCTTACACATTTTTTGGGAATGAATGTTTGGACAAAGAATAATGTAATATGCATTTTACATTGTTTGAAATTAACAGATGTTGGCTCTGATTCATTCTGAACTGTTTTCATTTCCTTACTTATCCTACTAATATTATAAATGCTAATGTTGAGTAGTTTATGAGACTTGGCACATATTAATATTATTTATTTGCATTCCACAATATTATAATTAAATCGTAGGTGGTAAGTAATATCTAATTAACATTGGGACCCTGCCGGGCACAGCAAAATACATAGTAAGTAACATTTAGGAGAGAGGAGTACATAGATAGTACATAACCTGAATTAACACATAATTTTCCGAGAAAATGTAACATTCGACGGGAATGCGAGTGAAACCGCGGGGGACAGCTATTTTATAGATTATTTTGATTGCAAGATATTTCCATACACAAATAAATAAATCATATTAAAATAGATAACATTTTTTTAAGTATTGCAGACATGCATAAACTCATTGGTCTTATCTGTTCTGTAAAGCTCAATAATAAACAGATATTGATGTGTATATGCAGAATGGGTTCAACAAAACAATAATAAATAAAAGTAATTGTTTTATTTTCATTTAGCTTACTATTATTTAATAACTTTATATGGATAATAAATATAATAAATCCAGTAATTTTTAATGACATGTCCATTATATTTAAGACTAACTGTCCCCCGCGGTTTACCCGCGTTCCCGAGGGATGTCACATTTTCCTGGGATAAAAAGTAGGTTATATGTTATTCCAGGATATGCTCTATCTATGTGCCAAGTTTCATCCATATCCATTTAGTCGTTTTTGCGTGAAAGAATTACAAACCTACTTACATACAAATCTTTCCTCGTTATAATATTATAGTATAGATTTCACATTGTCTGATTTTTTGAGAGAATAGGGTCAGTGTGCATTGCAATTTTTGGCTTGCACTGCACGCATTAGAGAAAATAAACCTTGGGCAATATGCCCAGTATCTCCAGAAAATGGCATCTAGTCAAACAACAAAAAAATTTAAGGAAACCTAATTTGAGATTTATCATCATGCATCTGTCCAAATTTTTTATTGTGCTCTAAATAGTAAAAGAATACATACATACATGCCTTTAAATTTCGAGGGTGGCTTTAATACTTATGGAGTTTAGCTATTATGTTCTAAAACAAGTATATACCTACCTACCTAGGTACCCTATGTAGGTAGAGGTAGTTATCAGTTTTAATAGGAAAACCCAACATAGATTTTCTTTATATACCTTACCTACTTAAAATAATAAATGATACCAACATTGTTAAGTAAATTGTTATTTTCTTGTATAGGGAAACTTTATGCAAAAAAGAAATAAATATCCCTAGACATTCTTACACACAGCTATCTAACCCCAAACAAAGCTGAGTTTGTTCTATCGAAACCAGATAAATTATGTGCATATTTAGGAAAAAAATATCTATATAAATATAGGTAAATGAAAACAAAATAATAGTTAATTTTTTACTTTATTGATTACGTCTTGTGTAGAACCAGCTATCGCGTGGGATAACAGTTCTGGCAATGAGTCACGAATACAAACATTAATTTTATATTCTTGGCACAAAACAACCGTCGGAAGTGGACAATAACAACAACATTTTATTTTAAATAGTCTTCCGAAGTCAACGCCCCCTTTCTGATAAAACTTGAATGAAATAAATAGAGCTATGTAAGGAAAGACTTACGTAACATTTGTCAACACAGACTGCACAGGGCCGAGGGCTTAATACTTAACGCAAGCAAATTGATTGTTGCGATGGCGTAATCGCGCCATCCTTGACCTTTGGAGCTTCTCTTTCATTGATTTTTTGTGTCAAACTACGTTCATTCACACTGTTATATCAAGATTATTACTAAATTTTGTTAAAATGGGTCAATTATAGTAGTAGAGATCTAAAAAGGCCGTTTTGACAGTTCAGAATGTTACAGAAAAAGCATCTTTATTGCTTTTACTTACACTTGCTTGTAGCGCACATTGAAATATGAGAATTTTTACCCAGTTTTGACTTCCAACTTCGTAAGCATCAAGATAATGTTTTCATTGACGCACTGCTGTTAAAACATAAATACAGCACGCAAAATATAAAACAACGGATCGTCACGCCCGCATCATAATCTGCTCTCCATATCCAAAGTTCCTGGAAAGTGGGATGTTGTAAATGTCAAGAGATAATAATAAATCGCAATATAAAATAAAGCACTAATAAGAAACAATGATTAAATTACAATAAATCCAAACACTTTCGACCTTTGTCTATAAATACATACAGGTTAACAGCCTTTGCTGATAAATACTTTAACAATTCTGACGTCACTCAGAAAACAGTGAAGCCGCAGAAATGAGTCGCAATCCACCAAGATGTTTATTCATTGTTACAAATTTCACTCTTACATAAAAGCCTTAATGGAACTTTCATGCTTTTCAATTGAGACCAGACCCCGTAACATGATAGCATCTAGCACCGCCATTCTCGTTTGCGCATTACGCGTCGCTTAATGAGCCATGCAGATAGGGGAGTGAGACAATCCCACTAACGTACAGTGGTACGTGGTGGCTACGGACGATGACTCACTGATATATTATATGATAATGGTTTACGCAGACATGCTGATATTAGAATATTTTATTATGTGAATTATATAATGAAAATGTTAATACATAGAATATTTCATTAGTATGGAAGTTGTACTCAAATTTTTAAATGGGTCGATCTATATGACCTATTAAATAATTTTACAATATAGGTCTGACCTGACCGTGTGCTGGTACCTTTATTTCATACTTTAATACTTGTGACATTGATTTATATTCATCTCAAAACAACAATTTAAATTTATCAGGTCATCTTATTTAAGGCGATGATTGTGACAAAGATCGTGAGATCGAATCGTTTACATATCTTAAGCTTACTGTAACGTAAAACATTCTTCAGAGACTATAGCATGGAGGCATGGTGAGCACCACCAGGTGTGTTACGACTGATGTTCATGACAGACAGTTTCCTTCTGTTTTATGTGTGCTTAACAGAACATAAAAACTGGGTGTGTCGCAAAGACACGCGATAGAAGTGAAACTTTTGTTTTAATTATTCATCAATCACTTTTGAATAGCATAGATTGTGTTTCTCATACATTTATTTTTTGTCACACAAGGTTACGGATCAGAATTTAAAAGCCCGCCCTAAAAGTTTCAATTCAAACGATACTTAACTGTGCGAGATTTTGATGTAATTCAAACAATGTCATAGTTTATAAAAAATCTTTTTATTTTTGTTATTAGCCCAAAAGACACTCCAAATCTTCAACATCGAGATGAAATCAAAGATGAAGGCCCACACTATGACTGAAGACGTAGTATTCTGGAAGTGGATCTCGCTGAATACCCTAGCCCTGGTGACCAAGATGTCAGTATACCACTGGTCGATGGCGGGTGACTCCACGCCGGTGAAGATGTTCGATAGACACTCTTCACTCGCCGACTGCCAGATCATTAACTACAGGACAGATCCTAAGCAACAATGGCTGCTGTTAGTTGGTAAGTTAAAATTTATATTACTGATTGTTCATTGCTAAAGATTGCACTCAGATCACGTAAGTAAGACTACAGCTAAAGATTGGAATTCTCTCCCCTCGTCTGTGTTCCCTGAAACTTCCAACTTGGGGCTCTTTAAGAAGAGTGAATAGGCTTCTAACGGGAAAGCTAGACCTTTGCTTGCGGCGGCGTTGTGTGGCGGGTCGCTCACTTCCCTACAGTATGGCGAGGAGGGCGATGGCTGCCACATGCGTCATGCTTGTGAACAGGTGCTGCTTGTGGGGGCTGGTCAGCTTTAGTTTGTTTGTATTTTTTTTTATTATTAGATATTCATATTATTATTGTTTAATAATTCTTCACTTTTGCAATACAACACAGGTTTTGTCAGTGAGACTAAATAAATATTTTGTAATAAATCTAAGACTGTTTTTAAAAAGAGTAATTGCTGAGTTTATTGCCGGCTCTTCTCAGTAAAAAACAACCTTCCGAACCGGTATTAGAGTCTGACTATTCAAAAGTGCTTGTAAAGGCCTATTTGAATAAATATATTTGAATTTGAATTTACCATCAGGTGAAATTGAAGTCAATCGCAATCCCGCCATAAATAAAAAAAATATTACAGGCACATAAGACTTAGTAACTTCACGTTTCAGGGTTGAAGACTCAGCTTGTTTGGGGGCGCCTACATGGCATAAAAATATATATTAAATATTTAAATGTCCAAACATATTTTGGTGTATTTTGATAACTGGCCTTTACATGGCTTTTTGTTTATACCAGTTTCAATTGTGATTGCTATGGTCTTATTGTACTGATAATAATAAATAATGTAGGTGGTAGACATTCAAATTTTGTGAACTTAATTACTGTTTTGTTTTGGACTAATGCCGAGTTTCGTTCATGTTTCGTCAGACAGATCAATATTCTAATGGTTTGGCTGTTATTACGTGCAAGTAGTAATACACTGGTCGTTATATTGTCCGTTGTCATGACTGTTGTTTTTGTAGAGGTTTCATTGACGGTTAAAGGAAACTTGGTGAATATGGAAAACAAAGCAGGCTTACAGTCTGAGGTACTCTGAGGGCTGAGCGCGACCATCTATCGCAACCGTAGCGTCATCGTGACGTTGCTCGAAGTTCCACCGATGTTCGTGCTTCATACAACAACATTTGTGTGCGTGAACATGTCTGTTTGTTCTGTGTCTGGGTGTAAATATCTATATATGTATGTATTTACAAAAATAAAAAGTAGTATATGTAGTATATCAGTTATCTGGTTTCCATAGTACAAGCTCTGCTTAGTTTGGGATCAGATGGCCGTGTGTAAAAGAATGTCCCACGATATTTATTTATATTTATACAAGCCAGCTTTTTGGCGAAGTCGATGACGCTACGCTTGCGATACGCGTGCTTAGGCCTCTGATGTTTGATGGTTGGTGACAAATGCTGAAATTTCAGTAACTTTGTTATGGTAAATCATGATATGGGTGACGTCCATTTTCAGTAATCGATATTTTGTAACGGAGTGATTTAAAAACGGTTAGACTAAATTTTCTATCCCAATTGTTCAATCCGCTTCCACTCCGATCTATCCACCAAGAAGAGTACACTTAGTAAGAATAATAACTACCTTTCATCATGCGCTTAGCTTTATTCTATCCGTGTTATAATATTGGTATTGTTGTGCAGGTATCTCAGCCCAGCAGAGCCGCGTGGTGGGTGCTATGCAGCTCTACTCGGTAGAGCGCAAGTGCTCACAGCCGATCGAGGGTCACGCGGCCTCGTTCGCCACCTTCAAGGCAGAGGGCAACGCCGAGACCTCCACACTCTTCTGTTTCGCAGTCAGGACTGCACAGGGCGGAAAACTGCATATCATCGGTAAGTTTGTATTCAACTCATTTAAAATGCTGAGTGTTTGTAAAACTATCACAGATTTAGATGAAACTTAACTATATTAGAATTATTATTAGTATCCGCAGTTATGACATGGGGTTCGATATTAGCAACCTTCCGGTGGTAGAGTCTGACCATTCATGAGTGCCTGTGAAGGCCTATTTGAATAAATATTTCACTTCATTATTATCAATTTGCATGATTGAAAAAAAATGTGAAGATATTTTTATGACACTAAAGCTCGTCAATGGCGACTAAACAAAAAGAAAGCGATTCATCCAAATCTGGTACTTGAACGTGTTTGTCTTTGTCTACTTAAACAATAATTCCGTGAAAGCATGATCGCGTTGAATTGTAAAACAAAAGTTATTGCAGTTGCATCTATGACCAGCGGATGGATATTATGTCGCAAGTATTTCTATGTGACAATCGGTACCGTCGGTAACACCCACTTTTTCTTTTTCCCCAACAGAGGTTGGTCAGACCCCAGCCGGCAACCAGCCGTTCCCCAAGAAGGCCGTGGACGTATTTTTCCCCGCGGAAGCTCAGAACGACTTTCCGGTTGCCATGCAAGTGTCACCGAAGTATGACGTCATATACCTCATCACCAAATACGGCTACATACACATGTACGACATTGAGACCGGCACGTGTATATACATGAACCGTATATCATCCGATACGATCTTCGTGACAGCACCTCATGAAGCTACCGGCGGAATTATAGGTAAGTTAGTTTATAACTTTATTCGTGTTTCTCACGTACGTTGCTAGATATTAATAGTCTGTTGTGGAAGTCAAAAGTATTGGAATTGTTTACAAAATGGGTACTAAATGTTTGAACAGATGGTCTTAATTAGTCGATTCGAAACAGCTAATGAATATAAAAAAAAATTATAATCATTGTAAAATTCGATTACATTGATTAGAAATATGTTGCTATCCAGTAAAATTCTAATCAGTCGGCGATATTTAAAAATGTATACACATGTTATTTGAAAATATTCCCAAACTTGATTGTTAAGGTTTCAATTATTGTTATTTATTAATGTTAAGGATATGAAATTTCGGATTCGGATATATGAATACTATTATATCGGTTTTAATAATTACTAAGCAAGAATTTGACTTTATTTCTTAGCTGATTCCTTATTGTCTACTCCTATACCCAATCACTTCTCATTACCATATATTAAATGTATTATTTAACGATTATTTAAATTAAAAAAAATCCTCATTGACACCACTGTTATCTGACTCCCCTGAAGCTGACAATTTTATTTTTTTAATCTCCCCAAGGCGTAAACCGCAAGGGGCAAGTCCTCTCGGTGACGGTGGAAGAGGACTCCATCGTGCCGTACATCAACACGGTGCTACAGAACCCGGAGCTGGCGCTGCGGCTGGCCGTGCGCAACAACCTCGCCGGCGCTGAGGATTTGTTCGTGCGCAAGTTTAACATGCTCTTCACTAACGGACAGTACGGAGAGGCGGCTAAGGTAAGGGTTCCGTTGTTACATTGCCTACATATAGATAGAGAGAGAGTAAGGTGAGCTGATTTATAAGTCAGTAGTTGCCATGGCAACATAGTCTTTGTTACTTTTGTGGTCATCTTATTTTCTTATTCATAAACCGATTTATAGTGTTCCTTTATAGTAACCTGCGTATTATCCACATTATAATAGTAAGGCAAGAGGATACTTTATAACTCAAGAATGGTAGTCTATTTGTTGCCTTATGACAGGTGGATTTGAAGCCATTTTTGTTTGAAGGGAGTTGATTGCTAGACTTGCGATGATTCCATGAATATGGATCAGCTTTGAATGGGGTAATCCGTTTGAAATAGAGATGTGAAATCCTTATCTGTTTCTGTTGTAGGCAGCAGCAATGGCACCCCGTGGCATCCTCCGTACACCGCAGACAATCCAGCGGTTCCAACAGGTGCCCTCGCAGCCAGGTCAGACATCGCCGCTGCTGCAATACTTCGGCATCCTACTGGACCAAGCGCAGCTCAACAAGTTCGAGTCACTTGAGCTGTGCCGACCGGTGTTGTTGCAAGGTTAGTACACATAATAAATCAGTACTTGAATTACATACTAGACATTGGATTGTAGTTGCCATAATCTCAACATATGTGATGATATGGTTAAAAGTGGTATTCCTAAATATATACAGTCACATGCATCAGGAAGTTTTCATCAACTTACAAAGACTGATTCCTGAGGCTTGCGTTCTATTTGTGATCAGCAGATGATATTTTTATACCTAAGAATTATCATACTATACTATTGATTGATGACTTTTAAGCCCATATATATCACTTGAAACTCTACCAGAATCTCGAACTAAGATCACAAAAGTGCGATATTTATTGTGTAAGCCTTTTAGGTGGCATTATAAGACATTTGTAATTCACTCAACAGGACGCAAACAACTCCTTGAGAAATGGCTAAAAGAAGAAAAGCTGGAGTGCTCTGAAGAACTGGGTGACCTTGTGAAGCAGGTGGACCCTACTCTCGCTCTTTCAGTATACCTGCGCGCTAATGTCGCCGCTAAGGTTATACAGTGCTTCGCCGAGACGGGACAGTTCCAGAAGATTGTGTTGTATGCTAAGAAGGTAAGGTTCCATTTCAATTAACACCAGTCAGAAGTTTATGAAATTTTAATGTTACTAATTGTACATAGAATTGGTTACCTGTAGCTCATAATTGGTAATGAGGCGATGATGGCGACAATGTTTACTAAATGTCACCCCTCCCTGTCCCCTACCTCTTCAGGGATAATGGACGTGAATATAATAATATGTTATGTTATTTCCTAGTATTTCAAAAAATCTAAATTCAACACTGTTTATTTAATTTAAGCCCGCTGAGGGGACTTATGAAAGTAAAATTTAAAGTGAAGCTACCACCAGTTCGGAAGTTAGCGTTCAACTGAGAAGAACCAGCAAGAAACTCAGCGCGGTTACATATTATACAGCAGTACTATTGAAATGTCGCAGAACTGTTATAATCAGAAATAGTGGGTGTAATTTAATGTTTCTAGTTCATATAACTCATATTCACCTCCAGGTTGGCTACACACCGGACTACATCTACCTGCTCCGTTCCGTAATGAGAACGAACCCAGAACAAGGCGCCGGTTTCGCAGGCATGCTGGTCGCTGAAGACCCACCCCTAGCTGACATCAACCAAATCGTCGACGTGTTCATGGAACAGAACATGGTGCAGCAGTGTACTGCCTTCCTGTTAGACGCGCTGAAGAACAATAGGCCTGAGGAGGGTCCGTTGCAAACAAGGTAATGTACTATTAAACAATATAATAAACTAACTGTTCCCCGCGGTTTCACCCGCGTTCCCGAGGGATGTAACATTTTCCCGGGATAAAAAGTAGCCTATATGTTATTCCAATATATGCTCTATCTATGAGCCAAGTTTCATCCAAATCAGTTGTGTAGTTTTTGCGTGAAAGAGGAACAAACATCCATATATACAAACTTTCGCATTTATAATAGTAGGACGTGTGTTTCTTAGTAAGAAAGCAGAGAGGGAGGATGATCGACTTACGTAGATATGATGCTAATAGTTTTGTTAATAAATAATGAAGCCAGCCTAAGAAATCTTATTCTTTTTCAAATCATCACTACAATAAGTCCACTATAATAAGTGGTTTCGATTTAGATCATATGTTTCAAATCTTAAGTCCCTACTAGGTCACTGGAAAAAAAGCGTGCTATTTATTTTTCTCCAAACCTTAAGCTATATTCGTAATCATACTTTCTTCCCCCGATATTATCATCCCAAGATCATTGTATTAATTTCATTCACGTGTCCCCAGGCTGTTGGAAATGAACTTGATGTCAGCGCCGCAAGTAGCGGACGCGATCCTCGGCAACGCCATGTTCACCCACTACGACCGCGCTCACGTCGCTCAGCTCTGCGAGAAGGCTGGTCTTCTTCAACGAGCACTGGAACATTATACCGACTTGTATGACATCAAGAGAGCCGTGGTAAGTTACCTTTACACTTTAAGCTAAGGATTGAAATATCAGGTGGCGGTTTTGTGGTTAGTTTGGTTTTCTTATATGATTTGCCACCACACATGTGCCACATATAAAATTGTTAATACTATTAAAATTTGCAAGTCTTGGTAAGCCGAACATGCACTAAGAATTGTCTATAATTGTCCTCCAGGAATTTGAAGGAAATGAGAAAAATTATTTAGCAAAATAAAAACTTATATTTATTGCGTGACCTCTCGGCATGTAGTTATGTCACAATCGCCTCTATGCTAACTTAGGAACGAGAACCAGGTACTCAAAGTAGGAAGCATGTCTGTAAATATTGAAACATTGTGCATGAACATGTCTGTTTGTTCTGTGTCTGGGTGTAAATATCTATATAAGTATGTATTTTAAAAGTAGTATATGTTGTATATCAGTTACCTGGTAGCCATACTACAAGCAGTACACTCTGTTTAACTTGGGATCAGTTTACCATGTGTGAAGAATGTCTTGGGATATTTATTACTTATTTATTAAGTGGTATTTTTAAATGCTTATTTTCTACAGGTCCACACTCACCTACTTCCCGCTGACTGGCTGGTTACATACTTCGGCAGTCTCTCGGTGGAAGACTCCCTCGAATGTCTCAAGGCGATGCTCCAAGCTAACATACGTCAGAACCTCCAAATATGCGTGCAAATCGCCACAAAGTACCACGAACAACTCACGACTAAATCACTCATCGAACTGTTTGAGAGCTTCAAGACTTACGAGGGTCTGTTCTACTTCCTCGGGTCCATTGTCAACTTCAGCCAAGACTCAGAAGTGCACTTCAAGTACATTCAGGTATATATACAGTAATCATAACATGTCTTTGGGATCATCTGCTGAAAATCTTTTAGGCATTGGGTGTTACTGACTGAATACTTCTCTAAGTCACAAGTTGATGTGAAAAAAATATATATTACAAGTATTTATGTATTTTTGTGATTTTATTATCATTCATTTTGACTGGCAAAACTTATCTATTGTTAGATTATACTGAAAGTGACAAAAAGTGATTCTGTCCGGCGGTCGGCGAGGTAACACGTATGTGGTGCTAGTGCGTCGACTCGGGGACAGCGGGTCTAATACGTCCTAAAGATGTTTCGTGTAGAAGCGAAACACGTGTCGATTTCCTGTTGACTTTCCTTGTTTGGGACTTGATAGGGAAGGAGATCCAGCGGAATTAGTTATAAAATATTTTTTTTGTACAATCTTACAATGGATTTCCGCAAGGTCACGCCTGAGTCAATTAGTTAATCTATTGTTGTATTACATGTTGAAATATTGTATTCTCTAGGCGGCCTGTAAGACTGGTCAGATCAAGGAAGTGGAACGTATTTGCCGCGAATCCAACTGCTACAACGCCGAACGCGTGAAAAACTTCCTGAAAGAGGCGAAGTTACCCGACCAACTGCCGCTCATCATCGTGTGTGATCGTTTTGACTTCGTGCACGACCTCGTACTCTATCTGTACAGGAATAGCCTTCAGAAGTACATCGAAATCTATGTGCAGAAGGTGAGTTAAGAGAATTTATACTATGTTTCTCATGGTAGTGTTACAGCTGTAGTGTTAGAAATCTGGAATTTAACTGTTTCCCTCAAATAAATTAATAATAATAATAAAGTTATTTTAATCAAAGGAAAACCACAAATTAGATTCAGAAATGACAATATAATAGTAATTTGTTAGGGTTCGTTAGAAATAAAGAAAGCTCACACTCGTGCTTAAGTTTATATTGTCTTTCAACGCTACAATGTTAAAAATGAGAGATACAAGGTGAATGAAAAGGTAGAGAGAGATAGGAAACGCGTGCGGATTTTGGAGGTGATGCCTCGATGTGATTGGACCGCGTCAAATATACATTCGGAAACGTTGCGGGGTACAAATTTAATTAACAGTCATAACCTTTTCGATTCTTCGGAGTCCATATTGAGATAGTTAAAGCAAAAAATAGTCATCCGAAATTTAAATAATTGTAGGTGAACCCCTCCCGTCTGCCGGTGGTAGTCGGCGGTCTACTAGACGTGGACTGCACAGAAGACATCATCAAGAACCTTATCTTGGTGGTCCGGGGACAGTTCTCCACAGACGAACTTGTCGCTGAGGTTGAGAAGAGGAACAGGTGAGACCTATTCCTATAATCATTTAAATTAAAATTGTCATAAGTATATTTAATTTACTACCCCATATTTGGTTGCTTATAGTTGGAAATTTTGTTTATCCAAAATGTAGCTTTTTCAGTATGGCTGTTTAAAGAATTGAATATAAATAATCTTACAATCATAAGAGTTCAGATATCAATATCGTACAGGAACCCTGATGCTGCAAGTCAGCTCGCCTTCTTGTCTGTACAGATTATAAACATTGTGCTTATTCCAGACTGAAGCTGCTTCTCCCATGGCTGGAAACTCGTGTCCACGAGGGCAGCGTGGAGCCGGCGACGCACAACGCACTTGCTAAGATCTACATCGACTCAAACAATAACCCTGAACGATTCCTCAAGGAGAACCAATGGTATGTCATCTTTATAATAAAATTAAATTTACAATACCAATAGCGAGACATCATAGAAATTATTAAATACACTGTACCCAACATTGAGAGTAACTGGAATAAAAAATAATTGTAGCAACCTTTAGATTTGGCTTTCAACAGAGCACAGGTGAGGTAACCTTAATTATAGCGTAATTTGATTTACTGTGCTACTAGTTCGATAGGCCAGTTGGCTTGGTGGTTAACGCTCTCACTCCAAAACCGAAGGTCGCGGGTTCGATTCCCACCCAGGACAAACATTTTGTGTGCATAAACATGTCTGTTTGTTCTGTGTCTGGGTGAAAATATCTATATAAGTATGTATTTAGAAAAAACAGTAGTATATCAGTTATCTGGTTTCCATAGTACAAGCTCTGCTTAGTTTGGGACCAGATGGCCGTGTGTAAAGAATATCCCAGGATATTTATTTATAAAGTGACGAAATGCGTAAGGTTGTTCCACAATGAGTTATTTAACCCTGAAGACTTCGAAGCCGACAACTGGCCAAAATATATACAGTATGTAACAAAAACCCTGTTATTCCTTTTAGGAATGTTATACATTACCTACAAGCACACCATTAATGATATTAGAATTCAACAATTATAAACATTGGCTTGTACAAAGGTCAAATACAAATAACTATTAAAATTGACACATTCAAAAAAATGTTTAGATTATCTGATTTTACAAATACATCTTTATTTCGCTAAATAGCCTACGAGCTCGGCGGCTTTCTTTGATGCGACAGAAGATGCCGCTAAAACGTAGGCACGTGCCTCGTATCCCTGCCACGTGCCTTCCTACCCCTTTACCCCACCACCCGCCGCCCTGCGAATCATAAGCGAATTTCTCAGTCTCCCGCGCAACTTACTTTCGAACGGTTGTTATTGTTGACCTAGTGAGTGACTTGTGTTTTGTTTACGTAAGATCACCTGATCTGACGCCCTTCGATTGTTTGCCTCTGGGGTACTGTTAAGCAACAGGTGTTTAAAAAACCGTGTGATACGCAGGTCGAAATGCGTTCACGCATAGTAGCAGCATTTGACCACATCAAGTTCGATAGCATCATTTTACAAAGCGTACGTGAAAATATTATTAGGCGTTGCAACAAATGTGTCGAGGTACAAGGTGGTCATATTGAACAGCATCTCCGTGGCCGTCTAGTAGACATTATAATAAATTAATACATTAAAATGCAAGTAGGTACTTAAGGTTTTGTGTGACAGACGCGGGGACTTTATTTTGTTTATGTAAAAGTGTTAAATGTACTTATAACAATTATCAATTGTGCATAAAAATATCGTGTAAACCAACATTTTCAAAGATTCATTCGTTAAAGTTATAAACAACAGCCGTAACAAAGTCGTGAACTTGTGTAGAAAAAATAGGTAGATAACCGGCGCGGCGCGGCGCGGCGGCACCGACAAAGAGAGGCCACTCTCTTTGTCGGGTCGGGTAGAACTTCTTCCTATTATTTGTGATTTCGGGTCATCGCTTCATGCAGAGGTAAGATATCAGAATAACATTACAAATATTAATAATTAAATATTTATTTTAATTATTTGTGTTTACAGTTTATTATAAATGACTTCCTTTATTACGTATGTATACCGATTCTTAAAACGTAGGTAGAAGGAACAACAGGGTTTTTGTTACATATTGTATACAACACGATCAGCTCTGCCTCGCTTATACGAATTTGCATGGAAGAGACTACAGATTTTGAAATTTTGCTGAGTGCACATTCTAGACAATAATATTATGATGATTGTATCTCTGAATTTGACGAATACTGGTTCGTAACAAAAAAATAATGTATCCATTGATTTCTTATTTTATTTTTATATCATAGGCATATTAATTTAAGAAAATTCAAAACATTTTTAATATAGTTTATTTACATTTAACTAAAGTATGTAGGTACCATTTTGTTCGATAACTTTTTGCCATCTTGTAGGTAGGGACATGATCCCATTGCTATAGAAATTTTGGGACTTCTGATCAAAATACTGCGACAAGTGGTTTTGACAGTCCTCTCGTGATGTTAACCTGACACTGCCTAAAGAATTCTGAAGAGACCGAAACAGGTGGAAATCTGAAGGAGCAAGGTCAGGGCTATACGGCGGATGCATTAATACCTCCCAGCCAAACTCTCTTAATTTTGGCTGAGTGGCTAAAGATGTGTGAGGTCTAGCGTTATCATGATGAAAAACCACACCCCTTCTGTTGATTAATTCCGGCCGCTTTCTCTCAACTTCTTGCTTTAATCTCATCAGTTGTTCGCAGTAGAGTTCAGAACCGATGGTCCTGCCTGGTGGTAACAGCTCATAATGAATAATGCCCTTCCAATCCCACCGCACACACAGCATCACCTTGTTGCGAGTTAACCCGGGTTTCGGACCAGTCTGTGAAGCCTGACCGGCCTTTGATCACGACCTTTTTCGCACGTTCTTGTCGTACGTGATCCACTTTTCATCACCAGTTATCAGCTTCTTCAAAAATGGTTCGGTTTCATGACGTCGTAATAAAGAATCACAAATGAGTACACGGTTCATTAGGTTTCTTTCAGTGAGCCAGTGAGGTACCCAAATATCTAGCTTTTTTGTGTACCCAGTTTTTTTCAAATGCGCCAAAACTGTTTTGTGGTCAATTCCCAGTTCTTCAGCTACGTCGTAACTACTGATATGCCGATCTTGCTCCACTTTTGATAAAATGGCTTTCATTTTATCCGTAATGGGGCGACCAGAGCGACGTGCATCATTGACATCAAAATTTCCGGATTGAAAACGCTTAAACCAAATTTGTGCTACTCTTACAGACACTGCACTAGGTCCATAAACATCGCAAATTTTTTTCGCGGCTTGCGTTGCATTTTTACCTTTTTGTAGTAGAATTATGTTCTTTAAAATTTAAACTTTCAATGATACCAAAACCAGCCAGATACAAATAGTATAGCCAAAGAGATTTTATTACAAGTTCATACATACTATAATGCGAAAAGACTTTTTCCCCAACCTAAATACAACAGGTCACAATCAAATTTAAAATAATAACAAATATATTTCGTGTAAGACGCTGGGCATTTCATTGAGACTTATAAAAGATGCGCATATAAAGGAGAGGAAAAAAAAATAATTTATACATTGCTATAATTTTTTCATTAATTTCGGTTGTATATAATGTAAATGATATGTAAGGTACGACTCGCGTGTGGTGGGGCGGTACTGCGAGAAGCGCGACCCGCACCTGGCGTGCGTGGCGTACGAGCGCGGCGAGTGCGACCGCGAGCTGATCGCCGTGTGCAACGAGAACTCGCTGTTCAAGACCCAGGCGCGCTACCTGGTGCGCCGCCGCGACCAGGACCTGTGGCTCGAGGTGCTCGCCGAGTCCAACCCTTACAAGAGGCAGCTCATTGACCAGGTCGGTACAATCTTCTTGTATGTTTTGTGTGCCAGAATCTGATAGTTCAAGATAAAGGCTCCTAGGAAATCGCTGGGAAATAATTATGATCTTTTGGTAATTTATAAGTCTTGTTGGAAAAATAGTGTGTTATATACTCATACTTAATCTAAAAATCTAGAACTATATCTCACATGATTTTATGGGAGATATTCATACAATTATGACCACTTTTTATTTAATTTCAGGTTGTACAAACAGCACTCTCCGAAACGCAAGACCCTGAAGATATTTCGGTTACAGTGAAAGCTTTCATGACCGCCGATCTTCCCAATGAACTTATTGAACTGCTCGAAAAGATTGTGCTCGACAACTCTGTGTTCTCCGACCACAGGAATCTGCAGAATTTGCTTATTCTTACTGGTAAGTTTAATTTCTTAGTCTCTCATCTATTTAAATTTATTTCCTTTCATAAAAAGCGAATAATACACCATGAGAAGGGAGTCAGTAACGTTGTGTACTGCTAAAAGCTTAATACAGTCATCATATTGATGGAGCGATTATGGCATTAATTAGGCTTATTATTGGCTGTAGGAAAAAACATTGTAATTTGAACTTTATTTCACAGCAATTAAGGCGGACCGTTCCCGTGTTATGGAATACATCAACCGGCTGGACAATTATGACGCTCCCGATATCGCAAACATCGCTATAAACAACGAACTGTACGAAGAGGCATTCGCCATCTTCAAGAAGTTTGACGTCAACACCTCTGCTATTCAGGTGAGAAGATTATCTGTGGCAATTCTAAATATTATTTTTATTTATCAATAATATTTTCAGAATAACTAAGAATCTATAAATTTTCTCAAATAGTTGGATTATGAACCCTAATTGATATATTTGTTTACCCCGTCCAGGTGCTAATAGAACAAGTGAAAGACCTAGAGCGTGCATATGAGTTCGCGGAACGTTGCAACGAGCCCGGCGTGTGGTCGCAGCTTGCCAAGGCACAGTTACAACAAGGCCTTGTGAAAGAGGCTATCGACTCCTACATTAAGGCTGACGATCCCTCGGCGTACATGGATGTCGTCGACACTGCTACCAAGCAGGAGTCGTGGGAAGATCTCGTTCGGTATTTGCAGGTGAGATATTGTCCAATGTTATAAATTAGACTAAATCATATATGTAATACTTCAACTATTTCCATCTCTATCTTTTAACCACAGATAGCGAAGGACAGCATCTATTTTATAGACTTTACCTAGTTTACTAGAATGACTAGACGTTTTCAGTAGACTATTTAATGCAAATAAATCTAAAGTCTAACAAAATAATTCCATATCTAGATGGCCCGCAAGAAAGCTCGCGAATCTTACATAGAATCAGAGCTGATATACGCGTATGCACGCACTGGCCGTCTCGCAGACTTGGAAGAGTTCATCTCGGGACCGAACCACGCGGATATACAGAAGATCGGTGACCGCTGCTTCGACGACAAGATGTATAACGCAGCTAAACTGTTGTACAATAATGTCAGCAACTTTGCAAGGCTGGCTATCACTCTGGTGTATTTGAAAGAATTCCAAGGTAAGTTTTTGATGGTTAATTATGTAGTTTATGTTAGGTAGATAGACCATGTCATGTCAATAGTGTAAAAATTAGATGTTGGAAAATTCTCCGTATTCTCAAGTCAACTATCTGCGAACACCACAAAGTTTCAAGCAAACAATCAACATTTTAGTCTATCTTTTGTCTGATTGGTTTATAAAAGAAACTTATATATAAATCTGACTGGGAGAATTAGTCAGTTATTGATCCCTTTTTATGTTATTTTTAATGCTGCAATGCGGTAATTGTTAGAGTAGTAGAGCTCTTAGTGCAGAGTTCGTCCGGGGAAGTACTACCACCTTACCCATTTCTGCCGCGAAGCAGTAGTGCACTTGTATTACTCTGTTTCGGTTAGAAATGTAAGGGGGCCGGAGAAATTACAGGCACATGGGACTTAACAACTTCAACGACAACGTATTGGCGATGCCCCTAGTGTTGCAAATCTCCATAGCCGGCGGTGACCACTTACCATCTGGTGGACCGTCTGCTTGTTTGTCGGCCCAAGTGGTATATAAATAAAAATCAACTAAATTGTCGATGAGATATATTCAATACCATGTTAAGACATCGTCACGTCGTGTGCTGGACACTAAAACAAAACAATCTCGCTTGTTCCTCAGGTGCGGTGGACAGCGCCCGCAAAGCAAACTCTACCCGCACATGGAAGGAGGTTTGCTTCGCGTGCGTCGACGCAGGAGAGTTCCGTCTCGCGCAAATGTGCGGTTTGCACATCGTCGTACATGCCGATGAGTTGGAGGACCTCATTAACTACTATCAGGTGAGAGTGACTTTACGAAGTCTGTTAGCTTAAACAATTCGAGCCCAAGTATTTTTTTAAAGGACTGATATTGAGTTTGTCCTTTCATGTTTCAAGGACAACATAACTGAAATTAACTATTTTGTACCATTCTCCCTATTGTTATTGAAATTGAAGATTATTACAATTAAGAAATTGTTAAATAGAAATATTAATTAATTAAATCTCATTTTCCAGGATCGAGGTCACTTCGACGAACTCATTAGCTTACTAGAAGCGGCATTGGGCCTGGAGCGAGCACACATGGGCATGTTTACAGAGCTCGCCATCCTCTACTCTAAGTACAAGCCGGCTAAGATGCGGGAGCACTTGGAACTGTTCTGGTCGCGCGTGAATATTCCCAAGGTGAGGTGTCTTCAATTATAAGTCGTATTATAATCGCAGTAATAAAAAACACATTATGTCTAGTAAGGCGGCTCATAAGATATCTTGTATGGAGCCAGACCAGATACTAAATTAATACTATGGACTATCCTCCAACCTGACACCATATTTTTTTAGCACCTAGTAAGTTGTGATGATTGTCTTATTATTATGATTGATGCACAGTATGTGTTCAATTCAAATTCATTAGCTCTTTATTTTGCACAAATAACAGTTCTGCTAGAATCTCCAATCTTGCATACTCCTTTATAAATATTTCTTTATTGACACATGTTTATATTCTTATCACAGGTTCTACGCGCGGCGGAACAAGCTCACCTATGGTCTGAGTTGGTATTCCTGTACGACAAGTATGAGGAGTACGACAACGCTGCCCTCACCATGATGCTGCATCCGACAGAGGCGTGGCGCGAAGGCCACTTCAAGGATATCATTACTAAAGTAAGAACAAATGTTTAAATATCCTGGTACACACGGCTATCTGGGAACCAAATATGTTAAGGCAATGGCTATCTCGCCCTAAAATTTGCCAAAGGTTACCAAAACATAATGGGACTTACCATACATTTATTGTTGACATACCTGAGCTGTACATAAACACTGCTTTTGGTCATTTATCAAATTCAAAGGGGAAAACTCTCAGAATTAGACAATATCACCCTGTTCAAAACTAATTCCAGTTGGCTTGGTGGTTAGCGACTCTGACTGCCAAACCTAAGGTCGCTGGTTCGATTCCCACCCAGGACAAACATTTGTTCTGTGTCTCGGTGTAAATATCTATATAAGTATGTATTTAGAAATGAAAAAATAAGTAGTATATGTAGTTATCTGTTATATAGATATCAGTTATCTGGTTTCCATAGTACAAGCTCTGCTTAGTTTGGGACCAGATGGCTGTGTGTAAAGAATGTCCCGGGATATTTATTCTTGAATTATGTCAACTGCATCATATTGGGATTTACCAATAGCCTTCAAAATTAATGATATTGTACAACTTTGGGAATTTATAACAATTCAATATTTTTCCACCAACTAGGTCGCGAATATGGAACTGTACTACAAAGCGATCCAATTCTACCTGGACTACAAGCCACTTCTACTTAACGACTTGCTCTTAGTACTGGCACCCCGTATGGACCACACTAGAGCAGTGAACTTCTTCACAAAAGCAGCACATCTGCAATTAGTGAAGGCATACTTGAGATCCGTGCAGAGTTTGAACAACAAGGCTGTCAATGAAGCTCTGAATTCCTTGTTGATTGATGAGGAAGATTATCAGGTATGTTATCTATATTTTTCATTTCATTTGTCTCTTGTTATTTGACCATTTATTTACCTACAAATAATATTTTGTTTGCAGGGTTTACGAACATCGATAGACGCATTCGACAACTTCGACACCATTGCGCTGGCGCAGCAATTGGAAAAACACGAACTTACCGAATTTAGAAGAATCGCCGCTTACCTCTATAAAGGTATATTTTTATACATAAAATTTATGTCCATATATTACCTGCCAACATGTTTACCCGTGGCTATGGTCAAATAAGTCGGTATCATTGTTTTACCGCCTTTAATTTACCAGGCATGGACTTCTACGTTTATCGCTTGTAATATCCACGCGTTAATCTTGGATATAATTCATTCAATTCACCTTACTATTCCTGTCTCCTTTCAATCAATTGAATTTAATACACCTAGACTTATATGTTCATAATGAATGTAAGAACTTTCCCTTGCAGGCAATAACCGATGGAAACAGAGTGTGGAGCTGTGCAAGAAGGACGCCCTATATGCTGACGCGATGGAGTACGCGTCCGAGTCCCGCCAGCCTGAAGTCGCAGAGGAACTGCTCAACTGGTTCCTTGAGAGAGATAACTTTGAGTGCTTCTCTGCGTGTCTTTACCAGGTAACATTACTACAGAATAATACTAATCATAATAACTAAGATAGTAAATTGGGAAGATTTCCCTGGAAACTCAAATCGACGTTCCTTCCACTATGTCTCGTATTGATGTTTGGAATATAAGTGGTTTAATTTTATTTGTAGTATTGCCTAAGTATTAATGCAGAGAATATATAGTTATTCTTTATTTTATTTGTTCCAGTGCTATGACCTACTCAAACCTGATGTCGTCATTGAACTTGCGTGGAGACATAACATAATGGATTTCGCCATGCCATTCCTTATTCAGGTATTTATATAACATAAACTTATAAAGAGTCTGGTACGCAAACTGTAATTTATGATTCAAATATTTGTTCTTATGTTCAGACTGTGCGTGAACTTACAACGAAAGTGGAGAAGTTGGAAGAAGCGGACGCTAAGCGTAGTACTGAGAGTGCAGAGCACGACGCCAAGCCCGCCATGATAATGGAACCGCAGCTAATGCTCACCGCAGGTATGTATTCTACAAACTTCACAATGTCTGTTTGTCAATGTTTGTCAAATTTGAATATTAAGTACATTTAAGGTTTATATATGATAATTATTTAATATGCCATGTCTTTAGTCGGAACACATTTCTCTAATATAATTTTTGGAAGATGAATGTGATATACTTGTTCTAGGTCCATCGATGCCGTACCCTGGAGTACCCGCGCAGGCGTCTCCATACGCGTACGCGGCGCAGGCGCCGTCCCCGGCGCCCTACCACGGTTACGGCATGTAGGGAACCGCGTCCCCCCACGCACCCGCCGCCTGGGGGACCCTCGCTCACTTCTGAGCCCTACTCGCCCACGAGACCGTCACACGCATACACCCTATACACTTATACCTTATTGTCACCACTTACAGTTTATTGTACATCGTGCGGGAGGGCAAATTATGAGATAGGCTCTGATGTCACAGCTGGAGAGTGTTCTATAGAGTTGCGATAGTAGTATTTAAAGATTCAGGATTTCAAGATCGTCAATGTGCGGTAAACTAGTGCAGTCAATGTAGTATGTAGTGTAGTGTCTGTTTAAACACACCGTATGAGTGTTATGCGTCTCGAGCCCGAGGCTGCGGTCCCACTCGATCACAAGACGCAAGGTTATCTATGCACTTGCGACCTTTGCATGTTACGTTTCGCGGTTTTGGCTTTGTAGTGTAAGTTGACTGATACTTATGAAGTAGTTAAGTTTTGAACGCGAAAATAAAACAGGTATATTTTTCTGAATGCATTGTCGAGGCCTAATATTTTTGTTTATTTTTCTTTCGCGTCCCGTGTATAAAAAGTATTATAGTTAGATGTCTCGTCGGAAGTGCATAGAGACGCGTTTAAAGTTGCGCGTAGTTTTAGTCGATTGGGCTGATTCGTGGACTCGACGATTGTTAGCCTGTACAAATTATAATAATATATTTGATTGCTGCATAGCTCTCGTGACTACAAAGTGCTTTATTTTTATCGGTAATGAGAGTTATATAGAGAACATAGGACGTTTACGGCTTCACGATGATAACGTTACACTTTGGTAGAGTAGAATGATCAAATATTTAATAATAAAATGCATGTTTCGAATCGAAAGATTTATATAGAACATTAAAATTTTGATCAATCTTATATCGACATTTTCTGTATACAACATTAGTGAAAATTGTATAATATTTGATGTACTGTACTATATAGATACCAGTTATTCTCGCTGCAAAAACGTAATGTTATCCCGATGGCTGACTATTAGCCTCATTTGAATGCTGAGCCCTCTTTACACACAAATAGTGGTAACTTTTTACACACAAACAAAACATATGGCAGAATATTGCCTGGGCAGCAATTGCATATGTGTAAAAAGAACAGAACTATTTTGTGTATAAAGGGTCCAATTCATCAAAGCTTATATGCCACTAGGTGCATAGAATAATATAATTATACATTCATGTACATAGTGGTTGTTTCTGAGATTTAACTATAATATTCAAGGAAAAATATAACTAAACTTAATAATAAATAATTAAAATTATTTTATGCTAACATTTTAAATTGATGTTGAATATATGAATGGAAAATTATTGTTGACTGAACAGGCTTACGATCATGTTATATAATGCGATATACTCGTATCTATGGAAATTAATATTTTACTTAAATACTTTATAGTAACACTTATTATTTTGACAATAGTCCAGTCTGAACCAAGTAAAGCACATCACAACACAATTTAAAAGAAGATATTGTTATATGTATATAATGCGTTCATATTGATACAAGCCAGTTGAAATTATTTGAAATATTAATTATAAACAGAATAATTTGAGATAATGATGATGAATATTTTCTAGATACGTTTAGGTTTAGTTTAGGCAGATTTAGCGGTATGGTGTTATTATTTTGTGTAATGTTTGCGAACGTGTGCGAGACCTGTAACAATCACGCGTGATGCTTTGGTTTTCGTTATTGTAATCACACCTTGATTGATGCCTTCACTAGATAATGTAAGACTCATATGTAACCAGTGTGCGTTCTGGGGTCACAATTTTTTATATTCAGTTTCAATACTTTGTAGAGAATATTTAATTTTTAACGACAACCTAACACCTACAACCCTGGGACAGCCGATCACTAAGCTATATCGTAGCGTCTCGTGGACTTAAGGCCGCAATTACGAGTTGTATTCAATAATTATAATAATAATCATTGATTTAAATCGATTCATTCAAATCATTCCTATCATAACAATTTTATGATTGATAATAACATTGTTATAATTCGTTTATCTCTTTCTTTCATAAAATAAATTTTATTAACTTAAAATGCGGAAAGAAAGTTCATTGTTTAATATTAGCATTGTATTTATTCATGTATGATACTGTTTCCCTGAATTTTATTATTGTAAGATTATATTATATGAATAAATAAATTAAATTGTATTTATTTTTTCTCTAACACTACTACACATTGATATTTAATGTGCAAACATGCAGTGACGAAGATCAGAGGCCTAAGCACAAACATCTATCGCAAACGAAGCGTCATCGTATCGAGTGCGCTAAAAAGGTGGTTTGTATGTTCAATTTCCCATTGCATTGTTTTTGCCGCAATCGATATGATGACGACACGCTTACGTTAGACGTTCGTATTTAGGACACTGTAGATTATATGAGTGCGTGAAAATATAGCGTACAAACGTAGCGTTGCCAGGCGTCCGGATAAAGCCAGACATAGTTAGGCTTTTTGATTGCGTGTCCGCCCAAAATAAACGGTGTCCGGCTCGACCGGCCTTTGTTACACTTTTAAAATTTCGCTAACGAGCTGGTAATAATCAAAGAAGTTTGATTTTTGTCGTAGCGATTAATACTGAGACATAAAACCCTCAATGATGTAGGGTGTCCGGCTATTAGATTTGGCGACCTGGCATACGAATGCGTTTTGGTTAATTGTAGAAGTTATGAGCCATTCTGGAGCGAAGCGGGGGTGGCGCGGAAGGTCTTTACATTATGGAGTTTAGAAGTAAAGGAGGACCATCTCAGTGTACTAAAAAGTCTCCGTTGAAAGGGAACAAATAAAGGTGACGCTACTGCACTAAGTGGAAGAATTTTAAATAGAGCGCCACAACATATTATAGTGAAAGAAACATTTCTGTTTAGTTACAGCGCATTTTTTAAATTATTGTAATATATAGACAAATATGAGTATGTATAGAATAAAATTATACAGTGTTTTTAAGTACCCAAATTAATTGTAAATAGCAAATAGAAAATAGTACCTATTAAAGAATTACCGGAAACCAACCCAGCACACTTCACACTGTTCATATCATTTCCACTTGCTACACTAGCGCTATTTCGGTGAGAATTCGAAAACTAATTTGCTGTGAACACTTTTACGACTAATACCCCATCTAAGATGGTCCTCCATTACTTCTACACTCCATACTTTACATTCGGGGATATTTGGCTGAGCTGTTTGTACAGAACTTATAAGGGCATCAGCCGCTAAAACATTCGTCCATAAAATGTTTGATTTAGTTGTAGAACTAGCGCTAGTTCGGCAACCATATTAACTACCAAGTACTTATAAAAAGAACCTCACTCATAGGAAGAAGGTTGTGTCATTGGATAGGTATAAATAATATTAATGCCCTGTCAGGTGGTCCGAGTAGTGTTAGGCCAAAAAAATTCCTTATAACTTTTTTTTTACCAAAAAGTGGTATTATCCATCTGGCATGGGGATCATCACGGATAAATTCTGATTGAACAAATAAAAACTGCCAGTAATTATTAATCGAAATTTTTTCCTCAAATATTATGATGTTTTGGTCCCTAAAATTTTGTGTTGTACGTAACTAAGTTTTGATATCGAATAGTCTAGACGCGAAGTTGAATTTTTACAAAAGTAATTAGATTTTTCGGTAGGTGCTCTAATTGTTGGGTTAAAATTGAAGAGCACACCAAAACAACCCTTTGTCCAGCGACCTATAAATTCTGATATTTAGAAATTTTGGTGCATTCGAGAATTCAGGTCAGTGATGGTGGCCCTGCCAGAAGGTCCACACCGCCATGTTAGTTGCCAAACAAAATGTGACAGCTGTCACACTGACTGACTGACGTTTACTTATTTACTGATTTTGCGCAATGTGTGAGTACTATTGACTGAATTGTGTCTTATTTTAAAGTTTAGTATGACGTACAAACGAAAGAAGTATCATCATGGTGATACTCATCTAAAGAAAAGGTGGAGGGTCCGAAACAGGAAGAAGGATCTGGACCAAATAGACTCAGATTTAAAAGAAGGTAAGGTTGAATAACGTACATACAATAGTCGACACATGGATCAGTTATTATTTGAGGTTAGAATTATCAAAATTCGAAACATAACTTATTTTTATTAATCAAAATATCTTAAATGTTTGTCTCTAATATACGTTAAATGAGAATATTATTGCAAATAGGCCTTCACACTTTTGAATAATTTCTAACTGAATTGTAAATTTTATTGTGATTTTAGCTACCATTATCTTTTAATTTCAGAGAATGCAGAACAGCTATTGAATCAGAACGTTGATCTAGACCTGCCTGGTGCTGCTCAGCATTACTGCCTTCATTGTGCCCGCTACTTCATTGATGATCAGGCACTCAAAGAGCATTTCAAAACAAAAGTCCACAAAAGAAGATTGAAAGCATTGGAACTTGAACCATACAGCATTGAAGAATCTGAGAGAGCTGCAGGTCTTGGTAACTTCAAACTACCAAGCAAAAGGAAAATTGTGACACAGAGTAGTGATAAAGTTGATATTACAGATACAGATGGTGATGTTGTGATAGATGAAGTGAGTCCAAACAAGAAGGTAAAAGTTAATGAAGATGCAGCCTAAATATTTGCATAATCTTGTTATTAGAAAGTTAAGAAACTATAAGATAAAACAAGTGAGACATTCTGCCCTGTTTGTAAATGGGGCTAAAGCAACTGAACATTTTGTGTATGTGACTCCATACATTGATTTCCCAGAGAAATATAAACAGAAAGATCTTATTAAAGAGCATCTTGCAAGAAGAAAAGCCAATTTTGATTTAAAGAAGTTAGAAAATCTGTGGGCTGTGTATGAACAATTAATAACAAAGAAATCTGAATATGACAAGAAAAAAGAAGAAATATCTAGAGAGTTAGGAATACTTGTCAAGAATGATCCAGATGGTGATGTCACCAAAAAACTGAAGATTCAGGTTGGTTTACTCAAAGACAACATTAAGAAGTTAAAAGCTCCGCTATGGTCAGCTGAGGAAGCAGCAATGGTTGAAGCTCTTCGACTGCCTAATGCTTTACATTCTCGCACACCAGATATAGAAAAAGTAGTTCTATATACTCACCTAGAGCCACCTCAAAACAAGAAAGACCATCTTAAAATTGGTAAAGAACTTAACCTTATCAACTTCAAGAAGAATGAAAATTATTATCTCAAAGGTGATGCAGCTATATTTGAACTGGGAGCCAAGTTTTATTTCAGTGATGTATTGAAGAAAACGAAGTTTACACAGTTTTCAAATCCTGACTTTGTCAAGAGTTTAATTGTCGAAGGTTGTGGGACAGACCACACAGATCCTGATTCCACTTTTATTTTACACCACAATGAAGATACAAAAGTTAATGCTGATAGTCGCTTGCATTTGACTGGTGGTGCCTCCTTGTGTTCCTATTTTGCTTATCATGCTAAAAGTGTGGTGTATGCTAAGTATTTACCTCTGAAATATTTCTCAATGGGCCGACAGTATGTCCCATCTCCATCTGATGAGGACAGCTTATTTCACGTAAGTCAATCATCCGTTATTGAAATTTTTGGTGCCACAAAAACAGCAAATGATCTTGATATCATACTTGAAGAATTAATTGAATTATTGAAAAGTTCATACAGCAAATTGGGCTATCATTTCCGGCTGAGTCTGGTAACAGCTGATAAATTATTAATGTGGGAATCTCTGAGGCTATCTATAGAGATGTATTCAACATCATTAAACAGTTATGTGGAAGTTGGTAATGTTTCTTTGAGTGGTGACTTCATAAGCAAGAGGTTAATGTTTACTTATACAGATAAAAAGCAGAGTCAGTTCCCTCATGTTTTTTCAGGGACTATATTAAATGTACCAAGGCTAATGGCTTGTGTTTTAGAGCAAGATGCTAACTTTTCAGTTCCTGCATTGTTTGCAGTTCAAAATTGGTCTTTATAAATTGTACATAGTGATTATGTAAATAACTTCAATTGGAAATAAACATTATAGTCAAAAAATTACATATTTTATTATAAAACCTCATAGAAATATAATAATGTTCCATCACAGGTAAAATTTCTCAATCATGGTAGCAGATTTATATCACATATTAAACTGCAATTCAGTTCTCTTCCAGTTTGGGTCCAAAGGATCAATAGGTGGTTGCAAACTGATCTCAATCAAGTCTACATGCCCAGTTTTAGTCACAAGAATCAATGTGTGTGTTCTAGAAAATACATTTTTATTAGATAATAATATATGATTGTGAAGAGTGGTTTTTAGAGACTTTTCTATTATATTTACCTAGTTCCATATCTCCCTTCTGGAATACAAACATAAATAGAGCTTAGTTCTTTGTACAGTTTAGGCCTCCGCAATTCTAATTGTGGGTCTGGTAGGTGCCTGAAATATTAAGAAAAAAATTAACCAAACCACTTGTAAACAAGTTTATAAGTGCTTTATTTTCAGTTATTAATTACCGTTCATCACATTTCAAAAGCTTAATCAACTCCATAATCAGATCTTGTTTCAAACTGACTTTATTAAATTTCTTGCAAACATCCACCATTATTTTCTTGCCTGCTTCTACTTTTTTTAGGGGTGTTTCTGGTAGACTGTTGCCAAATCCTGAATATGTATTGGTGTGGCTCTCCAGCTGATCAGTGACATTGCTGTAGGTGTGGAGAGATGGCAATGTAGTCCTAAGATATGAAAAAAGAATAACTACATTAATAAGTAGCCCTCCTCTTTATCTGCTCTTGAAAACAATTTCTATAATAGTCATACCCAAACTCCACAGTCACGAAAACAAAGTCATTACATTCTTTTGTGTAGTTCTTTATACTTTCAACATATTCTTTTGTGGATCTGTCACATTTCACAAAATCTGTTACGATTTTACCTCTACCTGAAAATATTTATTAGTATCAGTATTTTAAAATTATGTTATCACTATGGATTAAGAAAATAAATTGATAAGTAATAAACCAAAGATTTAAAAAACTTTAATATCAACTGATTAAAGTAAGTCCATAAGTGATTCCTTGAATTATGACCGTAACTGCTCAAGAGCCTCTAGTTTCTTTCTACAATTTCCCAAGTTATGTTTATTTCTTCTGTCATTTTATTAAAAATATTAAATAACATAACTTGGGAATTTGTTTAGGCATTAGTAATAAGAAAGTTTCAATTAAATTAATTACTTTTGCAGTCAAATTATTTTATGGCTTACTTTTAGCATTATCTTTTGAAACTCCAGGAAGATTCAGCAGTACTCCACATTTTTTATAAACCGAAGAAACAGCCAGCCAAGTTCCTCCATCACAGTTTGCTTGTAAATCCCGACCTATCAATGAAGTCACCTATACTTCTATACTTACTAATAATCTATACTAATAATATAATAAAGAGGAAAGATTTGTATGTAAGTATGGTTGCTACTCTTTCACGCAAAAACTACTGAACAGATATGGATGAAACTTGGCACATAGATAAAGTATATCTTGGAATAACATATAGGCTACTTTTAATATCGGGAAAATGTAATATCCCTCGGGAACACGGGTAAAGCCGCCGAGGACCGCTATTATTTATATTAGTAAACTCCGCTTGGTATTTAAACTTGCAAGGAAACTAATAACCGACCTCCAATAACATTTGAGTCCTCAGACCATGGTGCCATATTCTGAGTAGGTCTGTCATAATATTCATCTCTATTGGATGCTATTATTAAGCTGTAATCACTTTCCACATCACTGTTGCCATTGTATATAAATAATATACACATATTTCTCCTAAAAAATATAATCGAGTGTTTTTTTAAATGTGGAATGCTAAATAATGTAGCTTAAAAGAAAGACCATGAAATCTTCATAGTAAATATATAGCAAATGCAAATATTCTTGAACAAGCTCACCTATAATAAAATATTGTCAGGTGCAAAGTCTGCTTGGCATTGGCTTGCAATTTATTTCATATTTTTTGAGAGCACAGTACAACCTTATCAGACAAAGAGGCTACAATCATGCTATAATTATCTCAATGCCTATGTTACAGTACACAAACAAGATCTAGATATTGATAACGAATGTTAATTGAATGCCTACAGTATATAACCATGGTGATTGGGTTCCTTGGTACCTACAATACCATAGAATCAAATTTGTTATTTACTTAGTTAGTTAGTTTTTATAATCTATTATTTATTATACATATGAACTATTTAAGTTCTCGTTGATATCGTTCAGTAGTAATTCAATTGCCCTTTCCTTTGAGATCACTTAGATTAGATGTATGGTTTCTGAGATCCAATTTCCTGTAAGTTCATTCACCCATTGGCGTTTATTCATCCTAAAGTTCCTAAACTAACCTTTAACCTTTCCTTCCAGTTTCGTTCAGTCAGCTGACTGATGATTATTATCAATCAAACAAGGGCTCTTCAGAGTTCAGACAGTTGAGTGAACTTGATGGTCGAATGAAACCACGAATGTTTATTTTTTTGTTATGTTCGTTCGTAGTATGTAACACAAGGTCAAACTACAGTTTCGATCGACTTTTTTTAGGTTTTATTTAATTTAATTAAGCTGAAGCAATTTTCGTTATACGTTTTAACGAAAATTTAATAATATTAAAAAATTTGGTTGCTATAATACTAAGAAGAAAATGTATTTATAAAATAGCTCAACACTGGCAAAGAATAAGTTCTTAAGTCCTAGAAGTAACTGATCAAGACCGGAAAGTCCTACATGAATTTTGGGGGATCGTCGGTTTTAGTAAAATGGAATTTTGTGTAAACTGGCCGACTGACTATCATAATGCGCGAAAACCTAATATGTGCTACCAGCCTCATACATATCGAATATTTAGAAAAAAAAAGTAATTATGTTAGCTGTGCCCTTATACAATGAGAACTGACGGACTGACTGACTGTAACTCGACTGGACATTTCATTCATTTATATCTTATAGAGTATCTTATTATCAATTAATCGTAGTGGATTAATTTAGTATATAAAATGATTAATTTGATCACAAATCATCGCTTTTTTATTTGTAATGTATTATGATATTGACGGCATATGATAAAAGCTCTTTACAATGGAATCAAATATATCATTCTTCAGTCTTCCAGTAAGTAGAGTTACCGAGTTTTATGTTGATTTTACTTCTGAGTTCTCATGATATTTAAATGTGACCTATTGTTATAGTTTGTGGACTCTGAAGCTTCGGATTTAGGGTTTAGAAAGTATGGAGACCTACATCCTTCACTGACCTCTCACGGAGGTCTTCTTGGGGCTGACGATGTTTTAGCGCAATTTTTATCAGGAGATGATCCTCTTGAAGAACCCGACTTGAACGGACCCACCACCTTGCATTGTGAAATATGTAAAATGAAGTTTGACAATGCTAAGAAGTACTATGGGCATCTTCGCGTGCATTCTAAAGATAATTTGTGGGTTTGTGGTAAGGCTATTGTTAACATTTAAACTTTAATTTCTGTTGGCACATTGCATCTTGTTGACATGCATTCAAACACGAAGCTTAGCTTAGATGAGGCTGGAGATCATGGTATTAATTACCCACTTGATTGATGTTACAATGTCAGACACAGTAATTTGTAATCCTGAAGACTGTGATGCTTTATGTTATGTTGGAAATTAAAATATCTATTCTCAGTTGAAGGCTGACTGCCAAACCGTTACAGCTTCAGTACTTGACTACTTTGACAGGCCAGTTGGCTTGGTGCTTAACACTCTGACTATCAAACCACAGGTTGCGGGTTCGATTCCCACCCAGGACAA
This sequence comes from Habrosyne pyritoides, assembly GCA_907165245.1. Taxonomy (NCBI): domain Eukaryota; kingdom Metazoa; phylum Arthropoda; class Insecta; order Lepidoptera; family Drepanidae; genus Habrosyne; species Habrosyne pyritoides. The sequence goes on from OU015606.1 coordinate 4,569,650, forward strand.
ACATTTGTGTGTATGAACATATCTGTTCGTTCTGTGTCTGGGTGTGAATATCTTTATAAGTATGTATATAGAAAAAAAAGTAGTATATGTAATATATCAGTTATCTGGTTTCCATAGTACAAGCTCTGCTTAGTTTGGGACCAGATGGCTGTGTGTAAAAGAATGTCCCGGGATATTTATTGAACCTTCACAAGTGAGGCTTATGAAGCCTGACCTGATTAAATAGTTCTGAATTGTATTTTGGCAAAATGTCAGTCTCTTATTTAACTCTCTATATTTCTATTAGTTTTTTTGTTTAAGCTTTTGTCTATATTTCTAATTGATCCCTGTAATGTAAATATAGATTGTGATTGTTAGTTAATCATATTATTTTAATGCTTTTATATTTTGTTACATTTTCAGAAATATAAATAATTTCATTAAGGATCATATTGACTTATTTATTTATTTATTTAGGATACACAATACAAATTACAACCAAAAGGTAACCACATAATAAGTAATAACACATATAGAGCTGGGTTGTAGCTCAAAACATATGTATACAGAAGATGCATGATTAACATGGTCCCCTCTTTTGATATTTACATGATAGGTTTAAAAAATACTTGTATTTTGACTACAATTCACTTCCAGAGTTATGTCCCAACCAGAAGTTCTCCACAAAGCAGCAGCTGATGAAACACTCATTGATTCATAAGCCCCTGGACAGGGTGTGGCGGTGCCCACAATGTGATATAGTGTTTGAAGCACTTTATAAACTCCAGCAACATCTTTTTGCTAAACATTTAGGTTATAAGTAAGTATTATTCTTCTATTCCACCAAAAATAGCTATCACAGTTTTGACAATCCACTTTGACCAATAAATCTAGGATATCAGTTTGAGACAAATGGGGGTATATCACTTAAGTCAACTTATAATAGCTATATTGTTAATGATATCCCACTAAATGAATTTTGTCACCAAATGGAGACTAGCACTATTGGGGACTATATGTGATTAATATACTGGGATTTCCCAGGAATTGGTCTTCATGATTGGACCAATAGTACACAAAGATGTCCACAATAGAGCTAATTGAAACAGAAAGGGTATTCAAGGGGTCCTCATCAGAAAATGGGTAATTTATGTGAGTGTATTAATAACTTTGCTTGTGTCTGTTTCAGGCCACACAAGTGTGATGAATGTGAACAATCATTTCATAAACTGTCAGATTTGAAGAAACATAAAACTGTACATACTGGTAAGATCATACTAATATTATATGCAAAAGTTTGTGAGGATGGATCTATGGATGTTGGTAACTCTTTCATGAACAGCCATAATTGGAAGAAACTTGCCACATAGATCGACCATGCTCTGGAGTAGCATATAGGAGATTTTTATTTCTGGGAGAATCTAGCATCACTGAGGAACAAGGGTATTTTCTTTTTTTTTCTGGGAATTTTAATCATTTGTAAACTAAGTAAAAACAAACATCAGCAGGTGTGATATAAATGCTGCATATTGTACTGTACTTTAGTAGCTTGGAATAATTATGATCAAATAAAAGCTGTCACTGTTACTCCGAAGATTGTGGCTTTGTCCCTGGAAAATATTTGTGAGCTTGATTGTCTTTGTCGTGTCTGGGTGTCGCTATTGATTTAAGTATATATTTAAAAATATTTATATAGTAGTAGTATATTTAATATTATTAGTAAATCTGGTACATAGCAATTTCTGCATAATATAGAATCAGATGAATCAGAGTATTTATTATTTATTTGTCATTACAGGTGAACAAAAATACAAATGCACACACTGCAAAATGAAATTCAAGGATAAATCTAATCTGAAACGACATCACCTCACGCACACTAATGAGAAACCATTCTGCTGTCCTGGATGTCGTAATCGGTTTAAACAGGTGTGTTTTGAAACCTTCAGGTTTTATATTGTTAAAGCCAAGAGTTCGTGATGACTATTGTAAAACTGTTTTTAATTTATATTACGATTTAGTTACTACATATCTGGCCATTGTAAAATAAAAGCATGTTCCAAAATATTATATTCAAGAGGACACATGTGTAGACACAGTTACTAAAGCTACCACCTTATTAATTGTGTTATCACCTATTTTATGTTCCAGCTAGCATCAATGAAAAGGCATGCACAAAAATGTCCAGCAAATTTAAGCAAGAATGTCGAAAATGTACAAAAAGCGGGTAGAAAATGTTATTGCAGAATATGTGGTGAATCATTCCAATATAAAAGTGACCTGAACGAACACTGTGCTAGGTATGATTATTGTTATATTAATATAGTATTTGATATTGTTGTAAGTTAGCAACACAAATTCGAAATTAGAGTTTGAGCTTGTCCAATTTAATGATGTCTCACAAATACCTGTTTTATATTGTTGGCTCTTCTCAGCAAAAACAACCTTCTGAACAGATGATGAGATGCAAACATAATATTTGTACATCAAAATATTAGTCTATATGTCAAAAAGAGTGATATGCACTCCATCAATACTAGAAATAAGGATAAACTTGTCACTTCTGCATATAGACTGCAAAAAGTGCAAGGCTCATTTAGTGCACGCATCTATAATAAAATCCCTGCTGAAATTTTAAATTTGCCTTTACAAAAATTTAAGGAAAGAATTAAGACTGTTTTAGTACAAAAGACTTTCTACAACACGAATGATTATTTTAATGACGACAATGCTTGGGTGTAGCGCTCGCTCCAACAGGACACATCTTTATGTACAAAATCTTATTTTAAAAAGAGTAATTGCTGAGTTTATTGCCGGCTCTTCTCAGTAAAAGCAACCTTCCGAACCGGTGTTAGAGTCTGACCATTCATAAGTGCCTGTGGAGGCCTATTTGAATAAATATTTCATTTCAGACAAAGATACAGTCTTTTTTTCAAGATTTTTTTGTATTATTTACTTTTTTATTGTGTGTGTGATAATGTACGTTCATCCATCGTTGTCAAGATTGTTAGTCAGGGGGGTAATTACACCCATAACAATTGTACCCGCGCCTGCTTCTGAACAGCGTTAAAAGCCGATAGTCTCCAGAGTCTGTGCTGGTAAATTTGAATAATATCTATAATTTAAGCTATGTATTAAATGTATTACAGAAAACATAGTAATAATGATGATACTACTACTAAAACTGATGTGGTGGAAAAAGTTAACTTCACAGAGGAGAAAACAAATCAAATAGTCAATGCAGATGCTAACCGCACAGTAGACAATATAGTCGACGATATTCTGTCAGCTGAAGACGACTACATGACCATGTCGACACAAAACGAAATGTTAAATGTATATAATCACAATCAACACCACTTACCCGACAACACCGCTGATAATCTAATGCAGATAGAATTACTCAGAGACATGTCACATTTACATGAATTAGACGATGAATTGTTTTACAACGATCTCGATTTCGATAGCTTTCAAGCGAGTCAAATATTCAATACGAACACAAATGATATAGATTACACCGGCAACGATAGAAATGGTGAAATATTATTCGATTTCTCCGACGCCGGCAAAAGTATAGACCAAGATATAATGAACGCACTATATCAAGTTAAAGGAGAGCATTTGCCGGACGAATTGTTAAATGCTACGGACGTATTGAATGTTCCAGAGAAACCGCATGAATATTTACAAAATCCGTCTGTGACGGTCAATGAGTGCGCGACGATTTTTGAAAGCGACGTCGATTTAGAAGCGAGTACCAATCTCGCGGCCAACTTGAATCAACTCATCGGAGAGAATAGCGTCCAATATATTTCCACAGAGGACGACGATACGTTTATAATTAGTTTAAATAGTGAAATTGATGCGGACCAGTTAACGGATATGTTGAACATTGGAGTAGAGCTCGTCGATGACCCGAATAATATAGAAGATGATGAAGATATACCAGAAATGGAGGATGCAGTTAACGCCGCGACCGATACTAAGCCAATTGTAGTTAAAATAGAGAATGCTAAGACAAATGTTGGTGCTGACCCGGCTAAATTGTCGACCGATATAAAAAGTGAAACAAAAACTGCAGCAGCGTTCAAAAAGCGGGTTCTTTATCTATGTCGTAGCTGCAAGAAAGTGTTTAAAAGAAAAGATATTTATAGATCACATATGGGTAAGTAACAATTTATCTATAGTCAAGTTCGCAAAATCTTCAATGATAATGATAAATATCCGTCGTGTGCAATGAAAAGTTTGAATGGAAAAAAAATAATCCAATTTTCTTGTAGCATTTTGGTTCGGGAGCACTCCGACCAACTGATGCCATGCTTTCATGTCTTTATTCTTTTTTTTTGTTTATTTGTTACAATTCAATAATTTATACTTGCTGTCTATATCGACGGGTAAAAGGCGACTTGACTCAACCGCCATTTTTGACAAAAGTAACATTTCTCTCAATGAATTATACTACTATGATGATGGCCTATGCACAAATTCGTTGATGCTTGCATTTAGTTTTAATATTCAACAGCTTCGATTTGGAATGTTAAGAAGTTTAGATGCAGTATCTGTTTTTGGGTTTTAAAATTTTCAAATAGCTCTCCTGTAAAGTTTTCAAAATGGCGCTTGAATCAAGTTGCTTTTTAACCTATATATTACTTTTATGTTGTATAGCATTTATGCACGTGTGGGAATCTAAACCATTGCCAGCAGCAAAACCTAGTAAAATAATTCCTGTACTGTATACTTTTACAGCGGTTCACAAACCAAAGCTCCGTATGCACAAATGTAGGATATGCAAGGAGGTGTTCAGCTACCAGTCGACGCTCAACAAGCACGTGCGAGCGCAACACACGCCCCACGTTCTTCCGGCACACCCGTGCCTTGAGTGCGGGAAGGTTTACAAAGCTTCTTGGTTGGTAAGTATAAAAAATAAATGTGCATTTCATACACAGTAGAAGTGAAAACTTCAGAAAACTACCTATCTCATTCCCTCGCAGGCAAAATCCTGCATATGTATGTCTCTTTTTAGTTAAAGAAGTTTTTTAAGTCAAAAAAGCAAACACGACCGACGCTTGCAGTTCAATCGTTACTCAATTTGAGTCATTAATGAATCTAAAACATTGTTTTGGTTACCTTAAACTTTTATCGGGTTTCTATTTTAACCGACTATGGTAAAGTCAAAAGGAAGGGTTATGATTTAACCCTTTGCACTCCAGCGGATTTACTGTTAGCTTTTTAATGTCGCAAATACGGCGACAATGGAGTGCAAAGGGTTAATATTATATTTTAGGTAGCCTCTAGACTTTTCAGTCGATTTGGTTGAATGAGTGATGTGTTGATCGATTCTATAGGTCAGGTGGTTTTTTGGGCTACATTTTAAAAGAGCAAAATTAATATGACGGAGCTTACATTCTAAAAAGGGGTTCCAGTTTTTTTTGCTATCATACAGGGGCATGTTAAATGAAAGGAGAAAAAAATTTTTTGTCATTATTATTATAGTTTATATAGTTGGTGGTGGTCTATGATAATCGTAAGAAAGGGCGCAACCACTATTAATTATTTTATCAATTGATGCTGACCATTGAAATAAACTTGCGGCAAAGAAAAATAACCTTTATTCCTTCAAACTTAAGGTGCATCTATTGATCCAACAGCTAATTGTATGATGATGGAAATCAACCTCATTCTAAAGCAATACAAATTCTTTTCCTATGACAATCTGAAACGTCAAAACGGCCATCATATCGTGCCGGTAGTATAGTACCGTTTAATTTCAGCTAAAGAATCACATGAAGAGAATTCACGAAGGTGAGGCACAGTTTGCTTGTGACATAAAAAATTGCGGGAAAAGATTCTTCAAGAATCATGATCTGGTCGTACATATGAGGTTAGTAATTTTTATTGACAGGTTCTTAACATAGATTTTGTTTAGGTTGATTTGCTTCTAGCACCATATAATCAGCAATAAAAAAATCAAATGTAAATTTGTCTATAGATTTTGACGGGCCAGTTGGCATGTTGGTTAAAAGCCCTGACTGTCACGCCGCAGGTCGTGGGTTCGATTCCCACACAGGACAAATATTTGTGTGCATGAACATGTGTTTTTGTTCTGAGCCTGGATGTAAATCTATTAAGAAAAATTAAGTAGTTTATGTAGTATAAGATAACTGGTTTCCATAGTAGAAGCTCGGCTAACTGGATATTTTTATAGTGTAATACATAGTAAAATGTTAGTGTGACCATTCATAAGTGCCTGTGAAGGCCTATTTGAATTAATATTTCATTACATAATGTACATTTGATATGTATTGTTTCAGGTACCACAGCAATGAGCGTCCGTATGAGTGCGAAATCTGTCACCGACGGTTCACTAACGTGTCACATCTCAAGCGACACGAGCGTACCGTCGACTGCACTAAAGCAACGTAAGTAATCGTAGAACTTTGTCTCTCACACAAAATACCTCATTCCAATGTAACTTCCCTTCTAATATTAATGCGAATGTTTGCGATAGTGAATGGACGTCTACTCTTTAACGCAAAAACGACCAAATGAATTTAGATAAAAATCTTTCCATATCTACCACGGTGGACATCTACGTTTATTTGGATAAAGTTTCTGAGTAGTAGAGCTCATAGTGCAGAGTTCGTCCGGGGAAGTACTACCACCTTACCCATTTCCGCCGTGAAGCAGTAGCGCACTTGTATTACTGTGTTTCGGCTAGAAAGGTAAGGGGGCCGGTGTAATTACAGGCACATGAGAGTTACCAACTTCACGCCTCATGGTCGACAACGCATTGGCCATAGGCTGCGGTGACCACTTCCCATCAGGTAGACCGCCTGCTTGTTTGTCGGCCCATGTGGTATAAAAAAAAAGTTTTGAGCAGTGTAACAGGAAATCATGATTTATGATGAATTAGTTTTATGCTATGCCTTGCTGGATAATTTTTTACTTTTTTGTTTCAGTAACCGTAACCCCGAACCAAGCAGCATCACCAACATCCAAGCAATAACAGATGTGTCTACAAATCCTGTAAACACTAAAATGACCGACAAAACTAAAAACATCTATAAAAGTACAAGACCCGTAATAACTAAAACTACACACATAGATTCAGCCGTCTACACAGCTCTTTTAAACTCTGGCAATACGGAAACACTGTTAATAATATAACAATAAATTAATAAAAAAAATATTTATTACATTAACATATTGGTTTCATTAACATGATCATTAATCACTTGATACAGCTGAATATATTAAAACGAAATAGATTTACATAGAAGTAATTTAGTGCTCGAAATGTTTAAATACGCATGAAAGCTATATTCAACACAGCTATGGGAGTTCTGATTACTTCTATATCTTCAATTTCAGTCACAGGTTAAAAAAGGCTTTAATTCATGTAAAATCATGATAAGACTTGCATCTCGCTTACACATCAAGCTATCTTTGCATTTGTTTCTTCGATTCTGGTAGTGTTTGTCACATGTTGTTATTAATAAAAAAGCTGAGTATCTATTATATGCCCTAAATGTCTTCGTTTTCTGTTATCGTCATGTGCTGCATGAATGACTCCAGGCTGTGTGGACTGTTGACTAGACTCTGGAATGTGTGATGATTTTGTCCCAACTGAAAATAATTCAAAGTATTAAAATATAATATCACTACATAGTATAAAACAAAGTCGCTTTCTCTGTCCCTATATCCCTATGTATGCTTAAATCTTTAAAACTACGCAACGGATTTTGATGCGGTTTTTTTAATAGATAGAGTCGCTAGTATACTATAACTAGCTGTCCGGACAGACGTTGTCCTGTCGAAATAAGTCCTTACAAAAATTAAAGGAGAAGGTCACTAACCTACACACGGGCTGAAAAATATATTAAGATATGAAGTATCCGTGGTAAATGTAGGTCAAAGTATAATATTTAAATAGAAAAATTATAATACAAACAAAAACTCATTATTGTTCCCAATACCGATTACGGGCCTCTCCTATTAACATTTTGAACGCCATGCCATAACGACATCTCCATGTCCTGTACGCCAAGCCCGAAAATCGATATGAATACCTGTAGAACTTAGGGATTTAATATGTTTATTAAGTATTTTTCTGTGAGCTGTTTATTGTCGAGTATAGACGACAATGGCGCACAGTGCACGCTAGTGCATGTCGAGTATAGCTGACATTGGCGTTCAAAAGGTTACACCCAGGCCAAGTGAGAAATGGCAACATAAGCCATTGAATTTGACTTTTTGCGTTCGAGGTTTATGTACCGAAGAGCTAGTGGTCAAACTGAAGGTAGGTAAAATATCATAGGTTGTTATGTCATTTGGATCCAAACTCTTTTTTAATTCACTATTTAATAATAATAATTAAATATTCCATATAAAATACAAAAAGCTTTTTTAAAAATGTAATTTAATACAAATAAGTGTTTTTAATTTTGTATTTATAAATATCATAGAACAACAACATTGCAATAAATAAAATAAAATAAATAAACATTCTTTACAACGGCTATCTGATCCCAAACTAAGAAGAGCTTGTACTATGGAAACCAGACAACTATACAACTTTTTCTAAATACATAATTATATAGATATTTATAGAGAGACACAGAACAAACACACATCTTGCACACAAATGTTCCCACCCATGGTGGGAATCGAACCCGCGACCTGCGGCTTGGCAGTCGGGGTCGCTAACCACCAAGCCAACTGGCCTGTCATATCACGAGTTCCTAGCATTTATATGTTAATTTCAAATAAGTCATCTTTGGATATAGATACTTACAAAGTTGCGCACCCACTTGGACAGATGCTCTGTGTAGCGCGGTTCAGTGAACCTGGCGTCCACCATCAGCACCGCGCCCCAGTCCCCGCGGTGGCGGACACATCGACCCACCGCTTGGTTCAGCGCCCTATAATCAAGACAATATAGGTATGAACATACTTAGCTCAGAGCTGAATATGCTGTGCGACGACGGCTGTCTCTCGATTAAAAAGGTTTCAATTTGGTTAAAAAGGTCATAGTTATGCTACTTTTAATTTTTGTATAAGTTATTTTCTGAATGTTGTATGTGGCGAAAATAAATAATTATTATTATTACTAAAAAGAGTTTCCGAGTTATACATATAGTAAACAGGATGTTACAAAACTACCCGTAAAGCCGAAAGGAGGTTAAATAGGGCCTTATAGTCCATTCACAATATTTAAAAGCCTAAGTAACGCTGAGCAAACCCCAAAAACATAAAAAAAAACTATTAAAGTAGACAATTATTAGGTAAAATAGGTACATAGGCCTTCTGTTAAATAATCTGGTTCCCTGACATGACAGCTTACTAGGCTTGATAATTAATTATATTTTTACGGGGTATTTTGTAACACGTTGTATACATACGGAATTCGCTGTATACAACGGGAAAGATGGCTGACGGTCCACCTGATGGTACGTCGTCACCGCCTATGGACATTTGCACACCAGGGGTCGCCAATGAGACGTTAAGTTGTTAAGTCTCATGTGCTTGTAATCTCACCGGCTTTACCTTTCTAGCTCAAACAGTATTTTTTTTAAAGGTACGAAGGTTTGCCTCTGATGGCTCATACACCCTTTACACGGACAATTCCGACGAGCGCAGAGGGCTCTCAGCCGAAAATACTTTAGATTTTAAGCAATAAGGGTGTAACTCGTGACGTTGAACAAATTAGTATAATAAAAACAATATGATACCTGTACGCCTGTACCCGGAGCCACTCGGCACCGTTCAGTAGGTTCCTCTGCGCTGCATACTTGTCGTTATACTTCTGCTTCTCCCTGACTGCCATGTCATATGTGTTCGGGTATGGTATGCCTATCTGTAACAAACGATGTCTACATGAGACTTTCACATCGAAAGGGTAGGCAGATCCCTACAAGAATTTGCTTTATAATCAAAAAAGATATCATGAATAAAATTGTATATAGTAAATCAAATGTCACTTCCGATACCCTGGTTAGTTTTGGAACATAAAAAAGAGTGGCAAGAAGTAAGGTATTTTATTGTAAAATATATAATTTTATTTATTGCTAGCTATCCCTCGCGGTTTTACCCCCGTTTCCGAGGGATGTAACATTTTGCCGGGATAAAAAGTACCCCAACTTACTCATCTTACTACATCATATAATATGAGCTATCTGCCAGTGAAAGTCACGTCAAAATCGGTCCAGTCGTTTTGAAGTTCATGGTAACATACACACAACACTTTTATATTATACTACTCATACATTTTGTGATTAATAAACAAAAAAAATGCTGTTAATAATTTATTCAAGATTTGAACTTTTATCACTGGCATTTCGAAATACATCAAAGTAACCTGTATGCCTTAGAAAACAAAATCTGAGTTCTAGAAATAGGCACATATATCAGCTGTTGATGATGATGCCCAGAGTAGGAAAGCAAATAAAGAATATTAACTTACAGTGATAACAGCTCTCGCCTGATGATCCTTGAAGTCCATGCCTTCGGAGACCTTTCCTCGGTACACGGCGAGCAACAGCGCGCCCTTATCCGTCATAACGTACTTATAGTAGTCCTGCAAGTGAACAAAAAGTATTATAATAATAATAATCTAGTACAGTACAGTTCGACGCCGTCAAAAGATATGTAGGCAGTCCTACAAAGATGTTAGATTAGGTAGATGGTTAAAGTGAATATATTCTAATCACGTCTATTCACCAGTAAACAGTGGAAATAGATGTAATAAAAGTTAAAAACAAAGAATATGTAAAAAAGGGGAAAACTAAACAGAACATAAAAAACAGTACAAGAAAAAATAGTAATAAAAAGGTCTCCGACAACCGCATTGGAGGTACACGATGAGGTCGCTTCTACAGGAAGTGGCCACTTAAAAAAAAAGAAAATCACGACTACTCTGATGTTTTGATTTCACAGAATAATTAACCTTAATGATACACCATAAAAGTTTCAAATCTCAAAGATACGGTTAATTGCATGCTCATTCAGATCTCGGTTTCTTAAACTACACTTCTGATAATTACCAGAACTTGATAATAATACCTACTATTAATCTATAAGGAAAATAGGGTTCCTTTGACGCACCATCATCTCAAACTACTAATCATATAGGGATGGGACTGCTACAACTCGACGCGGATTTTTTCCTAGATGGTTAAAGGCTATATATCGATAAACGCGGGTAAAACCGCGGCGAACAGCTAGCAATAATATATATATAATATAATAATAGCTTCTTCACAAAGTATCAAATGCATATCCAGGATGAAAATGTATAATTAATTATATTAGATTAGTTTATGATCTATATTTGTGGCTAGTTTTATCTAAATCTATTAACCCAAGTATGATTAAGTAAGAAACATAAATCAACATTCACATTTACTAGGATTATATAAGTTTTATCACCTCCATAATATCGTTGTGATCTTTGACATTTCTGCTTTCTTGGAAAACATGTTTTAGATCTGACAACCTTTTCCAGGAGCCGGATTCTCTCCACCTGTAAAGACATCACTATTATGCATGTATTGTGTAAACAATTATTGTGTGACCTAATAAAAAGAATAAAAATATATATAAATATACGTACCAGGCGTGAATAGGTTAATAAGTCGACTATCAGAAATATTTTTTTACTCTCTTTTGTCTGGGTAAATATCTAAATGAGTATGTTTTTAGAAAAAAAGAAAGTTATATATAGTATGTCAGTTATCTGGTCCATATTACAAGGTCTGCTTAGTTTGGGACCAGATGGCCATGTGTAAAGAATGTACCGGGATATTTATTTATTTAAGAAAATTTAAGACACATTAACCACATTCTGGTAAAAAAGTAAAATAGAATTTATAGATAAAACGTAAACCTAAAAATGTCTGCTATGAAAAGTAAGCATTTTCTACTCATCAACCAATTTCCAGCCTTGTACTGATATATACATACCATACATTAGGGTGCTTCATTTTTGGCCAACATGTTTTTCACAAGACAAGTCCCGTCTGAAAATCTTGAAATGTATGGAAAAACAAAATTTTTTCCCTTAATTAGAATTTTAACCCACTGCTAGAGAGTTTTGAATTTTACCATTAAATAACATTAAAAAATGATTTTTTCTAGGTTTTTTCTTCCGCTCTCCAGAAAAAAAAATATTGGGAATTTTGACTCATGGATTCTTGTTATAGGTATAATACAAACAAATTTTTCATTAAATTTTTCAACTTGGATTTTCGTTAATTTTAAGGTTTAAGTGGCTTTAACAGCTATACTATGAGAGCTTTGAAAAAATATCTCAATACAAAATTATAGGGCATAAACCCCCCTACAAATTAGTCATTATCATTTTTTTTTCAATCTCCAATAGTTTTGCAAATAAATGCGATTTACTGCTATTTTTATGAATATTCAGCTTAAATGACATTTTTCGTCGAACCCGTTGGAATTACAAACTTTTTTGTAGGATATTATAGCTAGGGACTTGAAGAAAAAAACATTTTGCCCAAAAATGATCACCCTAACATACATACATTCATACCTATAATTATACAGTAACCCGTGACTTGGAACGAGCCCAACTTACAGGACAGACCATCCAGGTACATCAAAACGAGAGCCGACTCCCCATGATGGATTGAGGCAAAGAGGAGAAGAAGACATACCAATAATATCTATTAAAAATACATCGTATATCAGTTATCTGGTTTCCATAGTATCTCTGCTTAGTTAGGGATCAGTTGGCCGTGTGTGATGATTGTACCAGGATATTGATTTATTATATTACGACACGAGCATTGTGCTAACAACTACTGGGATATCCTGGGTCTTAATATGGCGACAGATTATTTCCTCACTAAATAATGTCATAGAGAAAAAGTATAAAATAATTTCTATAACTAAATAATATGTACCAAGCAACTAGTAGGATCCGGTAGGAACCAGTTTCATGCGCATTCATCACACTTACAAAAAAAATTAATAGTCAGCTGAAAATGTTGTATGCTAACCGTTGTATAAGCTTATTCATGACAGCATACGAGGGTAGGAAGCACAGAACCCCATGGGGGGTGACCTTGCACACGTGCAGCACGGTGTCCCCGAGCGCGTCCTGCGCGCCCGCCGCCTCCAGCGCGGCGCTGCGGCACGCCAGCTGGCGCCCGTCGGGGCCCGTCGTCAGCGTGCCTATCCACACCTAAGGGAACCCTATACATCACCACCTGTCCCTTGACCATGAACATCTATCGTAAGCGTAGCGTCATCGTATCGAGTCCGCCAAAAACCAATGCAACGGGAAATTGATTCAATTGGGATGTGTCCTGTATTAAAGATAAATGATCAAACACTAACCAGTGTTGAACATCCAAAAATATACGAAAACATTAAATATGATCAAAATTATATGATTAATGTGATTTTTCAGTACCGATCGAATCAAAAAGAGTATGTTAGTTGATGCTGTACAATTACGACGTCACAACTTGCTATTTCATACAAAACTCCATATATTCGATCGTTTTGACATTTCATAAAGAATTGCTGATTAGACTGGTCAGGACACATCCCTATTTTCTATACAATCCAGCATTTTGGAGCACTCGATACGACGACGCTACGCTTGCGATAGACGTCCGTGCTTGGACCTCTAGTCAGAGTCGCTGGAGGCCGCTGATTGCAGTCCCAGCCCCCCTGTCCATCAAATATAAACTTCATCGGCGAGCTAATGCAACAAGGCCTCCCGAATGCTTACCTCTGACGTAGTTGCGTAAGTACTTAGCAGAGAGACCCAACGAAACATACTCTAGCTAGTGTCATTTTCCTTACAGAATCGAAGTCCATGATCGTTACAGGTGGAAACTCATGAGGGAGTACTATGTTCAGCATTGGACGTCCCTAGACTGATAGAGATGTCCCCTGCGGTTTTACCCGCGTTTCCGAGGGAAGTTACATTTTCCAGGAAAAGTCTATCTATGTGCCAAGTTTCATCCGAATCCTTTAAGTAATTTCAATGTGAAAAAGTAAAAATCATCTTTGCAAGCATCAAATTGCATTTATAATAATAGTAGGATAGCTCAGCAGGTAATGAGGTCGAATAACCTGATCAGAGTCGTCCTACAATAAGCTTGAGGTCCCAATGAAGGTAAACATCGTGAGGAAACCATCATCATCAGCCTATCTCCGTCCACTGCTGAACATAGTACTCCCCTATGAATTTCCACCACCAACAATCCTGGGCGAAAAATCGATCCATCGTATAGAGTTCGCCAAAAAACTGGTAGGTGAGGAAACCATAGCACAGTGTAACGGTATTTTGTAGCACCCGCCTGACTGACTGACCACCCTCAAAATGTAATTCTGTCGCCAAGCACCTGTTTGTGAGTTCAGACTGCTAGATTGTGATCAAATCTATATAATTATACACATAGTAAAAAAAAAACAGTCAACATTGCAATAATTTTAATCCTGTAGTCCATTTTCAAGACTTGACTGAACTTTCGATGCTATAGGAATATCTAAACAGGCTAAAGTGTAATTATGAGACGTGCTAAAAGATTTTAAAAAAGATCTTCAACACTTTAATAATAAGGTTTAATTTAGCTCACCCGATCCTGAGGTATGACATGGTTAGGGCTGATTTTGAGCGGGAACTCTGTATTTAGCTCTGAGTGTAAGCTGACGAGCGGTGTGAGCGTCCCGGAGGCGAGTATGATGCACCTGGCACTCTTGAGACCTTCGAACACTATCGCCGGGTTGAGGCAGACTAGACGAAGTGAGAGGAACTCTTTTTTTATACTCTGAAAACCAAAATAAACAGGATTTATTACTTCCTCTTATCTTTTTTTCCTTCATAGTCAGTTAATTTCTACTTTTATATTTATAAAGCCGTGCTAGGTAGTTGACCCACCCCACAGCCCACCTTCGTTATTAGTTTTGAGTTCTTTCTGACTTTTTCCTTTTTGCTCAGCCACTTAGCGTCGTAGCGTGATGTTAAATATGTATAGGTATTAAAATTTGGGCATCAAATTTAAAAAAAAAAATCAAATTAAATCGTTTTTACATACCAACAAACATAGAAATATTACCATAAGAACATAATGACGTCTAAATTCTCGAATAATGTTAGTACACATGGTTAATTTAAACTTTTTGCCTAATCATAAACATATTACTTGTCTATTTGTCTGCTTAGGAAAAAAAATGGCGACAGATTCCGATATTGTATTTTTGCAAATCTAATCATCCGAACAAAATAAATTACCTATAATCATATCATCTAACATTGAATGTTTTGAATGACTGGGTTGAACGAATTTAAATGACCACACATGATTTGGTTTAATATTAGATTGACTTACCGTATCTACCGTCTGGATAGCAAAAATGGAAGAAAAAAAAATCATTAATTATAAAGTTTATTTATTCATTTCTTTTCAGGGAAACCCAAGTTATTCATACACGTATTAAATACACAAGACCCAGATTATGATTGTCACTCTCAAAACTTATAAAATACAAAAGATGGTCATGGCTAGTTTGGTAACAGATTAACATAGACAAACAGCCACAGAGCATCGCCAATGTCCATCGCATTGGCACTGCCTCTGGTATTACAAATGTCCATAGGCAGCGGTAACTACTTACGATCAGGTGGATCGTCTGCTTATTTTTGAGCCCCTTTTAAATAAAAATAGAAGTTGGGAGTATTCCCATCACCATTACTAGGTATCAGAAATTATCAGTTATTTGACAGGTTTATTTAAATTATACAAGATACCTGGAATAATTAAAGTAAATAAAGTCTCACCTTATTATTCTGTGAATTCCTCCAATTGTTTGATGTATATTCCCTTTCTATAGTGCGTACGAGTGCCGGCTTGAAGTCGTTTATGTATTTGCAGTCATCCAAAAATAAATAACCTGCAAAACGGAAATTAACATTGAACATATAAAAAACATGTCTTGTTTAAAAACGATATATGTTAAACATGTAAAATATGAGGTAAGGCATACTGCGATAGAACTCGGATAGAGTTTGGACTAGACAAAATTATTGTTCTTATCATGCAAAAGCATTAGCGCTTTAATTCTGGATTTCCGGTGAAAGTACGTAACTGGCGGAATCTAGTCAATAGAAAATATTAATGTTCATAACTAAAAGTCGTCTTAGGATATCAACTAGTCTTCTTCTCTTCATGCGTTTTACTTCTTTATTTGTCTAAGGGTAACTAATATTATAATATTTTACTTCATCATCATGATCATATCAACCTAGAGATGTTGGTAGATGAGGTGAGGTATCAACCTATGGATTTCCATCGCAAACGTAGGGCCTCTTCTGTATCCATTTATCTAAACTCGGTTCAGGACTATCAAGCTCTGAAAATGTAGCAAAAATAACCAGTACCTACTTTTGCTGCAGTTGTAAACTAAAAAATAGGTACGAATGATATGTTGTATTCTCACCGAGTGCTGTATCCAAGCTTTCGAACAGCGAGCCAGTCGGCTGCGTGACACCGTACAACGTTCGCGGATCATCGCGTAATTTCTGACAGAATGAGACTGAGTTCTTTTTAAAATCTGAAAAAGGTATTCATTTAAATTCTATTATAGCGACTGCCTCAATCTTGTTTAGAGTAGCAATCTGAATCACGACTGACGTAGCAGTCAGGGTCTCTAACCACTAAGCCCTTAAAAAAAAGTATATATAGAATGTTACACAACTACCCGTAAAGGCGAAAGAAGGTTAAATGGGGCCTTATAACGATTCCATTCACAATATTTAAGAACCGTAGTAACGCTTTATAACATACCCCAAAAAAAATAAAAAATACAGATTTTTATGAATGAAAAATAGAAAAAGTAGACAATTACGTAGGCCTTTTTATTAAATAATCTGGTTCCCTGACATGACAGGTTACGGCTTTGATAATATGTAGTATAAAAGTTATCTGATTACGTACAAACTTAAATTAATTTGGGACCAGATAAGAGTGGTACAGCTCAAAGTACAGAGTTCATCCGGGGAAGTAATTACTGTTTCAGTCAGAATGGTAAGGGGCCGGTGAAATTACAGGCACATGAGACTTAATCAATTGACGTCTTAGGAACGATATTGGTGACGAGAGTGGTAATGCAAATGCCCATAGGCGGCGGTGACCACTTAGGGGGCATCCATTAATTACGTGAGGTGATTGTAGCGATTTTTCGACCCCCCCCACACCTCTTGGTGAGATGCATGAGATTTAGCTCGACCCCCTCCCCCCCCTAATCTCACGAGAGATTTGATATTATCATAAGTATACGATTTAGATGTAAAAATATGACTACTATGTATAACCCTCTTCTAGCAATTTTATACTGTTTTTTGCTTATAAAAATTACGTGATATTTGCCGAGACCCCCCCTCTCCTCCACGTGAGATTCGGTGAGATTCGGCTTGGCCCCCTCCCCCCCCCCCTAAATGCCTCACGTAATTAATGGACGACTTACCAACAGATGGATCATCTGCTTGTAAGGCCCATGTGGTATAAAAAAATATTGTATATTCACCCTAAAGATTCCATATTTTGTTATAGTGACATAATTGTAAAACAACTTGGTAAATAAAATGACCTTACCGTTATACTGTGGCTTTCCAATATTATGATTATTAAGTGTTTCGACGAAGTGCTCCACTTGCCACATGAAAGTGGCTTCATTGTTGTTCACCGTCTCTCGGAGAACCAACGGCTTCTGGTTCTCAAACCTGGTGAACATTTTCAACTTTAAGGTTATGCATAAGGTTCATATTTTTAGAGACTTTTATCACTCTTTACTTAATTATTTACTAAACATATCGCAACGCCCATTATTCTCGAAGAGGTAGGCAGAGGCTTCGTAATGACATCCACATTCCACCGAAGATTGTCTCTAATTAATCTAAACTAATTTTATAAATATAGTAAGGTTAATATTTTTTTGCCCGACATGGGAATCGAACCTCGGTCCGCAAGGTTACAGCCGAGTTTTACCATTCAGCTACCGGGGCGTTTTCGGGTGAAAAATTTACTTCCAGGATAACAAGTGGTCTTAGATATAGGATATTTTACCTTTTACCTATGTATAAATAAATAAATATCCTGGGACATTCTTTACCGCGGCCATCTGGTCCCAAACAAAGCAGAGCTTGTACTATGGAAACCAGATAACTGATATACTACATATACAACTTTTTTTTCTAAATACATACATAGGTATACATATATACATATTTAAAAAAATAGATTTTACACAGACACTGACACAGAACAAACAGACATGTTCATGCACACAAATTATGTTCATGAACACAAAAAAGTTGTAAATGTAGGATATCAGTTATCTGCTTTCCATAGTACAAGCTCTGCTTAGTTTGGGACCAGATGGCCGCGGTAAAGAATGTCCCAGGATATTTATTTATTTATACATAGGTAAAAGGTCAGCACATAGTTTATCCTGGGTGGGAATCGAACCCGCAACCTTCGGTTTGGCAGTCAGAGTCGCTAACCACCAAGCCAACTGGCCTGTCTAACTACTTGTCTGTTGTCTATCTACTGTCTTACTAGTAAAATAAGATTTTATAACGGTGAGGTACAAAAGAATAAATTTAATAAATATCAACAAATAAAAAAGATTAAGTCCCGACGCAAAAAGAGGGGTGATACAAGTGTGAAGTCATCGTCTGTCTGACATTGTTGCTCGGAAACGGGTAATTCAAACCGGATCTTTTAAAAAGAGTCCGGATACAGGATGGTATGTTTGATGAAAATCAGAGCAGCCATTCCTAAGAAGGTTTAAGCATATGACAGCTAGTTATATATATAATTCTTCGGTACGTTTGTTGACAGTGAACTCCTCCTAAACGGCTGGACCGATTTGAATGATTTTTTTTAATGCGTTTGGGTAGCGCCATGGATGGTTTAGATTCACAGTTAAACCCGGTAGGTGGCGCTGCGAGAGAATTCCTGCATTTTCGTATGGACTTATTTCTACAGAACGACGTCTGTCCGGGTAGATAGTTTTCTATAAAGTTATGCCTTCCCGACTTTTTTTTTAAGAGATAGACTATAAGAGAGATAAGACTTAGAATGTCACTTACCATATTTCCCAGCTTTTCAATGTCTTTACCAGATTATCGATGGAATTGTCTTCAGTAGCGTAACGATAGTGTGCTACAGTCTCCAATTCCTGGAATATTAATTAGTTCATATTTATTTTAATATTATGTGTTTACAAAATATCAGGTCTATGCTGTTGACTGGTGGAGTTCCATCATCTGAACGCAATCCTGGGCGTAGAATGTCATGTCACTATTGAAATGCATTGTCATTGGAACTGACTTATTAAATTTCAACTCCGTAGGATGAGGAAATGGTTCTAAATATGATTGCAAAACTTGACCTAAAGAAAGTAGCAGTGCAAGTTAAATAATATCTTGTAATAAATTATTGTATAATAAAAATCGTGCATGGTGGCAATAGTTGACATATATGATATCATAGGATTATCACTTTGATCGCACCCCACGCTTTTTTTACAATAAAAATTTTTTTTTCTTATTAACACTATTCTTAATTCAAATTTAAATTCTATTTTTGAGTTGGATTTTCTATAAAAGAGTGTTTTTTTTTAAACTATTATTTATTTTAATTTTTTATTTTTTTTTATTTATTACAATTAGAAACATCTTACATCATAAACTAATCTTACAACTTACAATCTAAAAAACCACGAAGGTTTGTCTCGATTGCAAGTAGCAACATTCTGCAAACAGGCTCGCAACAATAATAAGTCTACCCACATAATATTTAATTAATTAATCACTCAGTAATCCTGCAGCCAGTATAAATTGTAATGTTACATACATAAGACGAAGCGTGCAAGCGTTAAACCGCTATTCCTGATTATCATAAGGATAACTATTCAAACTATTTAAAATATTGAATTGTCATCGGTCAATCGTCGAGTTAATCCGACGTCTTGAAAGGGGTCAAAATCATGTTCAAAGATTCCACTACATACTAACATACATGAAGCTAATTAAAGCGTTATAATAGCGCCTTTTATATTTTATTTAATATTGGCCATAACTTAGGCCAAATATATATTATATTGAGCTTGAACTTAACGGTGACCTAAAGATTCAAACTAAGAGAAGCACAAGCACGGGCTTATTCAAGTTATACTTCTTTTGGCGCGATGGAGAAAAATGATGAGTGAATTTTTATGAAACGCGCGCACACCAACACCTGAATTCTACATCGTAAAGTTAGTTCTAGGTGGCATGAAATCGATAACTATGTTCAAGTTGTATATTCTAGTTTGTACTTCTAAACCATATTGTGTAGGAGTAAGGTTCAGTTTTGATTGATATTATTTGAAGTACTTAACTCAATGTTAGATTTGAATTTAGAATCATATACAGAGATTCAAAGGAATGTCATATCAATTCGATTATTATATGATGATACAGGTGAACCGTGTTGTGAAGGAGTAAGGTTGATTTTTGTGTGTTTTTTTGAGTTGACATTTCAAATCATAAAGAATGCATTTCTATATTGTCAATATTTGATTGAATGTAAAATGTAATCAAAAAAGATGAATAATGAAGATGATCAACAATGTCATAGGAAAATCAACAGAATCGAAGGAAATCTTGAAAAGTTATTTTCTTGACCATTCGAAGCCGAAGATTTTTGGAATTGCACGAACTGTCACGAAAGCGTGATGTCATTATCTCACTGAAATAATTGAAGTTATACTTCTTTAGGCCGTTATGAAAAAATTATGAAAGTGTGAAATTTTAAGATGCGCTCGCATCAGTATAACACAAAATTCTCACGGATGAAGTTGGCTGATAACTGTATCTCCGGAACATCGCACAAATCGCAACTGTCAGTGTCAATGAGTGAGTAATGATGTTATTGTCAATAATAACCTAACAACGTCAAAAATTGTTATTCGGTGCTACAGACAGGTGCAAAGAGTTTGGACACTACAATTTCACGACGATAGTAAAAAAATGCTTTTACTGCTGTTTTTCTAACCTATAATTACGGGTATAACTTCTTACGTGAGTACATAAGTACACACACCCGTTTTTGATGTGAAGCTGTATGTTTAAGATTGTAGGTAGGTGTTCACAACTGAGCTGTATCCTAAGCACGACCATCAATCGTAAGCGTATCGTCATCTTATCGAGAGCAGCAAAAACCAATGTAATGGGAAATTGAACATCGCGCCATGTCACTGTATGCACGATGTTAAATTTTCTATACAAACCAGCTTTTTGGCGCATTCGATAAGATAATAATAATAAATATCCCGGGACATTATTTACACACGGCCATCTGGTCCCAAACTAAGCAGAGCTTGTACTATGGAAACCAGATAACTGATATACTACATATACTAATATTTTTTTATTCTACTAAATAAATACATATATAGATATCTACACCCAGACACAGAACAAAACAGACATGTTCATACACACAAATGTTCGTTCTGGGTGGGAATCGAACCCGCGACCTTCTACTTGGCAGTCAGGGGCGCTAACCACCAAGCCAATTAGCCTGTCAATCACGCTACGTCGATAGATGTCCATGCTTAAGCCTCTGATATGGGATTCGTCATTCACAACAAACCTTGATAGCACTAGCAATCTGTTCTTGTGTGAAGTTGAAAGTAGCCGAGTCACGGCAGATGTTCTCGATGTTGTGTCCCTCATCGATTATCACTATGTTATCGGTTAAATCGATTTGCATCTGAAATTATATTTATGAAACACATTAGAGTATATTAATGACTAATATCAAGATAATTATAGTCAGAAATCGTTACAACAGGTAAAACAAAAGGTTGGTTCCGTTAAGACAATAGATCGAACATATTTAATCGAATAATCGAATCGAACATATTTTAAAATCTTATTATTTGTTCCCTGTGGTTTCATCCGCGTTACCGAGGGATGTAACATTTTCTCGGGATAAAGAGTGTCCTTGATGTTAATCCAGTTTATAAACTATGTATATCTCAAGTTTCATTCAAATATTATATGTAGTTTTATCGTAAAATCGTAACAAACATCTATAAGCCCCTCCTCACAAACGTTCACATCTATATTTAAAAAATCAAAGTCGTGTTAGTTATACCATTTATAACTCAAGAATGCATTGATTTCTATTACCTTTGATTCGCTACATTTTTTTCTGGACCGAAAAACAGATTAAGTACTTAATTCAAAATTATTTAAATATTTATTTTTTTACGAAAATTGGTTTTCTCAAACAAACTACAATCCTCGGAAATGCGGGTTTATTATATGAAATAATGCTGTAACCAACACGACTAAATTGCACATACATAAGAGATCATAATATGATCTCTGATGTTTAGTAACAGTCTAGCAAGATGTTCCCTTGATGATCAGAAAATTAACAAAACTTTATCTGTTCTCAAAAAAAACCTCTAGCCTTTTTCTGATTTATATCTTTAATAATAATACCTTTAAAAAATATCGCGTATGATTCACTTGGAGATTGTGAATTCGTAGATTGATGATTTGATTGTAGGTATTGCTTTTACGCAGATACGCACAGGGAGGGATATACTGTTATCGGAGAACCGTCAAATTATTAAAGGCTATAAACGGCTTTATCTTTGATTACACTATCGTGAGCCACACACTTGCACAATTCTATTAGTAGAAATATAACTAGGTAGGGTAGAGAGTACCTACTTACATATAGATAATAGGGTTCCTTCGACGGACCATCACCTCAAAACCACTGAACATATCGGGATGATTCGACGTGAATTTTTTACTAGATGGTTATAGGTTATATATGATATCGATAAACGTGTATGAAACCGCGGGGGACAGCTAAAACTAAATGTTTTCTTGTTTTTATCGATAACACTAGAGCTCATCAAAATAATGAAAGTAAAAAGATACAAAACGAGAAAAGAATTTGGTGCTAGACTACTTTGTTTATGCCTATTTATATAAAGATCATCAATATGAAAGTTTGTGACACTATTATGTATAAACGGCTGAACGGATATGTATGAAACTTGGTACACTGATAAAATATATTTTGGATTGACACATACGAGACTTTTTATCCAGGGGAAAATGTTAGACCCCTAGGGAGGACAGGTTAAACCCCGGGACGGAAGCCAGTGTCAAATAATTGTGTCATATCCAGCAATGTTTTAGCAGACGTTCTGCAAATACTAATGTTCTCTCAATGAATTGTCAATCAATTAATTAACTCATTGTATTTTGGTAATTGACATAGTAAGTATGTGTTGTACAATGGGCTTTTATCATTTCTTTGGTGGCATTTTTAGAGCGTGAATCTATATATTTATTAAAATAAAGCCGTATTAGTTACACCATTTATAATTCAAGAACTGCAAAGATTTCAATGATCTTTGATTTGTTTGATTTATCTCCATTTCGAATAGAGGAATAATTTCAAATATTTTTTTTGTCGAAAATTGGTTTTCTCAAAAACTTTTCGTTATCGATTTCCACAGAAACTACAATCCTCGGGAAGGGCGGTGAAACTGCGGGAGACAGTTAGTTCTTAATAAAATAGTGTTTACTCACATTGCTCCTAATGCTAGGTTCAATCAAATAGTTGTATGGACAGAACACGATATTAGCCACGGTCGCCATCGCCCTGGCCCCATAGTACGGACACGCCCCTTTCTCCAACCCAAAAGCCAAGAGGTCTTCTAAATCGAACACCGGGGGCAGGTTTTTGTGGTTGACAGCCGCACGGTTGTCATAGTACTTGCAATTGGTTTCACCTTTTCTATCCGCTGGTCTCGCCTGGAGAAAGCATATTGTTCTTTTAAGGTTGTTTTAGGGATAGTCTTGTAAGGTACTTCTTGCATTAGAACTGAGTTATTCAGGTTTGGTAGAGGGTTTTATGTCATCTGGATATAGAGTTCATGTTGGCGTAACCGGAGAAGAGGTCGTGAGATGAACGCCCTAGAGAAAGACCACATGCGTTGGCCAGTTGACGTTAAGTAAACCGCAGTCGACAAGGAGATGCAAGTTTCAGATCAACAAAGTTCAAGAAGACAAGAATGTTAACATAATTCTGTCGTAAAACGATACACAAAAACACAAAAAAAAATCTGCATCACAAAATATCTTGAGTTCATTTGGTCCTGTAACTGAAATTTTTGTTTCAAATTCCAAGCCGTTTCATTCAGTCTAGGCTGGAAAGGACACTTATGATGATGAAAGATGCATGCAGATGTAAGAAAAAAAAGAAACTCCAAATAAGTTTTTTGAGTAGTAGAGCTCTTAGTGGAGCGTTCGTCCGGGGAAGTACTACCTTACCCATTTCTGCCGTAAAGCAGTAGTGCACTCGTATTACTGTGTTTCGGTTAGAAAGGTAAGGGGGCCGGTGAAATTACAGGCACATGAGACTTAACAACTTCTCTTCTCAGGGTCGACAACGCATTGGCGATGCCCCCAGTGTTGCAAATGTTCATAGACGGCGGGGACCACTTACCATCAGGTGGACCGTCCACTTGTGTAAAAATGTGACTCCTACCTTAATACACCCCCTGCACATTTCATTCTTGGTGCCCCACATCTGCTTGTCGAACTCTCTAACGCAGCTGTAATCTCTACTTGACAGGATACTCATGGTAGACACGCCGCCGTAAGATGTTCTACTGAACTCCTTCACCACCTGTTCTATTTGCTTATGGGTACGTGCCCCATAGAATATAGTCGGTACGCTGGAATCAACAAACATCGATGTCCTGATTTGAAGGTTTTCTACCAGATTGTACAGGTTTCTGTAAAAAACCACCGATAGTTACCAGTCACCTTTCTACGATACCAAAATACTGTAAATAAATAAATTTAATACATTAATTTACAAGAGTCACATGCTGCATACAATTCAAAAACATTCCAGATATATAATAATATTTATTAGGTCTTTACCTATGAAATTGCCGTTTAGTACAAATAAACCGGCCATGTTCGAGTCGGACTCGCGCACGAAGGGTTCCGTAACAATATTTATAAAAACGGCAAAAAAGTCCCAAATAATATTTTTTTATTCTGTTTTTTAGTATCGTTATAAAAATAAAAAAAACTGTCTAATTATCAAGGTATATGAGGTACAGTCTGGTGACAGACGGACAGAGTAGTCTTAGTAATAGGGTCCCGTTTTACCCTTTGGGTACGGAACTCTAAAATGGATAAGAACGTATTATAATTTTTTTTAATTCATTTTCTTTTTGTTTTAATCAATGCATCTTTACCACTGTGCAGGCATTAACATTACATGTAGGGGTCATTAGGTACAATAAAAGGACAATTTTATAGGTATAGACTTATTATCATCTAATCAGGCATATACAATACCATATGGCTAAGCAAACTAAACTAAATCTACTTTAAACAACGAAAAGAAACAAAAATATATAATATCAGGCTTATCAAGGAAATTAAGAGTCAAATAATACATGCAGTAAAAAAAAATGTTATTTAAAACTAGAATAAATCATGCTTATACTAAAGAGCAATGCAATTAGTTTGAATCGTGGAAAATTATGTTCTAGCTTGTTATCTATGAAATAAATTATAAATTACGCTAAAATCATGACACATTCTCATTTATCTATCTCTACTATAATAAAAGAGTGGTGTCTACTGCCGTAGGAGAACTGATGGGAAACTCGAATTAAACACAGCTGTCATATAAACAGACAAACATATAACCTCTTCCTTTTTAGAAGTCGTATAAAAATAAATACACCACTATCAATTCTAGGTATACGAGTACATAGCTCAGAATCAATTCTAAATATTTTACAGGCGTTTTATCATAGCAAGTCAAAATAGGAACACACTTTCAGTACCAGTTATTAAAAAAAATCGTTCATATACAACGTGTTACAAAATACCCCGTAAAAATATAATTAATTACCAAAGCCAACAACCCTAATAAGCTGTCGTGTCAGGGAACCAGATTATTTAACAGAAAGACCTACGTACCTATTTTACCTAATAATTGACTACTTTAATAGTTTTTCTATTTTTCATTCATAAAATCAGTTTTTTTGGGGTATGTTATACAACGTTACTACGGTTCTTAAATATTGTGAATGGACTCCTTATAAGGCCCCATTTAACCTACTTTCGACTTACGGGTAGTTTTGTAACATTCTGTATATAGCTCAGGATCTGTTTTAAATATTTTACAGGCGTTTTATCAACAAGTTAAAATTAGACAAAATAGGAACCAAATTTCACCCCCATGTAGAAAAAAAAGTCGTTCATATATATAACAACATGCATTCATCAGCAGGCAACAATCAAAATTTAAATCCATAATTGGCTGTAGGTAAGTATTGGTGTACATATATGTAAAAAAATTGTGACTACAGCCAATTATGGATTTAAATTTTGATTTTGTAACCTAGTTTTATGTAATGCAGTCACATACATACTGTATTCAGTACTTAATTATATCATACAAAATTATATAAAAACAAGAATATATGTGTGGTATATAGTGAACGGTATGTGTATATAGTATAGTATTGGTTCTTACAAAGATTATAATAATGTCCTGGAACATTCCTTACATACGGTCATTTGAGGCCTAAGCACTGGTGCACTCGATACGATGACGCTACGCTTGCGATATATGTTCGTACTTAGGGTACAGATCTCATATTAAGCAGAGCTTGAACATACTAACTGTTAAATTATGTTGTAAAGTAGTATATGTACAATATATTTTAACGTTGCGTTGCCAGAGTAAAGCTTACCT
This sequence comes from Habrosyne pyritoides, assembly GCA_907165245.1. Classification (NCBI taxonomy): domain Eukaryota; kingdom Metazoa; phylum Arthropoda; class Insecta; order Lepidoptera; family Drepanidae; genus Habrosyne; species Habrosyne pyritoides. The sequence goes on from OU015606.1 coordinate 4,596,478, forward strand.
CAGTTTCTGTGGAGTCTCCTGTTCTACAGTAACAGGTTTACTTTTAGTTGGGGTGCACTTCAATGAACCTGGGATGTTCTCACTTTGATCGGTGGTCTCCAATTTGCGCTTCTTGTGTATATTAACTCTGTTTGCTGTCGACTCTGCAAACGGAGAGTGAATACCTATTGACTGTGTAGCTACTTACAGTTCTTACTACCTTCCGCTATATAATTACTACCAGAGGCGACCTTAGGGGGTGGCGAACGGGGCAATCGCCCGGGGCCTCGCTCTTGAAGGGGCCTCGCGCAACCCAAACAAAAAAAAAAAAAGGATTTCAAATTTTATTTATTTGTATAAATTTAGCATTTCTTGTCAAACATGATAAATACCTAAACCAAACAACCAGACTTACTTTCGCATCACATGCTTTTCACGAGGGACAATGGGCCTCGCAATGGGTAAGGCCGCCGCTGATTACTACGGTATGATTGTGGTCAAACGCCTTAAGCTTGCTGATCACTTTTTTGAGGAACGGAGACTTCAGGATTGGATACACAGAGATTACTTCACAATTATAAAATGTCTTCTATTTTATTTATACTAGCTGTCCCCCAACGGTTTTCCGTTTTTGAGAAATGTTACAAATTCCCGGAATGAAAAGCCTGTGGTGCTTTTCCTGGCTATCATCTATCTCTGTGCCCTTTCATCTGGATTCGTCCATCGGTTCTAGCGTGATTGAGTAACAAGAACCATCCATCCACTTTTGCATTTAAAATAGTAGTAAGATAGCTGTGCCATGTGTTTGAGCCAGCGCCCGCCCGCGCTAATATCTACTTAATTTTAGCTTAGCGTTATTTCGGATATTTTCCCTTTTTGCACGGCTTTGAACGATCGTAGCGCGATGTAAAATAGCCTTCGTTAATAATTAGGCAATCAAATGCAACTATTATTATTGAATCTGGTAGTTCCAGAGATTACTGCGTTCAAACACACAAACTCTTCAGTTCTATTATTAAGTAGGTACTAGCTTTCCCCCGCTTTCCGGAGGCCTGTTATCCGAGAACTGTCTAATGTGCGCAAAGATCGCAAATGGAATATTTTTTTCCCGTTTTTGTCACATTTTTCATTGATGCTCATCTCCGAGTATGATGTGATATAGCCTATAACCTTCCTCAATAAATGGACTATTCAAAATGTAAATAATTTTTCCATTCGAACCTGTAGTTCCTGAGATTAGCGCGTTCAACCAAACAAACAAACTCTTCAGCCTTATATTAGTACTAGCTGTCCCCCCCAGTTTCACCCGCGTTCCCGAGGGCTAACATTTTCCCGGCACAAAAAGTAGGTATCCTATGTTACTTCTAATACATCCAAGAATATGTGTACAAAGTTTCATGTTGATCGGTTAAGTAGTTTTCGCGTGAGAGCGTAACAAATAAACTTACATTCACATTTATAATATTAGTTAGGATGGATAAAATAATAGATCTATATGAAATTTATTTTTAGTAATTCTTGTTAAAAGGTTTATAAAGCAATTATTATTATTATTAAGCCTTTATTGCTGAAAAACTAAACACAATTATAATCTAATAGTATTTAAAAAAGTAAAACCATAAATCTAACACATTGGGTTTTCCGGTTTAGTGATCAGTGTGTCCTGTGACACATAGGCCTCTTCCAGCTCTTTCCACTTAATTCCGTCTCTAGCTTTTCTAGACCAGGTTGTACCTCCAAATTTCCTTATGTCGTCTATCCATCTCTTGGCCTGCCTTCCCCTTTTCCGTTTATAAAACAATATCTATATATAAACCTAAAGGATAAATTTGCGAACTCCCTATTATATTAATGTTCTATAGCGACTATCCCATAGATCAGTAAGCTGAATGGGCGTTCAGTGGGAGTTCATCAAATATTCAAACCTGATCACGAATGGAGATTATTTAACAAGTTAACAGGTAGTTGTTTGCTCACAGTTAATTGCATACTACTGAATGACGTGCGAGAGAATTAAGATTTAATATATCAACAAATCTGGATGTAGAAAATGTACTGATATTCCCTTACAATTAAAAATATTTTGATTTGGTAGCGTAATAAGATTAATGTAGGTATATTTATGAGTACTTCCACTTCAGCATGATAATGATATATAGCTTACCATGTGGTTTCACGCCTATGTCTATCAGGAATAATGTGATTTAAAAAAAAATGTCTTTTTTTTGTTCTTTATTTACTACAACCTGTCTCCTTCGTGGGACATTCAGAAGTACTCGTATGTTGGTTGGTGCTATCGTTGGCTCGCTCAGTATATGACCTGTGTCACATCCTCATTGTTTAGACAGTAGTTATATTTACTGTGATTGCATTAGGTCTTGAATTATTTTTTTTTTCCTATAGAAGCGGCGTTGCCCTGGCTCCAAAGATGACCTTCCGCATACACCTACAAACTACAAAATTCGCACTTTTTCTTCATAATATTTGAATATTTTTTTTACTACACTGATTTGAGGACATTCAAATAAAAAGAGAAGCATCAAATAACCGTCAGTACTTCACTCGTATCATGTCTACATGATACAAGATGGCGGCACGGCTCGGCATGACAATGACGCCATTACAGAGATTACGGTGGGGATGTTGCGGCGACCGGCCCGGTATAGCCGACCCTAATGAAAGTATTGAAACGCACCCCCTTGCAATGTCACATGAAAGCTCTCTCGTCTGTTTAGTCAATGCGACGAAGTTTAAGTAATGTAATGACAATAAAGCGAGAAATACTAAAGAAAATTTACTGTCGTATGTATCGGACAGTTCCATATTAGGGTATGTCTTGGAAAACAATTTTCAAATTGATTCTAAAATAGGGAACTGTCCTGTAATAAAGATAAATGATCAAACACTAACCAGTGTATTGAACATCCAAAGATATACGAAAACATCAAATATGACCAAATTAAATCATTAATGTGACTTAAGTACCAATCTAATCATAAAGAGTATGTTATTTGATGCTGTACAATTATGACGTCATAACTTGCTATTTCATATAAAACTCCATACATTCGTTCATTTTGACATTTCATAAAGAATTGCTGATTTGACATGTCAGGACACATCCCTATTGTGAAGATTTCGACGAGAAGAAATTGAGGAGAAAAAATGTCAATCGTAAATCGAATACATTCCAATTTTGAAATCAAAGTTCTAGAAATCTCTCGTTGTATAAATTTTAATTTACCCAACCATTGTTTTAGAAATCAGAATATAGATAACAACTGTGTAGGTACTAACAGCACTACCTAATTAAAATAAGGATATTGGAATGAATATTCAAGGAGTAATAATCCACCAAGATTAAACTTTGAAATAATACACTTGGAACTAACGGCTTATAGTCTGTATAATTCTAAAACTAGCTGTCCCCCGCGGTTTTGCCCTCGTTCCCGAGGGATATAATATATTCCCGGGATAAAAAGTAGCCTATATGTTATTCCCGGATATGCTCTATCTATGTGCCAAGTTTCATCCATATCGGTTTAGTAGTTTTTGCGTGAAAGAGTAACAAACATACTTACATACAAATCTTTCATCTTTAAAGTATTAGTATAGATTACTATCTATGATAATCAACTACCAAATCTTTTGGTATACGAAGCAGAAGTTCAACCTATAAAGCTCTTTTTTCCTTGGCAATTTTTACGTCTTATCTTCTATCTTATATCTATTGTATTACTTTTACAAAACTGTAGTGTAATGTAATAGCGTCGTACATTGTCAATATTTGTCAATAACTGATTGCGGTTGATGTGAGGATAGTAACAGACCTTTAGAATGGAAATGGAAATTTAGCGATAAGACAATGCAAAAGTTAACATCGTCGCAGTTTAAGGATAGAAAGTCACGTCCCGCCGATTTCATGTACGAGTGAAAATAGGAAAATGTCTATAATGAATGGCCTGTCTGATCTGTCTTTTCATGCTTAAACTGGTGAACTGATTAGGATGTTTGATAAGTAGATAGTATGAATATCTACCTCACCCTTGACCTAATATAATCATATTATATTATAATTACCTTCTAAACAAAAATAACAAACTTTAATGGATAAGACTAGTTTAAAACTAAGACATCTCCTTGGGGATTTTGGCGCTGTATGCTGTAATACAGGCTTCTTGCCTAGCTCAGCAACAGGTGCTAAGCTACTATAATTATAACCTAGTCTAAGATATCTTTGTCAAACACTACCATGTATTAACATAGCTATGAGTCAATAAATTATTATTATTATTAATACAATTCGTCTACTTCGCTCATGAACTAAAGCTACCTTAAATACCTACCTCGCCGTTGAGCTAATACGCACTAAACCAAAATCTCAATTCGCCTACTTCGCTCATGGACTAATACGCAATAGGTCTAATTATCAATATGCCGATCTCTTGTTAGGTCTAGGCATAACGCGAAATTGGCAGACTGCATTTTAGGTACTCAGAGACTAAAGGGTAACAGAATACAATAAGACTTATTTGAAAACTTTGTTGTCTTGAACACGCTAATCTCTGTAACTACTGGACGATTTCTTATGAGGTTTTCACAGGTAACTGGATACGTTTAAGTTCCAGAAGTTTGCGGCAACATAGTTATAGGCTTAGTTCATCAAATTTGGCTCAAAACAAAAAACCTTAGTATTAGTAGACTTCGTACGTGTGAAGACTTACAAGTCATAAGTCGCTGGCACAGCTAGTATCTAATATACGTGTTACAAAATACGCCGTAAAAGTTTTATTAATTATCAAAGCCATCAACCCTAGTAAGCTGTCATGTCAAGGAATCAGATTATTTAACAGAAAGGCCTACGTACATATTTTACCTAATAATTGTCTACTTTAATAGTTTTTCTATTTTTTATTAGTGAAAATCAGTTTTTTTTATTTTTTTGGGGTATGTTAGACAGCGTTACTACAGTTCTGAAATATTGTGAATGGGCTCGTAATAAGGCCCCATTTAATCTCCTTTCGGATTTAGGGGTACTTTTGTAACACCTGTATATCTATACAAACAAATGTATACCTTCAAAGCTATCTTGAAGTGGCTCCTGGCGTTTGGTGCTGAATTCTGCACCATCGCCGCTGCCACATTGTGATGGTTGATCGTATATACTTTTTTCACCTGAAGTAAATAAATATGTTGTCTAAATATATAAATAAAAATAAAATGTTCGTTGGTAAGCGTATCACTTTCGGCTAGACCGAAGTGGCATTTTTTACACGTTCTAACAGTTCGGTTTTTAGAGGATGAGTTATCCATAAAATTCTGAAAATACGAGATTAATTTTTATGTAATATTGGACAAGACACAGGGGCTTCTTTCCCATTGGGCACTATGGGCATGTGCCAAGGGCCCCGCGATCCATGGGGCCCCCTAGTTCGGAAGGAATGGAAGCCGTTGGACGGCCAGGGGTTACAGAGCACGCATACGACATATCGTGTCGTCAGAACGGATCGGTGTGTCGCGATTTTAAGTTCATAACACAATGTCTTGTCAGTTAATTATACAATAAAGGTCATATATTATTCTTATTTCGTCATTATTATATTAAACTGTTATAGGTATTTATATAGGTATTAGTTTTTGGTATAGCTGCCTTCTCTACGTTTTTACATAATAACTCTTTCTGGGGTCAGTCGAACACAAAACAGCCAAACGCGAGCCCATTCTATATAAATTTTTTTTTCTGAGTCACTCAAATTATGACAAACAAGTTCTTAAACATAAATGTTACTAAGCTATACCAAAAACTATAAATCAACAGGCAAATGACTTCATGCCCAAATCGGGCCATGAAGTATTTTGTTTTATTTTTTTTAATTTCATAATCATAACTATGCTATGAAACCTTGAAATATTCAAATGTATAGTGGTATTTATAGCATTTACCCGTACCTACTATTAACAAATGACTAATGATGGTTTACAGTAAAAAAAAAATCATTTTCAATACCGGTACAGCAAGTAAATTTTGTGTTATAATAAGTACAAAAACACTAATATTGTTAATGTGTGTAGTGCTGTCGAAACATATTATCGGTGACAATCATTTTTACCCATTTTTGTTGCATTGATAAAGTAGGATAAGAGATTATAGCGTGACGGTGACGATTCATAAACGATACCTACAACGGGAAAAACGCTCAGTGTATATTACTTATGAAGTTTCTAACTTCTTTCTAAGATTAACTTTATAACTAAAGCCCGACTACCCGTTCGCCCCTCACGCAAATTAAATACCAATTTTGTGCCACCTCGACTGCGAAAAAACTACACCTGTAATATTTTTTTCTCACGTTCTATCAATATGTACGAGTATAACAAAGATTTCAATAACATAGATCTCATTAATAAATCTTTAAATTCACTTAAAAATAAAATACTTAAACAAATACAGTCATCTGGATGTGACCCTAATACTATGTAATGTACTTTTAAGTTTCTGCTACTTTATATCACGTTTTGTTTTCTTCTTTTGTTTTTCTCTCTTGTTGTTTCTGCTTTAATTTACTCTTTTTAAATTATTATAATATTATTACTTAGTCTCTCTTCATAGGCTGTTTATCTTAACAACTTTTGGGCACTCCTTGTCTTTATACCATAATCATTACATGTATATATATTTTGTAACTAAATGACTGTATGTGCCAAAATAAATAAAATGTAAAAATAAAAAAAAGAAATGAAACTTTCTATGCGAGAGCTTTGAATTTCCGATCAGCAACCTTTTTGTGTGACGAAAAATAAATGATTGAAATCTACGCTATTCAAAATTGATCGACAAATAATTAAAATGTTTTCCTGTAATACAAAAGTTTCTATCGTGTTTCTTTACGACATGGTTTGCGATATTACGAAGTTATACTGTGCGGTAGATGTCAAGATATTGTGTAGCGTACGAAAAGCATAGAACATGCTATTATGTTATGCTATTTATTGTAAACAAATTTTGGACAAATAAAAAAAAAAAAAATATGATGCAGATAATCATCGATCATCGACAAATAGAGTAATAAAATATAAACATCACTAGATGCGATAACGATCAGATAAAAGTACCCACAGTACGTATCTCTGCTTAACAGATAATGACGGATGTATTATAATAGCCAGTGTTGTTTCTGTGTTCAACCGAGTCAACATTCAGCAACAATGGAAGAGTTTTTGGGAAAGAAATACGCTCAAGTCAGTTCCGAAAATTTTGAGGACTACCTGACGTTTATGGGTAATAAATTCTCTTTATTATTATATTTTTATTAATAATACATTACATTAAATATACAGAATACATTAAAAGAAATCGTTACTCGTGTCTTATTTATTGTGACACCAACACAATCTACCACAGCTTATTACTTTAACATTTATAAATACTTATGATTATACTAGCTGTCCACCGCGGTTTCACCCGCGTTTATCGCTATCATATATAGCCTAATAGCTGTCCCCCGCGGTGTTACCCGCGTTCCCGAGGGATATCACATTTTCCCGGGATAAAAAGTAGCCTTAATGTTATCCTGGATGCTCTATCTATGGGCCAAGTTTCATCCATATCCGTTTAGTAGTTTTTGTGTGAAAGGGTAACAAACATACTTACATACAAATCTTTCCTCTTTAAAATATTAGTATAGATAACTATCTAGGAGAAATTCCGCGTCGAATGGTAGCAGTCACATCCTGATATATTCAGTAGTTTTGAGTTAATGGTGCGTCAAAGGAACTCTATTTTCCTTATATATATATATTAGTTATCCCCCGTGGTTTCACCCGCGTTTATCGATATCATATATAACCTATAACCATCTTGGAGAAATTCCGCGTCGAATGGTAGCAGTCACATCCTGATATATTCAGTAGTTTTGAGTTAATGGTGCGCCAAAGGAACTCTATTTTTCTGTTACGATTTATTTATTTATTTATAAGACACTCCAACAGTTCACATATTGCCACGTTCATTAGTATTTTTACAATATAATTTTGATTCTGATACGTTAACCTATAAGAGGCGTGTACAGCATTAGCCAAATAACAATAGTTTCTAGTTAAAAAATTAAATTTATACATATACAAAAAATTAAAGGTTAACTAAAATAAACCAAGAAGCAAATAAATTAATTTACAAATTGAACCAACAAATACAAAATATTTATTATTATACCAACAAATTATACAGACAGAAATATGGTTAACTGAATGTCGTCAGTACGTTAGATTTAAATGCAACCAATGAATCCGAAAATATATCGATATCATGTACTTTACTGTGTACGCTGTTGTATTCGTTACACATTCTTATTGCAGGTGAGTTGAGACCGAGATTAGTTTTAACGGATGGTATATGGAACGTCTTAGTTAATGGATGACGAGGTATTCTACTCGGTACCGTCAATGATATACCGTTGAGAATGTCGCTGGAGTCGATAATGTTGTTTACTATCTTGTAAAGAAGAATTAAATCGTGAGTTTTGCGGCGATTATATAGGGACTGCATATTGAAAAAAATTAAGCGTTGATCGTAACTACAGCGGTGAGTGATACCTCGTGTGAAAGCACGTTGTATACTCTCGATGCGTTTATCGTTACGATTATCTTGAAAAAATACTATTATTAGCTTATTTCCAACAATAGTTATTGATGCTGAATTACGATATCATTAGATATCAAGAATTTTTTAACAAGCTAGTATATAAGTTTAAGAAATCTCAGTCTGGAGCAAATTTGGTAGTCTCTTAAAGTACTCTGGGTACGTTATTAATTGGTTTTTGTCTGCTAATGGTCTGCACGATAAAGTGCACACGGCTTGCCTAATTTAGGTTTAATTACCACGATTGTTTCAAATAGGTTCTTAGACTGTATGTAGATAGAACTCAAACATTCTTTACCTAAACAAGCTGTGAATTACGACTTCTTTGTTTAAAGTACGCATTTGCACTGTGATAATTTAAGTGCAACATTGTTTTATTCTTCGCTGGTACTAAAACTGAGGGAAATAATTTTAAATTTATCTGTTCATATCCCTCACTAGCTGTCCCTCGCGGTTTCGCCCGCGTTTCCGAGGCATGTCACATATTCACGCTTTAAGAAGCCTATGTGCTATTCCAGACTATAATCAATATCTGTGGCAAATTTCATCCAAATACATTCAGCCGCTCTGGCTTGATTGAGTAACAAACAACCTTCCAAAATTTGCATTTATAATAGACTATATAGGTCCCCCGCGGTTTTACCCAAGTAACCGTGGGATGTCACATGTATTATAAATAGAAACCTTCCACTTCAATCACTCTATCTATTAAAAAACCGCATCACAATCCGTTGCGTAGTTTAAAGATTTAAGCATACATAGGGATATAGGGACAGAGAAAGCGACTTTGTTTTATACTATGTAGTGAAGTAAGATTATAATATACTTTACCCAAGTTCAAGGCAAAGTTACTTAGTCATACTGTTACTAATTTATGTTTTTTTTTTATAAATGATTCCAGATATCGGATACGTGTCTCGAAAAACTGCTTTAGCGTTGAGACCAGTACATACTCTTATTATAAACGAAGATGGAACATACACGTTCAAGTTTGCGAGTAAACTGACCAATTGGTCAATCACTTTCACTCCTGGTGTGGAATTTGACCAAACGCGACCGGATGGCGTTAAGGTAAAACTCATAAATAAGTATTGGGTAGCCAATCAATGTCTGAGATCGATAGATCGGTCTTCGAGAAAGCCAAGGCATATATTATAAATAGATTGCTCATTTAAACAATATAAAAATGTTCAAACATTCATGCATTACTAAAACCAATATAGGTACTCCTCAAAAATAAAAGTAGCACTCATTATTTTTTGAAAAACGGTAGATAAAAATAAATGTTAATAAATATCCTGAGCCATTCTTTTACATATGGCCATCTGATCCCAAACTAAGCAGAGCTTGTAATATCGAAACCAGATAGCTGATATACCACATACGAGTATACAACTTTTTTAAACACATATTTATATAGATATTTACATCCAGACACAGAACAAACAGACATGTTCACGCACACAAATGTTTGTCCTGAGTGGGAATCGAACCCATGACATGCGGCGTGGCAGTCAGGGTCTCTAATCACCAAGCCAACTGACCCGTCGGCGTACATTATAATTACTAATTAATTAACATAATAATTAATCTACATTGTCTGCTCTGTATAATATTTTTTAATAGTATGTTCTTACTATTAATTTTATAATCTTGTTCTATTCTCTTGTTTATCTTATTTTAAGCTGTTAGATATCCTAATAAAAAATGACAATGCATTAAAAATATTAATTTAATCATCAAAATATTTTTCATAGAAATTTATCACATTGGAAATATATGTCACTAAAAAAGCCACTTTTTACACCATGCCAGAAATGTATTACATATTTGCAAACGCTATAGTTATCTTATATATAGCTCTACATAATAATGTGTTTACCTGCGTATCGTACAGGTAATTTACCATTACTTCCAAATAAATTAAATTCCAGCTCAAGGCGCTAGCCACGATAGAAGGCAACAAAATGATTCTTAAACAGACCAAAGACTGCGGTAAAGTCTCCACACACGTCCACGATTTTTTCCCTGACAAAATGATATTGGTAAGAATAATTATTTATTTATTTTGTCACGTATCAATTATTTATGTGCTCAAAAATCCTACAAGCCGAGCTGTACTATTTTGGATTGGATTTGGCACAGTTTTATAATCTTTACATAGTATAAAGTCGCCCCCGCTGTTTGTACGCTCAGGTCTTTTAAACTACGCAAGGGATTTTAATGTAGTTTTCAGTAAAAGATAGAGTGATTCAAGAGAAAGGTTTATATGTATAATACATCGCGGGATACAGCTAGGGACAGCTAGTCTATACTAATATAATTAATATTAAAAAGAGGAAAGACTTGTACATAAGTGTGTTTGTTACTCTTTCACGCAAAAACTACTAAACGGATATGGATGAAACTTGGCACATAGATAGAGCATATCCTGGAATAACATATAGGATACTTTTTATTCCGGGAAAATGTGATATCCCTCGGGAACGCGAGTAAAACCGCGGGGGACAGCTTTATATGTATTTATTGGAAAACCATAGTACTTTAGGTGACGTAATATAATTTAATATCACGGGAACCCAAGTAATACCACGATGCGAGAACTTGTTGACTATAAAAATAAATAATGTATTTGTTCGAGTATTCTGCTTAAACTATTAGACGAATTACAAAAGGGTCTGAATTCCGACAACGGTAAAATGTTCCTCAATTAACCAACTAGCTATCCGCGCCGCGGTTTCACCCGCGTTCCTGAGGGATCTAACAAATCCCGGTATTATAACATAGCCTTTGTCCATCCATAATAATGTACCTTTCAAATGGTAAAGGAATTTTTCAAATAGGAGCCGTGGTTTAGGAGATAACCCTTCGCATACCTACATACAAACTCACAAAATTACATAAGTATAGCGCAGGCATAAAAATATTGGAAATAGCAATTCCAATTATCATTCCTATCAGTAACCTATGTTACTTGAAAAACCTACAAATTTTCAAAATAATAAAAAAATGAAAATGTTGATTTTTTTTTATGGCAAGTAGACCGACTTTGAGGCAGACGGTCCACTTCATAGTATATATACATTTGCAACACCAGGGAGCAAATGCGTTGTCGACTCTGAGACATGAAGTTGTTAAGTCTCATGTGCCTGTAATTTCACCGGCCTCCTTACCATTCGAACCGCCGGTTTAGTGCGCAGTACAAGTTCAATACTGCTACACGGCAGAAATAGGTAAGGTGGTACTTCCCGGGACGAACTCTGCGCTTAAGAACTCTAATACTACTTAAAGTCACTATCGCAGTCGCTCTATATTAGAGACTAGCAGCCCCCCGCGGTTTTACCCGCGTTCCCGAGGGATATCACATTTTCCCGGGATAAAAAGTAGCCTATATGTTATTCCAGGATATGCTCTATTTATGTGCCAAGTTTCATCCATATCCATTTTGTAGTTTTTGCGTGAAAGAGTAACAAACATACTTACATACAAATCTTTCCTCTTGATAATATTATTAGTATAGATACATTATATTACTAGTTCCCGTTCCTCAGTTTGATCCAATTGCGTTCCCGAAAGATTTACTCGTATATGTTATTCTAGGGCTTGCTCTATGTGTCATGTGTCAAGTTTCATTCAAATCGGCTCACTAGATTCTGTAGGAAAGAGACAAACCTACATACATTTTCACAAACTTTCGTATTTATATTAATATTAAGACTATAATAATATATACGTATTAACTAACAACTTTTTAATATCTTTCGATGAAATGATCCTCGAGAGAAAACCACAGGAATGGTGTAGTTTAAACTCCAAAGCTCCAAATGCAATGAAGTTCAGGAATTAAAGATCCATGAACAATTTTATTCAAATTCAAGTAAGACGAGACTATAAGTTTTTCTCTATTTATGTTTCAGACAACAACAGCGCAAGGATTCGACAAAACAACAATCAGGCGTTTCGAACTGGTTAAATGAGAAATTACGTTTCCTAGGATGTGATATATACATTTTTCTTTTATTCTTTATGATATTAATATTGTTTGATATTTTATTTGGCCGATTGAATATTGTTTTAATTATTACTTGTAATTCTTTTATCAGGAGTAGAGTGAAGTGCCTATCTACAGCCCTGAGTGAGTTCTAGACCTGTGTATCTTCTGTATTCATATGTTCTTCTTGTTTTTTTTATATTGTATAAAGTTTTTTAAACTGAAGTCTGTTCATTTATTTCTTAGAGCAAAGTAATAGTCCCTCAACGATATAAGCGTAGCCATGAATAATAAACGACGCACATCCACTTCAATCAATTCGGGCACTATTTAACGAACGTTTGCCATAATCAAATTTCGCCAACCTAATCCCCGTATCGACTTTCACTTAACATGGAAGCCTGGCCCTTATCGTGAGCTAACAACCGAGAACATTCTCTCCGGGGCACTTTCCAAAACACGATTCCCTATTCCATTAGACCCTCTCGAAGTTATCTCGCGTTATTTACATCGCCTGACCGTACCGTCTTATGTAGTCGACCCCTTATGTGTCAGCCCCCTATTCGGGTATATAAGTGAGCATCGTGGTCCGTATGTGTTTGCGTTTTAAGGGTGATTTTCGTTTGGCGCGTTGGTGGGGTGAGGATCGGGGTGGCGGCGGGTGTCGCGGTGTCGTCGTCATGGCAACCCGGCGCCCGGACGCCGGATCCCAACGCCCGCAGTGTCGGTCGCCGCGCCCGCGCCCCGCCGCACAAGTGACACGCGCTGCGAAAAAGCACAACCACCCTGTGTGTAGGGTACCTACGTGCTCTTATGTTTTCAGGATATCAATTTAATATTATGCTTTATTTTGAAATTATACTTACATACAACTATAAAAATATCTCATTGTTACAAGTTCCAGCAGCAGGGAACTAGCACATATTCATCAAACTATGAAGTTATATTGTAACTTAAAACTGGCTAATCAGCGTTTTGTAATATTACACGGAATCGTATTCATTAATTATTATTGTTTTGTTATTTATATTTATTTATGTTTTCCCAAATATGAGTGATATTAATCCGAATACAGCCCAGAAACTATAATAATGTTACTTGATCCTGATTCATTTCACGTAACATCTATTTTTATTATATAAAAATCGAGTAGGCCTGGTTTTACCTTGTTTCACATCCTGACCTTGTTCCCTATTAAAGCGATCACACCTAGGAATTATATGCTTTTAAGTAAAATTCAATGATCTCTCTCTAAAGCCTTCAGTCATCTACTTTCTACGGAGTCTAAGAAAGAGCAAAATTCCTAAGTCTATCGGCTAGGTATATCTCGAAAAGTCCATGAAGTTTACAGCTTAGCTGAATTTTGGAGAGTCCACAATATAAGATAAAGATAACAAATTATCAAAGTCTACGGTACAGCTTTATGTCAGTCTCCAAGGTGACGTTTCGACGGTGGTCTTTTAACCTAAATCTCATATTAGGGCTCTTAGTGATTTTTAAGAACATAAAAAGCAAAACAAAGTAACTTCATGTCAGGTCAAAAGCTTTATTAACAACCTTCGTTTTTTTTTCGTGTCTGATAGACTTATATTCTTTGTTTGTTTATAATAAAAATAAAAAAAATTGTCTTAAACAGAGATTGTCTTGTAGCAAAAAAATCTTGTAATGTCTCCAAGAGTAGCTCCATCATGTGCACCGTTCAACCCACCCTTCTGCTCGGGTCGATGTGGTGATAGGGTGGGGGATCGCACCTTTTGTTTAGGACCCCCTCTTGTCCCCCAGTTCATTTACTCGCGTCCCGCTCTCAATGTTGTTTGCAAACGGTTTAGGTGCCTAAATGTAGAGGGAAATGTCACGTTTTCACTTTTGTATTTGCCTCCATTTCAAATAATAGGAGAAAATTTGTAAGCATAAGCACCTACGGGCAATCGAGATCACAAAGCACTTGTTTCCTAAAAAGTACCTTCCAATATACGTAAAGCGGCATGCGGGTTTTTTAATCAAATTTAGTATTTAATCGAAACACTGACGTTACTTTTTACTATTACAAAACCAACCGTTTATACCTACGAGTTTTTTCTGTTTCGCAACTGAAAAGAGCAAAGTATTAATTTTGTCGTTTCACATTTTATAAGACTTCTTATAAACAAACTTTGCAGTTTAGAAAATTTGTAATGGGTTACCCAATATCGATATTAACGTGACTGCCTCCGATCGGAAATTTGTTTTCAAGTTTGTTATTCTGGAGTTTCGGCAATGGGGTTACTCCAACTGAACGATTTCGTTGTAGATTGTGTTGATTGTTACATTTTACAACTATGTTACGCAAACATTTCGGACTATCGGGCAAATATCCCAATAAATATCCTTCTTGAGATTCTTATTGTTATTCAACATTGAAATGTTGGTATTGAGGTTAAATACAGGAGTAGTTACGTAACCTCCATTCAATAAGCTTGCGTGTAGTGAAGTAGTTAAAAATCATTATACCATAAACACTCATAATTACCGCGTACACGTTTTAACCAATAATCGAAGACTGTTGTCATAGACATAGAAATAAATAGAAAAGTAATATCATATTCTTTACACACGGTACTATCTGATAACAAATTAAGGAGAGCCTGTCTATGTATTGTATAAGTGATAAACTACACTACTATTTCTTAAATACATATATCGCACCCTCAGTACGATAAGGGCTTTACTCAAAATTTTGCGAAATGGAGTTACGATAGAGAGACCAAACAAAGTACGCTCTATCCGATGAATAGTAAAACATAGTCAATTTAATGATAGAATAAGCATACCGATACTTCAGCCTCTTTAACACCGGGACCCACCCTTCCAGCTCAGTCACCCAAAATTAATGTGCCAAAAGTAATTTTTTGAGTTAAGCCCCATATCGTTCTGAGGGTGCGATATGTTCTAGCGTAGGTATTTATATCCAGAGATAACAAAAGTGCTCATATTTGTTTTGGGTGGGAATCAAACCCTGTATCTGTATCTAAACCATCAGGCCAACTGGCCCGTCTAAAAATGCCAAAAGAACCGTTTCAAGGCTTTTGGCACATTTTTGGAGTATTTTACACGGATGGATAATACCCACAAAGATTGAAATTGCAGACATAAAAGAAATCATCAGTCTATTCCCATTGAATATTCCGGTCGCGTGATCCAAAACGTACAAATGTTAAGCAACTGTATAAACATTAAGTACATGAAGACCATAGCCAGTGTATTATTTATTTCAAAACTATTATGACAAGAAATTCGTAAACTTGAAAAATTCGACAAGACTACTAAAAATAGGTATTTAAAATAAAGGGTAAAACAAAATTAGCAAAAACGGTTATCTTTTGACAAAAATACGGTGTAACATACATTTTAACGAAACACGTCGCATTAAGTATCGTTTCTTATACTCATTCAATTTACTGGTTTCATGACATGAACTATGGACTTGGTATTACTTCAGGCAAGCACAAAAAACTCCCATCACAAAAGTGAGATCAGATTTTCACGCAGACTTTTAAGTCGTTTCGAAGAATCAAAATGAATCTTTTTATACAGTTCGTCTTTTATTATTACCAGTCTGGTATAAAATCGATCGCTTGGTCGTTGCTCAGAGGGTGTGAGGCCCCGCCTACTCTTCACACGAGAGGTGACGATTGGACGAAGTATTAGTTGCTTTACGCACACAGAAGAAAAAGGTGACCACACGCAAACGGACACAGATTTCATCCGAGCCTTGGAAAAACTGAATCAATATTGTTGGCTTGTGATAATAATAACTGTAGATTAATGAGGGACTGACATTCTACTATGGAGCTCTTATGGTTCTATATTTAGACAGTTTATACATGACTGAAAACTTTGTGAAGGCTAGACGAAGTTCTTTTATACAATTTGTTTGTCAATACTTTGGGAACTGAAATTTCTAATTACTTTCGGCATTGTTTTTGAGATAATATCACAAGATTGTTAAATCATAAAAAAAGGTAGAATCAGCAAATATCTCTTCAGTATTTTACGACCAGAAAGTTAAAGCGTAGTTTAATATATCTATATAAATAGACTTATACAAAATAGTGAAGTACCATTTTCACTTTAGTTTGCGAATCTCATTTCTCATTCATCATTTATGTATGAGCTAGTGTTATCAATAAAAATAATTGGAGTTTTTAGCATGCAAACTCAAATATTTTTCTGTTTCGGTATTTACCTTAGTTTTCGACTTTCAGATATCGATCGGTTATTGTGAGTAATTACTATTATAGCATTTATAGATGCTGAGAAAAGTAGCAGGAGACACCCTAGTATCACCATGACGGTTTAATTTTAAATTATATTCGTAAAAAAATATTGGAGTTTTTTGAACATGTACATTTGTATTCAAATATGTTTATCTAATGATTATGGGCGAACTTCGACCAGTGGTCAACACTCCACAGATTGTCACAACAAATGAATAGTTTTACAGATTTTATTTAGAATAGTAATAGCAGGTAACCTTATGGGGAACTGGCAAGCGGTAGCAATTAGGAAATATTATTTTATTGAATCTTTCATGATTCACCCTGCTTTATAAAATGGTTACCAAAACTAAGCCGAAGACAACGTACCTTTTCAACACATCAACTCAGTAATAATATCACACGACCATATACCGTTAACACCGACGGGCACAAAAAAAATCATATCGACGTGAAATCTAATTCCGATTCCATACAATCGAGCATCACAAGAGGGCAGATGCGCATACGCACCACCAACAATAGCTTACATTTGTAATAAGCAATCGTAATACGACTAATTTTACACAGGCTTGCAAAGAGCGGTGTATAATGGTTGTAGTGTGTTTTGTTCGCGCCCTGATCGACAGATTTGATAATTTGAATATGGTGATGCGTTCGAGCGCGATCGACTGCGTCCGCGCCACGTTGCGTTGCGTTGCCTTGTCCGTGCGTGAGGCACCGTGCGATTGCGCAGATTGGTTTTGGAGTTTATTGTCTGTTTGTTGTCATTTTTTTTAGTAAAATCCTTAATACAAATGCATCAATCAGTAACTAACTCAGATTCTTAAAAACGATGAGAATTAAATTAGTATCTATATATATAAGTCTATGAATTTGTAATATTTTCATAGCTATTTGTCTATAACCTGTGTAACTGTTTGGAAAAATATTTTTATATGATGAAGTATAAGTTAAAAATGGTATGTAAAAGGAACTTACCGAAAGTAGTTTTATTGAAGAACGTCTCCGGCTTAAACTGATCCTTTTTTGGTGAAGATATGTATTCGGCCACCCCATCAATTTGTTTCAGTTCAGGGTGATCGGAGAAGTACGTCTGCGCTGATTGTTGACACACTAAGTCTGTAACAAACGTGAGATGATCATCATCTACCCACCCTGTTCGAAATTTTTCAATTAAGATTTATCTTCATCCCCATTATCCCCGAAGAGGTAGGCGGTCGCAGTAATAGACGCACATTTCTCCAAATATATTTCAGGTCGCAACATGACATGTAGTGAGCATTGACGAAGTCTCTCGGACACTTAAGGTAAAAAAAAGGAGTTAATATTGCCTTGCCCAACACGGGAATCTGTACCTCCAGGTCTCTTACCAAGCTTCGTACCACTCGACCACTGGGGTGATTTAAGCCTTACATTTCGTAAGTCATCTCAGGATTCAATCCGTTCTTACGCTTATAAATTTCTGTTTCGGTATTTGCCTTAGTTTCCCATTTTCAGATTACGATTCGTGCGACTACATATTATGAGTAGCTGTTAGACACCCTAGTAACACCATGAAGGTTTAATTTAAAATTATTTTCGTACAGATCCCTAAACACGGCCAAGAACCCGCTCGCAAATTGTCCTGCAGTTATAATGAACTGCAAGGTATTGCGATGTTACTTAATGTAAAGTTAAAAAGATTTTCTAAATTGTTGGATTGTAAATAGGTACCTAACTCAATACACACTCACAACTTCACACAAACTCACACATTTCGTCTAATACCTAATATACGCTTTAAAAGGCAAGACTTTCTATAAAATTGTATTAAATAAAAGCTATCGAATGAAAAGATCGCTAGATTAACCAAAATTTAATATTTCCTAAAACAGCCGTCGGAAACCGCTAAACGCCCCCCCCCCCCCCCCCTCTCCGGCTTGTCAACACAAAGAACTGTAAAATCCGTGCAATTTGTACCCTCTACTTTTGGCGTGTATATACTTATCGATTTATCGCAAACACAGGTCCGTGTTTTAAAAAGTCAAGACTGAAGTGAGCGCGCCGTACTAGGCCTTCGTGACCCGAGTCACGGTTCAATTTGTGTTGATTTGAAATTGGTGTATAGGATTTGTCGGTTCGGCAGTGGTGTGTAAAAATGCCGTCTTGTCGTAGGCATTCCGTCCTTCCCCCTGGCGACATTTTTACAAGAGGGAGGAGAGGGAGGCCACCCGCGGACGCTCCCGTCATTTCGTTGTCATCCAGGGGCTCCTTTTTGCGCGATCACGGCGCGAGCGTCGGCGTCGACAATACTGTTCAGTATTTTTATTCTTTTCGAGAAAAAAATACGAAAAAATAAAAATCCGCAGAGAAAATCACGAACAATGCCGCCCTTCGGCGAGATTACCGCCATCAGAAAATGAATGCTTTGTTAGATCCGTCCAACAGAATGTTTTCAGTTGTTACATTAGTCTTGTCATTTCCATTATACGGAGGCTTGGCTAGGCATGAAAAGTTGCCGAATACAACGGCTGTGTGTACATTTCCAAAGTAAAGTACATACCTGTTATATTTTATCTTTTACAGTGATTCATATTACTTTGCTGGTACGCTGCTATTGTAACTTTACATAATGGGTAAAATTAATAATGTAAGTACCTACAACCTATATTTAGTGGTAGATATAAGAAATACTGTGTACCTTTAGTAGTACTTCTGCTTTGAATATCGATCAGTTATTTATGTAGGTATATCAGTTTTGTTCGAAAATTGGTGCCAATTCACAATATTTTTGATTGAATGTTCTCTATTGAATTAAATAAATACTATAAACTTACGGCATGCTATGATGGCCGTTTTGACGTTTAACAATGACAAAGAAAAATAACTTTTATTCCTTCAAGTATAAGATGCATCTATTATACAACAGCTAATTGTATGATGATGGAAATCAACCTCATTCCAAAGCAATACAGTTTCTTTTCCTATGACAATCTGAAACGTCAAAATGGCCATCATAGCGTGTCGGTAGTATAGTTAATCTAACAAGAATCTAATACAAATTAAGTCTTTTAAAAAAAAATTGTAAGCGGCAAGACCTCAAAGGCTAAATAAAAGGCATACACCTCTTTGGTCATATGTAAAGAAGTGGGAATCAAAGCCTTTATGGTGTAACGCGATACTCTTAGAAATCGGTGCAGCCACAAAGCTTTGTCTGCGGCCGCGCATCGCCGCCAATCATATCAATTCAGATAAAGGTGGAAAAACAAGATCCCCTATGTTCGGTTCTATGATCCTGAATCTGTCCTTTTAGTAACCTTGAGCTATTAATTCAATTAAAAAGAAACATCTCAGACGCTATGCATATTAGCAAATATTTGTTATCTTTGATCTTTATTAGTCTCGTATAAAAGAGGAAAGCTATGAGAAGAAATATGTATATATATATATATGTATATATCATGAGCTGGATTGCAAATGCTCAGGAGATAGGTAAAGGTATTATATTTTTTGTTTTTTGAAAGTAATAATGACAAACAAAAATAATTACGCCATTAATTTATAAACAAGGTTAAATCTCTAAGGTGACTATTTCTGCCTGTCTGTTTGTTTTTGCAAAGTGCATTTACAATTTTGAAAATTTCTTCCAGAAAGTTTACGAGTAAAATACATTTATATTCCGAGCGATGCCGGGGCGGCTTGCTAGTTTAAATATAACATAAACAAATATTATTGTTGACTAATTTTGTAATAATGCAAATGATTCGAGTACCTTTCGCTCGAAGCCGGGCAGGGAGTCTTGAAATATGATCCCATAACCACAGTTACTTGATGGTTACTACAAACTACGAGTATGTTAAACTCATTACACACGTCTGAAATATTAGAGAGCAGAGTCCAAGTTTTTCATCGATACTGGCTTAAGAAAAACCCTAGAGTAACACAATTTCGCGGAATTGTGTGAGGGACAACACTGTACGATAAATAATGTCGTCACATTTTAGGCTTTACTCATTAGTTTATGAAGGTTTATATTCCAAAAAGTCTAAACGTCTTTGGATGAGACTATGACGCAGATTTTTATAAGGGCATCTTCGTGTCACGCAATTAGGGAAATGACGTCGATAGTACTTTTAGCAATCTTGTATTTGTTTCGTCTATATTTATAGAGAATTAGCTGCGCCTTTTTTTTGGCGCTTTCAGTCCTGGTTATAAACCTTCCTCTTGAATTACTCTATCTATTGCTGAAAACTACATTAAAGTCTGTTGCATAGTTTACGATTGTATTAAGGACATACAGACAAACATAAATTGTATATAGTGAAAAGAGAATTTTCACAATGTAGCAATTAGCGTTATGGTCAAAATATATAAATATCTAGGGTTTTTTTTCCACGCGGTCATCAGATCCCTAACTAAGCAGAGCTTGTACTGGATGGACTGATGCATGGAAACTAGATAGCTAATCTACTACTTTTTTCCTAATATAGATATTCACACCCAGACTCGAAACAAACAGACATGTTCATGCACACAAAATGTTTGTTCTGGATGTGAATCGAACCCATGATCAGCGACGTGTCAGCCAGGTTCTAGCCACCACGCTAACTGGCCCGTCACAATTATTCATAGAGTCATACTTCAACATTTGAACAAAGATAATATCATTATCAAAATCTATTTTATTGTCAAAGCTGCAATAAAATAATTAATGCAAGCAATAAAACTACGAGCGTTATACGAAGGTGACTTTACAACGACTTTTGAAGCTATCGTAAACATAACTCGATTTGAGCACCCCGTTCGAGGTCTTGAAGTCGTATAAAATATAATAAGGGAGCTCATGATACATTTTTATCTAGAAAAAATACAATATTCTCAGTTTCCGTGCTTAAAGAACGTTATCGAAAAGCGATCGTATCCGTTAGTTTTCGTGTCGACCGCGATACGAACAACCCTTTATCTAGATCGGGATACCGTGTGACGTCGCCGGTCCTTGCGGCATCGGCACTCCGCATTTCATTACCACAAAAATTATTCAATTATTCATCGCGATGCTTCACTCCACTCGGTATATCGCGCTGGCTCTTTAGATTATCTGATTAAAAACTGTTCTATGCCGTTCACCCTTTACTACGCACAACCAAATAATATTGAACAAACCACGGAATATTTTTGTTTTTGTCGTCGGTAACTTAATAGGCTTGTTTGGTACCAAACATAAATCATTTTCGTCTATATGAACATAATTGAGTATGCCATCTTTAGCGAGCAATGAAAAACGTACGCAGTATTATACAAATTGTATTTTTCCAGAAACCAGTTTGCCTATCCTGTAAACCGACTCAGCAAAAGGAAATTCTTAATCAATCTGTAGGTTACATAATCAACCAAACGCGCCATTTCTTACCGCCGCTTTATATTTGACGTCATTCATTCATAAATATGGTGAACATCGATAACCAATAATTTGAGAACAATCATCGATCTCAAACAAAAGCCCACCTCCAACCTTACACCGAAATTGGTACAAAGGTAAGGAAATAGCCAGTTTCAGTACACTGAACACAAAAGGAATAATATTAGGCGACCACAATGGCGCTTTGATGCCGGGAGTCGAATAAAAAACGGATGTGTCAATAATTAACTGTGTGATTCGGGAGCTCGTCGCCGGCGGCCATCGATTCTGTACTTTACTGAGCCGGTTTATTAAAAAAAATATAACGAACGTGTATTGTACTTGGACAAAAGGGGCGAAACTCTCGCTCCGAGCGAAAACTCGGCTTCGTCCGGTTTGTTTTTGTTGGCTGCAACGCTGGGGTGAAAAATATTACACCCCCGGGCGAGTATGTGTGAATCGTCTATGTGCGGTCCGTCCGCATCCGTGTCGGGCGATGTCACTCGATGCGCACATAGCGCATGGTTGACAGCCCTAATGGAAATCTGAATTGCGTATTAGTATTAACATTTGATTACGATCCTAAATAGAATCCGAAATTATCAAAGGATTTTGCTTTGTGATTGTAAAGCCTGGATAATCATACCTAATAGCAGTTACAATTAAAAAGAAAGCCACGTATGTTTTGGTCATCTTTTGCATGATATTTATTTGGTACGTAACAATTTGGTATGAGGTTGTAAGCATTTGTATTAAAGCGTTTTTTTGCATGACTATAAAATGAAGACTTTAACCAATAAGAAATCGTACTTTGATAAATGACCAGCAATAACTGACAATATATCGCATATCTGATCAGTACGCTCATAACTTGTTCAGCACCCAAACTACTAAAACAAAAAAAACACGTGAACTTCCAACGATTGCAGAATAATCACGACGCAACAAATCCGTATCAATAGGGGGCGCACGCACAATTTAAACCCCCGGAGGATCAGGAAATTCATCTCGCTAATCCACAGAGCCGCTGTGAATAGTAAAAGTGATGGGTCTATTCATTCCGGGGGGTACGCCAGGGGTGGGCAGTAGGGTGATTGTAGGGGGCGGTCGGAAAGCGCTAAAATTTAATAAAGCAGGGCCTCGCCGGCTGTATGGACAGCCCTCGCGATTAATTACGCACAAGAGGCTAGTAATGATACCCACGTAAATGGGGTCCCGGATACCATAGTCTGTCGCCTCATCTATTATTCATTGAGAGGATCTGTTTCGTACATTTTGTGTTATATAACGTTTTGTATACTATGGTTACGATTCAGAGTGTAAATAACAAACATCTCTAACACAGTTGGGAGTTCATAATTTTAGGATTTGTAGATTAGACTTAAGTAGATATGCTTAGATGCATGATCTAGTATTTTAATTCACCAATTAAATAAATACAATTGTTTACTAAGAATCCAAGATTATCTGAGGTTAAAGAAGCATATAGAAAGTTATCTACGTAGAGTTACTACACGATACATTTTTCCAAACTTGAACGTATAAAGTATACGTAACCGTAACTGAAAGCCTATTACAGTAAGGCTTATACTATAACTATAACAAATAAGCATAATACACAATATTATGCAGTATAATATTATGTAAAAGTACCAGGCACCCATCACGCACAAGATCTTTACACGTGAAGTGCTCATACCTACCGAAATCCACGACAGAAGGGTTGCCGGCACTTGCCTCGTGTAGGCTCTAGAGCCTTGTTTATATACATTTATTCATATTGAAGGACGTTGTATGAGGTTGTCGTCTGATTATTATAAATTATGAAGACTGACGTTTCCATTGGCGCAAAGACGATTTAGGGTTTTTTAGCTTCATTAATGACGATTATGCTCTTCGAGGAGTTAAAGGATCCAAGAAGAAGAAAAAGTGACGTTTAGATTAGGATCAAAATTATTGTAATGAAAATAATTCAAATTGATCAATATTTCAAAATACAACATAAAGCTTTAAGTTTTAACGCTTGTTAATAAATACAACAGTTAAGAATATAGGTACCCAATACTTAAAATACTTAGGGTCGGGATGAACGAAAAGTTTTTTAAAATTTCTAAAGTGGCAGCCAACAAGCAAGGGTATATACACACGGTAAGCACTCGGCACATAACGACATCTTTTGTTAGGATCACTCGTGAGTCGTACGTGTACGTGTACCGATGAAAGTGCTCGCTTCACGACCCGTAATCCGCGCTCGGCTCAAGTGTTTCACATTCGCTCGCTCTTCATTCGGCTATGACGGGGGACCTCGTCACACTTCAAACTTAGAGTCAGGACTTAGTGAGGTCGAGAAGCGTATGACTTAAAAAAATCTAGGTACAATTAGCTGCCTTCCTAAAGTTTTATGCTATTTTGCTTAGTTGGAAAAGGAACTTTCTGAGATTTCTTGTAGATTTTATATTTAGATCAATGAATATATCTGTAGAATATATCTACGATTCACGCACTTGGCTCATTATTTTCTAAATCTTTTCATGCTATTTTATGGAATATTTATTTCAAATAACAAATCCTCGGGCTCAATACAAGGCGCAATAAGCCTTAGTGACTAAGGCCACACCAGTTTCCGCGAGGCGTATCGTCGTATCGTCGTCGCCGTAATTGGCGCTCAAGTGGCAATTAGCGGGCACTCGGCTCTGTCGCCGCTCGACCCGCGCTTCTGAACGCTGCCTTACTTCTCTTGTTATTCAAATTCAGATTTTACCTACTGTTTTAAATATAGCTGAGGACATACCGAGGACTTGAATTTTTACCAAAATTTAGTTATTGCGAAAATGTTTTTTTTTACACTGGATGACTTTGTGTGTGTTTGAACAGAAGCTCACCATGGCAAGGGATGGGGAGTTATTCTTTAAGAATACTGAGAAAATTACGAAAATAACTTTGAAAGAAATTCTATTGGTAGCTTTTGTTACAATACCAAGAAAAATGTCGTTGCTTGGTACCGCCCACTATTTCTTCGTAGGTACTTGGTAACATGACTATGATTGCGGTTCGTGCCAGCCTTCACGCCACGGCACCGTTGCTAGGTGACGCTTCAGATGTGGGCGACGGGAAATGGAACATTTATTTGTAAATTCAGTGAACAAATTGGAACCTAACCCTGTAGCTTTGAACCGTTTGATTTATTCTCTGATAACGTGCAGTTCTACATTTAAAACATGCCTTTTTATTTCTAGTGAAATTAAAAGAGTGTAGGTATAGAAGTATGATGCAATGACTTACTTTTGACTTAATGTCCTATGTCCCCTGGATGGGGCAGAGGGCGTCCACAGTACGTCGCCATCCCGAACGGTATTGGGCTTCGCGCTTTAGTTCGCTCCAGGTCATTCCTATCGCCTTCCCTTCTGCAGTGATCGTCCGCCGCCAGGTCTGCTTAGGGCGGCCACGTTTCCGCTTTCCTTGGGGATTCCAGTCTAGGTCTTGCCTTGGAATGTGATCATGGTCCCTTCGGAGCGTGTGGCCGATCCAGTTCCATTTGCGGCGTTTGATCTGCTGGTCGATCGGGGTCTCACCGCAGCGTTCCCACAGGTCTACGTTGGAGATTTTCTCGGGTTAGTATACACCGAGAATTCGGCGAAGACAGCGGTTGGTGAAGACCTGGAGCCGGTGATGTCTTTAGTGACCTTCCACGTCTCGCATCCGTACAGCAACACAGTTTTCACGCTGGACCGGAATATCTTGAGCTTAACTCTCCTAGTCAGTTTCAGCGATTGCCAAACCGGACGGAGCTGTGCGAAGGTTGCCTTCCCCTTGGCGATTCTCAAAGCGGTGTCCTCTTCGGTCCCTCCTGATTCCGACACGACCGAGGTAGGTAAATTTGTGGACTCTCTCCACCCCCTCCGTGCCGATGAGCAAGTCTCCGCACCTCATTACCTGGGTCTTCCGGGTGTTAATCCCAAGTCCCGTCTCCAGAGCCTCTCGTTGTATGTCGTCCAGTTTGGCTTGTATGTCTGCGCGTGTGTGGCTCAATAGGCATAGGTCATCGGCATAGTCCAAATCTTCCAAGACGTTGGACAGTCCCCACTCTATGCCACGGCGCTTGCTGTTGGTGGTGTTATTCATAATGCCATCCAGGACGACAAGGAAGAGGAGAGGTGAAAGAAGGCACCCCTGGCGTACACCCGTATGGACCGGTATGTCCACCGTGACGAGGCCGTCGTGAGTTATTCTACAAGAATACTTCCCGTAGATGGCCTTAATTATGTTGGTAATCTTCTCGGGGACTCCAATTTCACGTAGCCGATCCCAGATACAGCGCCATCTCAGCGTGTCGAAGGCTTTTTCGAAGGCCTTTGCTCCAGTCGTCGGGCAACTCTTCGGCTGACCAGATGTTCCTCAAAAGAGGCTTCAGCGCGTTCTCAGCGGTGGAGATGTCAGCTTTTAGCATTTCCGCTGTGATGAGGTCCACTCCTGGGGCTTTCCCGTTCTTCAATGATTTGATGGCCTTCACTACTTCTGCTCCACCCATATTAAGTTATTTCAATGCTTTTAGAAAGTTTAAATACAATTACTTATGATAGTACAAAAGTAATTAAAATTAATTTGCTTTTGGTTACCTATATATAAATATATAAAGTATATCTACTGAATGCAATAGATTTTGATGTAGTTATCCCTTTCGCTTAAAATCTAACGGATGATACATTCATAATATCCAATTCAAGCGAAACCAGGGCGGGTCGCGAGTTTATGAAAATACAGCCGACTTTCTTTCCATGATAAAACATAAAATTATTCAGTTATGTATTCTGAAACTTATTCAAATAGTATTTATATTTAATAAGACATTAAAGGCAGAATAATAAGGTCAGTAGGAGTACCTACAATCAAAGATACCAATTAGTTATAGATTTCTAAGGAAAAGTTATAGGTTCTTTTGAATTGTAATTATATTAGTAAAGACCTATTTACTCTGGTCTCAAAATCTTGAAAAAGGACTACGAAATTCTATTGAAAACGTAAGAGTTATTCAAATAACTCCAACATGTGATTGGAAAAATAACAGCGTTGGTTTATTGACGTGAATTTCACTGGAATTAGGATCACCACAGCCCTCGGCCGATTTAAAGAAATTCTTAGACCTTCCAAGAATCTGATGCTACTTAAACCTTGAATATTCAAGGTATTAGATCGGTCAGATAGCTAAGAAATAAGTAATTAATGATTAAATATGCATTCAGTTTTTTTAAGTCTCTTACTAGGAATCTGACATGGCTTGGAAATGGGCCTCAGTCTGCAGGAGGTTTACCTATAACTCATGTAGGAAAATATACCCACTTTATTTTTTATTAGGTGCTTATAAAAGTCTAAAAGTGTTTTCTAAGTTATGTAAGAAAATTTACACAGTTTATTTATCAATACTTATAAAATTCTAGAAGTGTTTTTTTCTATCTAAATACTACCCGGGCTATCTCTTTAAGTTATTTTGACATTGCACAAATAAATATGCCGAAAAATATTGGAAGAAATTTCAACAATTTCTTCCAACTAAAATTGGTAAATGTTGTTTCATCGCCCTTTTTGTTAGAATCAGTTGCACAAAGCTCAAACGCAGGCATCAATAATTGAATTTCTCGAAGGGGGAGGATCACTTCGACCCTAAGCCCTCTATTAATTGCTAGAATTAATTCATCCCCTCAATGTTAAAGACCAACGGCCACAAATACATAAAAACGCATTGTTCAAATATTCGTCGCCCGGTTTTAATGAGCCTTACTGTCTATTTCCATTATTTGTGGATTGTGCCGTTGGAAGGCTACTCAATCACACCACTGTTGCATATAGTACTAACAAACTAACATTTTTGTTCGACAAACGAAACCAAATAAAAATTAGGATTAGTTTTTTTTTTAGTTTTCTATTGATATATTTCCAGTATTTGTGTAGTGTGCTTTTGGTACTTGATCATAACGTTGGACAAAGTGGTAACAAACTCGAATACAAATAATCATTAGGATTAATTTTCAGTTTATTTCGATGAACTCTAACCATAATTTTGTTTTCAACAAACACTTTTATTCTAAATTATTATAATTACTGGTAAGTGCCTAGTTATTAGTATCGTGTTCTTGTCACAATTTTGTATGATGAAATAAATTTATTATTTAATTAGTTATGACTGCTTCAATCTCAATTAGGCACAATTCGTGTAAGTGAGTTTGTTGTTAGTTCTGAGTGCCATAGGTAGTATTATAAAGAAAATCTTCTAATAAAGACTTAAGTAGAATAGTTTGGAAACGTTCCGCGTTTCCGCATATCAGTGCGCGTCGTCCCTACCAGCCCTATGAGGGTGGCAGGAGGGTCTAATCGCAATCGATACCCGGTCCCTGATGATGCTGACTCCACGCAATATACCGAGCAGCTCTGCTACAAGTATTTAATTCTTTTCACCGTGGAATTTCTCGTTATAGCAAGCTTGGCGCGCCTACGCCTGCATGTTGGTTATTTTTCTATATTGACGCACGATGAAATACCTCTTGTATGTTTAAGTTATTTGTTGTTATATGCTCAATAACGGTCTGGTTTTCTCATGGAATTTAGATTATAGTTGTTGAAAAGAGTTTGATAATAGAGTTCATTATTCATTCGAGTCATCATCAGACTGGACTACTGCAATTCAAATGTTTCACCACATGATCCTTTTTAAAATTAGCTTCTATATTCAAAAAGAAGAACTAAGCGGTATTGTTTCAGGTTTGGAAAGGGTGTAATATTTTACAAAACTAAGCAGCTTATACGACAAATATCGACTACTTAAATTATTTATGAGCCAATAAATATTTTGAATTATGTTTGTTCGTATTTAACATATAAAAGGGCTATAGCTTGTTATGGTTATTAAGCTCATCAACCATGATCTGTCAAAAAATATTTTTTAATTCGCAATCTTAGTACCGAGCCGCCATAAATATCAGATCCCTAGCGTATCGCATTGCATATCCATTTCACATACGAGCTATTGCGTCGCACAACGCGACACTGGAGGGTGTTACCCACACCCCTATGCCAGCTACATACACCCTTGCTACGATAAATATGCGCTTAGACAACTGTTTTGCTATACGATTTCGAGTCTTATTGCTTGGGCATAGAAAAGATGAAATTTGTTTTGTTAGACGGAAAAGGTAAGATGGTCATTGTGTACATAGAGGGCGCGCCCCTCGCTGTCGCCGAACAAACATGGCGGCGGCTAACGAGGTTTTTGCGAGCGGCTCTCGTGAGCGATTTCGCGCCTAATTTGGACGTTGTATGCTGGAGTGTTTTACTTTATTTAGATTTTCGTGTGTACGGATGCGAGGTAATTTAGTAAGTAATTCAGTGTGGTACATGGAGCTAATTTACCACGAACTATGCTTTGAATTTGTTCGATAGGCTTTTTGTACTGCAAACTTTTCTGTAGAAGTAGTGTAAAGAAGTCATGGACAGAGTTAATTGCATAGTTTATCGTATGCAAAAAAGATCAAGAAAAATGCATCAGCGATGGACTAATGACTGTACCTATAATTACCTAGCTTAATGAGAATTTCGCATATATGCAGATAACTTCATTTGTATACCTACCACATTTATGAAACATTAAACGATAAAATTTACCAATGATATTGACAAAATTCAATAGGTAATCTGGTTAGAAATTAATGAAATAATTTCTGAAATACATAGCCTCTCCAGAGACAGTGTAGTTAGTTATATAGAGGGTATAGCGTTAGTTTGGACAGAGGGACAATATTGATGCTGCCGTGGGCGACGTTCGGCCAGTTCAACCGCACTCGGCCCACGCCTGGGAGGCTCTCCCGGTCCTCGAGGACCCCTCCCGATCCTTTAGATCTCTCCCCAAACACAATGACACGTAATGACAAAACTAGTTATGTGTTTATGAGCAAACGTCTGAGAAACTTCAATACTGAGTTAACATTTAACATGTGAGAGCGAAATGAATTTTGTGTGTGCTTTAGTCGGATTATAAACAAGTTTGGTTTAGTTCGAAATATTTGAGGATAGGATTTTCATTTAGTGAAAAACGGGACGAAATTAATGTGGATAATATATCTTTATCAGGTTAGATTGGAAAAGGCAGAGTAGTAGGTACCTACATGATGATACTAGTTGGTTTCACCGCGTTCACGAGGTATATCACATTCTTTGAATCAATCCAGGTTATACGAGTAGACCATTTATGTTTTATTTATGGATCTCCAGCAAAAGATACACGCTAACATTGGTTCCTACTTTCATACAAATCTGTATAGTAGTATTTGCGTGAAAGCGTGATAAAAATCCATACATCCATCTTCCAAAGCTTTCGCATTTATAATATTACTAGAATAATAATTTTTAGTAGAAAAACTTCAAGATTAGAGGAATTAGGAGATTAATAGGAAGTGTTAGTAAGTCTTTAGACTTAATTATTTAATGTCCCTGCAAGTTATTATTACCCCATATGTATTAGTGAAATAAGCCCAATAATAGACCAGTCAAGGGAAAAATAACTACGAAGGTTGCAAATAAGACATAAAAATATTGTAGTAAGCATCCGAACCCCATGCATTTGTGTTGTGTAAAGGATTTTAATAACAAAAACCAACTTATCAAACGGAAGCTGTTGAGAGTCCAAAAACCAACGTAAAGAGAGCTGGTACAACTAAACCATCATGGAAAAAGGAAGGTCAAGTATATATGGTGGTACTAACAAATAAGATCGACAAAGAGGTCCGTTAAAAAGAGCATTGGGTTCCAACAAAACGTTATTAAATCTCATTTCTGCGAGGATAAAGATATTTTGAACTGTGTTGTGTCCATTGTGTTGTGAGTTGTTGGGTGCTGTAGAGCCCTTTCATCGGGGTACACTCACTTATTAATAATTGAAGCGGCTACTTCGTGTTTTGAAAGGTGTTGTTATGTTGTACCAGTTGGTGGGCAAGATGTTTAGGATTAACTTTATGGAAATTTGCAGCTTTATTGAAAGAAAGAAAAATAAGAAAACATTTATTTGGACTTACACAGCATCAACATAGACAATTTCATTGACATCACAAATTACACACAGATTGCACATTCATTGTGAGTTTCAACAGCATATTTATTATATACTAGCTGTCCCCCGCGGTTATACCCGCGTTCCCGAGGGACGTTACGTATTCCCGGGATAAAAAGTAGCCTATATTTTATTTCAGGATATGTTCTATCTATGTGTCAAGTTACATATAAATCCGTTTTGTAGTATTTGCATGAAAGACTAACAAACATCCATACATACAAACTTTCGCATTTATAATATTAGTAGGAAGGATTTAGTTTGATATCTGGACATAACCATACAATAATTTGAATATGAATGTCAAAAACATTATCAATGTCCTTTTCTGGAGTGTTATACGAAGCTAATCACCATCTCAGGCCAGTTGGCTTGGTGGTTAGCGACTCTGACTGCCAAGCCGAAGGTCGGGGGTTCGATTCCCACCCAGGACAAACATTTATGTGCATGAACATGTCTGTTTGTTCTGTGTCTGGGTGTCGATATCTATATAAGTTATATGTAGAAAAAAAAAGTAGTATATCAGTTATCTGGTTTCCATAGTACAAGCTCTGCTTAGTTTGGGATCAGATGGCCGTGTGTAACGAATGTCCCTGGATATTTATTTATTTTACAATGAGTAACACCAATCACTCTACTAGTATTTTGTTATTCATACAAAACCAGCGCCTTTTTTTTTCAAATATGAACATTAACAAAAGAAAGCTGAGTAAACTTTAGATTAAACACAAAAAAAAAACATTTAATTTAATCCCACAAATAGAATCGGTTAATGAATAGAAATAAACCTTCCAAACAGATATTGCGGAATCCACATGCTTTGGCACATTAAATCGAAAGCAAAAACAGTTTTCAATTGCTGAATTGGCGCGGTATTGTCGCATCGCTCGTTCCGAACGATTAGCCCCAAGCGATGACAATGCAGCAAAATAGGATGAAAATGTCAAAATACAATCTCTGGTGACAATCTAAGCTCCGTCCTAACCACCACATACAAGATTGAACTTTAATACGATCCATTAAGAACTATGCAACGATTGAATATGCTTGTATAGTTGCTAAAGTATCCATCTTACCACAATAGGATTTATCTGAAGTAACACTAGAACTTGTGCAGATATCATTTACTTTTTTATTTTTTTTTCTTTTCAAGTAAATCGTGTTCATTCATGTTATAGCTATAACAATTGATGAGGTATACCTATTCTGTGACTTTTTGTTGTGTTAGTATTGTTAGATTGTAAGCAGGAAGATGTTGTTTTGCGCAACTAGACTTCTGAGGATATATATGACTGAAGTGGGCAAAATTTTATATATTTTTTTGGAATTTCGATTTATGTTATTCTACAACTGATTGAATTTAAAACTACCTAAAATTTTAACCCTTTCAGTCACACGTTTACATACATAATAATACGAATATTTTACTAATGACTTTATGACCGACTAGCTGTCCCCCGCGATTTCACCCGCGTTCCCGAGGGATGTAACATTTTCCCGGGATAAAAAGTAGCCTATATGTTATTCCAATATATGCTCTATCTATGTGCCAAATTTCATCCAACTCCGTTGGGTAGGTTTTGCGTGAAAGAGGAGCAAACATCCATACATGCAAACTTTCGCGTTTATAATATTTTATTGTAGCATGTGCGGAGAAATGTAGTACTAACGTGAAGATGTGTAATATCGTGTAAGTGCAACTAACATTGAAAGAAAGAGCTATATTTAATTAAAAACACCTGGAAAAGGTAGTAAGTAACACTATCTACTAAGGCTGAAAGAGTTCAAACAATTGCCCAGAAACTATACACATTCAATTGAATCGTGATTACTTTCTTATTTATCTAACGATAATACAATATATGTAGTTCTAGAAAACTGATTTCATAGACAATGATGTACACATTCTAATTTAAAACGAACATTAACGTTGTGCATTTTTACCGTCTTACGAATTTTCGATCAGGTCACGTGTACTGACGCGAGTCTAACATTTTATACCCATCCCAAGAAATGTGCTCAACGCCGCTAAATAAGTTTTCACTTCAAAAATAAAGTAGTAACTTTAATCGGACACAAGCCATAGATAGAATTAAAATGAATATCTATTGGAAATGGCAAAATTGCAATGCGCGACTCTAAAGTTTTCAAATACGACAAAATCTCAAAGGAGCATCTTACCCACAAATAATTGGCCTACCTCTACTTGCCTGAGGGGATTTTCGGATTAAACTTTATTACCACTGAAAAAACTATTCTACCAGCTTTTGTCGTACCGTGGCACCATTGTGCGCGACAATCGACTATTTGTGTTGGAAATTGCGATATCTCATGTTGGGATTTGTTTGCAATCCTTCTAGTCGCATGAATCGAACGCCTTCTGCAATCACATTTTGGGATTGATTGACGGGATTTAGTTTGACAAGTATCATTCACGGAATTTGTAGTACCTATATTTGTACCTTTGTACAATCTGTGATGTCAATAAAATTGTCTATATTAATGCTGTGTGAGTCCAGAATAAATGTTTTTTTCTTTCTTTCTTTAATTATTAATATACTCGTAGTTTAAAATGAACATCTTAGATCTACGTATAGCATTAAAAAAGCTACTAAGAGTCAAATAAGGTTCATTGTTGTACCTACTGTAGGTATATTTATTTTTAACAATTCGTCCATGTGACCGACATCAAGTAGCGGGTACATGCGTACAGGAAATTGATTCGCTTGTCAGGCTCTCCACGTCAGTCACACTCAAGGGGGACCCATGGGACTTAAGAGGTGGGTATGTACCGACGTTTGATAGGGGCTAGCTCTTAGAATAGATGAACAAATTATTATATTTTTTGCGTTTTGGCTGCATTCAAAATAAAAGCACCTTTATCTGAATTAAGTATTAAACTATTAACAAATCTTGGAGGTCTGATTACTGATTGACATATTAAAGTCCTTGACTCAAGCGGTTAGTTTTACCTTCAGTCTCGTGGGCTTCTTTCAAGAGTGACCCACGCAAGAAGAATAACACTGCCCGTTCTGCAATCTCTAAATTTCATATTTTCAGTAATGATCAAAATATATTTTTTACCCATACAATAAGAGCAGAGATCTCGATCGTTAAATGCCGGAGGCAAGGGCTTAGGCAGCCCTGTAAGGACGTTGTAGTGTCTCGAGAATTTCCGCAATTGCTCTTCCAGGCTTATTGCTTCAATTGAGTGGGTTAACGTTGTGAATCTATATGCCCGGTATGTCATGTCTGGGATAATTTGACACGATTGAAATGAATCAAGGATATAAGTGGTTACTCGAACTCAGTATAACCAAATAAAAATATGTCTAGTGAAGAATTTCGTGGTAGCTCGAACTCAGTCACTACATAGTATAAAACAAAGTCGCTTTCTCTGTCATGTACTGTCACTGTTATGTACGCTTAAATCTTTAAAACTACGAAACGGATTTTGATGCGGTTTTTTTAAATAGATAGAGTGATTGAAAATGAAGGTTTTTATGTATAATATATGTGACATCCCACGGGATCGCGGGTGAAACCGCGGGGGACAGCTAGTAACCAAATAAAAATATATATATATTTTTTATTTTAGAAAGTATGTCTATGGTTTTAAATTCATTTTCGAACATGAATATCTCGTAGTCAAATAAATAAATAAAAGTGCAATGAATTTAATCCTCAGTGACTCGAGTGTACTTCATTTATATCACTTATACGATGAATTGACTCAGTATGAATAAATCAAACCCTGCTTAACAAAGCAGTATAATACCTACATATATGTACTTACAACGTTTTATAATTTTATATACATAACTTGTATAGATATTTACATCCAGACTCAAAACAATCAAACATCTTTATGAACACAAAACTTTTTTTTTGACCTGGGTAGAAATCGAACCTACCACCAGCGGTGTGATATCTATTTACCACCCCCGCTAACTACATATTTGGAGTCAATTTCTGAAAAGATTCTGATATTTCAGAAAATTTCATATTCATTTAATTACAAAATATAAAATTTTAGGTCTAGGTTTTACCTGCGATCCTGAAGGATTTAATGTCTCTCGGGATTGTTATAAATATAATTATTAAAATAGGTCTAGTAGATGTAGTAGGAGGTACCTGAAACACAAATCATTCCTCTCTGTAATATTAGTATAGAACTAGGTTTCGTTGTGATACCATAAAATTTCCACAATTGAATTGGTGAAAAATTGAGAGCATTTCATGTAGGTACATATGAAAGGTGAGAGTTCTTATAGTGGCACATAGGCTTCTAGATTATAATGCTTGGCTTTCTGTCCGTTCCCATAAATGACAAAAGGCTTATTTATACAATCCCAAAGCTCTCCACGTCATTGTAAAAGTGACGTGGATCACAACAGGCGACAAACGCCCCTGCATCGTTTGTCCTCCTAAATAAATAGCATACACTCTTACCTACTCTATTCTACATATAAACATCAAAGACATATGATGTTGACACTAAGCGCTTTTCGTGTCACATTCCCCTTTTGTGACCCTTTTACAATATCTTAATTCACACCCCTAGCGTATTAATCGAATAAGGCATAAACGACTTTCTGTCCAGAGCAATAAAGCTCAATTTCTAGTGACGAAACCGGGAACGTGGCTTCTTTGATATGTTAATTCTTTATTAGAGTCATCCGAATTTGAACCTATGCGAGGAATGTTTAGAGTTCAGCTTTATGTTGCTTCTCGATCTGATTATTAGGGGTGTGTGTAGTGAAAATCAGTGTTAAGCGCAGGGTTGTCGGTACGCTTTGTAATTAATACATGGGATGGCGCCATTGATATGCCAAATTGCCAATTGTGATCGTAACAAAGCATTTTTTTTTACTATTTTAGGGCGCTTCAAGATATTGCAACGGTTATTTGCGGATAAGCTGAATAATTTTATATTCTTGCAATAAGTTTTTAAATGCAAACAGCATACTCTGTATGCTTTTGTTATAAGTAATGATATCTATACTAGTATATAAATCTGTAGAATAGGTCCGTATGACCTTTTATAACTCGAGAACGATTTCACCGATCTTCACGAAAATTAGTAATAGTCAGAACATGTGTTTACGCGAATGATATATATTATATCGAAAAACGCAGGTAAAACCGCGGGGACAGCTAGTTTTTCTTCATCTTTATGACTGTGACTGATTTAAAATATTTAGATCAAAGAATGCGATTTATTTGCTTTCGTATACACGGCCTGTAGTGTAAGTACTATCTGAGTAACACTGTACTAGCCGTTACAGATAACGGAGAAAGTTGCATTATTAAATGGTTTCCAAATCGTAGATGGCCCGCATCGGGGCTATATAATCCGCTGTTGGAGGGACATGCAGCCTAAATTGTCTAAAGATTATATCAGACGTGATACAATGGCGGACTATGAAGATTTTGAAAGGCGAAAATTGCCATAATGAAGTCAGTTTCAATATCAACCTGACTACGGAAAATAGTTTTAAAACTATAATCCGACTAGGGATGAAATAAACTAAAGTAAGTCATTTGATGTGTTTATTTCTGCGAATTTATTTCAATTAAAATTCGACCGGCCGTTTCTATTTATTAACGGATTATTCAATTGATGCCCTATGCCGTGCGTACTTTTAATCCTTGATTGACAGCATCTCCATTGGTTTTATTTGCCTATCAAATTAAAATAATAGTTTTTTGTTGTGATAACGCACGTCAACGGTATTTGACTCGAATTATAGCGGAATTACACCCATATTCTAAGACGTTTCCTCGACTCCACTCAACGTCACTCCAAGATATTAAGTATTCATAGTTACAAAAATCTCCTCCACTCGACGCTTTCCCTTACCCGAGGCACAGTATATTTATTCTGTGCTCGAGGTGAGGAAATAACTGTCAACTTCAAGGTACGTCGCGACCAACCTTAAGGAAGTTTATTGCATGTAAACAGTAACTGAAACTCATTATTTTATTTGATTAATATTTTATCTATAATAGAATGACGTTACTAATGACATGTTACCTTGACCACACTTCGATTCGACATCAGTCGGGATTGCTCGAGTTTTGCTCAAGTTTGAGTTAGAATACCAATTTTGAGAATTCCTCGAGAAAATGCTTAAGGTATCCTCAGTCGAGTTGGAGTCAAGTGACATCTGAGGAATCGTCTTACAATATGTGTGTTAATGTACAATGGCCAAAACACTTAAATAGAACTAACTATACAGAAATATCTAACATCAAAACTTGTGTTACCCAAAAAGACGATGATAGTATTCAGCACTTAACTTGTATCTTAATTTTCAGTTAAGTATTTCATTTATCCTTAGTCGGGTTACAGTTAAAAATATATTTATGCTACGTCCGAGTAAAATCTTTGTTTTTTTATTTATTTCTTTTTACATTTTCTACTCTTAGTCCGTACTCTTCAAAGATTGCCTGATTAATTATTTTAAAATAAATTATATTGCGTTTTTATAAATTAACATCTTTCCGCGCTTGCTCAGCTCGTCGTTTTGAGCTGAGGCTTGTGATTCCTTAATATTAAGTACTAGCTGTCCCCCGCGGTTTTACCCGCGTTCCCGTGGGATGACACGTGTATTATACATAAAAACGTTCCTCTTCCATCACTCTATTTATTAAAAAAAAACCGCATCGAAATCCGTTGCGTAGTTTTAAAGATTTAAGCATACATAGGGATATAGGGACAGAGAAAGCGACTTTGTTTTATACTATGTAGTGATTACATTTCTTTTTTCTATTTTAAAATTTACTTAAATTTAAATTGTAAATATTATATTTGTTTAAGACTTTTCGGCCTCGAAAGGTTTTGCTCCCTTTGGTTTTTGTTTGAGTAAAATCATTAGAATTAATAATTATAATCTTTATAAATAGTATATTGAATGATTTGGATGTTGATCTTTTTAATATTAGTCTTTTGGCCATGCGACGAAAACTTATCGCAATGTTTTTTAATGAGTAGGCAATGCTTTACCATTACTCAATCTTGTTTCATAGTTATATCTTGCATATTATAACAATAAAAGCTTTTATTTTTATTTATTTTATTTATTTTTAATTAAGCTAAATTTATTATTTTATCAATAGAATTCCGACCCATGATTCTATTTCAAACGATATTTGCATTGTCATTCTGTCAATCGCGCCAACTATTAAACGACTGACAATAATCACATACCGGATACATTAAAAATGTTTATACTGTCTAAAGCGCTAGTAAAATAGTTGTTTTCTTTAATTTTCTAATTCTCGGCGCAACTTTAAATTTTTTTTCTTTCATAAGAACCTTCTCCAGACAATAACATACACATCTAAAAAAGAATTACCGAAATCGGTCTAGCCGTCAATGCGTGATGCCGTGACCAAGGGAAATAGGGATTCATTTTTATATATAGATAGATGTTACCAAGTTGTTTGCTTGGTTTAATAGTTCTCTTTTGTTTCCCTTATATTTTCATTTTCTTTGCTTTTTAATGTAAATATATTACATATCTACTACTGGTATAGATGTGAAGACCTATAATTGGCGATTTGTTTCCATGATTATTATTTTATTTTACTTGTTTATCTTACAATCAGTAATATCAGACCATAAGCAGATGCGGTGGGTGCTGTTGACGTTGAGGGCGCTGCTCCCAAGAGCCATAGCTTTGTCTATATCTGGTTTTCAGACCCTCTAATAGTCGATGATATTCCGCCGCTTTTTAAACCGACTTATGGATAGTGACAGTGACCAGGGTAGTGAGCAGCCCATCTAGCTGATTCGAGTACTATGACAATTTATTTTATAGTTGGCTCCATGAGTGTCTATTATTATTTTATCATAGAGATGTTCAGATTTCATGGACCTCTGTAATTTTTATAAACAACTGTGCTTATACTTTTTGTTGATGTAGTTTTGTACTTCCTGTATTATTATTATTATGTTGAAGGCGCTGATAGAGCCCTAGAACTGTATACCATAATGATGTCCAAATGGATTTCAGAATAGTGTAATATATGAGTAGCTTATTGCCCTAAGATAGTTTGGTTGATTACATACATCTTTTTTTTTATACCACTGGGGCCGACAACAAGCAGACGGTCCACCTGATGGTAAGAGGTCACCGCCGCCTATGGACATTTGTAACACTACGGGCATCGCCAATGCGTTGTCGACCCTGAGACGTGAAGTTGTTAAGTTTCATGTGCCTGTAATTTCACCGGCCCCCTTACCTTTCTAACAGAAACACAGTAATACAATTGCACTACTGCTTCACGGCAGAAATGGGTAAGGTGGTGGTACTGGTGGTAGTATTTCCCCGGATGAACTCTGCACTCAAAGCTCTACTACTCTATGAATGCTTAAGAATATTTATTTGTCTAGGTAAGAGTACGGTCCCGGTGCATGCCTGTACTGAGTTGGTGTGATAGGAGTGCCATGTCATACACTACCAGAGAAAAATCTCCTTTCGGAGAGTGAATGTTATGTGCACTGATTTGTATACACTGACGGCAATCCTCCATTTGGCTAGCTATTTTTATTTCATTCAGGCTGTTTTTTTTGTCCCGAGAAGCATTAATAGGACATCTGTTCGAGGTGAGTAAGACTGTGCCTGTAGCGAAGGTTGCAACGGGAACTCGTGGGCATTACGGAAAGTCATGTGTATAGCGTTTAAAGGATAGGTCCACAGTTCCATGTGGCACTCCTGCTGATATTTCATTGGAGTTATAGGTACAGTCGATCTCGCTGACTTGAAAAATTCTATCAGACATATAGGATTTCGTAGAATGTGTGCGGTTGAATTAGAGTCAATTTCAGGATATGGAGTAAAAACTTGTCTGAGATACTTACGGAGGTTTTCGCTTTGTCAAGAGTACTACACGTGCTTTTTGATGTAATTAGTGATTGTGGTAAATTTAATGAGCATGAATTTTGATGTACCTAAGAAGATAAAATAGTTTTTTCGTCGCTTGATATGGTTGAATATTGCTCTCATAGTAAATATATATTTATACTAGCTGTCCCCCGCGGTTTTACCCGCGTTCCCAAGGGATGTCACATATTCTCGAGATAAAAAGTAGCTTTTATGTTATTCCAATATATGCTCTATCTATGTGCCAAGTTTCATCCAAATCCGTTGGGAAGTTTTTGCGTGAAAAAGGAACAAACATCCATACATCCATTCATACAAAGTTTCGCGTTTATAATCCAATAAGTAGGATTTATGTACTCAGGATTCTTTCCTCTTTCATTTGACATCCCACTGTATAGGTAGGTACTGTATCAAAAAAACTATTAATCTATTTTTCAAAACGCGCATTTTAGATCTCGAATACTTTACAGTACTGATGCTACACGCGATTCACGTAGAAATTGAAAGCATAACAACATACAATCTGAAATAGGGTTTGACCACAATCGAAAATACGATGTCGATATTTTAGACGACAAGGCTATGCATCCCTACTTATTGTTAAAAATGTACCTATATAGCACAACACAAAGGATAACACAAATGAAAGTATTTAAATAATAATAAAATCTAATTATTTATTGATATAATTATGACATATTTATAATTTGAATTCAAAAGTGAACCATTTCAAGCTTAAATTCATGATTTAATATAATTATTAGAGCTTATTTTCTAGTCTACCAATTACGTAATTTGCAAAATTGACTGTCTGTTTGTAGCAAATTAGAATAAAAAAAATATCATAGTCTTTTTTTACATAAACTTTATAATTTTTTTTATTTGGGACATTTTATGAATGATATCGAAATCATAATAAAGTGCTACTTGCACAGCACTATTCCTCACGCACACTATGACATTTAACGCATAGAGAGTCAAATATAGAATAGTCTTGCATTACCATTCTTGAGCATTATTTTAGGACTACAACCCCACTAAACTTACAAATAATGTCAGAACTTTCAGACAGATGGCGCTGGAATGGACAGAATCATTCGAAATTTCGAACACTGCATTTAGTTCAGCCCTCTCAATCTAGATGGCGCTAAATTTTAAAATGAACATTGAAATCTATAGATGCAGTATCGGTACTAGCTAATTTCTTTCGTAACATTTGTTAGGGGCAGCTATAAATAAAGCGACTTCAAGGTCTTGAATCAATAAAGTCATACTTCTATGACTATGGAAAGGTGTAAGTTTCAATTAAGAGCTTGGTATTCCGTATATTTTTTCCGAGGAGTTAATTGTTTGTATTTTATATATAACTAGCTTTGCCCGCAACTTCGTATGATAACTTAAAATAAAGTTAGTATTGCTTTAATGTGTCGATTTTAATTAAATAAAGCCTACATGTTGTCCTAAGCTTCGTCCCAGTTACCTATTACCTAGTTGTTTTGGAGTTTAATGTGCTTAAAGTTTTCAAAAATGATCTTTATTGCACTCTGTTACGCTCTTTCAATTCATCGCAAATTTTGGCTAATTAAATGATCAGACACAACGATTCTATAGTTTTATTATAGAACTCGCTGTCCCCCCCGGATTCACCCGTCTTGCCATGAGGGGTCATAAGTCTATTCTATTCTCCTATTTTTTGAGCGGAACCCTGATTCTGTTTCTATAATAAAATAAGCCTATGTTACTCATTATAACATCAGCTATCTACCATAGAAAGTCCCGTTAAAGCCGGTCCAGCTGAGATTGCAAACAAACAAAATTTTTAGATACATACCTATTGTTCTTTCTTGTCACTGTATATTTTGACACATTTTGTGAGCTATCACGTTTTAGGAACTGAGTGCACAGAAAATGGTCACTGTCAATTTAATGGTTTTTTTTTTAACTATCTGTCCCCCGCGGTTTTACCCACGTTCCCGTGGGATGTCACATGTATTATACATAAAAACCAATGCATTGTATATTCAATCACCATCTATTAAAAAAACCGCATCAAAATCTGTTGCGTAGTTTTAAAGATCTAAGCATACATAGGGACAGAGAAAGCGACTTTGTTTTATACTATGTAGTGATGTAGTTAGGTAAAACGAAATGAGTTATGATGATAACATACCAAGTTAAAAAGTTAAAATTGATAAAAGACTAAAATTGATTTTCGAATAGGAGAGCTCTTGGTGCAGAGTTCGTCCGGGGAAGTACTACCACCTTACCCAGTGAAATTACAGGCACATGAGACTTGACAACTTCACGTCTCGGGGTCGACAACGCATTGGCGATGCCACTGGTGTTGCAAATGTCCATAGGTGGCGGTGACCACTTGCCATCGGATGGACCGTCCGCTTGTTTGTCGGCCCATGTGGTAGCAGTTATAATAAGCACACTGAAAATTTCAACAGACTACCTACCTATTCGGTTCATATGATAAAACCCACTGACAGACAGGTGGACTTGGATGTACAGCAAAACCTTAGTAATAGGGTCCCAAAGGAACCCTTTTGTTACGGTACCCTAAATTTGGTTATTGGTCCAATTATTCACAACAAAGCTATCTTCTTCATAAATTAATAAAAACTTTTCGTCTCTGTCATTTAGTTCCGCTACTACACGTTAGATGGCGGTAGTAGAATCGTAGCGCTTATTAACAAAACATTGTTATGTTTAAAAAAATAACTTTTCATTTTTGAATCTTAAGTTTCTTTATCAGTATAATTATTTTGTCACTACTTTTATTGTGGTACTTCTTCGTATCCCTTGATATCATTATCAGAAGCCAAAAATTAGGAAAATTCCAATCAGATTCGAGTTAGTTTATTACCAAAGAAATAATTATATTATTCCAATAGGAATTAAATATACATTAAAATAACAATGAAAATAGAATAATTCACGCCGAATAGATTGTAAAATAGACCTGTTATATAAGATAACGTTTTTTACACAAAATCAAAACATAAAATAAACATATCAATTGAATAAACCATAGGTTACCTTACCTGACAAGTGGTAGAGTTAAATATAAAAAAAGTTATTGTTCATTACACTTACATTACACGAAGAGCACATTACAATAAAACAAGACATAAGGAAAACAAAACCAATTATCGATTAAAATAACCTTTCCATCGCCAGTAAAATAAATCGTCAATCAAAAGGTTTTCCACAAAACAGCGCCGTCGCGCATTTACATTAACGACCTATCCGAGGACAATTTAAAAAAAAATAACGCAGACAATACTAATTCGTAAACAAAACCGTCCCGAAACGAGTCACGAAACAAGTAATGCCGAACGCCCATCACATTAATAGATTGACGTGCTCAGAACTGTAAAATTACCATTTCGAATATGATTCGAGAAAAGACCTTTTAAAAAATAAAAAAAAAGACAAATAGCTTCGTTGAAGCGAACGATTAGGGGCGTAAGCGCCGGCCTGCACGAAACGACGACGTCATAAACATAATTTTAATGAATTGTAAATTGGTAGAGTATTAAAAAAAAACTATCCGTAAATGTACCTATTTACGGACAACATTAACCCGATCTATAATCGTTGGATTGATCAATATTTTTTTAAATAAATTTTATTGTATGTAAAGTCACAAATCTACATCAATTCAGCTATTTTGGATTGGAGTTGAATATTAATTTTAGTCATTAATGAACATGACTCCGGGCTCAGGTTAACTTAACGCTCTGTATACCAAACATCATGTATCAAAATTAATAAGTACCTATCTACTCATCACAAGCTTAAATATCTATTTAGACTTTTGTGACAGACTTTTGTATTAACCGCAGTTGATGAGACCACATTGTGACAGTAGGTAAGTGTAAAGAATGCGATTTACGATGAACATACGGGAAGCGTAGAACAATACAAGATAATTAACAGTGAAATTGTAAAAAAAGTACATTGTGAGGACCTTGGTAGTGAATACAATATAATTTTGCTTTCTGCACTAATAATAAAGAAATTATAGTGACACAATAAAATAATAAACTAACAAAACTCAGGATGATAGTCAGTTGAAGCAAAGTTAGTGATCACGCGACAAGTAGCTCCAGTAAGTTTATTTACGACGGACCGAGTCGGAGGTTTTAAACTGATTTAACTGTTCAGTTTCACTTTAACGAATCAGTATTTGGATCTATTTTGAACGAAAACACGCGATTATCGTGTCACAAATGTCGTAAATTCATTCTAGATCCACAAATTTGGAAATGTGCTTTAAATTAAGTTATTGCTATTACAATACAATATGGAATATCAGTGGATGCCTTTAGAAATCGCACGTGATATCCAAGGTCGAATTCTAAAAGCAATAAAGATAGTAAATTTTCTTCTTATTCAGAATTGGTGGCAGCGATTGGCAACATATGATTCTGAGATTGATTCGATTTAAGTTAGTAAACTTATAGTCAACAAAAAAATCGACAGGTGGAGATAACCATCGAATTACTAAGATAAAGCTTTTATAGCTAACGATAAATTCTATCGAGATATCGGGACGCCACGCGGCTCGGTAAGAATATTTATAACGGGAGTAAGGTAAATTACAATCGAATGATCGCATCAGGCCATAATCGAACGAGTTTTTATTTTTATTCCACGGTTCACAAAGTAAATGTCTGTTTAAATATT
Source organism: Habrosyne pyritoides (assembly GCA_907165245.1). Lineage (NCBI taxonomy): Eukaryota > Metazoa > Arthropoda > Insecta > Lepidoptera > Drepanidae > Habrosyne > Habrosyne pyritoides. The sequence goes on from OU015606.1 coordinate 4,641,405, forward strand.
CAAAATTTGCCTACCCCTTTTATTGTCACGGCACGGACCGACTTCCGTGCTCGATAACCCTACAACTAAACAGCAAACGTTAAATTGTAGTGCGAGCTTTGAAATTTCTTAAATACCTATTTATTATATAATAATTGAACATTGAACAGTTTTAGAGGGACAAATTTTACAAAAAGATAACAGATATTATCTTGTTGTGAATGTTATAATCCAAAATAGACCTCAGACTATTAAATTGTTAAATATAGGTACATTTTCATTGCAATGATTTGGTAGAAAGAACATTACGAATTACCAGAAATTTAAAAAATCGGACGCCAAATAAAATTACGATACACTGATTTCTTGTCTTTTGCTTGGCGTTGTAAACTTTACAAATGATTAACCTATTTTATTTCAATAAGGGTAAAAACTATGAATTACTTGAATACCTCCATTAGTATGATAACTTTCGTTGACCATCACTCAACACAAACGCTTATTTTCAAAATTGAATGCACATCATTCCGTCGTATATAAAGCATATTGAGCGAGGCACATATCGTTCGACACGGCTCTGAAAAACGCCTCGCTTCGCCTCGCGGACCATTAGCATATGTGGTCCAACACTATACACACGTAATGGGATGTTTTACCATGTCGCCTGCTTCACCGCCCGCGTCTGTTTAACATAGTTCATGCGAGGAAACTAGGGTTTTTGTGCGAACACGACTGAGGCTGGATTTATTTCGTAAACTACATGTCGAATGTCGTCGTTTCGGATTTAACAAACATGACAGCTGTTATTGAGCTGCGTTGCATAAAGCGGTTTCTTGACTTGTAACACAAAATTTGGCCATACAATATTCTTTGTTTTTTAGGTCTGTTTTGGTCTATTTCTAACATGTATATTTATAGTAACAGTAAAATCGAGAGGTTCCTCCCCGTTCGGTTTGCGCTAAAACCGAAGCCGACACCCAAATCTCCCCAACTATCGTCAAACACCCGGAAACGAACGGCGAAGGGTATGATCATCGGCGCTACCGCTACGTATAAATTTCTATGCAAATGAACCGGTGAAGAGCGACGTCGTGGCAATAATCGGCCGGCGGCGTCGTAAATAACGTTTACGACGCGACGACATCGGCGGCAACCCTTGCCGGTGAATTAACGCGACGCGGGAGGTACCGATCTACAGTGATAAACTCATATGAAACGGGTAAGATCGCCCGAGCCCGAGCACACAGGGCCAAAACAGCAAAACACTCACGCACATAAATCCGGTCCTGTTTATAATTTGTTGTATTCGAAGCCTAGCACGGTCATATTAAAATAACTTCAGAAGTGTACTACTATACTAAAAGACTTATAGTTCGAAGACACTATATGTCAATTTATCCTTATGCCAGTTCTGAATATACTTACACATGCGATGCAAATTAGGCTAATTGACATTAAGATTGAGAGTAAGCGACCGCATGAGGCGATTTATGGACGCGGTGTAGTGGATGCAAAGAGGTGTGCCATAATAGCACAGCCGACATGTACTTTTCCAGGATACATTAAGATTGAGATTAAGCAAAAATGCACCTGCTGCACTAACATTCATTGGATTTACTCAAATATGGGCGGGATGGTATTTATTAGGATATACCGCCGGCAGCGGCTGCTTACTTTTCATTATTGCAGGACTCCATAATGGACTATGGGCGTAGTTGCCACTGCACTTCTTTTCTTAATTGCAAAATTAAATCCTTTACGTATTTGTCACACGATTGTAGATAACTAACAAAGTTGGCGCTTTTAATACGTTTGAGTTACATAAAGGTGAAGTGATTTATTAGTTTGGAAAATAATAATTATCACAAAATAGTTTATTCAGTCTGATCAAGTAAAGCTTGACATAAATAAAAGCGTCCATTCATTTACGTAGTGACGACACGGAGGAGCAAATGCGTCGCAGATTCCGAATTCTAATTCAATTTGGCAAAAGGGTTGCCATCTACGCGGAACGAAAAACGCCGGGAAAAAGTAAAGGGGGAGAATGGAAATTCAAAGACATGTCTAGGGGCGGGAACGCGTCACGTCGCATGAGGTTTTCGGGACGCACGGTAATTGATGCGTTCGGGATTAAGACAGCTTTTTAGGTGTCGTGGAGAGGGTTCAAAGAATTTCACGAAGGAATTCTTAGATACTGTAAAGGTGAGAAAGATTGATGGTTGTTTTTGCTGTTGTGATGGATTGTTTTTCACTATAGAGCAGTGTCACATATTTGTCAAGCGGTAGTTCCGATGGCATTTGTTAAAACATTAAATAGAATGATCAACGATCATTTTAAAAATAGAAATTTACCGCATAGTATTCTAATGCTAGTTTTGTATTTTGTACGGCCACTAGGCATAACAAATCATGTCGTCGTGTGCAATTACGAATCAAAAAGTTTTATTTAAAACCATGGCAATTTTGCAGCGCTGCCTAAAGTTTTCCTAATGCGGACTTCCGTGTTCTTGATTTAACAGTCAAAACTAAATTCGCTTGCACTCACGATTGAGACATCAAACCCCCTGACACGAAGAAAATTGGGCGCGAAATTTTCGTGACCGAAATGCTTCAGGTGAATGCTGTCACCCGCCAAAACCATATGGCTTGCGGTCGGCGTTTCTCACTAAACGTCATGAGCTTTTAAAAAGTCACCCGAAATGTTGCAAAATTTAATCAAACGTAAACTTGGCAGGTTTTTTCATTTGACATTTACAGTTTTGCGGCGAAGGTATAAACATGAAGCTGGTGATATATATTGCTTTATTTGTGCATTGAGTTTGTAACAGTAGAAACCAAGGGAATCTTATAGATCTACGTATTTATGGCATGCCTATTAAGTAAAAACGGTGCATTTTTATTTCAAACCTCGTACGATCGTCTTCTAAGTAAATATACATAATATAATGAATTTTACTGGTAGTTAAGGTAATTAAAATTTGTTTCTCTTCTCAGTCTCAGGATATCATTTTTGTAACATATTTATTATGTAACTAGTTGTTAAAGTATGCTGTCAAAATTATCTGCGCGTATCGCGTATGAATTAAAGTTTGTAAGTTTGGAGGTAATCTCCGACACTACTCATCTGATTTCAAAATTCTTTCGTAAAATACAGCAACACTACTATTGAGTGAAATAGACTTAGTTTCAATCTTGGGATACCGAAGCCTAGATCTTTATAAAATGGCTGTATATGTAAGCTAGTTTTTAGGGTTTATAAATTTGTAACTATGGTTGCATTATATCAACTATCGTTTTCTTATAAGCCTAAGTGTTAACATAGCATGTCGAACTCAATGTCTCCCCATAATCGATGGTCATCCGTCCATAGCGACTACATGAATAAAAGAAAAAAAATGTGCAAACATGACGGGTGCGAAATAATTAAAACCACTTAATAAGCAATTACATTATGAATCATCAATATTGCATTTTCACATGAACAGAATATGTTATTGGGTACTTAGAGGAACTTTAACACTGGTTGTTAACATGCGCTTCGAACCAATCGACATTTTACTTTAAATGATTATCGATTTTCTACAACAAACGTTGTGAGTGTATTTCTCTCTGACAGCCTGACGTCCGTTAATATGCTTATTGGTCTAGAAAGGTTGCACGTTTGTTTGACACCTTTTTTGTTAGCAGATAGCTCATTATAATTTAATTTTACGTAAAAGATAATCGGCTTAACGTATCTTAATCAATTACTCGACATTCACCTAATGTAAACATATTAACTTCTTATTTAAGGAGATGATTAACGTACCTACAGCCTACCTGGTAACTACATGAAATGGGAATCAGGAAACCAATAAAGAATCGATACAAATAATTAAGTTTACCTCGGCCCTATTTCGAAATTCGTCAAGTTTCGAATTTTCCGAGTAAGCATCGTAATGACGTAATTTATCGAGTTGCCGAACTAGTTGTTCGTGGGGAAATATTTTACTGTCTCGTACGGCTGTGCTCGAGTGTGCACAACTTTTGGTGTAAAACTGTATTACGCTGACGGCAAACATTCTATGGTGATAAGAATGTACGTGAAAATTCTAATACGCTTTTTGATGGGTGTCATTTTGATCGAAAAAAGGGGCATACTTTTTGAGACTTAAATAAAATAATTTATTTTACTGAAAAATAAAAAGATATTGTATATTTAGCAAAGATTGTGGTGATTGCAGGAAACTAATAAACGTAATTTATCCGAAATCTAGGGTAATTGAATCATTATTATAAGATTGTGTTTGATAAGATTATAAAATAATGATTATTATATAATTTATCAAAAAAAACTGTCACAAACATGTTTGGCATCAAAATTAACCTATTAAATACTCGGACCACATTATTTTGCAGGAAGAATCACACCGCATCACAGAATCAGTAAACGATACGATACAATAGAACGAACGTATGGAATTTTGTATGAAATAGCAAGTTGTGACGTCATAATTGTACAGCCAAAAGATCTACTCTTTTTAGTTGGTTATTAAAAATCATATTAATTATAAAATTTTGGTCACATTTGAAGTATCCGTGTATTTTTGGATGTTCAATACACTGGCTAGTGTTTGATCATTTATCTTGAAAACAGGATAGTTCCCTATTGCCAGTTACTCAGCCAATCAATTAGGCGTTGATGTATTTCTAATCTAGCTAATAAAACGCAAAAAACAAATTCTTCAGCTGCGACCTTCTTCAAATACGAAATAGGATTGCATGCAACAAATGCATTCAGTATTGGTGAAGCGCAATTTTCGTGTTAGGCTGTTGGCGATTGTCGTGCGACAGTCGCTGTATGATTTATATGCACGGCTTGTTGGTCTACCAGAGCCGTTTGTAACACGCGAACACTTGTGAGCAATTGACACTTTTTGAAAAATTTCCTAGCGCATTACCAGTTACCACGTGAATTGTTTGTCGCCATATTTTACATCACGATATTGATGGGGTAAATATCACTTTTATGGTGCCTAGTAGCGCCTGTAGGACGACTATAGGCATCGAAAACAGTTATTTACACGTAAGGCGTGTGTTTTACACCGTGTTTGTGTTGAGTAAACATAGCACCTTTCTTGTTTCATTTAGATTTTTTAGTCTAAATGTCGTTTAAAGTTAGTAGTAGTTTAAAAGCCCTGGAGATGTAAACACGAGCGGGACTCACGCAAAATTAATGTGACGCATTTTTACACAGAAAAAAAAACTTCTATTGGGGCTTAAATAATAATAATATAATCAATGTTTATTTGCTTATAAACAAAAAACCACTCGGTAAACGTAGTTTAGGACGCCCTCCAGCTAGATGGAGCGATGATATACGCAAGCTGGCTGGCAGCGGTTGGAAACAATGAGCTGAAGATCGAGCTCAGTGGCGTGCCATAGGTGAGGCCTATGTCCAGCAGTGGACGGAGATAGGCTGATGATGATTTGCTTATAAATAATGATGATATCAAATAATTTATGGGATCAAGCCATGCTTGCAAAGACTTGTTTGACAACACTAGTATGTACAGAAGTATTATAGTATAACGTATTTTTTAAACATAGTATCAGGATTTAAATTAAAGAACCATCTATGTGTGTACCAACTATGAGCAATGAGTATGGATGTTCCCAAAGAATTTCAAGAGCCTGCTTACCTAAACTTGCGGCACGCTATGATGGCCGTTTTGACGTTTGATAATGACAAAGGAAAATAACCTTTATTCTTTCAAACATAAGATGCATCTATTGATCCAACAGCTAATTGTATGATGATGGAAATCAACCTTATTCCAAAGCAATACAGTTTATTTCCTATGACAATCTGAAACGTCAAAATGGCCATCATAGCGAGCCGGTAGTTTAGATATAAAAAAAATATTATAGTACAGTAAATAGTTTGAATATAAAAGTCTAAAACATATTGTTATTATCCTAAAATTCCAGGATTGTATGATTTAGCAGTTATTAAAGCTCAACCAGAAATATATTAAGCTTCACCATATTGTGGTAACTCAAAATATTTACTACATAAAAGCTGCAATCTAATCTGCAAGTGTTGCCATTGCTTCTTTATCATTGACACACTTTTTTTTTACTTTAACCCAGCTAGTGATAGTAGGACATAAATAAGTTTTTATAAAAAACAACCAGTATGTCACCACCTTTTTTTACTATGATGATATTGTACATTTATTGTATTGTACTAGCTGTCCCCCGCGGTTTTACCCGCGTTCCCGTGGGATGTCACATGTATTATACATAAAAATCTTCCTCTTCAATCACTCCATCTATTAAAAAAAACCGCATCAAAATCCGTTGAGTAGTTTTAAAGATTTAAGCATACATAGGGATATAGGGACAGAGAAAGCGTTCTTTGTTTTATACTATGTAGTGATGATACACATGGGATTCGGGGTCACACCTTGATAGGTAACCTAAGGAGTTATATTTTGTTTTTTTTTCTCTTTGTTTATGCTATCTACTAACACCCCTAGATTACAAGTAAATACAAAACCTACTAATAAAATATGGATGCCTTGTAAAAAATAAATGATAATTAATATTATTATTTTTCTGTATAATAAAAAGCTATGGTACCTGAGAATGTCACATTCTTAACCCTTTCAGACCTGATTTTTTTTATTTTCGCTAATCGATCTGAAAAAAATGCCTGCAACTAGGTTATTGTAAATAGATCTAAGGAAAAATAAATAAAAAAATCCTGATTACAAGCTTTTCAAGAAAAACAGCTTTTTCTTTTTGTGTACAAGTGTACACATCCGTCCAATGTAATGAAAATATTAGTGTTAAAGGATGTTTATCTATAATGATAAAAACATTTATTTTTCAACTTTTTATTAGGAAATATGAAGCAATATGAAATAAAAAATATAAATAATAGTATTCTCTTTAACAAAAATGGCTTTTTCTTTGGGTAGATTTAACAAATTGCACTTAAATCACAGTCTAAATTAAAATTAGAATCAAAGGCATCAATATAGCATGCTATGTATGAAATGCTAAGAAGCAATTCTTATCCTTAGTTAGGCATAAGTGAACCTTGCATTTTATGCATTTGATTCCGGTTCTACCCTTGCATCCCATCATTTTACACCGTGTCCCAAGCCCCTCATCGTGTGCAGGAAAATGCCCAAAACCGTCTCGAGTTATTTGATCTAGCAAATCTACTCCTCCCATCGCATTGATTGTACTTCCTTACAATTTCGGGACGTTCCACTTCAATAAAGTGCTTATCTTTTTTACACCACCTATTCACTAAATCTTTTTCACAAATTCCAACAAAATTAGATCTAAATGGGTAATCTTATTATCCAACCATTTGACCACAGTTACATCTTCATCATAGCTAGTCATTTCTTGAGCAAAGCCTCGCGGTTTTTTGTTCATTTATTTGTCGCTTAGCAACGATGGCTTTACAAATCTGTTGATACGAATAGTGCCAGCAGCCAAAATTCCTCTCTGTTTTAAAATTTGTAGCAGATGGTAGGACGAAAAATAATTGTCGAAGTATAGCTGGTGACCTTTGCTTCCTCCAATTCTCTTTGTAAGATGAAGGACTACAGCTGCACCCTATCCAATTTTTTTTTATTAAATCATTATCTAATTCTGGACTGGAACTCTGATAAAGGATAAAATCGTAAGCCATGGTCAACCATGTTTACCACATAAGAAAAAGATTTCAGACCCCATGGACAAGGCTTGCCCTTTATATACTGTTTGGCAACATGTTTTCCGGTGAAAGGAACGATCTGTTCGTCAACACAAAGGTTTTTCTCGATACCTACGATGTACAACAATAAATCAGAAATACATCGTATGCACCTGATGTGTACATTTGTGTACAAATATAAAAATCACGAAAATTTGTACAAAAATAAACTAAAACCAACAACATGTATGTAAAATATGACGACAACAATATAACACATCGACCTACAAATATTTCATGACATATACTTTGATATTTTCTATTTTTTAGAAATAAAATAATGAACTTACCTGCACAATACAAACTTCGGTCGGCTACTGGTCATAACTTTCCAAAAACTGTCATTCAACGCTAAGAAATGGCGTTGGAAGTATCGTTTTCGGTAGTTTATTATGTGAACTAATAAATACAACCGTTTTTAGTTGCAAATAATGTGAAATTAATACTTAAATTTATTTTTATATTATATGTGTACAATTGTGTACACCAGGTCTGAAAGGGTTAAGCAGTAGTCAAATGGACTCTCATATTGAGTGTTATAAAAGTACTTACCAGTTTCATGTTGCTGCCAGGCAAGAGCACCACAAAGCAATGCCAATGTTTTTCCCGATCCTGTCGGACTCTCCAGTAAGCAATTCTGAGATTTTTTTATTGCTGTTATCACCTTTAATAATAAGATACTTTATATCATCAGCAATTCATGTAGCGACAATGTTAATATTTATTTTAAATAGATAGCCGTAGTTTGCATCAAAATCTTAGTGTGGTAAAAGATGATGTCAGCAAAATGTATATTTTTTTGATAAACTGTCATTAATTTTAGCATCAGGATCTTTCTCTAAAAATTGAATAAGTGCAGCGGCATCAACTACTTGATAGTTTGAATGTTGAACAATTTCAACTATATGCGCTAGCTGCAGATATCTATATAGAACATTTTCAATCACTTTTTTATATCGACCATAACCAAGAGCATGATTTTGTCAATATCACATTGGTAAAAATATCTGAAGGAGCCATACAAGAACACAAATAAACAACGGCTTACCTTAGACATCAGTGCTATTTGACATCCATAAGGGTTCACTGGTAAATTTACCTTTACACCTTCTATTGGTATTACTTTTACTGTCTTAGTATCAACTTTATCTTTCTTTTCTTCAACTCTTGGTGGTTCCTTTATTGTAGGTTGTTCCTGCTTCTTTTTCGGTGTTGGGAACAAGTTTTTGATCGCAGCACTCTTTTGTTTTTGAAGGTCTACAGCTGGTAGTCCGTCTTCACTATCAGAAGTGTCATACTTTTCTGTGCCGTCTGAATCTTCCCGACTGCTGTTCTTGCTATCAGGGTTGAACACTTCAATACTATCATCGTCATCAGAAATTGATATGGGAGATGACATAGTTGAGATTTCTCAGGTGTAACGTATATTTAACAATCAACTTGAGTTTTCCTTCCCGCCTAAATGTTTATCGCACTTTCAAAATATTGATTGAATGACATTAAGTCCCAACCGGTTCCATCTAAGCCCAAGCATTTTACTTATTTTTCTTTATCATAGTTGACTGTAAAATAAAGAATAAATTTCCGGTAAAACAATGTTTTGGTTATCAACTCATTAATCACTTTGTTTAGTTTGTTTTGACAGTTGACATTTCAAATTATTTTACCAGCTGTCTATTCTGTCACTTTTGAATCCCTTGTTCCAAACTTACGCACATACTTTTATGGAATTGTAGCATGAGCGTAACAATAGGAAGAGAAGCGATCCATATAATAGAACGAGTTAGAAAGAGGTAATAAGTAAATTAAATATTTTGGTAGCATATAAGACTGTGACTACTATTTTAATTCAGCTTAGTCTAAGAAAACATTTCAATATTTTTTTTAAGTTCTATTACCGGTAATACAGTGCAACCTTAATAAAACGTACCTCAATATGTCTACAATCTACATATCATGTTATTAATATGGAATACGTGGTTTTTGATGAGGATGTATATAAACCTATGCCCAGCACTGTGTTTGTACCGAACATCATGAAAAATATTGTTTTTTTAGTTTTCATTTTTGTTTGCCTACTTGTTTGTTTTATTTTGGAATTGTTATGATTTTTTGCTGTTTATTTGTTATTTATAATGCAATAGTGTATACTGTAGTAATCCTGCCGTGTTTTTCACTTGCCGGCCCCAACGGAAGATCAGCGTTGGCAATACGTACCTACATTGGCACGTACAGCCAACCACATGCTGAGTTGGAGGACCGATTTGTGGCAATTGTGTACCTTGTTTCTATTTGTTCATTTTTTCATGTGTTATTTTTCCCCCTGTCACAAATAAATTTGTTTCTTTCTTTCTTTCTTTCTTTCAATATAACGACTTCCTCGATTTAACAAATTCTTCGTAATCCCCTTGAATTGTCCATAAGAGTCAATATAAAATATACCTTTACATTGCGAACATTTTTTGCGAACAACCTCTTTATAACGAATTTTCAACTATCAAGAAAAAGTATAAATACCTCTAATTAACGAATTTTGTCAAACAAAACCTTTATATAAAGTTGTAGTGTCACCAATGTATGACTTTTAATCTCATATCCTATAATCCATCACGAAATTGGATTGTGCTTTGGATCTAATAACTCTTACCGGTGGTAAACAGCTATATTAATAATGATATATGAATAAAACTATTTTTTTACCTCTTTATAACGAATTTTAGACCACCCTAACCTCAACATAACAAACCTCAGTTCAACGAATTATTTGATATAACGAATATTTACTTGTTCCCCTCCGATTTGTTATATTGAGGTTGCACTGTAATAAGCCAGACACTCAGTAACGTAGAACTTACGTAGAACGTAGTAAGTTGGGTTCTTATTTTAATTTCATAAAATCATATCATATGAGGTTTATTGAATAATTTGATTAATTTCAGTGGTTATATCCAATGGAGGATAATACAAAATGCACCAGTGAAATTACTGTGCAAGACTCAAGAAGCCTATGGAATGTTTTAATCAAATATGCCACAATTTTACTAAAATCAGATATCTGATGGTGACTGATTTAACTTTGTGATAGTTTGCATTTCATATACGTGTCAATTTTTTTTATATATCATAGGGCTTCAAAGCTTTTTAAAACACTAGAAGAAAAAAGTACTTGCCTTTTTGGCGGGAACTTACTGAGTTTACCGTACCTTTGAATAGTCGTTGGAAAGAGGAATGCCATGATGTTGGAGTTCCATGGGCTATTTCTGTTTTTTCTTTATATGATTGATATCTAAGTCAAAGAAATTACAACGGTTTTGTTTTTTTTTCTTCTCTTAATGGCGGCTCACTTGTGGTTGTGGGTTCATAAACATATAAGAGAGTAACGAAAATGCTACTGCCCAACCTAACCAACACATTTCTAATTGCAATTTAATTATTTTTATGGGTTTTCACATTCGATTTTTTTTATGCAGTAACGGATATGGTGACAGAACTTAAAATGAGTGACATTTATATTTTGTCTTTGGATTGACAGACAAATTTATGTGATTTTATTATATTTTAAGTACTAAGCTGCCATGCTAGAAAATCCTATTATTATAAAAGCTTGTCGTATGAATGATACTAGAAATTGTAATAGCTGTCGAGACGTAATAAAATTACAAAAATGCATAAATGTATTTTATCGTTCACCCCCCATTAACGCTCTAGACATTAGTCAAAATGTTTGGCTGTATGGAGTGTCGTTGTTACTATCGTTGCATCGGCGGACTCCCGCCAAAATTCAGCGCCATTACACGAGTGAGTTGTCAGCGGAGGTTATGGCGCGTTATAATTTGGTTTATAACCCAACACCATGCTGTTTAGCCGACGCAATTAGTTCGAGTGTTGTAGGGCAGTTTGTTTCACTAGAAATTAAAGAATTGATTCTTCAAGATGTAGGTACAAATAACAATTCAACTAGACAAAACCTAAAACTAAGCGTTTTGTACACTTTTGAGATCTTAACGTTTTTATTGTGGTTTATTCACGAAACTACTGATTAATTTAGCTAAGCCCTCCGTGAAATCATAAGATCATGAAAAAAGGAGAACGATAAGACTATAGTCACGAAACTAATGATATTTTCAGAGGAATTTCTATGTAGCAATTGTAGGTACTCGAAATAAACTGCATCACTACCGAGAAAAGGTAGGAGAAGCTTTTGCCGAGGTATTGGAGAATATGGGTTTGAAATAATAATAAAACTGGGGTACGACCGATTGTGTGATGGTGGTCGTTGGTGGTATGCTAACCTTTCAAAACCAGAAGGGAAGATTTTTACCAAGAACTGCAACTGGCTGGCAATTCATGTGGCACCTAAGCACCTGACAGTTTTGACAAAGAATAAGTATTGTACTAAGTGACCAACAGTCAGAAGAAACCATAATAATGTTCTCGTTAAGAACAACTTGACCTATCACGCTTGATATTAGTTCAATGTAGTATGTAGTGTCACACCTTCGGTAATTCGAGCTGTTCTTGTCTAATCTGCTATTATCCTCACTTAGGTGACATCTTTACCTATTGACATCATTTGGAAGGTTTGGCAGTTGTTAATAAGGATTATGTGACGTAGACCTTCAACCTGTATTGTGATACAAATAAAGTACAAATATGCGTCTTTTGTAAATGCGCTGCCGTATATAGTGTCGATTCTATTTGAGTATAGATAATTTAATGAAATCAATGTAACATCTCTCTTTATTTTAGTAGTGATGATGAAAATATTTATGAAATTAATTCACATCTATTTCGAGATTTAAAACTGACAGAAATATTTTAGAAGAGAAAAAGACACATCAAAATCTACTGCGTAGATTAAAATAATAAAGCGCACATAGGGACACAGGATATTTAAAGATGCAATAAAAGGTTAAAACACGTAGTACTTATAAATGGAAATAATAAATGCATAAACAGTGACAAACCGAGCAGCGAACCTTTGCCCGATGGCACCCTATTTTTCGGGCCATTCAACAGTTTACGTCCGCCTTTTAATACGATTCTAACAAATTGGTATACGTCATAAATTACAGTGTGAAGACGTAGCCCTTGCTCCCCTTGACTCAGTGTGATTCTTGTTCATATTGTAACACATTTGTCTGGTACTTTCTTTTATCCCAGTTCGTCTGATTTTCATTTCTTATTTAGTTAAAAAAAACATATATGCACTGAAAGATATTTACGTATGTATCAAGAATATAAAAATACTACTAATTTGTTATTATTTATTTTATGTGTACTGAGTTCAAAATAAAATTATTTAGTTAGAGTCACTTAAGAGTGAATTAAGTACCATAATTTTTTTTGCGACAGACTTTGTTAACCATTTTCATGATAAAACTTACCAGCCAGTAGTTTTGTGTTTTTTTTATCTAAAAGTAAGTAGGTATATTGACAACATAGGATTATAGTCGCCAACTAGAACACAGTGAGACCTCTCGCAGCCCAACAATGTCGCGTCCCTACCAATTATTGACATGCTTTATTGCGCTTACTATCTGAACTACGCTTTTATCAACGTATGCCGTTGTGCCTAACAATCGCAAACCCTGCACGATGTTTTGAACCTTATTCAGTGGACTTAAGAGAGTCAAGAACAGCGGTATTTCTACTTAATTTGATGGCAAAACTTTTCGTATCGAACTCATTTAAACATCCGAATATTATCAGTAGGGTTCACGCGAAATCGGCCATTAAGACATCAAGATTGATATCTTGAAGACATTTTTACATTGACCACTTCTGTTTGTTTTATTGCATTTGACATTCGATAATCCCTTGGGTGTGTGCTAGCTCATCGTTAATCTTCGGCTAAAGGGAGTGTAGTTGAAGTAAAACAAAGATTAGATAACTGTTAAAAACAAATAACGTGTTTGCAAAACTAAGAGCGTATCGTTTCCTATGCCTGTACAAAGAAGAAGTTTTTTATGTGAAAATACAGGATGAGAATAAAAATCTTGTATCTATCCTTCGATATCATATTATGCTGTCATACTAACACGTCAAATCTATGTCTTTTGTCTGCCAGAAAAAACGAACATATTTTTTCAAATTTAGAACACCCTCATGTCAAAAGGAACGAATGGTGTGACCGCAACAGTCGCCGCCACCGACCGACGACGGCCGCAGTGACATCCTGCAATCACTCGATTCAGTTTGCGCGCCCGTGCGTCATAATTCTCCCGATTCTGTCGCTCACTACTCCCTGGCCATCCCTAGCCCGAAAATCATCTAGCGTGAGTTCAACTAATCTCTTTGTTGTCAATTAACAGCTTTTTTTGTTGTTGATCTATATCATTATTACAGTCTAACATGATACTGCATTTCTGATGGATAGACGTGTTTTCTGCTTCAAATTTTATGGTGAACTTTAGGAATTGACAAAATTTGAAATTAATCGGTAATAGGTTTGAACAGAAAATCAAACTTAAGAACGATGGTAGAGTTAGCAGATGAAGTTGATAGAGACACACTGTTATACAGACAGTTCCTGTAAGGAAAGGGTGAAATATAAACTTTTGTTACACTATTATTGCTAACAACAAGGAAACGCTTATAAAGTTATTTCACAAGGGGAATCACACGTTGCAACGTATTACTTACGTTCGGTCAAACGATCATTGTTTGCGACGTACGTCAAGAACAGAACGAACTTAACAACAAGGGTACTTCCAAATAGTTATACATTAGCACACTTCCGTATACATCGTGTACTTAAATTAAAACAAATGAACATGAATTACTTTATGATGACACCGAAGGACAACATGTTTTTAATTAGGTAATTATCAAGAACAAATAGGTTGGTGATAAAAAATTGCCCTGAGGCTGAAATGTGCTTAGTGGCAATAAAATACGCACACTGGGTGGTAAAAAGTGGTTTTTTATATGAGAAGTGGATAGACGTGATGGACACCGGTGTCTAAAGACGATATCGATTAGCGATATCAGGGAGATTGCCCATGTCTTGTCGAGATTCTCAAAAGCCAGTATCTGTGCATACAATAATATCAACAACTCAAACCAAAAAGTTATTAAAAATTTTTTGAATTAATATTTTAGCTCCCGACTTAAATATAAGGACGTTTTATATTAAAAATTCAATATATCTACTTAGATTACGCCAACACCATCCTACTTGCCATAATAGGTGAAAGTCCCAGGATATTATTATTATTGTATGAATACTAATATAATAAAAAATTGTAAAGTTACATATAAATTTGTTTGTGCCATGTCTGGGTGTTAATATCTATATAACTATGTATTTACAAGAAAAAAGTAGTATTGGCAGTTTATCAGTTATTCGGTTTCCATACAAGCTCTGCTTATTTTAGGATCAGATGGCCGCGTGTAAAGAATGTCTCAGGATAGTTATTTATTTATTCACTACGGTGGAGCATGAACATTTTTGTAATGGAAATACAATTCACAATTTCATTTCTAAACATTTAATTCCTTAGGTATTTCTTACGTACAGTGTGTACGTAAGAAATACCTAAGTTTAAGTAAAGGTGTCTCATAATTTCTAGCTTATACTAGTAAGTATTATGTCTACTTACAATTCTACTGACAAACAGTTTCGTTTCAGATACGCGTTGGGAATAGGTTGAGTTACTTGGGGTTGCACGCTCACCTAAAGGAATCTTCAACCTATTGTAGGCGGTTATATCTACTAAGAAAACTTAGAGTATGACTGACGTATATTTTTAATTATAACTTGTATTTTTTTTAAACGAGGGATGGGTCATTGGCCATGGATTCATTGGAGTCTAAATGCTGGCGAAAAATACTCAGTGTGCATTAAAAAACCGATTACCAAAGATATTTGTTTTTTTTTGTATGGTGTATTTGTATTGCAAATGACTTCTATACCCTTACGCGGACAACTACTCGACCAACTCGATCTAACTATTAAAATATAGTTTGGCCTTATAATTTTATATCAATGATTGATCTATGGCAAAACATTTCAAAGTGCACAAAATGAATCGTTATTTGACGCAAGTGAACTCACAGAAAAATACTAGTAGCACAATAAAAAGTCAACTTGCACTCAGAATGTCGTAATGATAGTTCCTAGTAGTGCTAATGTAATGGAGCTATGTAAGTCGAGGCTCGAAATATGTTGTACTCCGACATATTTATGGTAACACCGATCGGCATGCTACACCTGCCGGCGACCCTGTAGGTCGACCAACACCCGATGCCAACCGGCATAGATAGAAATTCTTATTCGAGAAATAATTATCTTTATTTGGTCACCCCATCACACGTTGAAAATGCCCAGTTCCAGTTCACTGAGTTTATAAAAACTATGTTTTAATGAGTAAATAAATACTAAGTTGTAGTTTTAGCAATATTTAATTAATATCTCTTTTTCTATATAATAGACAATGAACGACAAATAACTCGTTAAGCAATGAATAATTTGAGAATACATTAATGATTAATTTGATGTGTGCCACCAAGGAGTGACATTCGAGCAATTGAAATGATTAAGATGTTTTATTTTATTTTTAAAGTGTAATTTAAAGGTATTTTTGCTGCCATGGTTAATGGCAGATAAATTATCCGCGTAACGATATCCTACGATTATAGAAGTACCTACGATGTATAGATACGGTAAAGACAGCTTTGCAATATTTTACTTCCATAACAAGCAATTGTTTCCAAATAATTGTTACCATTGAATATTTTGGAAAACATGTAACTAACTGAATAGTCATAATAATATTGAAACTAACATTACCTAAATATTATTTAGGTTAGTATGAAGTAAAGTTGGTTTATTTAATTTTTGGTAACAAAATCAGCAATTTAATTAGACTTTACAGTACTCCCAATTCAAGGCTGACTGCAGAAGTGATTCAGATTCGTACTACAACAAAAGTGAGCATTTACCATTCCATTGTCCCTTTCGTGCAGGAACCAGCGATCGCTCCATGGGGCACGCATTAACCTTAATAGCCGATGCGTTTTCGCCTCATTTAAAACTGAAAAAAAAAACAAAACTTGGCGACACTGACAGACAAGGCTCGTTAACTGCCGACACGAATTTCCATCCACGCACACTTCCATTTTTCACCAAGTTACCCCAATTTGACTGATCGCCGTAATATTTTTTAAAGGAAAATATCTCAAACGTTACCGCCCCCCGTTGATAATAGGAAAAACAATCACAATCTCATTATACTAAACGTGTCATCACACGCGAACTATTTTGTGCTTTTGTCTGTCGTGTTGTAGGCTTTTTAGGTTTTTTTAGAAGTTTTATTACGTGTCGTTTATCGTTTGCTATTTGTTATGTCAATGTGTTTTATTTGATATTTTTCTGTTCTTATTATAGAGTTCCTAATATTTTGAAGTCATGATAAATTATAATAAATTCTATTACAAATCTATTTATAAACATGTAATCTAAATTGTGATTTTACATTAAAAAGGTAAGTACTTGTTAATTAAGCCCAACTTATCACTACATAGTATAAAACAAAGTCGTTTTCTCTGTCTCTATATCCCTATGTATGCTTAAATCTTTAAAACTACGCAACGGATTTTGATGCGGTTTTTTTTAGTAGATAGAGTGATTAAAGAGGAAGGTTTTTATGTATAATACATGTGACATCCCACGGGAATATGGGTAAAACCTCAGGGGATAGCTAGTTGTTAATATAATGTCCTTACTTACATTATTGCGAACTTGGATCTCATACGATTGATTTTATAACGGCATTATTATCAAATTTTACCGACATATT
The DNA here is from genome assembly GCA_907165245.1 of Habrosyne pyritoides. Classification (NCBI taxonomy): domain Eukaryota; kingdom Metazoa; phylum Arthropoda; class Insecta; order Lepidoptera; family Drepanidae; genus Habrosyne; species Habrosyne pyritoides. The sequence goes on from OU015606.1 coordinate 4,658,943, forward strand.
AAAATGTTAAATTAAAAGTGACCATCGTTTAAAACATTAAACACATTTGTTTTTTACTAATTCGTAATTCTTTGTAATACCTAGCTATTTAAAATATTTTATATTCGAAATAATCTTATTGCATAGACAATCTCATTGATTTTAAGCGTGTAATGTGTGGTGGTAGTTTGTGGTAATGATGTCAAACAACCACTATGTAGAACTTTCTTGCTTGATTTAATTGTAAGTAAGCTTTGATGAAGAAGAATTAATCTTCAGTCACACTACTTTCATATTGAAAATAATATAGAAAGAAAACAGCCAAGTAAAAAACATTTGATAAAATCTGGAGGACCACCAATAGCTCTTAAATTATTATTTTTGAAATGATATTCGTCTCCACGCATGCACAACACATTTTACAATCACTACCTTGTTCATATTTAAATTAGTTATTAAACACATAAATTCATTAACACATGGCGTGTTTTGACTGGACACCTGATAAAACAAAAGGTTCCAGACAGAATGCAACATACAGGATAAATAAAGTAGAATCAATTTAATATGTTCGTAACAATGACTCTTCAAATCCATTGGATTTTATTAACAAACAACACAATCACAATGTAGGAGTGCGGCGAACATAAATTATTCGGTAATCGTCCAGAGTTTGGACACATAATCGAACATATCGAATCGATTCCATTATAGCGCCCACTGAGTCATTATTTCGGGACAATTGGATGCAACAACAAAAGCAGGGACATTAGAACGGGACAGTTTAATTTAGTTAAGTTTAAAAGGCACCAAACAATAGTAAGGCGTGTGAAAGGTGTTTTTAAACATAGGTCTATAGTTTCAGTGTAAAGTTTATGGGGAAATCTGCAAGCTAAAGCAAAGCTAGGATTAGGTCCCCATATTTTTTTTGTTAGTAATAAGTTTACAGTAGGTATACATAAATAAACCTGTATGCATCTCAATCTTGATAAAATTGCCATCTATACTTATAAAGCGGAAAAGTGACACGCTATCATCTTTTGTTTGGCCCAAATAAACTGCTAAATGTCACATTGGCCGCCACCATATGTTACCTCGAGGACGAATACCTGACAATGCGTCTCGCAATCGGAAACCCATTACGGTGACGGGTGTCGACCACGACTGTTTATGGTGGTAAGTCACGGCAGGTTCACGCTTGTCTAAATGCAGGGCGTGCGTGGATCCTCGCATGTCGCAGCCACTTACGGTAATGTCTCTTTGGTACCTAAACACGAGGCCCAGATGAGTGTTCCAAATTGCCAGTTCATTTTCAGTCATGTGTATATTTTGCTTTGTTACAGCTATTCATACTTTAGAGAACGCCATTACTGTTTCTTGTAATAATTTAGCGTGTAGAAATTGTGTGATGATATTTTATTCATGATATTATTAATAGCGAGGTAAAATTGACTCGGTGGTCTAGTGTTTGAAAGCTATAGACTTGGAGATCCTGGGTTCTATTCCCGGGTCGGGTAAATAAATACATAAACAATTATTTGCTTAGAAATCATTACGTAGCCCGAGATTATATAGATAGAGAGCCCGAGTGTCCGAGAGACAGCGATAATGCTTACACATGTCACGGACTTATTTTCGTTGGTTTTATGGTTTCTCATTACTGAGACGTCTGCCTACCCTTCGGTGATAATGGGGATAAAATATGTAACGTAAAATCTCTACAGAAATATCTTCACTTTCATATAATCTTCAAGTTCCGAGCTCTCTATAAAAAAGGACATTTCAATTGGAACATCAGTACTGAATTGCTCTTTCTTTGCGCATTTCTTATAGCAATATCCTAGGTTTGTAAACTGATTAATGGGTCTAAGCAAGTGTCAGTGAGGGTACGTCTGCATCAGGTGCGATGGAGATGTTAACACACTATAAGTGCCAGTAATCACTATGTAGCACCTTGTAAAGTGCAGCTTACATGGCTATTACGTTTACAAAAAAAAGCGAAACAGTGTGATGTTTTAATTGAGTGCATTTTACATGTCGGTGACTTTTTTTTTAAGTTTTGCTTTTAAATGGTTAATGGGTGTTTTAGACACGAATGTCACGAAGCCTACATTTAGTGTTCGAAAGTTTTATACCTGTTTAATATTTAAATCATCAATTAACAGCACGTCGACATGAGTACCTACCTCTTTTTGTTAAGCCATTTAAAAATGGAACTTCTGAACAATTGATTTTTGAAACTCGTATCAAACACAACATTTTGGGAAACATCCTTACCTTCTATGTGTTTTAGGTAAGTATGTATAATTTATAATTTTCAACTATTACTGTATGAAACCGTCCAAGTGTTACTTCATAATACCTAGACGTTCGTACATTTTTTTCATGTTTTTTTTTCTTATGTAAACCACGCAAGTAGCACCCGCGACAGTCACCAGGTGTTGCAATGCCATTAATATCAATTGAACATTGACCGTTTGCTATACACGCCTCCACCATATCTTGATCCACCTCACCCCTCCTACCTACACTTCCAATGACCTTCCAGGGTATCATTCATTGGATTGTAGGGCTCAATATAATCTGGCGAAGTAATATTTTATGAGCGGACTTCCGTCGTACTAAGAGTAATGCGATTTTGAAACTAATGCCTTCCTTTTCGAAGCTGTCGATTTTTGTCGTATTAAATTGCACGTTGTTAAGTTGGCATTTGTTAAGTAAGCGCCAAAAGGATGACTTCATTAGGAGGCTCAAAAATAAATTGAAAGCAATCATGTTGAGGTCTGGTGAGAACCTGTAGAATAATAATGATTAGAACACAATAAAGATTTAAAATATCTGTCATGCAGTTGGGAATTCCAATTGGATCAAAATCGAATATTAACACCCCATAATAGATTGCAAGTATCGCACCAAAGCACAAATCAAAACCACAAACACAAGAGCAATTAAAAAGATCACATCCGCATCGCCAGTTCCATCCACCGACCATTCCATCGCATAAGTCACAGACAAGACCGTCCATCCATCCACTCATGCTCCGAACTGGAGGCATCCGACCGAGAGAGTCAATAAGGGCTGGAAATGAACGGGGGTCCAAAACTCGTGTTTGGCAAGGCCGATCTGTTTGCCCAGACGCAATTATATTAAGATTACATATTTATCTCCCGAGACGGACCGATTTCTTATAGGGGTTGGTGCGTTGGACACTGATATTTATAGAGCTGATAATACCCTCACGTTTGTTTAGTTCTACCCATACATTTTGGTCAAGTTTGTGCATTCAGGTGTTGAAGGTAATCCTTAAAACTCATCCGATTTCAATGAATCTTTCACTATTAGATTACACCATCCCCACCATTCCTAAGTGCTATGATCCCGGGATATATTATACCTACCATCAGGATCCTGGGTGAAACCACGGACATGAATATGATATTTTAATAATAATGCTTTTAGAGTTTAAGTTTGCATAGCATAGAAGTAAATTTCGAGGTTTATTATTTTATTACGGCAAAAACATCTTTATAAACATACATTAGTTACCCCTGTCCTGTCGTTTGATCCCCAATATTGATTCCGGGATCAGCGGCTGTCGGTAGTCGCGCCCGATCTTATCATTGTTTTAAATGTTGCTTCCTCCGACTGCCTCCGAGTTACCACGACCGTTCTATATGGAACTAAACGAGATTTGTATAGCTGACAATTTGATTTAGTGGTTTATGTTGGATTTTGTGGGGAATCCGTGTTTGTAGGGTGGACATATTGGCATATTTATGTTTGTTGTGGTTTCATGTTAGGAGTGTAAAGCAATAAATTAAGTGAAATCAATGAGAAACAGTTTATCCAAGTATTGCCAGTTTTCCAAATAAAAAAAAAAGTTATATTCTTCTTTATATTATATAATCTGTGGTTACGAGAACTGAATTAATCTTTAACGCAACTTGATCCAATTGTCGAGTTTAGTGAAAATAATTTTGATGATAATTTGTGCCCAAATTACCCGTAATGGAACGAAAAAAATGTAGTTCACGCGAGTTCAAAAATTACAGAATATATAGAAACTGCGGCTTGCCAAATAAAAAAGACACCAAACATATTGCAAAAGGAAGAACTTCCGTAATCTTTCTTAGTAAAAAAAATGTGAACCGTTGATATATGGCGGTCGTTCCAGCTGATTGCGCCTGCGCACCTCCGCCCCAGCTATAATAATGCCACCTCTCCTCGCTCACCCCACTGTATCAATGCCACATGTCATGGGAATCGATTACAATAGCAAGCAGGTCGTTTAGTCGTAAATCCTCTAATGATTATTGTTATTTTACTTAACTGTCAGTTATAAGATTATTTAAACTTAAGTTTTAATACCAACTAAAATAGGACTCTAAACAGTAAAGACTGTGCATCTCTCTGGCTCTTTACAGAGGTAAAGAGCCATTGATTGATCAGACAGGCTGGTTGGCTTGGTGGTTAGCGACTCTGACTGCCAAGCCGAAGGGCGTGGGTTCGATTCCCACCCAGGACAAACATTTGTGTGCATGAACATGTCTGTTTTTTCTGTATGTGGGTGTAAATATCTATATACATAAGTATGTATTTAGAAAAAAAACGTAGTATATATAGCATATCAGTTATCTGGTTTCCATAGTACAAGCTGTGCTTAGTTTGGGACCAGATGGCCGTGTGTAAAGAATGTCCTATGATATTTCTTTTTTTTTTAACCTCGGCGCCTGTTGGCAACCACAAAGTATGAGATTAGAATAAGAGTTGCAGATTTTTGATATCCTATTCTTAGCCGAGGCGTTAAATCCAGCACCCTTATTCAACTAATACAAATTTCGTCGGCGAACCAACGCAACGAGGTTTCGGAAAGCGTACCTCTCACGTGAGTACGTAGTCAACGAAAGAGACAGCATAGGGCCGCGATGAAACATCCTCGAGATAGTGTCATTTACCTTATAGAATAGAACCCCAGAACGTTCTCTTGCTGACTGGTCAACTCAGCTGTTACCCCACATACATCAAGCACCCTTTCTATGATCAGATGAACTCACAGTATGATTTAAATTTTTTTTAGGACAGTGAGTGATGTTTCTGACAGGCCAGTTGGCTTGGTGGTTGCGACCTGACTGCCAAACGCAACTCGCGGGTTCGATTCCCACCCAGGACAAACATTTGTGTCCATGAACATGTCTGTTTGTTTTGTGTCTGCGTGTATACATCTATATAAGTATGTGTTTACAAAAAAAAAAGTATACGTAATATATCAGTTATTTGGTTTCCAAAGTATAAGCTCTGCTTAGTTTTTGATCAGATGGCCGTGTGTAAAGAATGTCTGAGGATATTTATTATTATTATTTATAGCAGATTAGACATTTAGATTAAGTAAAGTGTTGAAATTGTTCTATGTTAGTTTATACGTTTACACCTTGGTTTAGGGATTTCTTAAGATGTCACCATCTAGTAAAAATGAAACCTATGGCTCCATGATAAGGTTCAACGCCATCATCATAAAATTAACCATTGGATTTTTAAATGAACTTTATTTCATAAACCATAAAGTTTTTTATTTAACGACAATCTTAGCTGTCAAAATAAAGTATGGTGCATGTTTCTGACAGATAAAATAACGCAGTAGTCAATAGAAAAACCCAACGTATTCCAGTTATTGTGACAAAATAATTTACAGTCACTTATAATCATTTCGCATGGGAAAACTACAAGCTGGCTGACAAAGGAACCAAGCTTGCAGGGTTCTGTATATTTGTACTTCTTTTTAAAAAAAAGGATGGTTAACTTAATTACAAGTAATATGACATTATACATACTGGCCGAATATTCGACGAAACGATTTCCCTTGGGCATAGGGAGAGCAAACTTCGCCTTTAGGGGTTGCAATCGGAACCACTTAAAACACTGAAGTCAAAAGTATAATTTCGTTTACATCAAGAGCTTGAGGACATTTCCTATTAACGATTCCATGAGCCTCACAACAGAATCCTAAAAAAAAAAAATAATTCTTAAACATTTCATAATGAATCGACGGCAATATAGGGTGTATCATTACATTACCGCTCCTGTCAATAGAAAGAGGCATATTACAGGATGTTATGAATTAGTGGCGACAAAGTATAAAGAAATTGCGGCTAAATTGTCAGTTGTCTTATGAAATGACAAGTTTATTGGCCAACCAGTGTGACCGAGGTGTAAGGACTGGTCATGGTGTGTAATTCCACCTGCGGCTATGTGATTTTGTATTATTATTTTTTCACAGTTTATCGACGGAAGGCGGTTCTCTATCATTGTTTACTGCAATGCCGGGATAATGACATGGTGTAGCAACTAGACAACACACGAGCTCTTAGAACACGATGCATTCATTGGAAATGTATTTAGATGTTATTTCTACGTGAGTTGTAAACTGACATACAAATTGTTTAACTTCCTCATCATCAGACCAAAGTGATATGTTTTAACAAATATTTTTTTTGAGCTTTGTACTAAAATAAGAATTAAAAATTATCATTTAAATGTATTGAGGTTTTATATTTTAGAAAAGAGCCGGCGATAAAATCATCAACTACTGTTTTAAAAAATATTTATTACAATTTGATGGTTCTGGAAACCTATATTTGTTTATGGTGAGATTTATAAGATTTTTAAGTGTTTTACTATGCCTTGCGTTTTATACATTATCAGTGATGATGAGTAGCCTAAAGTGGTAAAGACTGAAGAAGAGCAAGCTGAAACCAGCAAGTGCACTGTAAAGTCCGAGATTTTATTTTTTATTTTTTTTTAATCTTCTACCTCCAACATAACCGGAGCCTATTCTAGCTATAATTACTATTTCATACCAGTTCTCGCTATTATTTCTCTTGCACTTCCATTCAGTATACTTTATTGTTCAGTCATTCATCATCTTTCATTTCGTCATGGATGGGTTTCATGGCTATTTGCCCATTTCCTATGACTTCTATCTATATTTATTTTTCATATTGTTCGAGAATATTCAGCCAGGTTGATCTTACGAAGTACCCTACCGTTACAAACCGAACTTATTTACAACACCTTTTTGGATTTTATTTTGTCTTCTAAATTCAAAAGGTACTGACAGTTAGTTACACTAGAGAAGTTCGCTGGTTTTCTCATTGGTCTTGTAAATTAATTTATAATATCAACTGTGGCTTCATTCCAGCGCCCTCTTTCATTTCGTATAGTTACGATCAGTAACACCTACTAACACGCAGCGGCGGCCTTACCCATTGCGAGGCCCCGGGCGGCAGCCCTTTGCGAGGCCCTTTGTCCTTCGTGGAAAGTATGTGATGCGAAAGTGAGTCTGGTTGTTTGGTTTAGAAATGCTCAAGTTATGCAAAAAAATAAAACAAAATTTTATTTTAATTGACCGTTATGTTTATGTTTTAAATAAAAAATTAATGTTAAAAAATCTATATCTTTTTAAATTTGCTTGGGTTGGTGCGCTAGGCCCCTTGGAAGAGCGAGGCCCCGGTTGCCCTGTTCGCCACCCCCTAAGGCCGCTACTGCTAACACGCTATTCTCCACACCACCACAGACTGCATCAATCTGATTCCTGTATTACCCAGTTGGCTATTAGAGTAATCAAGGTGAAAAGAAAGTCCCGTACACCTATTGAAGCTGTTTCATTCATCTTCCTTATAAGAAACTCATGAATAGGTACATTCTAAAAACGTATCTTCACATGCCAGCCAACAAATTTATGTGCCGCCGCGTGCATGCTACTGCTCAATATCATTATGAAGATAAGTCTTGTCTTCACAAAGCTTAATTCAATACGATTATAATTAATCAATCTTTACATTAATTCAATACTTGTCACAGAGTAGGGAGTCACATGCAGTGAGTTAACGGATCATAGGACGTGTTAATGAACTATCATTTATTTATTCAAATCAACATTTATTTTATTAGCCTTAATTAAATTAAAAGGTTAGGAGCCCAACGAAATTTGTGTTTTAAAAAGAATTACGGACGATGTAAGTAAGTAGCTATATAAAAAGCTATGTGAAAAGTGCCACTAACGTAACCTAACCATAAAAATCATTATTTCCCATCCAATATTCCCAACACCATTTATTCAGTTTAGGCCCGCGAAGGGCACTTATGAAGGTCAAATTAAAAGTTACTGAAGCTACTACCGCTTTGGAAGTCAGCCTTCAACTGAGAAGAACCCGCAAGAAACTCAGCAAGGTTATAAAATACCAATTCAAATTCAAGATAACAGTACAGCCTTTAGTTTAGGTACCATAGCATGCATGAGATGCTAGAGAAATAGATCAACGGTTTTTGTTTTTGAGCGGTGATTTATCTAACTCGGCTCGTTGGTTCGCCAACTGCGGTTGTCTACACTGTGCTGGTGTATCTAGACACGTTTTTGCCCCTACCAGGGTAATGACGTGTTAAACGCAATTTCTGTGTAAATTCAATTGTTGATTGCGCTAACATGGCTAATTGCTGCACAATCAATCCTTTGATCTGTTGTTTTCACATGGTTTTGTTGCAAATAATCTAGATTCCAGTAGTCTTATGACGAATGAGAGCAGAAATCAGTGGAAGAGTTAATTGTAATTGTGTTTTTGTCTCACGAGTGTGTGGTATAAGTAGTGCTGTTTAGAAATGATGGACATTTCAAGTTTTAAAACGGGTGTTTTTGGTATAAATTAATCATTACCTATCAAGGTATGGTCTAGGTAATAAATGCACATATATTTAAACATTGCCTTAGATAGAAATAAAATAGTAGGTTGCCTACGTTCTTCCACGTTTTCTTTTTTTTTTGGATTATATTTATTTTTAAATCGGTTATTTAAATCTGTTATTAAGTACCACAGTCAATAAATTTCATCTAGAAGCCTGGTGATTTTTTTTAAGGAACTTTGTCCATTTTGACAATGTCGTCCCCGTGGATGAAGAATACATAAAAATTAAAATACTAATATACATATTACTCGATTTTGGATTGAAAGGAGTAGTCCACACAATGCCCCAGCCTTCTTCGAAAGAGGGGAAGCTAAGATGCTGTTACACACTCCCAGATCATAATATTTTAACACTAATCATACCAACACTTACTAGGTACCTATTTCTACCATAGCGGGTCAAATGTGACTTATGTTTCCTGCTGGAATGTACGAAATATAGTTGTTAGGAAGAGAAATAAATAGTATAACTGTATATTAATTAGTAAGAAAAAGTCATGAAGTCAAATGTGCAAAGCAATAAGATGATACGTGCATTTACAATGCAAAGTTCAAAATGAGTCATTTGACCCGGTTATGGTATGTTTAGTGTTAACACCATTTGCCTGCTGAATGTAAGTTGCTATGCAATATTACGAGTGTTCGTAGCAGTATCAGGTATCTGCTCATTTAATTTTCTGTCTTGAGGTTCCTTGTTTATGGATGTCCTTCTCACATCAGATGTAAGAACGAGTTTTTGCTCTCTGACCCGATAGAAAGACGAGCGATTGAAAAGCCCGTGGACCTATCTTTAAGTTTGTATAAAATTTCTAACTCTACGAAATACCCGAAATCAAAGTTTTTTTTAAATATTCAGATGGCCGACTAATGGGCATACGGTCCACCTGATGATACGAGGTTACCGCTATCTATGGACTTTTGCAACACCAGAGGCATTTTCAATGCGTTGTCGTCCCTGTGACGTGAATTTATAAAGTATCATGTGCCTATAATTTCACCGGGACCCTTACCTTTCTAACCTAAGCACAGTAATACAAATGTACCTACTGCTCTATGGCTGAAATGAGTAAGGTGGTAATTCCCCGGACGAACTCTGCTATTTCTAAAACACCATTAGGCAACTGTTTTACGTAGTTATTGTTTATAAACTATGAATTCAAACTTCGTCAGTGTTATTTCGGTAATAGACTGTATCATGCATCTAATGTAGAAACAATCGACAGATTGGGTGGTTACTCTTACTACGATTGTCTCTCTGATGGTTTAATTTTCCCAAAAATAGAAGTCTTAGGAATTTCGTGCAAAGTTGGGTAGGCATCTAACCAATAACTATACGATTTCTAAATATTATTTGAATAACCTCGTAAAATAATAGAATCACCTGTGCCTTAGGTCTTTTGTAAAGAAGGCAATGTACAATTTTAGTTATAAACTGTCCAATGAACAATTTTCATCTAATTCCATGTCCATTAGTTTTGGCCTCGCGGTTTCGCCCGCCTTTTAAAGTAAATATTTTACTATATTCAAACGTACAGACAGTATGTATGTAGCAACTACTTATACTTAATGATCAATGATTGATATGTCACACAGTTTGAGCAGAGTTAATTCACAATTTCCTACCTACACAAGATGTAACGCATAAATAATTTATATTCATTGAATGTCGACTCCAAAGCTTTATGATTCCGATGCAACAATAAATACAGTACAATTAGAGGTTATAAAACGTTCCCTGCTGTCGGTTAGCGTTAAATGGGGATCGACAAAAACCACGCTGTTCTATCAACTGTACTCGAACCAAACCCACTTTTAAAACCATGCGATTTCTTTTCGAATTAAATTTTTAATCGACTAGATTTCTCTCCGCGTTTGCACTGGTGTATTACATATCGTTTACAATTGATTGGAAGTAGCCTATTTCCCTTTCCGTACCATACCATACATTTGGGCCAAGTTTCAACAAATTTGGTTCAGCGGAATTCATAATATGTATTAGTAATTCCAAATGAGAAACCATTGTAATCTTTTTCTTCCGAATCCTTTTGTGAACTTGTAATTTCTTCAACTCTTATGCAATTAACAGACCTGTCAAAACATACCCGAGTGTATATTTCTAATGCTTTCGTGTTGTCATTTAATAATCACATACGAGTGAGGTGAGTTTTCGAAGTAACACTTCGGTTCTCAGCACAAATGATGCGTTCGCATAGCATTGTGAGCTGCATTATGTTAATTTAGTTTCTGTTACAACTTTGTATTAGGCACATATTGATTAATATCGATGTGATTTGATTATTAACCGGCTAATCTCTCCTACATAACAACTGTTCGAGCAAGAAATAGCTTTGTATCCGCAGACTATACTAAAAAGATCCAGTATAAGGAAGACATATATTCCTATCATATTGATGGGCAGTCGGCGTGGTTGTAAGAGGCCTTGACTGACCTATAGGTTATGGGTTCCCAGGACAAACGTTTTGTGTTCATAAACATATATATCTATATCTATTAATGTATTAAGAAGAAAATGTGTAAATGGATGGTATTTGTAGTACCTATATCAGCTAGGTATTTGGTTTTTAAGTAGGTACAAGCTCTGCTGACTAACGGCGAAAATTAATATGCAATCCCAATCGAAAATCAATGGATTGATGAACCTTTTTACAGTAATTTTAATACAAGTAATGTCAAAATCCTGCTTCAATCTTGCGATTTTAGATCGGGATCGTATATTAATTTTAGCCATAAGGCATCAGTAGGCCGCATTAAAAAAAACCACCTGGATAATTATTATATTTCATGACATTACTGATTATATACATTGTTACGAACCGAACTCATTAATATCACCATTTTTGATTTTATTTTGTCTTCTAAATTCAAAATATACTGACAGTTAGTGACATTAGGAAAGTTCACTGATCTACTCTTTTTTTTTGTTAATTAATTTAAAATATAAACTGTGGTTCATTCCAGCGCCCTCTCTTTCATTTCGTATAGTTACGAACAGTAACATACTTATATACGGATTGAAAAGTCTTAAATCGAAGTATTTACTTAAACAAAATAGTCAATTATAAATTTTTCCCCATTGTGCCTTTTCATGTGTTGGGTTCACATATAAATTATGGTGGTTCCACACTCGCTCGCGGAGCGGCGACAGATCGCACCAATTTGAATATTAATAGTTGCAGCGACGCGTGAAAACTGACGCTCTGTGTCTCACATTGACCTTAGCTTTACTAGATCCGACATATACATACTACATTGGTGAGGCGGCGCATTCGAAACCTTGGAGAGCGGCCTTCTCACGTGTTTAGGTGGCTATCAAAAAAGACAAAGCACCACGACGAAACAACGACCATGTCGCGTGTAAATGTACACATAAAAATTACATTATTTCATGACAATTATTTACTATTTCGTGCATACACTTTAGCAAACAGAGAAGCCAAAGAAATAGTGACAGCAACACAGGCAGTCTTGCACTAAAGCGTTTTTTAAGGGATCCTTTACGTGATAGGACATGACATTTGCAAGTCTAGATAGAAAAGAACACACTTATAGCCTTTATGGAGGTACAAAACAAAACATATGATTAAGTATCAATGTGATTCAATAGAAATTATATCATTTAATCATTTACTCATCTGTGGATAATGATTTTCAAATCCATTGAATGTTATTGATACAATTAAATATGTATCATCAGTTCTTTGCTGTTAACAACTTAAATACCAAACAACGCTTCATATTTTGTTTTTTAAATGGACTGGAGGCGTTAGCCTTTTTTATGTTTTTTAATTGTTACACGGACAATGGACACACCAAGGTTCTTAACCTAGAATAAACACGATTTTTTTTTCAATTTTTTTTAGATTCTACGAAGTTTTGACTCTGGTGTTTGGTGACCACAGAGGGCTCTTGGCCGAAGAAAACCACGCTCAATGTCGTTTCCAGGTATTTATATGAGTGTAACCACCGGAGCGCAACGCGACAATGTGACCGCGCCCTTAGACCCATTGATAGCTGATGCATAAATCAAGGGCTAATAAATTAATATCATTGTAAACTCGCTTCCTGTCCTCACTAATGTATAATGGGGACCATCACGCTTATCTTGATCATCATTACCTATAATTGATATTAGATATTAATTTGTAGAATATAATAGGAATGTTCTTTTTGCATGTAGACTTTTGCAAAAAAAAAATATTTAAAAATTGTAAAATTATGTATTTTTTATGTTAAAAACAATATTAATTATCGTACCTATAAATTGATATTAATGTATAGAATAGAATTGAAGTATTATTTATTCATGTAGAATTTTATATGTTGTTTTAAAGTGTTTTAAATCAAAAATCTTGTAACTAATTCCGTTGCATCTCCTTCTCTGTCAAGTCACGTGTGTCAAGTGTTAAGGATGTGTTTTTTTATATTATGAAAAATAATATTAAAAAAGACGTTTTTTTTATATCGTACGTATATAATTGATTAGATGTTAATTTATAGAATAGGATAGAATACAATAATTCGGTATTCATATGAGTTTTCATAGGCTATTAAAGATTGTCTTTACATGTGGCTTTTAAATTTTATAAACAATAAATCGAATATCTAAAAAGTAAATAGACAAAAAAATGTTAAGCACATAGTTTGTCAAGCGAGCTATTCATTGTCGGTGGTAATAATCTGATAGGTGATAAAAAAACCTTTTAGATATAAAACCTTCGTAACTATCATTAAAAAATTGCACGGTGTTAAAGTTCATTTGGTCAAGCCTCAATTCGAAACAACGAGCTGAGCAAGCGCGGAAACACAATACAATTAATCTTAAAATAATTTATCATAGAATCTTCATAGAGTACGGGCTAAGAGTCCGTAGAAAATGTAAAAAGATATAAAAGAAAAAATAATGTCTTTTGATAGTTTATTAATAATCCATATTAGTAGGTACATTGGGCCTTAAAATATTGTTTTACATCAGCAAGTATACATGTAGAGTAGTTGCTGATTGTAGGTGATATAAATTGAAAGTTTGTTGATAAGATTCAAATTCGCAAATCATTTCACGAGGTGTTTTTCAACGCCACTACCATATCACTTTCGAAATGTAAGATCAAGTGGTAGCTTCGAACTTCAAAACTGCCTCCTAGCCTATAAACCGAAAAGGTGACTTTTCTGAAGCTGAAAACTTATTTTGAGACGTGTGTGCGTGTGTGTAAGAGTGTTTTTTTATTAATTAAGCCCACAATCACAACAATAGAAGCTCCAACTAAATTAAACCCTAGTCAATGAACTCACTGAATACTATAGAGTTAATTAAGTGCTGATTTGGTTACTTATATTGCTATACAACCTCAATGGTTTATATTTTAGGTTGGCCCAACAAAGACCAGATATGTAGGTGTACCTATACTTGGTCGTGCTTAACTTCCTAATGTCACATGGAGCACAATAAGCGAAGTGTTCAGTTCACCGCGTTCGGCATCATTACCGCCCGCTACCAAATGGACAGGGCTGCCAACAAGTTCCTCTGGAAACTACCATTCGGCACGACCGTTTTGGAAAAAGAAAAAAAAAAAGATTTGATCCTGTTAGTTATACATACACATTTGTTATTTAATACAGTCGAAGGAAATCTGATAATAAAGTACATTCAATAATTTAAAGTGAGTTGCGATTTTAGTTCGTGATGATATGGCCTTGTCTAAACGAAGCCTAGTATCGAGTACCAGGGTACTATGGTTTTCCACATGATGTGCACCTTCATTCAATGATGAAGGTTATTGCTACACCAGCTTCACCAAGTAGTACCCACGTTCAGCTTATATTGCTCGGGATCATGTAGCTTACTATCAGTGAATAAAATATCTGAATCAGATTATTATTAGATTAGAAGCTGACGAACTTTTCCTTTTTACAATTTTAGTGTAGATTTTGCAAGGGGATTCGTCATCACCATCTCTGCTATCATCAGGTGGTTATAGCTCTGATAAAATGATTTAATTGACCGCAGCAACCCTGCCGCGCCGCGTCGCGTCGCGCGTTGCTCGGCGGCGCCGCTGACGCGTGAAAATTGTCGCATTGTCGCGCGGCGCCAGCCGTGACCGTGTGCCGCGCCTTGTGGCCTATCAGCGGTACACCAGAAATGTTCTCAAGCCGGCCTTTATATTATTGTATTACTTTATATTGTGTACCGATTATTAAAAACCTAGGTTTCAGATTCTAATCCAAAATACACGACCTCTCTTGCCTAGGTTGACTAATGAACCCTTCCCGACATTAGTAATAGGTATGTTTGGAGAAATATAATTTAGAGTTTAAATTATTCAGTTTCTGTTAAAACAATACTGAATCCTTCCTGGAATCTCAATTTACCTATTTTATGTTAGACCACAAAATGTTCATCCAAATGATAGGTCGTTCTCTACTCAACTGGTCATCTCACCAAAATAGTACATTTTCAGCTAACGCGTCAAGTGTAAGCGAACACATGCAGCCGTATCTAAACGAAATTTATACAAACAGTAGTCGTTCTTGCTCCCCTCGGCCTCGTGCAGATATTTAATTTTGATATGAAAACCACCGTGACGCGACCATCCCAGAACCGTATAAATTTTATCCAGCATCTATCTACTAGCCAATATAACCGAAAATATTAGCCGTTACGAATCCTAAACCTTAAGGACTTGGCCACTTAACTATCACTACTAGCTGCAAGCTATTTACCACCTTATGTCGTTCAAAATAAGTCTTCTTTCAATCTAAACTATGAATTTTGTCTAGGATAAGCTTGGTGAGGAAAATTATGTCTTCCATCTGATAGCATAAGTTTGAGTTTTGATCCTCCAATCGTACAAGTGATAAATTCGCACGTGTCAAAGAAAAATGTATTCTATTGTATTAGGATAAGGTTTATGTGTATGAGAAGGATAGTTACTTGACCGATCTCTAGGGATTTCAGTAGGGACTTTAGTCACGGTTTTATTTGAATTCGCGAAATGCGTTGCGACAAATATTTGGACATTTATTGTTGTTGGGCTTGGTGTCGAATATTAAACGTTATTTTTATTTGAGATGTCTTGTAGATGATTGGTCACGGTTGATACTTGGATTTGTGGGTAACTGTTTGGGTTGAGCAAGGAGAGTGGTTAAATCTGTTTTATTTATTTAACTCTAGGGGAAATATCATCAGTCATAAGTCCTGGCTTCCACCTATTGATGGCTTATTAATACTGCTACATAAGGCCTAGATCCGTTGATTGACTACCATAAAATCTGAAATAAAAGTTAGGGCTAAGATAAGTTACAGTCATAGGAGTAGAAACTCCTTATCTTCTTATAAAAACTATCATAAGTGTGACCTTAGATAGTCAGAAGGTAGTTCTAGTTAACGAGCAACAAAATTGGAACCAAGTTAATTTCTCAACCGAAACCGCATTTAACTTAAAAGACTGTCTTAAAAAAGCGATGACAATCACCTGTTAAGGTGTGGCAAGTGTGACAATTTTATCACAGCGGCCGCCGCCGCCGCCGCGCCCGTCGCGTCGCGCGCCGTCTTCCCAGGCCCTGTCACAAGAACCGCAAAAAAATCGAACAAAACAGTGACAATTGGTGCATATCCCCGACGAATTATCCCCCTTCGGCGCCTTTGTCCAATTGAAGCTTCCTTTATTTTACCATTTTTGCCGTTTTTCCATTCTCATTTGGTTATATATCTTCTCTTTTTCGGTTCGGACAATGAGCCGGCCGGTGCTCATTATATCGCTCCTGGTTTAGCACGCGACTCGCTACTAAATCTCAGGTGGAATTCTAGCGAATTATCCGACGAACAAGGCGAGTTTTTTCTGGTGATTGATTGGAGTAAAAATTACTTTCTGTTTTTTCGTCGACGCCGCGGTCGCGCTGCCAGATCGATTTACTTTATATCGGTGCAGGGCTGGAGGGAGAGATGCGTGAGATGACTTGAGTTTAAAATGTGTACAATTTACTGGTTTTTGTTTTTATATATTGTCAAATATTGTGCTGATTATTTTACTCAAAATGCTTTATTTGGTAAAGCATTCTATGTGCAAATGACTGGCGTAGCTTTATTAAACAAACGCAGGCATCGTCGTTAATGTAGAGCTTAACAAAGTAACTTAATCAATTGAATCTAAAAGCGTCGCAACTGATACTGGACAAGATCAATCTAATATCTGTATTAACATACGATGAAAGCCATACATTGGGGCCGTAAGAGCCATTAATTAACCATATCGTGGCAGGTAATCTCAGTTCAGTAGCTCGGCAGTTCTCGGGAGCTGTCGGAAATAGATCGGGCCCACCCGTCTCGATGTATACGGCTACCACTCAGGCGCATACTAAGTAATGCCAAAATGTGATTGTCTGAATAATACATGCGATGGGCTTGACCCTTGTAACCTTAGCTATAAACATGTAAGGGATGTATTTTGTCATGAATTTCTTATTAGATGTAAAGTCGATAAAGTTTGTAACCGATCTGTAGTTGGAGATAGTCACAATTGGATGTGACAATTTGTAGGTGAGTCAAGACAGTGATATTTATTAAATGTATGTATGTAATGGATCATCGATGTACAGGGTGCGCCAGAGAAACTTACTTATTTGAAAAAATTCCCGCGCGGTGAGTTGGGCGGGTAGAGGGGCAAGAGGGGGCGCATCTGGAGGGGGAAGTTCCCAAGTTTGTTTCTCCCTCCAGTCAGTTGCCATCATGCTCTGGTCTAGAGAGCAGCGGGCCTTCGCAGTTGAGAGCTTCTTTTCTCGCGCAGTTACCGTGAATGGAGCTCGTTACAGGAACATGATCGAGGAATTTTTTCTTCCAAGACTCGAAGAAATGAACGTTAGGAACGTGTGGTTTCAGCAAGATGGAGCCACAGCACACACAGCACGAGACTCAATGAATTTGTTGCGACAACATTTCCCCGACCGCCTCATCTCTCTCAGAGGCGATCTCCAATGGCCGGCACGCTCTCCAGATTTGACTCCATGCGATTTCTTTTTATGGGGTTATTTGAAATCCCTGGTTTATGTCGATCGACCACGGACCATAGCACACCTCAAGAACAACATTCGCGACGCCATTGCCAACATACCGATTGATATGCTGCGAAGAGTGGATACGAATTTCAAAAATCGACTTCATCAGTGTATGCGCAATGGGGGTCGCCATTTATCCGATGTCATTTTTAAGACTGCATAAAAAAAAATTGGGATATTGTATTCTCAAATAAAAAAAAATTTAAAACAATAACTGAAGTACTTTTTTTTTATTGACCTTTCAAATAAGTAAGTTTCTCTGGCGCACCCTGTACTTAATAGTTAATATTAGTGAGCATGATAACTGGAACTTGGGATTTGAAAATATCATATCTGTGACGAAATTCAAATAAAGTAGATAACTTTTTTAAGAGTAGAAATGATATTTTCCTTTAATAATTTAATGGTTATTTTTTTTTCGTTTTTTATGATTGCTCTTAAACCTTTACACGGATAAGGCAGAAACTGGCCAGTGAGACTAATATAAAAATGCATCATAGTGTTATAAAAAGAAACAGATCATCTAAACAGATATCTGAGGATAAGCAAAAGTAACATTCCTAAACTACAGCGTATTATAAGTAGGTAGACCATTTTTCTAAAAGACACAGTCATTCTATTTTTTATGGGTAAAATTGAGCGTGTTCCCAAAATTGGTATACATTATGCATGTGCGATGTTGGCAACTATTGTCTCCCGGACCGGACAGGATGTCTATCTAAATTGGCCGACGATTAGTTTCCAAGTAAAACAGATTCGTATGCAATTCCCGATGCGGTTTTGTTCGGCGACACATTCAGCAACAAAAAGGTTGCGTACACAAAATTAGGAGTTTGGTGTCCCTAATGATACTTGTATATGTGTTGTAAGAAGCGGCGGGCTCTACAAATAAAGGCATGCATGGAAAACTACTTGGATCAAATTTACGACGCTACTGTTAATAATACTAGCACGATGTTTGTGTACACTGTTTTGTGGATTGTGGATATAACTTAATCGCAATGTATTGGCGAATGGAATTGGATGTATTTCTTCACGGCTTCATTCAATCTTCAGGATGCTTTTGTGGAGCACCTGGTCTAAGGTGCAAAGTCCACGTGGTCATAGTCTTACTTAAACAGCCTAGATGTGAATTGGGATTAGTATTCGTCGCAATCTTATGGCTCAATTATTTACTTCATAATATTTTCTACTATGGATATTATGCATATTTCCTTAACAATTGCGTCAGATGGATTCCAACAACTATAATCTCACGTATCTGTAAGTTTAGGTTAAGCTTTATAGGTTATGTGAAACGACGCCACAGCCACAGGTACAGCCGCGCCAGCACCTAGAGATAGTCTCCGGTCGTCACGCTCGCATCTGTCGTGATGCGATCGTACATCACGATCCGACATTACAACACGCCACGAACGTGAGCTGTATAAATACTACACATTTTACCATATACGATGCACCACGAACGATCTCTAATTTCACGAGTCATTACATAGACACCGCTTCGCTGCAGCGGCACCGAAATTGCGCGATCGCCGCAAGAAACCCCGAGGGGTGACGTCGAACAATCGAACACGACCGCGCATGGCTTCTCAAATAAATTTCCCTAAAATGTCAAAAAACTCGACACCGACAACGAAAACAGTCCTCAATGAACATTAGTTAAAATTCTGCGGCGCCCCGCTCGCGCCACCGGCGGCGAAAATGTCGAAAAATTCATAAGTTTTTGCTATAACGCAATTCGTCCCGGCGAAAACGGGCGAATAACTGTCATTTTTTTGGCAGCGAACAATTGGGCCGGAGCGGGTACAGGACGGAAAAAATTGTAACATATGAGTGGCCCTCTGATATATTTGATGAGGAACTTTTGTTACCGAGATCGGTGACATTCCTTTTTTTTGGCTCATTTCAATTTCGCAATTGATCTCAGCCTGTCGCTTCGTTAGGCGAGGGAGATGGGAACCTATATTTTTTTTTCGAGAGTAGATGTTTCATTGTTTCATTAAGTGACTCGATCATGCCAAGGCTTAGCAATCAAGGTTCAATGCAAGATGCACTCTTAACATAGTATAAATAAAGCCTTATTGACGGATAATATCTTTTGTAAAAGTGGAACAAGTATTAGGTATGCCCTGGCTGCTGTTGTAATTTAAAATTAGAACACTTTTATACTATAGACTTATACCTATATCAAAGAGATAAATTCAAAATGCATATTTAGCATAGCAAAAAGCGCTTAAAGCAAATACGCGTGTTAATTACACATTTGTGTAAGTCAATCAATTGTGATATGGCAAAACTAAGTAGTTAGAAAATAAAAATATTATTGATTTAGGTTTGAACAGCTACAAAAGCAAAGAAATCCTGGACCATTCTACACACACGTCTTTACTATGGCAATCAGACAACCGATATAACACATATCCTCCTTTTTAAATGCATACATATAAAGATATTTACACCCCGACACAAAAATTTAGATGTCATACACAAATGTTGGTCCTGGGCAAGAATCGGGAACCAACAAGCTGATTCGTCCAGCCTTCAACTACTCCAATGACAAATGTTACCTTGTGCAATCGCCAATGTTGGGATATCGATTCTCATGATCAATTATTAATATAATCAATTGTCAGTCAACTGTAATAGCTACCTCGCCTATAGATAAATGCTAATAATTGAATTTAATTATTTTCTTCTCGGGACAAATTAATCTAACAATTAGTGCTTAGTGCTTACTGCTTACATTGTAGCGATAATTGGTTCGCATTACAGGAAAGAACGTTGGATTGAGTGTTCAATTCAATGAACTATTCTGTATCTCCTATATCTTAAGAGCAACTACAGGTACTATTATTGTAAATTGGAAAGGATCTGTTTGTTTGTATGTTAAGTTTTCATGACTAAACGGCCGATCGGATCTTGGTGAAATTTATTAAGGAGATAGTTTGTATTTTGGGAAAAAATGCTACCTAATGTCCTTTTTTTATTTTTTGTTTATATTTTAGGATACACAATAAAGTATTATATCGCCTAATTGTACTACATTCTAGGCTAGGTAGGCTAATAAGTAATTTAAATCTATCATAACCTACTGTCTCAAAATATTATTTCGAAGGGGTAAGGGGATGACAATTTGTAAGGGCAACCCAAAATTCCTCAAACTAGGGTTAACAAACTCTTAGTTAGGCCTTGGGTTTAAATACTAGTTTCAGTGGTTTTGTAAAATCATCCCTGTAGGGAGAAAAATAGAGGATGAAATTCTAAATTCTTACCTAAAAATTCTTTGACCACGCGAACGAAGTCGGGAGCAACAGCTTATAAATTAACAAGTGTTACGCAGTATATAGTGGCATCCCGTCTCGTTCATCCATACACGGAGCGACATGCGTCAGATAGTGACTTAGGAATTTTTACTTTTGAAGGTTCATAACTTCATAACTGTTAATTAACGGTGGCCAATTGTCTTTAGCTTTGGTAGATATTCTTTCGTTACAAATGTATGGTCCAATACACACAACAGAAAAAAGTTTACGTTCATTTAAAAAAAGGTTTTTATAGACAGGCCAATTGGCTTGGTGGTTAACGCTCTGACTGCCAAACCGAAGGTCGCAGGTTCGAGTCCCACATGAGACATGTGTGTGACACATGTCTGTTTGTTCTGTGTCTAGGTGAAAATATCTATATAAGTATGTATTTAGAAAGAAAAGTAGTATATGTAGTATATCAGTTAACTGGTGTCCATAGTACAAGCTCTGCTTAGTTTGGGACCAGATGGCCGTGTGTAAAGAATGTCCCGGGATGTTTATTTATGAATGCTATTTTGTTTAAAAAGTATCATTAGAGCTACAAAAGAAATAAAAATATAATTTTGTATTTTTAAACAAAGAACGAATGCTGTAAGCATTTTTTGAAGTCATAATTTTATGGCACGTTTAGAAAAAATATGAGAGTAAAATTTATACGATTGGCGCGCACACCGTCAGCCAAAAAGCGACACGATGAAGCTAGCTGATAACTGTCTCTCCGGAACATCGCAACTGTCAGTGAGTAATGTTAGGTAATATTGTCAATCTTTACCTCAAAACGACAACGTATAACCATTATTAACCATTGCTACAGGTGCATAGAGTTTGGACGCTACTGAATAATAAACATAAATGCTTTCAGTTCAGTTTTTCCCACCAATCATTTCTAGCATAACTTCTTACGTGCGTACACAAGTACCACACACGTTTTTTTTAATCAATACATATCTGTTTTTCTAAAAGTACGCAAACTTTTTGCTGTGTGTACAACAGAAACAAATACGATTGGTGCGGTCGATAGAATATAGGACATATCTTCACATTACAGGTGGAAGCTGGGTGTTGCATTCAGGGTATGAATTTCTAAGACGAACTGTTGCCAATACAGCTGCTTGCAACTGATAGACTATTTATTTATTGTATAGAGTACTTTGTCTCTCCTGCCCAGTTATATACCCACTGAAAATTAATCATAGTGTAGTTTAGGGAATAGGATATGACATATTTACAAATCACCTGCTTATATTATCTTTTCATCTTAATTTGGGCCAGTTGGCTTGCTGGTTAGACCCTGATTGCCACGCTACAAGTCGTGGTTCAGATTCCCACCTACGATAAAATATTGTGTGCATGAACATGTCTGTTTGTTCTGTGTTTGGGTGTAAATATCCATATAAGATATGTATTTAGAATAAAAAAATGTATATGCAGTTTATCTTTTATCTGGTTTCCAAAGTACAAGCTCGGCTTAGTTCAGGATTAGATGGCCGTGTATAAGGCATGTCCTAGGATATTTATTTATTATAGATAGTTGTAGCGTACAGGTGTGCTGTAAATTCGGATCAGTTCAGCTACTTTTGTTGCCTTAAAAGAACTATCATGTCTGGGATGTAGGTAATTAGGTTTTGTTTTGGTTTTTATGAGCTCAGCTTTTTGAATTGTTATAACGTAACTACTGATAGGAAAATTGTTTTGCACTAAGACTTGGATAAGTAAGTTGCCACAGCTACTAACTACATTATCAAGGTCCTATCCTCGAAAGGACTAGCCGTCTAAAAATTGTCCGCGTAGGGTGTAGATGTCATCTGAGACAAACAAACCTTCTTGGGAAAATCAAAAGCTACATTATAAAGACTTAAGATATCGATTAATATCTAATCAACAGCTTTTTTAATAAGAGGTATTTAAAACATCATTACTGTCTTCATTTATTAATGAAATAGTAAATTATATTAGAATATTTACATGACAATTTAAATAGCACTTGAGCTTTTTATGAACCGTACATGAAACTAACACAAAATCTTAGTTGTTGCTTAGATCTAACTTGTTACCATAACTTCTATAGATTACTTTTAAGTGCATATTTTCATTTTAATATCATTGCTATCTTTAACACTCTCGGTAATGAGAGCTACCGGTAATTATACGAGGTGATAAAAAAGATAGTCGCAGGCGCAGCACAGTGGCGGTGGCGGATTAATTACGATTTCTTCACAGAAGCCGCGTGACACCTTTAAGGCAAAGGCCTTTGCCGATGTGATCGTTCTAGATAAAAAGAAAATACTGGATAGGTATATTAAATATATTATCTCAAGGTTTACAAATTTGAATTACTTATGTATTACTATTCCAAACAAATGTGGTGTAGGTTCCTTAATGACATCTTCTATAAATTCTTGGTCTATTGTGTATGTTTCTGTCTAGGCTTTATGTGCTTACCACATTTGGGCACATAATCATTTACCGTAAATGGCGGCATTGTGGTTAAAATACAAGTCTACATGGTATAAAAAATATAGTTTGGGCTAAAATGACCGGGAGCTACTAGCTACGATGATGTAAGAAGAGACATGAAAAATATCTCCAAATATGTAATTTAATTTTTCTTAGAATGAAAATAAAAGTAAAAACAATGTACAGTTCAATAGAGTCAAAGAAAGAAATGTGAAAACGTCTAAGAGTGGTTCGATTTTATTCAAAAGATCATATACTAGGTAGTTAATTTTATTTACTATCCAAAGATTTCATAATCCTTGGCTTAGCTCTCGGTATCGTCTGCTGCCTCACATTGTCCCCAGTGATTTGTGGCGACACTCCACTCTCAATAAGAAAGAGATGGATATACAACCATAAACTGGTTTAAAGAGGGACGGAAGAACAAACTTAGTTTCAACAATTAATTATAATGGTCCCCATTTCCTAGCGCTTGTTAGTTGATTCTTTTTCGTTTTCTTTCGCCGTGCGAACTTCAGATTCCTAAAATTCTACTTCACGCCGAATTTAAAGTTGACAACTTAAGCTTTAGGATACTATTTTTGTTATTTCGAAATAAATTTGTCTTTAATAACGCTTATAATGAAGCTATATGCTTATTTCAAAATTGGCTGCAAAGAAGAAACAACTCTTTTACTAGGTACTTTCTAGTGTCATTCACGGGTATTGTGGGGGTTAATTAGAAACTCTTTCTCCCTCGGTGAAGGTAGGAGGTTCGATTTACTCAGGACAATAATTTCTGTGCATGAACATGTCTTTGTATTTGGGTGTACCTAAATGCCTAGTTGTAGGTATATTAAACATCTAGTTTCCATAGTAAATTTATAATTTTTCAGATAGCTAACTAATCCATGGAAGTCTTCTGGAAGAAAAATATTCTATCACCACAATATCCTTATCATCATACCACCAATGTAAATTACTGCCCATCTCAAGAATCTTTATCCAAGCCAGAACAATAGTTGTTCCGGTATAAAGGTGCAAGTACACTGTCGCGGTCACCTCGCGCCTCGCCTCTGCCTCGACGTGCGAGCGATAATCGCCTTATCTCGACTATCATCACGCGCTTGACGTTGTAAATACAGCCTCTACTTGGAACCCATTCGAGCATTATACGAGTGAGATGCGAGTAAAATAACGTGATTCGCGAACAAAGTGTAGTTTTCTTGATTTACTAAGATATGTTACTGAAATATAATATGCATAATAATGCAGACTATTGTTAGCATTAGGTATTATTCTTAAATCTTTCTCCGACAATTCCATTGTCATGATAAAAGGTATGGAGGGGGGCTATACTAAGTAACAAGTCGGTAAATAGATTACTATCACAATTAATAAATACAGTATTATAACCTTGAAACCATAAGGTAAATCTGCTATGCGTAAACTTTTTTCCTTTGTTTCATTATATAATAAGTAAAGGTCAATGCACACCCAATCACGTCGAGTATGAATGGAGGTCCGTAAACCAGCTCGCTATCTAGCTCGTTAATCAATCTAACACCATGACATTTGTGACACTGGTCCTTACTTTTCGCTTATCATAAGTACATCTGTAGAGCGTTTTGCACTGCACCTCATTCAGAGGAGTTATCGCTCGCCCAGTCATCACAAAAACTAGTTTAGCATACAAATCCACTAAGTGGGCGAATAACGCGGCAACGCGATCTGATAGCCCAGGCAGCAATTACGTACGTGACACCTCGCGAGGCGCGCGACAAGATTACATCTGTGTGTACCCAGCCTTAGTGTTGGGAGCGTCTCCAATTATTGTCGTTAGATTATGATGCTTGTTAAACAGTAATTGCAGAAAAAAGCTTTATGACAACCTGTACAATTTTGATGGTAGATTCCTTTTGTTTTTATTGAGCTATTGTACCTACCTATATTAAGTTGAGATGTAAAGAATAGTAGAGAATTAAAATTCAGTGGTTTTCAAAAAGGGGATAGCGGAGGGTTGATTCAGTTTCTAATTACTTACTGCTTAATGTTGATACTTGACTTAGTTCTGAAGTCGCCGATGGCTCAATAGCGTAGCACATTCGTAATCAAATAATAAGGAATGTCGGTTCTTCAAAACAAGGGAAACTTTTCAAAGAAACAGTTATAATTTTGTCAATAGATTTATCTATATATTTTAATGAATAATTTTCAATTACAGCTGTCGCAAAATTAGGTACAGTCTCTCATTTCACGAAGCAATTTAATGATTTTTTTTTTGTAGAAAAATGGCAAATTAACAATTCTTATTGCAATCAAATCACTGGTTATTTTAACATTTTGTAAGTAGGTACATTCATAATAATATATATATAAAAAAAAAACAATTTCTTTACGGAGGTACACCTAGGTACTTATTTCCGAATTAATCTTTTAATGCGTTTAAGTTTAATGAATTCCATGGAAAATTATATTCATTTATAATTAATATATTTTGTATTTTTAACTACAATATTTATCAACTATATATTACAAAGTTTTAACTTATAGTTAGTTTTTTATCAATCGTTTCATTTGGCGCTTGTCCGATTGTTGTTTTCATTTATATTGACTTTGCTGGAAAATAATGTAATTCAATGTTACCTACCAATTCAAGAGAAGAATTAATTACAATAATTTGTAATCCAAAGTTGAATAATTTTACGATTTAACCTTTATCGTCACCGCTGTCGGAATTGATGTGCCGTTTTTGTCATAAGTTGCCGACAACGGCTGTCAAAAGGTTAATGACATGGCGAATGCAACAATCAAACACGCACATACCTCACAGCACAATTGACAAAACATATTTTCAAAATATGTCTATTAGTAAACACGTAAATATACCTTACAAATTGTATTTACAAAATAAAGCAATATAATTTTTTTTTTATTATATTATACTTATTAAAGTGGAAAAAGAAATGATTTTGATTTATTTCGACGAAATGGTTTGTAGTTGAGACATCTATATTGAAAAAGAATAATTAAATAATGCATCTTGCTAAACAAATTTGGATCTTGTTGATAGAAAAGAGCTGAAAATATTGCACATTCAAAATAAATTGCTTATTCTAAATTGTTGACTCTAAATGTTGTTTTGATATCTTCGACAATACTCATACAAGGAGTCGAAGTACACATAATTGTAAACCACTTCCACTACGGGTCCCTCTGTGAAATTACAAAACCAATGATTTCAAAATCACACCGCATACTTAACAAAATTCAATGGCCATTTGAACCTCAATTAAACATTTAGTCGGTTTAGTAAAGGTTTGAAGAAAGAAGAAGAAATGAGACGTCAAAAATACAAACAACACTTCGTCGATATCAGGTTATATTTAAACCTATTGCAGTGGAGAATCTATGAGTGATTACTAGTGTGTCATTGATACTACGCCGTGATTCGTTCGATGTTGTCACATCATCAATAACATCATTGTAGCAAGGCCATATTGATTCAGAAAAAAAAATCGGCATTGACTGAATTGAATAAAAATTTTAAAAGTCAAATTTCTGATTAAAACATGTATAGAAAATATTAAAGCAGGAGTTTATCAACAGCTGTTAGACACAATTAATTTTACATTTGCATATTCAATGTAAAATGAAGCTTGACTTAAACGACTGATTAAAGTTGATGTACTTATTCCCCCTAGTAACAATTTAAAATCAACCTTTGATTATCTGCATCTATAATGGCAATCATGCTGCAATGATTATAACAATTTGGTACTGCGCTTCTACGATAATAATAGCATCTTATTATGTCATTTAAGAAGGTACTTTCGGCTTCCAGTGTACTTGCTATAACTATCGTACGAGCTCGTAGTTGAGTTCACCCCACGATTGTCGTGTGTATTTTCAATACAACGACAAACGCAAAGCCACCGCGTGACATCGACGTCGCACCATCGAACCGCGTGACAACGTGAACAACCCCTAATTGTAAGCTTAACTATTTACAATCAGTATACGAATATCGACCCGAATAGAACTCGAAAGAAAAAACAAAATAGGAACGATACAAAACGATCGCCCCACCGCTCTCGATGACTGCGGAGCGCGGGGCTACCACGATATAAATACACGCTATATACAGTGCGGCTAGGTCGCGATTCAGTCCTGCGTCTCGACGTCCAGCCCGTTGACCATGCGCTCGATGCTCTTGAGGTCCGAGGCGGGAGGCGTGGCGGAGGTCGT
Source organism: Habrosyne pyritoides (assembly GCA_907165245.1). Classification (NCBI taxonomy): domain Eukaryota; kingdom Metazoa; phylum Arthropoda; class Insecta; order Lepidoptera; family Drepanidae; genus Habrosyne; species Habrosyne pyritoides. The sequence goes on from OU015606.1 coordinate 4,686,718, forward strand.
GGACGTCGGCGCGTCCGGCGGCGGGTCGGCAGACGCGGCGCGCGCCTGCGGCGACCCGGCCCGGGGCCTCGCCGGCGACGAGCTCAAGCTCCTCGCTCGGGGTGCCACTTGCTCGAAGGCCGACCCTAGTCCTGGCAGCGCATACGGCGCGAACCTGTGCGTTTTACTCAACGACGGGCCGACTGACGGGGCGGGTAGCGCTGGCGGAGGTGGCAGGGAGTACTGCTGCAGCAACGGGTGCAGGTTGAATAGGAAACTTGGCGGCATTTGATGTGGGGGGAAAAACGGCGGCGGGTACAATGAGGGTGGGTACAAGTATGGTAGAAGAGGTGGTTGAACCGGTGGTCCCAGGGAGACGTCGGGCGCAGGCGAGGGGCGTGAGGGGCCCGCGGGGGGAGAGGACGCCCGCGCCCCGCCTGAACATGAGGAGTCGGAGCCGGCTTCTATACCTTCCTCCGCGCCGGAGTCTCCACCGTTGCCGCCACCACTTGAGCTAAACCATGCTGTAATAGAAGAAGGAATATTAAAATTGTTTAATTAGATTATTTGTCTAGGTACTTCAAACAGTAATAATAACTTTCACTGGGTATAGATTAATTATGGGTTATCAACAATGGGTATCAGTTTTACCTGCGGTACGGTAATGAAACAAAGCACTCAATAAATCAACATACTCGTATCGTTCGGATAAATATTATATAAAAGTGTTTAAGGCACCTCTTGAGAAGAAAAAAATTCCTATAGAAGCTCCAAACCGGCGTTAGAAACTCTCTTTACAAGTTGAAATCAAAATGTTACTTACAGCTACTGTGTTGTGTCGACGAGGCCGGTGGTGGGGGACTGGAAGGCCCTCCGACATCCAGAGGCCGCTCGTCATCCTCGTCGCGCGTGTCAGAGCGCGCGGTCAGCAGCGCCTGCCTGCGGTACACAGACAGACTACTCGTGTTATATAGTTGATTGGAGAACATCATTTGCTATGGTCTTAGTAATAAGGCTTGATTTGCTATGTTTTTGATGCTGAGTTGTGAGAATGTTTACGTATTTTTTACTCCTCAAACTCCTGATGAATACTCAAATAACTCGATCCACGAAGTCGTTACTGAACTACCTAAGGAATTCTGAAGTTGGTAGACTTCTTTTTATTGGCTGCAAATAGGTAGATGATAGCCTTGAATAAAAAATATTTCAAAACAACAAAGTTTTTACGTCAAGACATCTATATTGCGTGGGGTGTCAAACGTTTGACATTCTGGGTAATGGGCTGCCACGACCCCCGACCGCCGAGAAAGGTTAATCATCTTCTAATGATAGTGGCGAAATTTGACCCTTGTACCGCCAACGCGATGCTTGGATGCGTGTGTACCGCCCTATAGGTTAGGGCTATGCACGAAAGAACATAAAAAAAATAAAATACGAAATTTGAATTTAACTTCAATATCGCTTTATCATCCCTAACCCTACGAAACTTTCAAGGAGATTTCTATTACCAATCCAATTAATTACTTAATATTTCAACACTTCTACCTACTCGCTCTAAATAGGTACATTGAAAGTAAACAACAACATACACCTATAATAATTAAACAAAAGAATAAAATTCCAGTTCCATAAATTAACACACAATAAAATGATAAAATAATGACACACATCTTGTAACAAACAGGCATGTTAATATAGCAGGTATTAAAATACACGTTTTTAATGTGTATCAGCGTAAAGAACAAAAAAGGATCTCAACCTAAACGATTTAAAGCTGTCACCCCAAAAAAAGATAAAAGACGGGCGCAATTATTTGCCTTCTGTCGCCCCGTCGAGCAAACAACTCTTTATCATCCGCATTGTTTTACGGAACCCTAAATGTGGCGGTCGAATCATCATCCCGCAACAGTGGGGTCCCTGATTACCGGGGTTCCGTACTAAATTCATTTTATTAACTCGTCTCATCGCCGGCTGATAGAATTTAATTTGTGCCACCCTTAAAACCAGGGCTGGCGATACAATTTTTATTATCTATAAAAATAAAACAGCATTTGGAAAACTTCGTCGAGTCTTTTCATCGCCCATACCCCAATGTCTAAAGACGAAAGTCTTTAACGAGTGCGTCCTACCTGTTATGACTTACGGAGCCGAGACGTGGACACTGACGGTGCGACTGGTTCACCAACTCAAAGTCGCTCAGCGAGCTATGGAGAGAGCTATGCTCGGAGTCTCTCTGAAGGATCGAATTCGAAATGAAGTCATCCGTCAGAGAACCAAAGTTATCGACATAGCTCAAAGGATTAGCAAGCTGAAGTGGCAGTGGGCTGGTCACATCTGTCGCAGAACCGATAACCGTTGGGGTAGACGTGTTCTAGAGTGGAGACCACGGCTCGGTAAACGTAGTGTAGGGCGCCCTCCAGCTAGATGGAGCGATGATATACGCAAGCTGGCTGGCAGCGGTTGGAAACAAAGAGCTGAAGATCGAGCTCAGTGGCGTGCCATAGGTGAGGCCTATGTCCAGCAGTGGACGGAGATAGGCTGATGATGATGATGATGATGATGATAAAAATAAAGATTTTTGACATTCTCAGAACAAGATTAGTATATTTCATGATATGTACTTATAGAATACTGCATTAAATACAGTGTTTCAGTTTGAAAAGTAAGGGGGCCGGTGAAATTACAGGCACATGAGACTTAATAACTTCACGTCTCAGGGTTGACAACGCATTGACGATGTCCCTGATGTTGCAATGACCATAGGCGGCAGTCTGCCTGTTTGTCGTACTACATAACATAAAAAAAGTAATTCACTTGATTATAAAATGTATATTGTTTTATGAATTTTCTGTCAATACTTCTGAAGGGTGAATTTCGAACTAGTACCTTTTTTATCTACGAAAGTTGCCTTCAGAGGTCTAAAAATTATTTATGACTTTCAATATTGATGGAGAGATCTTTAATTAATCTACACATCGCCAACCCTATATTAAACTGTTCACATTAGGGTGTTCACGTTACAATGTAAACTTGCGGTACAGGGGTGGCTCGCCTTGTAATTTTGCCAAATTTTTATCCCTAAAACGTACCGGTTAGTATAGGAAACCCGAAGGGCGCTTTTTAGCCTCGCTATTTTTTACCGAAGACAAGAGCAGTATATTAAGTAGGTGTTTTGATTCTTGTTTTCGGATATTTTACAATTTCGCTCACGCATTTCTACGTACGCAAAGTACGTTTAATTTGATACCAGTGCAGTGTCAGAGCAGGTATGTTAAAACTTGATAACATATATTTATTTTAAATTTAGAATGGTCTTGCCTTTCGCCTTTTAGGTTTTTAATTTCACATGGATTCAATAAATACTTTTTTCCTAAACATAATTAATATCCTACGCATATTAAAACGAAGATTATCTAAGCCTTATTAACACCCTGCTTAGTTGCAGAAACTATGAATCTATCTTTAATTTTAAAGAAGGCATTAAGCCACTTAAAAGCAAAAAAAAAAAAAGTATAAATTTGGAACTCAACCACACATCAATAGCTACAATAGTAAAAACAGATTTAAAAAACAAAACCTATTTAGAATATGATTTACATTAATAAACAGTGGGTAATATTAGGCCCTCGGGAACTTGGGAAAAAACCGCACCGGAAGCTAAATCGTTCCCTAAATTATTCAGTAACATACAGTTAGTGATCATTTCGGTAACTATCTCATTGAGTCTTTTAATAAGATACATTACGCTTATTACATGTGGTTCTCTAGATATAGTTTTAACCGAGTTTGTGGACAAATGATATAAGCTATGTAAATGATTTCTCTATTTGAATAAATGTTATTGTTATTATATTGCAGAGTTGGCAAGGAACATTCACGTCGCGTTAAATGATATCTAACAGTTTGTTCTTTGCAGAGGCCGCGGAACATGCTGGTAGATACAAACGTGTGTTCTGTGTACGTATGAAGAATGCGACTGCATCGGATACTCAATGATAGGCTAGGGTTGGCAGTTATAGTTTCATTTGTATATTCCGTACATAATACAATGTTGGGTGTTGCCAACATTTGACATATTGTTGTCAGATATGTCAAATCAGCAACTTCGAAATGTCAAAACGATCGTTTGTATGAAATAGCAAGATGTGACGTTACTATTTAGCATCAAAATATTTATTCTTTGTGGTTAGATCGGTACATAAAAACCATTTTAAGTAGGATTTTTTTTATATTTGATTTTTTTAAGATGTTCAGTACACTGGTAAGTTTTGATAATTTATCTTGAATACAGTATTATTGTTTCTTCAATGATTATATAATATAGATTGCATATTAACTAAATTTCACAAAATTACTCGAAAGTTTCCCTAGTTAAATCGGTTGCATTCCGTCCAAAATCTTCCCCACCCGGTTTTATACGCGTTCCCGAAGGATCTTGCTTATCCTTTTATCCAGAACAATCATCGTTGTGCAGTAATAAGCATAAATAATATATATCCTCAGACAGTTCTGCAATCATATCTGACTTCAGGATTGATTCATTTATTTATTTCTCACCTGTCATTGGTAGACTATTACAACAGCTCAGTCGCTATAAGTACTGTTTTTGTAACAGTATTATTTCATTTTCGAACTGTCCATGGTTATCCATATTTTACGTATATCGTAGGTATACTAATATGTAAGGTATGTATGGTATAAGATTACAGATTTATGATTCTGTTTATATCTAAGAATGATATCGCATGAATTCTTATTAAACTTCTCATGACAACCCTTATAGTGGACAGCCCTGGCCCACAAAGGGACATGAGATATGCGCGGCATGTGTCCCGCGTGTCCCCGCTTTCCCCGAGCGTGGCGTTTGTCAAAACACTCACGTTTCCCGCGCTTCCGGCCGGCGGCCATTTTGTAAAGATGAAATCCGCAGCGTCCGGCGCTTCCGTCGCCGCTCTAATTCGGATGCGCGCCATGAGCCCTTCCGGTGCAAAATGTTGTATAAGCGAATTAAAGATTCTTCTTCCCGTACGTTTGGTTACGTGGTATAACCGGTAGCAGCGTTGTTTTATTAAACGGACATTTTCAGGTGATGCGGTTGTACATAGTTTAGATAAAATTAATCCTAACGGTTTGTAGCTAATAATTTTGATTACGCTGATTACATGCGATGATATAATACTGTTCTGGTATACAGAATTATGAATAAAGAGACTGAAAACACCACAATTTTCTGCAAAAAGATAATCATTATTTATTTTCCGAAAGCAAAGCTCCTTGCTGTAGCATGTTCAACATAATCGGCCAGTTATTGCTAACTCGATTGTCTAACGGCGCAGGATCCATACAACAGATGGGTATCAACCTACTAATTGAGTTCTTGTTGGAATTTCAAATAAGTAAGCGGAACGGCAACCCATCCCCACAGGCACAAGCAGTGGGCGCTAGCAAATTATGCGGCGAAAAAAAAACTAAAGCTGATTTTATCGCGGAAATCCAATTTTCTCCCTCGCACGCTAAAGACGCTGGAAAAAAGCGCCAAGTCGAATGACTCCACCATTTTGAGCCGTTACCCGCCATGTTTAAACTCGGAACACGAATAAGGAGGCGCCGGATTGGTTTAATTTGAATTTCGAACGGCGCCGAGCGTGTTGGCAGCGGGTGCACTCGGAAACGACGCCGCTCGTGCCCTAATTAATTTGGAAGAGATTCACAGATAGGACGCTAATTTCGTTAGCTTTTAACTTTACTTAAATAGTCGGCAGTTTTCGCCTTCATTAATCTTTCGCTCGCCTCTTAGTTATGAATGCCACCTACAACGATTCTTTTATAATTGAATTTTAGAATTAATGGTTGAATTAAAGGTTTATGAGGCAATAAATATTTGTTAAGTATCGACGCTTGGTATAAAATGTATAGTCAGATTAGATAATATTTAACGACACGAATGAAAGCAATTCTTAATCTTTAGAGAATACTCACTTTTCTTGAAGCTCACTTTTCACGTTTAGTGCCTTTAGCTTAATATTTTATTATACTAGTATTTTACTATACCTAGTAGGTATTTATATAATTTGTAAATTAGGTAATGGCGACAAAATCATCAACAACAAATTATTAATAATATCTACTGATGACTTTGCCTATTCTGAGCTTTGTAACCTTACAATATATTTTAGAATTCCTCAAATAGAATTAGAATGATAATAATTCGGAGGATAATAAACATTCAGACAACTCCGCCGTCAAAGCAATTTGATAGGGACTTGGTAAATTTAGCAAGTTTTGATAAAGGTGTAAAAGTTCCAAGGGTTAGATGCTTACTTCTTTTCCCTTTTCCCGGCGCCGGTGTCCCGGAAGCCTTTCGCGAACGGGTTGTTGTCGATCTTCAGTTGTGTTATCTATTGGAAATATATAACCAGTTATGAAAACATTCTGCCAAATAGAGAACATCCTCCTTTTTTGAAGCCTGTTAAGGGTGAGTGGGACTTTCGAAATTATTAATATTATTATCTATATATACCTACATACAAATATCTGTCCCATATGGCTTCTTTTACTATTTATCCGATAGCGATGAAACTCTAGTGAGTTGTTCTACGTAGGCCTGCAAATGTTCCTTACAAAAAAAGTTGCATAGTAAAGTATTATATAACGAGAACAGCTAGTACATTAGTAGTATAGCTATATAAAAATAAATAATTCTACTTACTGACTTTAGGTGTTTAAATCTAAAGGAATACCTATTGTTACTTAAAGTTATTCTCATTTCAAATATTATTTAAATAATTTCTTTACAAGTAAATAAACGAAAATAACATTTATGGAATACATCTTTAAATAAAGTGATGGGCGAAGTCAATATCGTTATTCGTATATTCAGGATCTTCCTTCTCCCTCTGTTCTCATTCTTAATGGCCCCTAATTATAACATCTAACTGTTTTTATTAACTAATCGATAGAATTACTTTTATCACGATATTTCGTGATTGGTAAATACTTTAGCATCATTCACAGACATGTGGAGAAGTCTTCCAAACTAAATTCATCAGCAGAAATTTAATATCCAGAGTCAGACTCACCTTTTCGTTCTGATATGCAGTGACAGCGATGAACTCCGTCTCTTTGAACACGTAGGTCCTGAACGTGGAGTACGGCAGCTTGAGGATGTCGTTGGCCCTCACCAAGTGGAACCTCGGCTGGTACTTGTGCATCGAGTTCAGGATCGTCTGAGTAACACACTTTAGACAGCTTAGGATTTTGACCAAGTTGCTTATGATTATTTTAGGTAGAAAAATAATGGGGCTCTTAAAAAACAGGGTGTATCGTAGAGACAGACGATAGAAGTGAACCTTTTGAATTACAGGGAAACATTTTTATTCATCAATCACTTTTGAAGGAATAGATTGTGTTTATCGTTCATTTATTTTTCACACAAAAAGGATGCAGATCAGAATTTAAAAGCCTCCCATAATAAGTTTCACTACAATATACAAATTTTATGTTCCATATTTTAAGTTTTAATACCTAATAACAATACAGTATAATTTGTCAAATACTTCTCCCTAAAATAGGGAAAAACCCTGTAGTTTATCTTTACATAGTATCAAAGCTTCACGCCGTCTGTACGCTTTGATCTCATAAACTACGCAACGGAATTTGATGCGGTTTTCATCAATAGACAGATTATTCAAGAGTAAGGTATATACTATATGTTTATATGTATAATAACTGCATATTATAGTAGCGAAAAGGCGAGAGTTTCAAAGAATTGCACCTATTTTAACTGCGCGCGTTTGACAGTTCGGGCATTGAAAACCTCCGTAACGCGGGTGAAACCGCGGGGAAATCCTAGTATGAAATAAATAAGAATCACCGAAGGTAATAATTTTAGTTTCGCTAGTAATCTATTAATTATAAGTAGCCCAGTTTTAATCCTTTAGATAATTAAGTTCAGTAATTGTCCGCTAGATGGAGCCTAGTTATGAAGCTTGGTTATTAGCGGCATTCATCAACATACAACTACCTACATAACTAATTCAACTTCTACTACAATTAAGCAGTTATTTAGCGTTAATATAGCACTGCTATTATGCTATGTCACTTACAATTTCCGAGAATTGAAACTGGACACTGGTCTGTAGTAAATTAGTGTACAATGACTTAACATGACATCGAAAATGGATAGAGGTATAGAATTATACAAGACTGGTATTTTCATGATGTACATACAATGTACAAGGAAAATTATTTATATTTATAATAAACTAGCTGTCTCCCGCGGTTTCTCCCGCATTTATCGATATCATATATAGCCTATAACCATCTAGGAAAAATTCCGCGTCGAATGGTAGCAGTCCCATCCCGATATGTTCAGTAGTTTTGAGGTGATGATGCGTCAAAGGAACCCTTTTTCCCTTATACAAATTAAGATTAATCTTATCACTCCGAGAAAGGGATAGAAGATATCCCCACTATGAGTTTTCTTATTTTTATTTGTTAATATGTAGACGTTACCTAAATACTCAAAGTAAGCTAATACATAATAAACATTTCATAAAATGAAATTATATTTTTTCCTTTAAATTTTCATTCGTGAATTACTACAGCTGCTCTTGTGAGTCAGTTCCCTTCAGTATTTCTGTGCTTACCTTGGTGACATTGTTGCAGAATATAAGCCTATCCACAGTAACCGAAAATCAATTAAAACCCTATTAAAATAAGTGCCATCATTAAAAAACTATGGAAGCCACTGTAGGCGTCCTGGGTTCGATAAATCACCCCACATGTCATTAAGGATCATTATTGCGCGGTCTTCTGAATGATACATGAGCCGATCGCGATCTTACAATCAAGGTGGCAGTTAAAGGGAATCAGACCTAAATTGCAACAATAATTGCGTATAACGATTTAATGATACTACGATGAACATTTCTATACTATTTCCAAGCAGTTAATTGGTCTGTTAAGGGTTGTGATATCATTAATGAGGTAGTCATTCCAATACGGTTATTATATGATTAAATAACATAAAATTAATGCTTTTAGACGCCACCCATATGGATTTTGACTGCAGACTTGTGAGAGAATCCCTAAACTTACAAAACCTAACTTTTTAGGGTTGTTATTCATTGATGAATATTTATTACTAGCTGTCCCCCGCGTTCCCGAGGAATTTGACATTTTTCTGCCACAAAAAGTATCCTATGTATTATTTCAGGGCATTGTCTATATATGTGCCAAGTTTCATCCCAATCCGTTTGGTAGTTTTTGTGTGAAAGAGGAACAAATATACATACAAACTTTCGCATTTATAATATTAGTAGGACTACCAAATCCACCATCAATTGGTTTCACAAGCAGGCTCCAGATATTTAAAAGTATTATCTAATTTGGACAAGAGGTAACAATTTTTTAAAAGCCTCCTTTTGTCTTTTATTTCGCTAGCTAAAAGTGATGAACAGATTTAAGTGGAGGTACGAGTAAACCTCAATACTTGTAATAAACTTTATTGACACGATGAAACTTTTGATTACACCTGGACGTATTCCAAGCTCATAACAAATTCTCCAAGCCGACTGAACTCTCAAATAGCCACGTAATAATTTCGTCACACCCTCACATTAAGCGTTAAAATATTACTCGTCAAGTGGGCGACTCGTATGACAGTTTAGACATTTTTCGTCGCGTAATGACAAGGTGGTGTGACCCTAACCCACAGTTATGAAATTACGGTACATTAGCTATTTAATTTGATACGTTTCCCCCGTCCTTGGTACAGAACTGTAATTTTACTCGCCTCGTTTGAAATAAGTAACTTTTTTTTTGTTGTTTTTTTTATATGAAATTCATGGCGTAGGGGAAGAATAAGTAGAGTTGTGATTTTATTGTTTGAGCTTCTTTTATAAAATTTGTAATCGATATTGTTGTAAAATTAAATATAGGAGATTTAAATAGCCTTTGAACGGCATTTACTGCTTTACATTACACACTTGTTATTACTAGAATTTACCCAGAAACACAAAATTGATCAAGTAAGATATTAACAATCTAATATATCTTGTTATATCTTAACGGCTCTTCATAGGTACCTATAACAGGAAGTTTTCTTCCAAGGAAACGATATCAAAGATTGAGACGTTCCAAGTTCAGAAATAACAAAATCTCGTAGGCCAAGGATTCTTGCCTAGCAAATAAATGCCTCAGAGCGTAAAACGGGCGAGACGGTACGAATATTTAACATTACGATCGCATACAATCGTCATCTAGATATGTGAATCCATTGTTGCTAGCCCTAGAGCGGGTTTTGTATTGTAAAAATATGTGTTTGTATGCAAAACTGTGATTAATATTCCACATCGGCTTCTGAACACACTGTATGCGATTGATAAATCAATATTCATGACAATGAATGTTGTTTGTTTTGTACCTACTAGTTTTGTGCCCGGCGGGCGGCGTGTTTGCGAATATTTACACTCTTTACTTTGATGTTACAATTTGTTCTTTTATTTTTGTTGTTTCAGTTTGGCATTTATTTAGACAGTCATTAATAATTAATGTTCAAAATTGATATGTTTGCGTGGGTTTTGTTTTGTTAAATTATGTTATTATTAGCTACATCTCCCGTTTTTTTTAATTTTATTTATCATTTCAACAGTTTAATAGTCCTTATATTAAATACCTCTAATGAAAACCACAAAGGTTTGTGCGTCTATTTCTGTAGGTAATTAGTTTAAGATGATGACCATGGCGGAATATTTGAGGAATTATTTATAATAATACTAGCTGTCCCCTGCCGTTACACCCGCGTTCCCGAGGGTTGTAACATTTTCCCGGTAAAAAAAACTATCCTATGTTACTTCTAATACCTCCAAGAACATGTGTACAATGTTTCATGATGATCGGTTAACTCGTTTTCGCGTGTAAGCGTAACAAACAAACTTACATTTATAATATTAGTAGTGATATTCAATTATAACATAACCTATGATTTTTTTTTGTAAATCGAATGAGTAGGTAGCATCTAACATACAAACTTTAGCTCTTTATAATACTAATAGCTGCCCCCGCGGTTTCGCCCGCATTCCCGAGGGATGTTTTGTTCTTTCTGTCATCAATAGTTTTCGCAGCGCACGCGATTTAAGGAATTTTAAGAGCATTTATTTACACCTTGGGTTACATTATTGGAGTATTTATGGTAAGCCACAAAAGTGAAAATCTCAATTAAAAAAAGCAATTTAGCCTATGTTACTCTGGGATAGTGTAGCTTTCCAACGGCGAAATAATTTTTCAAATCGGTCCAATAGTTTTGGAGCCTATTTAATGCAAACAACAAATCAAATCTTCAGATAAAAGAACAGATAGTGTAGAAGAAAGGTTAACCTTAACCAATCTATCAGATCGTAGGTATTGAAAATATTTCGCGGCGCAGCGTTCTCGGTTCCTACTTGAAGTACCGAAGGCTTGGATTAACCGCACATCCAGGACTTTATGGAAATCGGAGAGGGTGGAATACATTTAACAGTGGATTACGACAGATAATAATGAATCTGAGTCAAGGAAGTTTTAATCGTTACTTTATTTATACTTATTCTTAACTAGCGACCCGCCCCGGCTTCGCTCAGGTGCAATGTAGATACTAATACATATAAACCTTCTTCAATCACTCTATCTATTAAAAAAACCGCATCAAAATCCGTTGCGTAGTTTTAAAGATTTAAGCATACATAGGGATATAGGAACAGAGAAAGCGACTTTGTTTTATACTATGAGGTGATAATGTTAAGAGAATGGAATCTGATTATTAAGTTAGTCTGTATGTCTGTTTGTCTGCTACGGTAAGGGTTGGGTACTGAATAGATTTTGATTAAAATTGATTATGGATTAGTTTGGACTCGGGAGATGTACAATAAAATGTAGAGGGACAGACAGATATTAAATAATATACAACAATAATGTCTTTGAGGACGGCTATCCTCTATTTTCCTTACGCTTGGTGGTTAGAAACCATGACTGCCTCGCCACGCTCGTGGATTCGATTTCCACCCAGTATAAACATTTTACATGAACCTGTCTTTTTGTTTTGTATCTGGGTGTAAATATCTATGTACGAGTATATAAACATTATTTAAATAGATATGTATAATTTGGGATAAGTAATAAGAAGGTACAGTGTAAACTCTTTATAACGAAACTCAAGGGACTGAGCATTTTTTGTCGTTATAGAGAGTTATCGTTATATGGAGTGAACAAAAAAAAACAAAACAAAGTGAACAAACCAACCAACTTGGGCTCACTTCAACGTTATAGGGAGTTTATCGTTATAAAGGATAACGTTATAAAGAGTTTACACTGTATATGTAGTATGCCAGTTATCTGGTTTACATAGTACCTACACAAGCTCTGCTTAGTTTAAGACGGGCCAAGTGTAAAGAATTTCCCTGGATATTTATTTTCAACAATGTCACTGTGGGAATAGTGTTTATATTGGAACAAATTAATTTTATTGATTAATTGGTGCCGCTCCGCTCGAATCGCAGCACTTGATTACTTCAAATTGCTTTTAATTTGACTAAATGAATTGATTATGACAGCTTCCGTTGTAAGCTGATTTCTATTCAACGTTGAATATAGATTGAGTTTCAGTATTGAGTGATTTTGTTTAATAAATAATGTTCTTACATTATTATTTACTATGCTTTTCTTTAACCTACCTGTATATTTAAAATGTTATACATATATATAAATGATAGTGACATGTTCGTTGGTAAGGGCATCACTTGGAAACGGTTTTATCAGCTATTATTCCCATGTGACATAGGCTATGTTACAATCTGAGAAAACATTAATTATATTTTTCGGAAAAGCGGCGAAAGCCGCGGGACTGTACTGACTGTGAAGATAGTAGATATAGACACCAACACTTTTCTCGGTTTCCATCGTCAGCATTAAAACAACCATAAATAAAATTAAACTAAGTATTTCATCATAAAATCCAAATCTGTGGATCCCTAAGCACGTCATCAACATTTGAATATGACGTCATAAAGGCGGGGAACATATTTTCCCCCCTTAAAGCTAACGAAGCGGCCCGACTAAGACGAGATCATTTGAAAAACGATAACATTAAAATAAAAATTATTGTTGTATCTTCAGCGTCGGCTTTAATTACGGGTCTTTAATTCGTCCGTCCAATTTCTTTATTTTACGGTTCGACAACAAATTTATATGTAAATCGAGTGACGCGGTGGTCCCCGGCGCCATATCGATGATTCCAAAATGTCGATTAAAAAATAATTGCTCCACTCGGGATTAGGATTAAAGATAACGTATCTATTTAGTCATCTGTTTGGTTGTACGTCATTTTGAACGCTTCTTTGGTTAATTTATTAGATGTAACATTATGAGCTCCATTCAATTTGGTTTAGTTTATCTAATAAGTTAGATGGTGCCTTTTGAAATATTTTAGAATTTATGTTTGCAAATTCTTCAATTTAGTATTTATTTGATAGCTATGTGGTGTTAAATATGGTTTTTTTATTGACCACCTACTAGTTGATGTTAGTAAACCTTTAATGGATTGGAAAACGTGATTTACAAGAATCCATGCATCTTTATTCAGTTTTATGATATTCTATGTGTATAATAAATACTCTATCGATATCGATAATCGTCAAACGGTAATCCTTAATCCATCACGCAGGTTACGTCTAACTAGCGAGAGATGGCGCCGCGAGTCGGCGAGAGTCAATCGTTTCGACACGGTCACAGATCATAAAACAATTTGAATTGATCATAGTTTTTTTGATGTACGATGACGTAACGTAGGAATTTATTCATAGATTTTATATTTCATGATGGAATTTTACTAAAGCTACTACGTTGCCTACTATAAAAAATATTATTCATTAATGAATAACTATACATAGAAATATTAATTATAGTGAATGATTGAGTTACGATGCTTGCATGTAAAATTTTAATTCTCTTAGTTGTTGGTTCTTAATTTATTTCTAACATTTTCGTTAGGTTAGGTTAGGTTATTGCCGTAAAAAATATAATTACCTGCTTAATTATTTCTTCACGTTTGTTTTTTGGATACCCATGTAAATAAAATAATATATGTTAAAATAAATTTAAAATATTTTCTTAGTGTACATTATTCGTAGTTAAAGAAGTGAAACAGGTAAGTAATTAAATTGATTTAATTTAGGAGAGGTAATCTATGTTCATTACCTACACACATGCATACATGACCTATCTCAATAAAGTGGAATTTAATTATTGGCACGACGCGTTCTAGATTGCACATGGTGAACGCACTGCGTCGCCACCGGGCGTCGCCCCACACATTCGCGCCAAATGGCTAATTCGCGCGGTAAACATACACGCCATAACTCATATCAACTAACCAATACGACGACGGTGCCAACGGAAATACACCCGTCCCTCTCTATCGAACTAGAGAAACCCAAGCCGCGTGTTTGTTTTTCCTTTTACTTCCTTTGAAATCTTATTTTGAATTTTATTCCTACAGGGGCGTGGATGCGGCGATGTTGCATATTGTGTTGCTCGCTTGCTCGTATGCAACTTTCGTCGCCGTCCCTGTCGCGCTTTTTGTAATTTTAATTCGCAGAACGGCATCGAAACGTGATTCGAGTCTATAGAACTTTTTTATTGCAAATGTTCGGAATTCGATGAAGCAAGGACGGGATTTCGGCAAAGCCGTGGGTGCTTGCTTATGCAGTTTCGATTGAATACGAACACCGCGTCGTTGTTGTTTCAATGTAACGTTTGGGTACCAGTAGGGGGACCAGAATATACTCAATACTAAAATTAAGAATAAGTAAAGTTCTTCTCGAAATAGGGATGATGTCCGGGTTTACACAGATACCCGGGGAGTGGGAAGGATTGAAAAAGAGTCTAATTTAAATCCAGATTCTATCAAATAATTAATTTATATAAGTTAAAGTGGCAATAGGCAGACCACATCGGTCGAATAACTGAAAACCGATGGGGCTTAAAGGTTCTACCAGGTAAGGTGTACCATGTACAGGGAAGCGCCTAGCGGGAGGACCTCTCATCAGGTGGACCGACGACTTGGTCAGAGTCACTGGGAGCTGCTTGATGCATTCGGCCCAGGACCGTTTAATGTGTGTCAAAGGCCATGGGAGATATGTTCAGCAGTGGACTTCACTGCGCAGATATGATGAATATAATTTCAAATATTCACTAAATTCACACGCGCGCCACAGTCTTTATTAGTTTTGTAGGTTTTCTGTCTCTAAAGGTATTATAAAGATTATAGGGAAGAAAGTACTATATTTTTAGAGTCCTTAGTAATTTTACCCTAATGTCCAGGGGTTTGGTCTCTGGGGTTGGCTCCTCACGGCGTCAGATCTACTTGGACTCAAAGTTACACTCTAGACTGTAGATTATAAAAATGTGTCTTCTAACGACTTCTATAGGTCTTAGGATTTTACATAGATCTGGTTGATATCCAACTCGAAGGTCCATGTTTAGGACTGTGTTATTATAAATTTAAATTATTTGCTATTTGAAATCACTGAATGTTATTACTTATTTGGATAATCCTAATATATGTTCTCACAGTCAGCTATAGAACTATGTAGCTGTACTACAACTACACATACTATTGGGTAGTTTAAGTAAACAGATGTTGCAAACAATCACATATATTTCTGTATAACAGACTAGTCAAGGTGATATTTATTATTCATTAACAAAAAAGTGTTACCATTATTACAAATTAAAACAACCAACAAAATGATCAGGACCCACATGGGAGGCGATCCGATCCGTTAACCTACTTCACTTATATGTAAAAGAACAAAACACCGGTGAAACGTTTAACTCAAAGCGGATTATGTTAGCCAGAGGAGCCGCCGATGCACCAATATTTGCCTTAACTGTTGACACGCAAACCGTCTTAGCACTGCGCAAACAAAAGGGTTCACTAATGCCCTTTTTACCACAAAAAGCCAAGGCAAATATTGGGGCAAACACGCCACGGCAGCGGTGCAGATGTGTGACGGCGATCAGCTTTACCGACCTTTTCCAACATGACAAGTTATCATAGTTTCATTTTAATAAAGAATTAATACAAATATTACACTCTACATCTACTCTTTTTTAGTCAGCCCTCTGAAGAGAAGTTGTAAATAGAAGTTGCAAAAGATACAATAGATCAAGAAGAAAGAGCACAATAAATACTTTTCAATTAAACATCCAAGTCAATCAATCAAATATTGATTAATAAATAAACCGAATAGCAAAAAACAATCCCGAAATCTTACAATAATCATTTTGCAAAGCGTTCAGTGCGCAGGCGCAACTCGCGGGAGCAAATCCATTAGCGATTAACGAGCGATCGGCGGGCGGGCACTAAATTAAAATAAATATTTGCCGGCAGCGCCTGAGCACAAAGCAACGCCGCTTTCATGTACGCCGACACAGGTGCCGCTCGCTTCGTGGTACTGTCGCGTACGTACGTGGTGTAAACTCTACCAACAATGTTAGTGGAATACCAAGGCTTCCTTCTACGGAACGTGGAAGTAATCTATGAGATTCGCCGATCGAATCAATTGAATGCAATGTAGACACCTGATTACAATCATCTATATTCAGATTGCAGTTACATACTACTATTGAATTA
The DNA here is from genome assembly GCA_907165245.1 of Habrosyne pyritoides. Taxonomy (NCBI): domain Eukaryota; kingdom Metazoa; phylum Arthropoda; class Insecta; order Lepidoptera; family Drepanidae; genus Habrosyne; species Habrosyne pyritoides. The sequence continues at coordinate 4,703,369 of OU015606.1, forward strand.
TTATATATCTAATTAAATCAGGCTTTGAGGTATGAGGTGTCTTATGATGAAGGAAATAGGAGAATTGTCATGTGGAATTGCAAGAATGCAAATAAGGCACGGCAAAATTGAGTTGAATGAAATTTTATTTAGATTTTAAATTTTAACTGGGATCGCCTTCACCAAATTTATTAAAACGAGTAAAGGTGCAGAAGCAACTGTAACATCCTACAAATATCATAAGTGCAAAAGTTTGGGGGATGTATGTATGGATGTGTGTTACTGTTTCACGCAAAAACTACCGATTAGATATGGATGAGAATTAACACAAAAGATTATATTTTTATCACTTAAAATATAGGTAACATCCCTCTGGAACGTGAGTGAGCGAGAGAGAAGGTAAACTTTTAAATATTTAATTTAAATTTTATTAAGATAAAGAAGCAACACTTTAGCACCGACCTGTACCAAAACCTTTATTCGATAATCATTTCACCAATATACATTACAACAATATAGTTCAGATCTGAATATAATTGTGGTTCTATATTGAGATATGGTACTAGACTATGTGTGCTGTCTTTACAACGAAATTTAGCCTTTATCATAGTCTTGGGGAGGTCTAAGTTCTAATGAGCATTTTTGATTCTAGTTACGGCTTTGCTTATTTATTTTTATTACCTATTTTGAAAGTCTGATAGCTAGCTAAACTATAACCAATTAATTTCCAAGTGATAGTTTTAGTATATGAAGTGTTATTTTTTTACAACTGAGTTAGCAAACATGCTGACGGCCTGTCTGATGGTAAACGGTCACCGCAGCCTATGGACGCTTGCAACACCGTGGGTATCACTCGCGCGTTGCTAACCGTACAATCTCTTCACACCCTTCTCGAAGAACCCCATGCTGTACTCACTTGGGAAAACCACGTAAAGATTATACAAACTTTGGATATTCGAATATAGAAACGTTGGTTGCTAGTTCAGAATGTTTTTTATATTTATTTCAAATTATAACACAACTATGGTCTATAATACATCTTCGGTGCTATAACTAAACAAACATGAACTTTATAAGAACACAGAATAAAAAGTACTTTAACAACATATACAAGTGTCATAATGACACCTCATTTTCAACCCACTTGTAAGCTCCTATGAATTTCGGCTCGTTTGTATCATGTCAGTTTAGATGTCATCTGATTACATCACTTTACACTCATTGAAAAAGTCACAAGGTTGACCAAGACTGCAAATTTGTGAGCCAAGAAACACTTGGCAAGATGGCACCAATATAATTGATGACATATCACTTAAAGGATGACAATATGCGGTTCAAGATTGTTTCTTATGACATTCAATGGTAAAAGGTATAATTTATATATACTATTATACTGGAATATGAAATATAAAGCAAATATTGTATTACTGTGTTTCGGTTAGAAAGGTATGGGAGCCGGTGAAATTACAGGCACATGAGACTTAACAACTTCACGTCTCAGGGTCAGCAACGCATTGGCGATGCTCCTAGTGTTGCAAATGTCCATAGGCGGCCCTGACCACTTACCGTGGACCGTCTGCTTGTTTGTCTTCATAAAAAAATAAACAAAAAAAAAGCTAACAGGAAGCTGTAAGTTGTCACATGTCGGTGACACTTTAAAAAGCAATACCCGGTGATCAAACAAAACAGAGTCCATTAGAATCTGCTTTCATTTTTTAGAAGAGTTGTGATAGTGAGTAATCTAAACTAATATTATAAAGAGGAAAGATTAGATTTTTTGTTTGTTTGTTTGTTACGATTTAACGCAAAAACAACACGACCGATTTTAAAAATTATTTTACCGTTAGTAAGCTACGTCTTTATCGAGTAACATAGGCTATATTTTATCCCCGTATTCTCACGGAAACGGGAACTATGCGGGTGAAACCGCGGTGCGCTGTTAGTCCCATATACGTTTCTATTGTCTCTAAGAAATACCTAATTCAAATGATGAGATAAGTCAGAACTGACAGTTGATCGAAATGTTATTTCTATCAGACTTTCTATTAGACTCTATTAGCATGACCAAGTGCATCAATGAATATATTCGAGAATTACCTACAGTTAGCACTAGCTACCACAACCCGGTTTCACCCGTTCTGGGAGTAAAAAGCAGTCTATGTCCTTCTAAACCCTGTCAGTTATTTCCAAGCAAAAATACAAGTCCAAGCCTTACTTCGTTACGATGTAAAAGAAGGACAAGCCAATTCACTTTCGTATGTCCATTACTAGCGATCCGCTCTGGCTTCGCTTGGGAAAGGTAATGTAAATTTTCACATTAAACATACGGAAGAAAATTTCTTAAATCTATTGCGTAGTTTAAAATAACTAAGCGCACAAATATACAATTTCCAAACATATCTTTAATATTTATTTTTCGTGTCGTACCTATAGCTTCTTATGTCCGTTATTATTTTTTAATATTTTGTCATAAATGTTTTTTTTATAATGCTAGTTTTATGTATAGTGCTGTCTTTATGTATATGATAATGTTAATCATCTTTGTGTACGTCAATTTCTTATAAATAAACTCTAATTCTATTCTATTCATTTTTTTTTATTTTTTATTTATACCACTTTGGCCGACAAGGAAGCAGACAGTCCACCTGATGGTAAGTGGTCACCGCCGCTAATGGACATTTGCAGCACTAGGGGCATCGCCAATGCGTGAAGTTGTAAAGTCTCATGTGCCTGTAATTTCACCGGCCCCTTACCTTTCTAACCGAAACACAGTAATACAAGTGCACTACTGCTTCACGGCAGAAATGGGTAAGGTGGTAGTACTTCCCCGGACGAACTCTGCACCAAGAGCTCTACTACTCGAGAACTAAATAGACAGAAAATAGTGACATTATATACCATATAGAAAAGAGGAGTAGGATAAAATCATTGATGAAACACCTGCTCATGATATAAGTATAAATTGACAGAGGTAGCGGTCGCTTTGAAGTTCCAAACAGAAGTGTTAATGTTTGTCTAAAGGCAATGAGCAAACAGTAGGGTATGTAAATAAGAATACCCTTTTACCGGCCGATGAAATCGATACCTCATTGAAATTAGAAGTGAGTCTGTGTGCTCGGATGTGTTGACGGTTGCCATGGTTGTTACAGAGACACGTGGTCGTATACCTTTCCATTTAGAGCAGGGGTTCCCAAACTATGGTCCGTGGACCACCATTGGTCCCCAAAAGATTAAAAGCATTTTTGTTGATGCAAACTAAATTAAATATTCTATTAAATAGGTTACATTTTCTAACGTAATAAGTTCTGTTAATGCATGTTGCATGTTACTTTTTCTCAAACCTTGTGGTCCCTGTCAAAAATAATGAAGTCAAAATTGTCCCCGGTCCAAAAAAGGTTGGGAACCGCTGATTTAGAGGAAGTATTGCAAGTGTTTTTCGTAGTTGAAGAATTACTCCAGCTAATGAATTAATGTTTACATTAGCTCATCTCGACTTTGACCTTGAACTTGCTTCGATATCTTCAACCCGAATTCGAACAAATTACTTAATTCGTACGATTTTGTGTAGCGAATTGTGCAAAAAGTCAAATTATCATATTTTGATGTGTCTAATAGGGTATGAAGTCATCTCACACGACTCACACGTGTATGAATATCCGTTACATTGTGGAAAAAATACACACTGGCTTAAGATCCACGCTCTCAACTTCATTAATGGAGTATAGGCATATCTACGTAAACTTTACCATAGGAAGAATAAAACTATAAAAACCTTTCATCTAGCCGCTAGAACGATCCTCAAGCGCCATAGCTCAAGTATAAAATCACCGAGCTTTATCCCAAACCAATTTGCGAAGAACTGTTCTTCAGTGTTCTTTGTGCTAGCCGGGGGTTCTTCACGAGTGGTATTGAGTTAGTTTTGATGTGACTTGTAATTGCGAATGGAGGCGCCAGTGACGTTTACGAGGCTCTATCTGTTCCACATTTTAATGTGCACTAATGCTATATAGAAAATTGTAAGCGCAAATGGAAAGTTGTTATGTAAATCTTTGTGCATTAAATTTACTTCTTTATGGCGTTTGATGGTTTTTATGAAAGTATGACCATTTTGGTTTCAGATCTAGGAGAGGTTAAATGGGATTTGTGAGCTATCTTTTGAGATACAGTCAATATTTTTCTATATATCTTTATATGCTTACTGGCTGTCCCCCGCGGTTTCACTCGCGTTCCCGAGCGATGTTATATTTTTCCGCGATTAAAAGTATCTTATAATTGAACCCAAGTTATATACTATCTATGTGCCAAGTTTCATTCAAATCCGTTCAGTAGTTATTGCGCGATAGAGTAATAAACATCTATACATGCTCACAAACTTTCGCATAATATAATAATATTAGCTCTCCTCCGCGGTTTCCCCAGCGTTCCCGAGGGATGTAACATTTTCCCGGCACAAAAAGTATCCTATGTTACCTCTAATACCTCCAAGAATATGTGTACAAAGTTTCATGATGATCGGTTAAGTAGTTTTCGCGTGAATGCGTACCAAACAAACTTACATTCACATTTATAATATTTTACCCGCGTTCCCGAGGGATATCACATTTTCCCGGGATAAAAAGTAGCCTATATGTTATTCCAGGATATGCTCTATCTACTTGCCTAGTTTCATCCATATCCGTTTAGTTTCAGTTTTTGCGTGAAAGAGTAACAAACATACATACATACAAATCTTTCCTCTTTATAATATTAGTATAGATATACTAATAGGATTAGGAAAGTAGCAACAATATAAATATAATATTAGTAGGAAGTAGGATAAATGGTCGCGAACAGAAAGATCACTCCAAACCCCACAGTGAAGTCACAAGAAATAAATTGAATTAAAGTAGGTAGAAATACTTTAGCACCGTTCTAACAAAGACAAAACCCACCGTGTCCCTAAAGAATAAACACAATTATTTATACCGGTTATAAATGAGCTTTGGGTCCATAAAATTATATGATCAATGGATCAACGCCACCTGCCGTCGTTGACGCACAACTATGTGTTCCGATGCGCGGGCGCATGTAATTACATACACAGCCAAAAATAACAAGCTATTAGACTATCGACCTTATTTTAATGGCTATAAAATTGAGTATTCTATGGCCTTTATTGCTGTGGCGCTTGCGATTTGTAAGGTCAAAATAAAAATTATGAGGTATCTAAACAGTTATCGGAGTTTCCAATCTGAAGTAAGATCTTGTGTGTTCATCATTTAATTAAAGCAAATAAATCAATAATAATGTATAATTATTCATTTTAAAAGGTGGTGTCCGAAAGTAATTAAGTATTTTAGTTATTTTTTATAGTATTTCTTTAAGTTTAAGTTTTAATCTAGATAAAATATTTACAGAACAAAACAACCTACTTAAAATGACATAAAAATATATAAATAAAAAGAGTATAAGTATTTATTTTTATTAAAAAAATACTAGCAACCCGCCCCGGCTTCCCTCAGGAGCAATGTAGATACTATTACATATAAACCTTCCTATTCAATCACTATATCTATTAAAAAACCCGCATTAAAATATATTTTATACTATGTAGTGATTACTAGATTAATTTAGAAAATAGTATTTCTGTAAGGTCCTATGTATTTACTAAGGCTGAATAATAAATACCTATTGTATAATAATGGGACATTTCACGACTTGGACATTTTCTGCCATAGCGGTTGATGGAATTATTCCATTTTTTATTTTGGACTAGCTGTCCCCCGCGGTTTCACCCGTGTTCCCGAGGGATGTTCCATTTTCCCGGGAAAAAAGTATCCTATATGTTATTCTAGTGTATGCTCTATATATGTGCCAAGTTTCATCCAAATACGTTCAGTAGCTTTTCCGTGAAAGAGCAACAAACACCCATTATCAAAAACTTTTGGATTTACAATATTCCTAGGATTTATTTATAGACGAGCGTCGATCAGCTTGGTAGCGGAACTTTAAAGTTCACTTTGAAAGATTTTTAATCCGTGTCTAATTTATATAATTTTACAAAACATATTTGACGATCGTTCGTTACATACTATAAACTAATACACAAGTAAAAACTCAAAATACTGGTTCAAACAAGCTATTATTGCTTTTAAAAATCTATACCTAGCTGTGTTTATAACATAGTGTACCGCAAGCATGTCGAGTTTCAGGGGAAGGAAACCATAGCAAATCCCATGGGTTATCTATGATATGGCGAGGGGGCGGGGAGGGGAGGCCAGGCTTACACGCAGCCAGTAATTGATTGGCCATGTGATTGATGGATTCACTTCCTCACTCGGTTTTGGTGTTCTAAAAATGGGAACTTTGAAGAAATTGTTCGGAAAATATTTTTCGTGCGGTTCGGGCGGTTTAGTTTTACACTGCTCTTTGTAAACTGAGGTATTGCCACTTAGCTATAAGCGACTCTAAAATCAGTACACTAAAGTGATCTTTTGCTTTTTAGAACATTTTTTTAAGAACTTTTTTTTATGTCGTGTATTTTTATACGTTCTATCACGGTCACCTATGAAATTTTTAACACCATAGGTATCGCTAATATATTATTGACCACGAGAGCAAATTCTAAAACTTATTTTCACAATTCACTTATTAAATTTATGGACTTATTTTTCTAGACTTTTCACAGACTTGACCCGGGTATCTGTGTTTAGCTAAATTGAATGAAACAACAATCAGCACTAGCGTTAAAGAATCAATTTATCTAAAATGTAGTAACATTTGGCGCCCACGTCATAACATAATAGGATAGTTTATAAAACAAACAGACGGACGCAAACCTATTAAATGCATCGACAGCTGCCTAACGACAATATAACTATTTATTACGTTAAATTAACTCCGCTCTCGCTTGTTAGTATTGTCGAGAACAAACCCCTAATCATATTGTAATTAAGCCTCTTTTTACGCCAATTCTCTAAGTCAAACTTTTTTTATTCTAATACATCATCTCAATAACGAGCTCGTATTTCCGCATAGTAAATGTTGCCTTATCCCTATTAAAATTGGGTGCTAATTTGTTTGAGGATATATTAACAAATATTTGAGTTTGTGAGGTGTTTTTCATCCATATAATTAGCCTGCAGACACCTCGCCGTGATGACCGATGGCGCCTCGGGCTGTTACCGCTAGGATGGCTTTAAACTATGTTTAAATTGGGATTGTTTTCTTGGAAGTATTATAACTTTAAGATGGATTGTAACACCATAGACAACATTTTCACTTTTATTATTTTTTCACCATAAAAATAGTTCAAACTAGATCTCTTGGGAACTGAGCACACCCACCATACAAAGTTAACAGTATAAGTAATTCAATGTTCAAGAATGTTAACTGTTGTTTAATCCAACGAATAAAAAACTTGTCACAACCTCGTATTAAGCGGATAAGGAAACAAACTGACTTGCAAGTGATTTGTAGCTATTTAATTAATAGAACCCTTCTGCTACATATACAGACATACATATGTCATATATCCTGCCCTATACAGATACAATGAGAATAATTATTAGTTCAGAAACATATGTTACATGTTAATTAAATTCTTTGTTGATTTATATAAATAAAATCACATCGATAATAAATCATAGGTATAAAAAATCAACATTAAAAGGCGTTAAACTAAACTGCGATTTGAAAATTATGAGATGTGTTTGATCAGAGAAACCATGCACATTGTTTTATAAGTGACTAGCTGTCCCCCATGGTTTTACCCGCGTTCCCGAGGGATATCACATTTTCCCGGGATAAAAAGTAGCCTATATTATTCCAGAATATGCTCAATATATGTGGCAAGTTTCATCCATATCCGTTTAGTAGTTTTTGCGTGAAATAGTAACAAACATACTTACAAATCTTTCCTCTTTTTAATATTAGTATAGAAGTATAGATAGCTAGCAACACATAGGGTATATATAGCAAGCAACACAGAGGGTATAATTTGAGTGGATATAGTCCTCTAAAAGTTACGTGAATTTGGTATCCCTACACAAAAGATATCCACACTTAACTTAAGTCAGAATCAGCAACAATCTAAGTTGAGTAAATTACACATAATTCTTCGCCTAAAGCCACAAGGTGTTATGAAGGAAATAAAACAATTACTATAATGTCACCTCTAACATTTATATGTTGTTGAATGATGTATGTTGTTTCTTGTCTACCTTGTGATTCATTGCGATATTGAGTTAGTAATATATTTTTTACTCATGCGTTCGTTAAAATTATTTCTTCTTTACTTACCTACTTACCTTTACACGCACACACTCTAACTAACTTAATAATCTTAATTTGTTCTTTTATAAACAGTTAAATCACTACATAGTATAAAACAAAGTAGCTTTCTCTGTCCCTATATCCCTATGTATGCTTAAATCTTTAAAACTACGCAACGGATTTTGATGCGGTTTTTTTTAATAGATATAGTGATTGAAGAGGAAGGTTTTTATGTATAATACATGTGACATCCCACGGGAACGCGGGTAAAACCGCGGGGGACAGCTAGTATATAATAAAAAGTGATTTTTTTGTAATAAGATTGGGAAGTTGCGAGTCATTCCAAACACAAGTATCTCTGATTACTTACTGGGAAGTATCGGCGTAAATTTTGTTAAAATAATTTCTGAAACAAAGCTATTTTTTTTTCTTTACTTTGTATCTACATCTTGTTTGACCACAGTTTCATTGGTAAGTGATGATGTGATGGTGGTGACATAAAGGGCCTAGAAGAAAACTGGGTCTCAAGTGTAACAATCCAGTAATTGCTTGGCGTCAGATTTAAAATGAAGGGTGTTGCAGTCAGGGGGTTACCTGCTACAAAGTACCCTACACCCATGATATGGTCTCCTTGCGATATTTATCTTTACTGAAAGCTTAAGCTCGTTATTGGATTCGAACCCACGGTCTTTATAACGGCATTAGACGTTACTAACGCTGTACTATCGTGGCCATTCTTTCTTTAATTTTTCATTTGGAATTTATTATTTATTTAGATGTATTCATTTTAAAATTTATTTATTTGACTATATAGACACTAAAGCCAGAAAGATTATATTAATATTTAGCGGCGGCCTAACATACCTACTAATGTTTGTTTATTCTAACATAGCTTAGATGAATCAACTCTTCAATCTTCTGCTGCGGAAGATGAAAGTCTCATAGGAGATGGTAAAGGCTTATTTAAACTGCAAAATAAACAATAAAAAAAGCAAAAAAATGTCACTCGTTTTTGCCTTTAAATAGAAACAACAAATTACCCTATTAAATAGAAAAAAAAGTTACTGCCGGTAATTGACCTTAACTTAGGGTCGGCTATGTATTACATATATTCAACTCTCATAGATATTGCAATAAAACCTCATCGGTTTTATTGGAATATTGAAGTAGACATTAACATGAATCCAATACCTACTTTTCACTTACCGCCAAGTGCACAAATACAGTAGCGCAAAGTTATATAATATTTATCAAATTACATACCTTAATATTTTTTTCGTTTACAAATACATAAAGATCAATGCGAAAGAGAAGCAAAAAACAAACAATATTTGTGCATAGTTCTGTTATTCATAAAACAGAAAATTATACGCCTGAACAACCTTTCGTTTACAAACGCATTCGTTTTCGGTAAGCAGTAAAAAAAACTACAGGTATAATAGACAAGGCCCGACCATAAATAATAGAATCATTAACATCTGCCGCTATGATTTAGCCCATCATTTTTTTTCGGCCTCCAAAAAAATTGTACAAACGATGCCCAACTCTAGTCTAGTTAGTGAGGGGCGTCGCCGGAAAAGATGTGTTTTGACGGTTATTTTTTAATTTCCTCCACTAATGACAGCTATTGCTTTCTACTTTTTGGTAATTTAATCATGTAATTTTTGTAATGTAGCAACATTAAGATGCGTTAATTTTAAAGTTTTATTTAAATAAATTAAAAAGTCTACTAACCAAATGATCAGAGTGGGGGTCTCTGGGCGCACTAGGTGCCGGGTTGGGCCACAGCAACTTTGACAACATCCGTTGGCTTTGGCTATAGATGAGCTCCTACGAAGGAGAGAAAAATGAACTTTAGTATGCTATGAATAAGGCTATACGCCTGACGCTTCGCATCGAGAAACATAACTTCAAGAGGTATGCAATTATATAAATATAGTTGCTGAAAAATATTTCTTCAATGTAAATTTTCATTTTTCTAAGAAGCAAAGGCCCAGCAAAATAACCAGATACTGAACACCGGAGTAAGTTGAATGGGTGAGATTATTAATAATAATAACACGTTTTTACGAGTTCTGCGCCCGCGCCTCCGGCATGATCCGAGTTAATGTTGCTAACATGGGGAACAAACATTTGGCATAGTACTTATATATTTTATACACACCTAAATTATAAAAAAATATTTGAATATAAAGAATTTTAAAAATAAATTAGTTTTGATTGAAAATATTTTTTTCTACAATAATTATTACAAACATAATTCTTACAAAACTGAGTATAATAAATAAATATTTTTAAATTATTTTCATAATATCATATATAAATCGAGTCATTGTTAGAAGCCGTAGCTCATGGTGCGTTGTATTATTTATCAACGCAGCTATCATCGCGTATGACAAAACCACTTATTAAACCAAGTGTTGGCCACTTCTGAACGGTAAAAAGTATAACAAGACCGTAATAATAGGTTGAGCAAAGTTCTCGCCTGCAAAACAAACAGTGTCGACAGAGCAGGCAGAACTCACAGAGAGTGCTAAATTAGTTTAATAACGCTTTTGTAGACGTTTTCAAGTGACTACAACATTCGGATTTATTGTTTATTTTTAATTTTTTAAGGAATTTTTATTTGTTTTCTTCACTTTAAGGTTTTGGGAGTAAAGAAGTTGATAGGTAGGTAATTGTGTCATGATATATTCCTTAGCAATTCCTTAGGTATTTGCTTATATAGAAACAAAATAAATTTGAGAATTCTGTGTGGTAGCGGTGACGACGAAACTATTATTATTAACAATATTGTTCTAACTTTTATAATATCTCTCACTTATTATAGGAGGTGACAAAGACTATTCCAATGACCACACGCTTAAAGACCTTACTCCAAGAGGTCGTCAAAAGAATTCCCAAAGAAGGTATGCATCAGGCAGAAAAAAATGCCAAATCATGTAGGTAATATGAAATGCAACGAATTGAGAGAATATGTCTTGCGCCGAAACTAAATGACTGATGATTAAAAATTACCAATAGTTATTAAAAATAGTTGAACAAAATAAATATCAAACTTAAAAAAAATTAAACTAAAAAAAATTTTTTAATAAAAAAAATATTAAGGTTTTACCTCATATTGATTCCTCTATGGTGTTGATGGGTGAAGAAACAATCAGTTATGGGATCATGTGTAAAATTACAGCCATAATCGATATTTATCTTTTGTAATACAGCTGTCATTATTACGAGCCTACTCTGCCTGTTTGTATAATTTTAAGAAACAAAAAACGTTTTCGTGTTTATTTTTTTTTGTTGGTAGGTGGTATCACGTTTATGGGTTGAATGTATGTAGAAAACCTGGTTTTGTTTCTATTTCATTTTTAATATTATAAATGCAAAGGTTTGCGAGAATTTATGTAAGGATGTTTGTTGCTCTTTCACGCGAAAGCTACAATCTGATTTAGATGAAGCTTGGCACATAGATAGTTCATAACCTGGATAAAGCGGATTATCCCGGGAAAATGAACCATCCCTCAGGAACGTGGGTGAAACCGCGGGGACAGCTAGTAATTCAAAATTAGGTAAACAAGGGTAAATTGGACATAGCGTTAGTCTATTCATATTATTATCTACACTAATATTAATAATAGGCGAAGGCTAGTTTTAAATGACTTGAGTCGAAAGAAACTAGTTTTACTTCAATTAGTAAAAACACATAAAAGTTGATCGCTTGGCGCTATGAACTAAACATAGGTACCTTAAAATAACCAGCTTGAAACTTGTTTGAAAATAAAAAAAACTGAATGGGTTCAAACTTAGAAGTGAGTGACGTCATTTCCATTCAAAATGATATCATTGTTACAACTTGTTTGTTTAATAATAAACAATATTAAACAAGTCATTTTTAACAAAATATAGCTTGCCTGAGGGAAGGCGTATGGTAGCTGTACTCAATTCTTAGCAATTTGGTATTATAATTTATTCGAAAACAATTACTACGTGAATTTTCTCGTTTAATATTAACTTGATCTTACACTTGATAGTAATATTGGCCTACCGAGTTAATGATAGGTCCTTGGGCAAGTGACATTGAAGCTTTAAATTAAGGTATCTGTGGGTGATAATGACAAAGCTTGCAGTCAATTGTGAGCCGAATAAGCGTACGACAGTGGGTTGATGTGGGTTGAATAAATGGTTTGACGACGACATAAATTACGTAAAAGGATGAAAACTCTCATTCCTACAGATTTATGAGCCGCGGTTGCATAAAAATTAACTGTAGTTACTAAAATTCTGATTACACCACAAGAAAATGGCCGGCAACCGCAGATCCGACGCATTCTCGTCTAATACTTACCGAGAGACGTTTTACAACTTAATTCAAGACATCAGAATTTAATTTACAACTCGGTGAGCGGTATTTATGGGAAATTGCCCGGCGCACTCCCAGGGCTAATGCTCAGTCGCCGCTGCCTAGACTCAACAATAGCGCACAAGCCTCGCGATAAATTCTGTAATTTTCTCTTCAACCACCTAGTTCGCAAAATCCACAACATTGTTTAAATTGTTGTTTGAACAAAACAGCTCGTTGACAAATCTCAGTACGATAACATCACCAAGAACGTATAATTATGTGAGAGCAAATAATATGTATGTCAAGAACTTAATCAGCCTGGGATCGGTCCAAGGGCCCAGGTAAGTCTGTAAGCTGTAATTAGCAGCCAGTTGTAGAAATATGAATGGAGCCGGGCGCGGCGCCCGCGCAGCCGGCACGCCTCGAAGACGCCGTAGGGCGGACGGAACGACTCCCATAAAATCTGAACATCGACCCACAAAACAAATATACCTAAATATGGCAGCGACCCCGTAACGAAGTCGATAAAACGACGCAGAAATTATTCGTGAGCCGTTACGAGCACGAGTCGCGATCCTCTGCCGTAATGATAAAGCGTTTTTATAGACGCGGTGGGTTCACGAGGCTCAGCATGACATCTAGTTGAAGTATCTACGATCCCGTCGGGAGATATTGGCCAATAAAGGCTAACTGGAGACTTATATGGGTAGGCCTCCACGGCGACGAGACGCCGACAGAGCGAAAGATCAACGCTAATTAAGCGCCATAAAACCGAATATCGTTCTCATACCATCGTTACCTTTCACCGCGCGCCGGCCGACAACGAATTCTATCCGAGACGACGATGAAAAAACGAGAAATTACCTCACATACACGAGCCCACCGTACGATCCTCGTAATAGATTAATGATATAGCCTGCGAGGTCTGTATTTAAACGAAAATCCTGAGGAGAAGGGGTCTCGACTGGTGGAATACGCGCGAGGTGGCCGCGCGGCTGGTAATGACGCGGCGCGGCGCGGCGGCCGCCACCCGCGCGCGAGGGACGCGCAGCTACAAGCGACAGAGAGCCGCGTATAATCGATAGAGGCGCCACCGGAGCGCCGCCGCGCCGCGCGCCCCGGGGCGGCGCCCGCGTCGGCCCCACGCGCACAACACGTCTTATTGAGAAATTCCCAAGATGATGCATAATTCTCCTTTTGGTTTCCTGTGTGTAGTTATTTTTCTCCCTGTTAACAATATTACCAATTCGGTGACCGAGCTCGCAGACGCATATTTTATCGGACCCATCGTCCCTCTGTAGAACCGGGCTTTGTATGCGCATCGCTGAATATTGCGCTGATTTATGACGTTGTGTTGACGACGAGAGCCAAGATTGGCAGTTCGGGGAGGTGTTTTACTTTGTCCAAATACTATACTTTTATGATATTTTCTGGGGCCTTCAACGTAATATCTTTAGAAGTTTCCAATTATTATTTATTGAAATATTTTCTCTCACTCTTTTTTACACAACTGATGGATATTTTTGTGTTTATAGACTTATTTCATTTAATAACTTTATCATCATAATCAATAATTCAAAATCAACTACAAAAGCTTAGTGAGTACCTATCCAGATTTATAAAAGAAATATCACTAATGTATATGACAGGCAACCCCGACCTACCCGGCAGAGAGCTGTTAAAACAGCAATCACGTCTTATCAGACAGTTATGCTAATAAGACATGCTAATTCCCAAAACCAACAAGGGAACAAAAAAAGTCCGAAACGATCGTCCGAGGCCAAAAAAGGAATAAATTCGAGATGAGCAGACGGGCGCCAGGGACCAATTACGCGGGGCACAGTGGCCTAAACCTCCGGTCGTGGTCTGAAACATCGTTGCGATCTCAGGAATGCATGCATCGCTTTCTAGCTAGCTTTTTTAGCGATCTAGATGGTCGGAATGCGTCTGTTACTTTGACTTCTGGGAATGACATGTTACCAGTTATAGTGGTCGAAAAAAGTTAATTAAAAAATGTTGTATTACATGCGTTCGTTAGGTGTTTCGTTCAAATATAGATTGTTTTTTGTTAGTAGACTACTGCATATTGATGTAACTTGGCACATAATATTTCTTGTATGAATGATGATTGTTTTCTGTTTGGCGATTGTCTATAGCTGTTAGGTATAGTTTCATTTGACGTATGAACTTTATATAATGAAGGGAGTGTGTGTACTTTTCCTGATGATATGTTTTAAAAAATTTGCCTCAAGCTTAAATGAGCTTACGGTAAAAGTTGTTGAGCATGAACCGATCTCAGTCTAGAAAAATACCTTCAGGATATATCCCACCAATTTGAGTAAGAATTCGTAAGTACAACGATGATGATGCAATCAAATTCATAGATAGACACAACTTCGAGCGATAATTACTCCGACGTCCATCTGAATAGAAGTTGCACAAATACCAGTCTATCAACTTCCGAACATTACTTCGAGTACAGACGACGACAAACGGCAATACCGGACATTCTAATCCGGTACCGTTGGGCGTGACCGTCCCCGTGACGTCACAGGCCTCGACCAATCACGACGGCCGTACGGTAATCTCATTGTCACCCTCGCCGCGTGCCATGTCGATAATACTGATAGGAATAGAGGCGCCTTCGCCGAAGCTACCGGATATTCTGGCGCTAGTGGTAGCTTTTATAGCTATGTAGCTTGTTCAAGAGAGAATCGCATAGATAGCTATGCGACAGGTAGGTATTGTTTCTATTGGTGAAAGCATTTTAATAGATTTCGGATTTGATGATTGGATTTTATGACTAACATAAGAGTAATCTTCTTCATATTATGAAACTAACGGTAAGGCTAATTATATGGCTAAACCACCCAATGATTTTTTTTAAACATTGGTACCAGTTAATGACAAAACAATAAAAATCGTTTATTTATAATGAAAATCGTCTACCAATTTTGTTTTATTATGATATAGGGAAGTAACTAAGTTAACTTAAGAGTTGAATTTTAAATGACAAATTTTATAATTTGTAAATGATTAGAAATGGGATAATGATTTACTGAATCACCTAATACTTTACTACGTGACAAAATTATTCTCCTTTTAATCATAACACACAGATAAATTAATAAAACCTCTGTAGTTGGTCTCACTACCAAGTATTATTATCTTGTATGACCCTACATATTTGACAGTTTGCTAATAATACAAAACTAAAATATCATTTATTCTCGACCCTAAATACTTACATATAAGGTTCAACGTAATGTTTCAAAACTGTAATAAATTTTTTGTCTTGGTTGCAAACTAGGGTGACAGACAGAATAGGGTGGTGCCACAATAGGCACACTGGATTAGATGCAATGCCACGGTGTGCAAGCGGCTTAAATTATTACATCACGCCTTTTAATGGCCGATGTATTATTATTAATATTAATAATGGTATTAAAATTGGTGAGATTACATTGTTATAGGTATTATGTATTGTAACGGAGCGATATGCGTTTGTTTTTTTAGAGTTCCGCAGTCAGACTAAAAATCCGTATGGTTTGTTCATTAGGCCTATATGTCGTAGTGATTCTTCTCGTAGAGTTTTAGTTATTATAAATATTGAAATTGGAAGTAGAGTCATAGATAGGAGAGACTTTTGACATGCGGGATTATATTGGTTATAAAAAAATGACATAATAAATATCCCAAGATATCCAAAGACATTCTTCACACATGGTTTCTTGATCCCAAGTTAGGACGAGTGTACTGCTTGTAGTATGGCTACCAGGTAACTGATATACTACATATACCTACTACTTTTTAAATACATACTTATATAAATATTTACACCCAGCACAAAACAAACAGACATGTTCATGCACACTAATGTTTGTCCTGGGTGGGAATTGAACCCGCGACCTTCGGTTTGGCAGTCAGGGTCTCTAACCACCAAGCCAACTGGCCTGTCAAAATTTAATATATTTATAATACCTTTAAAGCCAGAAAAAAGCTAAAAAGAGAAACTTTTGGAAAATAAGGGATAATGAAAATAGTTTGAAAAATCGCGGAACGTCACTTTGAAAGTTGTTCGAAACTGCGTAAAATTTACTGAGAAATATCGCGCAAAATCTTGAGATACGGACAATAGGTACAAGTCCATCTTATAACTGTTTATAAAACTTACGCTAAGACTATCTACCTAAGGGTCAGGAGGTGATCCAATGCTCAACCTTGACTCTATAAAAAACAGACCTATAGACATTGAAATTCAATATTTATAAGTATCCAGCATAAAGTTTAATTTACCTCACGCTCCTAATTTGTAAAAGAGATCCTAACATTCTGATACGCAATGAAATATAGAAGCTCATACCAATATCTCAACGCATCAATTGGAAAACAACCGAACTCTTTATCAAAATGTGTAGCCGGTCGTAAATCGTCTATCAGTCGGTAGTAATCTCGTACACAGGGCGGTCTCTGAAGCAGCTCAATTAACTTAAAATGTTAAAGTCCAGCAATTAAATAGATAAAAAGTTCGCTTCTGGTGGTCTGGGGACACTGGCTGTTTGATGGGATGGTAATATGTGATGTTGACAAACTTTGTTCCGTTAGGATGATGTCGCATTAAAGTGGTTACATCGACATTTTTTTTGCGCCGTGATCTTTTGTTTGTACAGTCTACACTAAAATAAAAAATTATAATTTATTAAAAAAAATTATAAGTTTGGATACAGCCCACTTATTCAGCTAATACAAACTTCGTCGGCGAGCCGCTTACAGAGGCCTCTGAGAGCTTATGTCTCACGTGATTAGTAGTGTTAGCGTAAGAGACAGAGCACGAAGCCGCGACGAAACGTCCTCGAGTTAGTATCATTTTCCTTACAGAATCGAGCCCCAGGCAATTTATGAAACAACTCTTCCAATCCAGATATTCTTTAACTTATAGTAATCTATATTATTTCATAGTGATATAGTCTTACTTTGACATTGTAGAAACAGTAATTCCGTCGGGAAAGACAGTAAAAAGATGGAAAGGTAGCAACGATGCTATTTAGACCCGAATTAAATTCTGAGGAGTGTACATTATTGAGTTCTCTCAAACACTGCATTCGCCGGAATGAAGCCAGATGATATTTGGTTCACAAATAGAAAAGTCCAATCGCAGTCGTGTAACTTTCAAGTTAACCTTTTAATTGAATAACTGTAATCTACCTATACATAAAAATACGGGTATGTAAGGAAGATAAATATTATGTTTCATAACAAGATGAATCTATCGCATATCCCTTCGGAAAACCGAAATAAAAGAAAAAAAAATCGCAATCCCATGCGGGCAATCTTCAACCTGAATTAGTCGATTATGCGGGCACAGTCAAACCGACATACATTCTCGCAATGGCATAACATTTTTAGCAGTCACTGCAGCTGTCGATTAAAACGAAATAAAAGATTCAATCTATAACTCGCCTAAAGGTAATTCGATTTATTTGGTATTTTTCTACTTTTACTTGGTGGTTACTCAATGTTTCGTGTCAAGTTAATAAAATTTAGTAAATTATTTGCAAGTTCCCTTTTGATCGTTTAACTAATAGTCGATTCAATCAATATAAATTCTATCTATATATATGGAAATACTAAAAATGAATTAGTAAATATATTTGTACAAATATTGATTGTAATTTGTATTGTGTTGTTATCCTAAATAAATCTCGACTATCTCTAATAATATTATAAATGTGAATGTAAGTTTGTTTGTTACGCTTTCACGGGAAACCTACTTAACCGATCATAACTTATACTGTTTTTGCCGGGAAAATGTTACATCCCTCGGGAACGCGGGGGACAGCTAGGAAATATATAAGTACTATCGATACGATTTGCATTTCCAAACTCTCTGTAACTAAGGAGATAGGTATAAAACGATAATGATACCCTGAGAGATTTCTTCAAACGGCTATTAGATCCTTAAGCAGACCTTGAACTAGATAACCGATATATGCAGCCAGACACAGAACAAACAGACTGGTATATATCTCCTACTTACTGGGTACTGGTACGCAACCAGAATATTTTAATATATTCTGTCGTTATGCCTGATCCATCCATTTAATTTTACAACGGTAAGGCGACAACTTTTCACCAATTTTATAGTACTGGTCGACATAGATTAAAAAAATTATGTAGAAGGTGACTCCTGTAAACGTACGGTTTCAAATTATGCAACAAAGTCAAGACATATGCGATAAAGCTCTTTGTATATGTATTTAAAATAGACAGCTATTTTAACTTTCCCAAAAATATTGAATTATAATATATTAATTATATCCTAATTATTTTAAAGTACTAATACAATGATGAATGGTTTTTAGAATTAATGCCAACATTGAAATCCTAAGAAAAAAAAAAACATTTGATAAGTATTCAATTAAACTAAATTCCTTTAATTAAATGTCTTCCAAACACAATTTCACATTATGTCTATACGACAATAACGACAATTATCAACCAATCCAAAATACACCTTAATCTATGTACTTAAAAATTGCGTAGATAAGTTAACTTATTCGAACACGCAATCAAGCAAGATACATTACACTTGTAAATACCTTTTCTGTTAATTACTTAAGTAAGCTTCAGTGAGACAAAGTCGTACAACTTACGCATAAGACCCTCTACACATCGCCACTCAATGACAGCGATAAACAAAATAACGACAAATAAAATAAACGCGATTATTCGTGTGCGGCGCTTTTGAAGCTCTCAAAGGAGGCCGATTTGTTTGGCATAAAGAGCTCTTTATAGCTCCATGTATATCGGCCTCATGCGAATTTATTCTCGCGGTTATTATTGCAATTCAATTAATCGTGAACAATGTTCGGTCAGGTTTCTCCGCCATTTAAATACGGTGGTAAGGACTGCACGGGAAGCGGTGGACTGTCGATGTCGGCACTGTGACGAAACTTTGTGTTTCTTACGTTAGATTTTTAATGAGTTTCGTGTTGATTTATTTCCTTAACCTTTTACAATTCAATTTCAAAAAAAGAAGAAGTTAAATATGCTAGGTTTGTTGAAGCCAGACATTACGCAAAAAAAAATCTACGTACGAAATGAGAATATAATTTTATTGATAAATAAAATATATTCCTGACAATTGCGAAACGTCGAAGAATCGAGGTGGTTAATTAAAAAAAGTTAATCACATAAAAAAAATATTACTGGCCGCAAATTACAATGCACGGGAATATAAACCTCCTTTTAACAGAATATTTTTTTTAATATCGAACATTGAGACCCATCAAGCGGCTACCGGTATTCGGGTGTGCGCACTTCAATAATAAATACCGTTATAATCTGTCCTTTACATATAAAAACACTTTGGGGTTTATCTCTTCATCGTTTAGCCGCGGCACCACTGCCTCGACATTATATGGGAGTTTAAAGAGATTCTTAAACCTATTAACTGCTCAGTTCTCACTAAGAGGGTCTCTCACATCAAAAAGTTTCCATTTGCCAAGATTCTAAATGATTCGAATTTTAAACTGCAGTACCTGATAATAAACTTATGGATCTTCTGGCTATTAAAATTATTTGTACAAGATTTTAATTAATGTAATTATAGATACATTAACCATTAACCTTCATTGTAGTATCAATAGCTTTTTGTTAAAAGTAGGTGCAATACTCAAATGGCGCTATAAAAATTAATTACGGCACATCGAAAACATGTTTTTTAATTTTCATTAAACACATCGAAATATGAAATTGAAAACAATATAAGGTTTAAATTCCAATGTTCAGCAGTATTTTTGAGGGACTCACTTAATAACCATGGAGTTAGGTGACAACATTAGATTATTGGAGAAGGCATTTTAATGTTTTGATCTTGTTCACTCGACGTTTCCTGTTTATTTATTTGTTAATTCAAAACCGTAAAAAAAACACCTTTTTCAAAAACAACATTAGCCAGTACCAGATAGGTACTTTCCTCAATACTTTAATAATTAGAAAATGGAAGCCCATTTGCAGCAAATCTATCTTAATACAGTAACACACATAACAGCAAAAGCATACAAAAATAAATGGTCGCCAGTAATTAAGTCCCACACAAACAATTGACAGTCAAACTGCCGCATCAAAAGTAAGCAATGTCTTTACATCAAAGGCTGCGCTCGCGCAGGCTGTGCGGCGGGAGGGTAGGGGGGGGCACATTAGTCGGTGGTCGGGTGACAAAACAAATGAGTGTTTTAGCGCTATCTGCCGCTGGCTTTCATCTCACCGCTCGTTCGGTAGCCGAGTGCAGCCGAGCTTTAGATACGACCTTCTCCGACCATTGTCCGTTGGCATTATATTATTGTTTTTAACGTAAGTGAGGATGATGGGGTGATGATAGTGTTTAGAATAGATATTTGAGAGAATAAGTTTACAGGTTTTTTACGGCTTGTTTTAGACTAGATTTTGTCCTACGTGTTCTGTTGTAAATGCTTGGTATTTATGTGTGATCTAGTAATAAAGAGAGATCTGACTCTACTGGGCGCTTAACAAACCATTAAGCTTTATCTGCACTACATTAATTAAAAGCTTTTTCTATGATTATTTTTTGCGTCACTTATTTAATCTAATTTTATGGCGAACTTAATAGCGCAATGTTATAAGGCGTATAGCTTTTCTTTATGTAATTGCAACCAGAATGCGGTCCTGGAGACGATGATTAGCATTAATGTAGTTTTTAATTTAAACAATTACCTCAGTTATAGCTTTGCTATCGATGGTTGATAAAAAAAAAATTATGCTGAGGTCTTCTATAAAAATAACCAGAGTTAGACCAACACGTTTGCGTTTGTAAATGCAGTTTTATAGAGCCTGTAGAGTCTTTAGAGATTTTGCTATTGAATGCTGTATAACTTTTTAATGTGTATGAATTTTAAGATGAATCCAAAGATTTTGGAGATCTAAAAACATCAAATAGCTTCAAATTCTAACAAGAAAATTTTCAGCCAGATTTTATTAAATTTAAACACATTTATTTCTATTGACGATTTACGAAACCTGAAGTATTATTAATAAAAAAGTTGTCAATAATGTCTACTCCACAGATTTCTACGTTTAGAACTCGGAGGCCGACCACCAATAGTCCCTTCGATACGATGACGATAAGGTGTTTAAATTCAACTTTTTATTGAGCCTTATCAACGGTTAATGCTCATTCACTCACACACGCAAGCTACCGTTTTTTCATCTATTTGTGTACACTAACACAAATAAACGTAACAATATTAACTTTGGCTTTGCTAGCCAAGAACTTTAGACGACTTTGCCACTTATGCGTTTGACTTAAGGCATAGTGTTTTGTCTCGCAGCAATTTTTCGCGTATGAGGAAATATTTGGGATGTTTCTCAAAAGCGAACTTAAATTTTTGCCGATGTGTTATCATCTTAATGTAGGTAGAGGAGTTATGAGCTTCGATCGAATGATTTTTGGGATGATTCTTTTAATTTGGCAGCTAAATTGCAATGGAATGAAATCATGTTCATAAAATCCGATTTTGTGGCTTCGGTAATGAGTCTTAAAAACTTTTAGTAAGTTGATCAATTTGACCCGATGAGTTTTTATGGTAAGCCAATTTAACACAGATACAATATTAAAAATAATAAAGTGCACTAAATGCACTTATAACTTTTATAGTGGTGGCGCCATCTTTAATTAAACAAAAAGTAACAACTACTAAATTAAATTGGCGCCAAAAGGTATTTTAATAGATTAATAGGACCACCGTGGCACTGACACAAAGTCATTCAGCCACAATATTTTCAATCACTTTACAGTATGTGTCGAAACATGGAATGTCACTCTGTTAATACTTTTTTATAAGAGCGTTAAAATTACATCCAGTTTTATCTTAACGGGATTAAAGATCAGAGAGCTACCGGTCTTTGATTGGACATTTCTATGGATTTTAAAATAAAGCCCGGAGTTGCTTTGCGTAAAACGAATTGGTAATTTACATGTTATCTAATTATCTATCTATACGATACGAAGGGATCTCGCATCTAGCGGCTATACCAAGCTAGTGATCCTGTCATCAGCTAGTCAATGGCATATACTTTAGGTTATGGTTTGTTCAGGAACGGTGTACAGTATACGCCGATTTCATACTGATGTTTGGGAGAGATTTCGCAGCTCGTGACCTCATCTTCGAGGTATGAGTGAAGCTTACTACCATACTTGCTCCAAGTGGCCACGGGCGCAAATACTTGAGTTGCAACCCGAGCATCTAACCAATGGCCACCACCCTGACAAATAGACTGAAGTTAGCAACCGCGTTTTGTCACTCAGTTGATTCTGAAGCTATTGCCTTGTGTGCGGTAAGTATGATGTTTGGATTTATTTTCGTATAATATTTCTCTGAAACATGAGAGCTATCAATGTATGTTTTAAAAAGAACTAAAGAGTTTTAAAAGAGACAACCTACTTTGAGGTAAGTTATCGGCTTCGAATGCGTAGAATTATAGAAAGTATGTATCGAGTTGCCATACGGTTTCTTTCTTATTGCTGCAAAAAATTAAACTGATGCCTTGATCTTATTAAGATGATAAGATATAAACTGTTTATATGTTTTCAAATTACATTTTGCTTTACTAATTACTGAACTGCACATCACTACAAAGTATAAAGCAAAGTCGCTTTCTCTGTCCCTATATCCCTGTGTATGCTTAAATCTTTAAAACTACGATTTTTTTAAATAGATAGAGTGATTGAAAAGGAAGGTTTTTATGTATAATACATGTGGCATCCCACGGAAACGCGGGTAAAACCGCGGGGGACAGGTAGTTACCACTAAAGCACAACAATGATTACTGAACTTTAATAATAAACCCTGAACGTTTGACATTTGAGCTGAAAATTTTACTTTCATTAAAATTTAAATTAACTAAATTACAGTCAGTTCAATACCGTAACCCAGATATCAATCACGACTCCCGCCCACGGCCAGCGGTACTATTTATCATTGTGGGTTCCGCCCTAGCCCGCCCGCCCAACTATTGTAAAGACACATTGCAATTTAATGACATTTGTTCGTTTTATTTACAATTCTTTCTTCGTTTTTTTTATTTTATTTTATTATTGAAGTCAAACTTTTTATTGGAGCTTTGAAATTCTGATCTGAAACCTTTTTGTGTGACCAAAAATAAATGAATGATAAACACAATCAATGTATGCTTTTAAAAAGTTATACAAAAGTTTCACTTCTATCGTCTTTGCGATCCTGTGCACATCCTGTTTTTTATAATAAGAAAAAAAAAATTTTTGTTTAAATTGACGGAGAATTGTTTTCTTTTTGACTTCATAAATATATGTGTTTACTTTATCTAGTAACTACTTTGTATATTAGTTAGGTAATATTTACTAATATTAAAAAACGAAACATAAAATATTCAGATAATACAAAAAATAACAGACCTATTTTAACTTATATATTCTCAATTATTTATCAGTCAGATTCTATAAAAAAATTTGGTAGGTACTTTGAGTTTAGAAACATGGAAAAGTAATCGCAAATTTATTCGTGCAATGCCACTTTATAAAGTTGGTGTAGTTGCCCCTCACACGTCAAAATATTTCCTTTAACATTCATGTTCCGACTTTGAATAGGGTTGCCACAAGTTTGAATGTTACTTCTGTCTGTAGTAACGGTTACAAATTTTAGTTTAAGTTGGAACTGAAATTAAAATCATAGTATGACCCTGTCGAATAAAGTCGATTCTAACTCATGAAGTCTCGATTTAAGTTATTTTATTATTATAACAAGCTGTCGCCCGTGTTCCCAAGGGATGTTATTTTTTCCCGGGATAAATGGCATATTTTATTCTAAAGCATGCTCTATCTATGAGCTCAGTTTCATCAAAATCCGTTTGGTAGTTTTTGCATGAAATAGTCGCAAACAATTCATTATAAATTCATTAAAAATTATAAGCTTTGTTTTCTTACTCTTAAATGTCGCTCAATCAATATGAAACGCTTCAATAATAATAATAATTTGTAATAAATTTAGACAACACAGCATTTTGGACAACCCTAATACAAAACAACAGAGAATATCAAATACACTCGTGGCTACAGTATGCGGAAAATGTAAAATTGTCGTTTTCACGACTGAAGGAGCAGGTGTGAGGGTGACGAACAGAATATAATAAAAAAAAATGGAGAAAACGATGAGATTCCACGCGAAGACGGGACGCAATAACTACGAACACGTCGGCGCTTGTTATGTGTCACACAAAAATATTTACATGAAGATCAGAATCAAAGCAGACATTGCCTTGTCTTTATATTTTTTTTCTATTTTCCAATTCTTCTGTGAGCATTTGCCAAATAATCATTATATTCTTTTTTTATTTTTTTTATTTATTTATTATATATGGGACGCCAACAGCACATACATTTAGACATAATATTTATACATTGCCAATTTTTAGTTCTGATGCCTATGCCAATTACAGGCAAACACAGCATTCACAATTAACAGTGTTTACTATATAACAGTTAAATGATAAATACCAAAAAAATAAAAAAAAAAGTATTTATTATATACATTTTTAAATTATTTAACGAAAGCCCAATGACAAAATCTCTAACAAACAACAGGCTTTTGTTTAATATTATAAGTGTATTTCATGTTAATTTTGTAACTTTTATATTCGTGATTAATTGTAATATAATATTAACTTTTTATTAATTTTTCATCTATAGACTAGTGTTTCACCACAACGAATGGTAAGTGATGATGTGGTCCATGGTGATAAGCGCACAAAACTTAGAAAGGAACTGGCTCTCAAGTGCAGCTGTCGGAGCTAATCAGTAGGTGCTTGGTGTAAATTGCTGTAGTGCTGATCGTTAGACTCGAAGCTATGACCTTCAAACCATGCTATCTATCTTAACAATAATAAAACTGTAGATGCCAAAAACTGCTTGCGTTAATGTAGGGTAATATTAAGAGCATTTTAGCCTGATTGTCTGTTTGCTTGTTGGAATATGCTCCAAAGTTACTAGATGATTTTTAAACGAGTTTTCACAAGTAACTGGAACGTAATTCTAGGTATTATACTTGTTATTTAAAGTCATTACGTGTACAAAGTCACGGGGAAAATCTAAACCCAAAAGAAAGTGCAAAATGAAAAACATTTTTAGCATCAACGCGGCAAGTACCCCGTAAATATTGCATTATTGCTGCCAAAAGAAAAACGAATAACAATAAATTCGTGTGATTTCTGAAGTGACGAAGATTTTAAAATTGACATTGTTCGCAATGTTCAGTGGGGTGTTAGCAGATACTACGACAAGTCATGGCAACCTATTACGTCGAATGTTTATGGTTATCATGGGCAAATAACTTTAGTTTTGAATAAATAAGTATTTTAAACGAAAATAAGTTTACTTTTTAACTGCGGTGAGAAAGTTTTTGGTGATCATTTTGGTAGTTTGGGATTTATGGAGTGCAGTGTTTTATTCGATTGCTTTAAATAAGGTTAAATTTGGTTACTATGGTATAGATATGGTGTGCGGTATGTTTGTTTAGATGTATCTATAATGCTATCCCCACTGAAAACTACTGGACCGATTTGGTGCGGATTTTTGTGTTATTGTTGTTTTTCTATATTATTAAGCATGTGACATGATAATACCTATTTGAAACTTAGAGTGACAATATCCTGGGACAGTCGACACATGGTCATCTGATCCCGACTAAGCAGACTTTGTACTATGGAAACCAGAGAAGAACCATTCTAATATAGATTTTTACACCTAACACAGAACAAACAGACATGTTCACGCATGTAATTCGTTTGTCTTGGGTAGGAATTGAACAAAGCCATCTGCCTTGTCTATGTGTTGCTAGTTCTTATAGCAGATATATACTGTAATACCTACTTACTGAAAAACCTAGAAGTTTCTCATAATGACATAGTTAATGATTATCAAGTTTTTTTCATCTAATTAATTAACTATGTGACGAGAATGACGCAGCGGAGTTCGAATAGGCTTTTAAATTATAAATGGTCCTATTTATACGATAACTTATACACAAAAGGGTCGTGTCATGACATTGTCATATCGACGCAACTACGGTGTGTCAACCCTGACAGCTTTACGATTTTTCTATGCAAATAACCGGTGAAATGGATGGTCTGACGCCTCCTGCCATATTTCAGCCTTCGAAGTGACGTAAGTCCCGATTCTGACGGCCGATCATGTAGGTCGAGATGAAAAGTTGTCTACACTGAAATTTCGTTCCGATGACAACGTTGCATATCGGTAATAAATGTCGAATTGTTTTGTAATAGCCCCTCGATATTGAAGTATGCAATTTCCATGTTTTATTTGGTAATTGTTACGATTATAAAATTTACATACTTTGGTTATAGATTGTTGAATTATGAGTTACATTATTTTTTATTACATATTCATGTTTGATATGATGGGATGGGTGTTTAAATTTTAATTTCAATTTAAATTTTATATAAGTTAAAATTCAATATTAACTTTTAGTTGTAATCGTTTCTAATTCAAAACGAAAAAAATATGATATTTTTTAAGTTGAAATCATCTCGTTTCTTTATCGATTATTTCCCAGTTTTTAGAATAGGTCCCACAAAAGGTATCGTGATCATTACTATTGGAATAGTAGCAACATAGCTTTGACACACAAATATATCTTGTTCAAGCTTTTATGAACATTTCTATCTATCGGAGAATCAGACATGGGTATTATTTTACTTTTATTTTTCTGAGGGCGAAGGTTTTCCTTTTTGTAATAACCATTAGATATTGAAAAATTTGCTCACAATAAAGAACTTTTAAAGGCAATATTAAAGTAACCATATTAAGGTATAAGTTTTGATGTTTGGATGTTTGTGACTCAATTAATCAA
This sequence comes from Habrosyne pyritoides, assembly GCA_907165245.1. Classification (NCBI taxonomy): domain Eukaryota; kingdom Metazoa; phylum Arthropoda; class Insecta; order Lepidoptera; family Drepanidae; genus Habrosyne; species Habrosyne pyritoides. The sequence goes on from OU015606.1 coordinate 4,730,861, forward strand.
CCGCTGAGCGAATATCGATAAAAAGCACACAGATATTATATATTCCGGATTACAAATATGACTTTTATAAAAAAATTATAATAATATCACGAGACAAATTACATTCCTCAGGAACGCGGGTATGGGGGCGGGAATGGCAAATTGGGGGATGGAAACCAAATTTATACTGAGCCAGATATGCGGTATCTAGCTGTCAATTAGAATTAAAATTTCAAGTTGACTTGTCAAAAGAATAGCGTATTCAAGTAACCTCGTTTGATAAAAAATGAATAAATCAATTAACTTTGTACCATGGCTAACAATGTATCGTTACATAAACATTGCATATTATCAGCGGCGGCCTTACCCATTGCGAGGCTCCGGGCGGCAGGTCATTGCGAGGCCCTTTGTCCTTCGTGAAAAGTATGTGATGCGAAAGTAAGTCTGGTTTTTTGGTTTAGGTTTTTGCCATGTTTGACAAGAAATACTAAAGTTATACAAATAAATTAATTTTTTTTTTATTTGCTTGGGTTGCGCGAGGCCCCGGGCGATTGCCCCGTTCGCCACCCCCTAAGGCCGCCTCTGCATTTTATATACAGATTATATGTAAAAAAGCGGAGAAGGATTTCAGTGTGGAAAAATGTGTCATACAATTTTTAAACCAACAGAGAGCTAGAATATAAACCAAAATATCTACCATATAAAAGTTTGTCCATACATTAATAAAAGAACGTTCAAACTACACCGATAACTCTTCCTAGTATTTTATAAACACAAACAGAATTTTTCACACAAGCAGGTAAATAACCGACATAGTTTCATACACCTAAATTACACCATCAGCGGTGCTATTCAAACGGAACACATAAAAAGGTACAACACGTGAAACCGTTACTTTAGCACCCCCCTTAATAATAGGTGATTTGCCCCCTTGCACCCACATATAGACACAAAGGGGGCAACGGCCGAATTAGATTGAGCTACACGTATCGGTTAGGAGCCTTGTGTTCCTTCGATTTGTGAAGGATTTCGGGAGGCAGGGTGGGTCAAGTTTGCGTGGTGATTTCACCTAGATGCGTGCTTTTAGCCCATCCTGGTGGTTTCAGTCTAATGCCACTTGTATCGGACATTTTATTGTCACACGCTCGTAGTTTTCCGTGAGTTGTGAAGCTTGAATTTTAGGAAGTATGTTCTCAGTGACGTTTTTATTGGCACTAAAGGTAAAATAAAAGTGAAGTTGGAGTGTTCCTAAGTTTTGCGGTTTCGTTTTATTTTCGTCGGTATTTGTTTGGGTTTGTTTTTTTAAATAGCGAACGACTCTTTTATTTTGTGAAACTTAACAAAGTTTCGGAAAATATTAGTTTTAATTTTCATATAAATAAATATTTATATAGAAGATTGAGAAAGTACTAGCAAATCGATTATTGTTTAAATCAATAGGTACCAACGTAACAAAACGAATTGCGTAAAAGGTAAAGCTGTGGGTGGTCGTGGGCTGAAGGCATATGTAGTTATTAAAATCGAGAACAGTTATAAATGTATGTACAGTTAATTTGATAAAAATAATATGTTAAACAAGAAACATTTATAGTGAACTAACGATATTTTCTTTAGGTTTCACTGAACCTACACCATTTAGGTATATATACTTACAGTCTTCAAACAAACTAAAAAAAATGGCACGAGTATATTTTCATATATATCTATTGGTCTTCAGAACGTAAAATAAATAGAGATCTACTATGCTTATAGTTTTTCTAAGAACATATATAATACTAGCCACCCCTCGCGGTTTCACCCGCGTTTATCGATATCATATATAGCCTATAATCATCTAGGTAAAATTTCGCGTCGAATGGTAGCACTCCTATCCCGATATGTTCAATACTTTTGTGGTAATGATGCGTCAAAGGAACCATTTTTTCCTTATATGTACATAGATTATTTACTTTGACAGGCTAGTTGGCTTGGTGGTTAGCGCTCTTACTGCCAAACCGAAGATCGCGGGTTCGATTCCCACCCAGGACAAACATTTGTGTGCATGAACATGTCTGTTTGTTCTGTGTCTGGGTGTAAATATCTAAATAAGTAGGTATGTATTTAGAAAAAAAAAAGTATATGTAGTATATCAGTTATCTGGTTTCCATAGTACAAGCTCTGCTTAGTTTGGGATCAGTTGGCCGTGTGTAAAGAGTGTCCCTGGATATTTATTTATACTTTATTGTAACCTTTATCCAGGTTAACTATGACCATTTTTCTGTATATAAATGTATACCGAAACGAACCTGGAAATTATACAAATACTTCTAAAACTATTTAGCTAGTTGGATAGAGTTGGCAAAGTTTAAGTGAATTAACAAGAAATGTCAACCGCAAAAGAATTTAATAGACACATCAATCGGAAACATTGACGGAACGCAATAAAACATTTGTTGTTATGATACCGCCAATACAGCGGGTATGTTGAAGGGAAAATTGGGCGCGTGAGAGGTGCTGTATAATTAAGCCGAGCGTGGCTGACGCACTGTTGGTATATGGCAACTAATCTTGTACCAAAAAGATTTATAGGTTGTTTTTAAACAATAAAATCTTCAATCATATGGCAGGCCAGTAGGCTTGGTGGTTAGCGATTTTGACTGCCAAGCCGAAGGTCGCGGGTTCCATTCCCACCCAGGACAAATATTTGTGTGCATGAACATGTCTGTTTGTACTGTGTCTGGGTGTAAATATCTATATAAGTATGTATTATATTTTTTGTATATCAGTTATCTGGTTTCCATAATACAAGTTTTGCTTAGTTTGGGATGAGATAGCCGACTATAAGAGAATGTCCCGGGATATTTATAGTTGTATATATTTATAATATAGTTTGGGCTTGGAAATCCTACTAATATAATAAAAGTTTGTATGTATGGATGTTTCTTACTCTCTCACGCACTACCGGACGTATAAGGGTGAAACTTGTAACAGATAGAACATGTCCTTGAAAAATATATAGGCTACTTTTAAGCCCGGGAAAAAGTAGCATCCCTCGGGAACGCGGGTGAAACCGCGGGGGACCGCTAGTAAAAACATAAGTATGTGTCGATTAGTGCTCTCATGTCTGAACATGCTTTATTGGACTGGATTAACCAACCCCTTAATCATGGGCCGAAGGTACCAGCTGTCCCCCACGGTTTCACCCGCGTTCGCGAGGGATTTTCCCGGCACAAAAAGTATCCTATGTTACTTCAAAAACTCCAAGAGGATGTGTACAAAGTTTCATGATGATCGATTAAGTAGTTTTCGCGTGAAAGCGTAACAAACAAACTTACATTCACACTTATCATATTAGGGCTATATTTCTAATACAGAATAAGCGGTAACTTTAAGACAGACAAACGGGCAACAATTCGAAAAACCGTCTTATCCGTGATTAGGCATCGCATTTTCACTTAATTTATTTTGTTATCGCAATTCACTTAAATTTTATTTATTGTAAAAAATAAAAAAGACTATTTGAATTACTTATTATTTTAAATTGCTTCATCATCATCATCATCATCATCATCAGCCTATCTCCGTCCACTGCTGGACATAGGCTTATAAATTGCTTACTAAAGGGAAAATTATTTCCTGAAGAAAATCTTTTAAGTCACAATTTGATATTTCATACGTAACTCCATATAAAGTACCTAACTTATAGGACATGTAAATCAATTTCTAATTTGTCTATGTTTGTGTAGATTTGGAACACAAAATGGCTGCTGGAAAAGATTCGGTGTGACACGCATGCCGCGCGCCGTGCACGCAACATGTTACGCGTTTTCTAAACGCCTGCCTTCAAATATTTATGTTATTTCAATGTCCTGAAAGTGTTGTAGGCAATAAAATCTGTTGGCAAGTCTTTTTGTATAAATATTGAATGAAATTTCACATCTAACATGATACGTCAACAATAATAATAATAAATATCCCGGGACATTCCACACGGCCATCTTTACACTTATTCAGCTAATACAAACTTCGTCGGCGAGCCGCTTCACGGAGGCCTCGGAGAGTTTATCTCTCACGTGATTAGTAGCATAGTAAGCGACAGAGACAGAGCACGGAGGCCGCGACGAAACATCCTCGAGTTAGTGTCCAATTTTCCTTACAGAATCGAGCCCCTGATCCCAAACTAAGCAGAGCTTGTACTATGGACATCAGATAACTGATATATTATATATATAACTTTTTAATTTCTACATACATACTTATATAGGTACACCGCACAAATAGACATGTTCATGCACACAAATGTTTGGAATCGAACCCGCGACTTTCGAGTTGGTAGTCAGAGTCGCTAAATACCAAGCCAACTGGCCTGTCAAACGTATAAAACAATAATTTTGAATAGTGTACTAAAATAAATCTTTTAATTGTAATATTGTTTTCACTACACGGTATACTAAAAAGGGTTTTAAAAAAACAAATTTTCAGGCCTAATATGGCTAGATAAGATAGGCAGAGATCTTAATATTGAGACTCGCATTTATTTATTTATTTAAGATCAGTGTCACGAGTGTTATGCTTAAATGGGCTTTCCGATTGTTTATTTTTGCTTTTATGGTATATAACGCAATAACGACAAACGAAATTGAATAAAATTTTACATTGATAGAAAATTTATATTGGATTAACATAGGATATGCTTATCCCCAAAAGTATTAGATCCCTCGGGAAATAGACTAATACCGCGGGGCGAAAGCGATATACGAATATACTGATTCGAAAATCAGCCCTCCATTGTCGCCGGATCAAACATGCGTCAAGTGCGAAAGATAAATATTAACAATGTCAGTTTGGTCAAAACAGCACTCCAGCTCGTATCAATTGACACTTTTTGAGTAAGACGAGGGTCGCGAGCAAATACTGGCCGGCAAATAGATTAGCCAGGGAAATACTAATGGTTGTCGATCGGTTATTTGTTGCCGTGAGTCACGCGCGAGAATATTGTGTATTAATGATATGGGATACAAATGAGATTCTGTTTGCCGTGTTTCTATCATTTGGAATCAGCGCTGTATGATACACCTCTACCATATATGCTGCCTCTTGGTATGTACTCCATACTTTTTAATCTTTATATAGAGACTTCTTACATCACGTAGGTTTATATGTGATGATGTATCCGAAGTTGGTAAGCATATAAAGCTTTGAGAGGTGGATACGTTGGTCTAGCGATAGATCGACCTTTTTGACAGATTTTTAAATTATTAGCATCGGTCAAACGAAAAAGCGCGTTTCCATTTTAGAATAAAAGCTAAAACAAAACAAAAAAGGATCTGCACAAAGTGACAGTTGACGGATTCTGGTTCCTACTCAGTCGAGTTCCAATAGTAGCGGCATGCATGCTAGTAGCGAAGTGCTACAAGAGTGCATTTGATCTCGTCTCGATCCGTTGCAAATATTTGTACGTTTCGTCTCCCGTGGGAACTCGAACGTGCATCCTTCACTGGAGCATGAATATTTCTGATTTACCCACATTTTTACCCGGCAGAGTTAGAACGTCGGATTGCTCTATCTCATTAGCTTGAAATATATGTTAAAGAAACAAGATAATAATAAATGTAATGTAATTTGTGTGAAATAAAATCATCAGAATTATCATTTTTTTTAAATATATATACCTAGATTAGAATACCTATAGCGATGATAGTGGAATGTGACGTAAAATGGGATACTCAAATCCTAAACTAAGCTGGAGCTTTTCTTGTAGGAACACATTTAAAATATCTAAATATTTTTATTCAAATTGGCATTTCAGGCACTAATGAATAGTGAGACTAAAACTTATGCATTTTGCAACTGATTTTCGAAGGTCCATGCGATCCATATTTCAGCTGTAACGATGTCTTATTTGTCGACTCAGAAGTCTCGCTGATCTGTCCTCTAATGTTAATATTGGCGGAGAAAAAACTGTCACATTTGAGATGAGTTAAGACACCACAGAACTATCGCCTGGTGTTCTGGTTTCAAGATTATCATCCTTGATTATAATTATTCTTAATCGTTTTGCGACTTTATATCTTTATACCGAGTAAGTTAGATCTTTTGTGATCTGTGTCCAGCCCCCTTATTCAGCTAATACAAACTTCGTTGGCGAGGCGCATCACGGAGGCCTCGGAGAGCTCATCTCTCACGTGGTTAGTAGCATTAGCGTAGTTAGCGAAAGAGACAAAGCACGGAGGCCGCGACGAAACATCCTCGAGTTACTGTCATTTTCCTTTCAGAATCGAGCCCCTGAGCACGAACATCTACCGTAAGCGTATCGTCAGCGTATCGAGTGCACCAAAAATCAATGCAATGGGAAATTTAACATAGTCCAACATCACGGTATGTACGTCGCGCGGCGTTCAATTTTTTATACAGTTTTTTGGCGCTCTCGATGCGCTACGCTAGCGTTAGATGTTCGAGCTTAGGCCTCGTTTACATAACAGGCAGCACTATTTACTGCCATAGTTATCAAGCTATATGACTAATGTGACCACAGAGTACGATTCCACTCGGATTATCGCTAGACCACTATCGGTTTCACAGGGGAAGCCCTAATCCGAATAGATAGCTGTGAAATGGTAGGGTTGTTGCACTATTTTTTATGGGGGAGATTTTTCTGTAGCAACTCATAATATGGACTGATATTTTAATAGTAATTGTGCCTAATAATGCAGAATTATCGAAATTCTATGGAGACGAACTTACCAAGTTTTTTTTTTTAATTTTGTATAACTAGAGAAAATGTTTTTAAGTTCGTTATAATGACCGTTTATGAGTAGTATTGGAGATAAAAATACTATTCTCATATAATTTTTTTTTTGTTGTGAATCCTTTTTTTTATGAGGAATTGATTACAACTTCAGCCTACTAATAAAAGATATATCAAGGTTGGCAACCTTGATATTTCTACTCCTATAGTACCCCATAGTATGGCGTTACTTAAAAGCCTTCATTATTCACCAACACCATGCATGTAACTCCCAGTATACCCTCACCACTCATACATTATTATTACAGTATTAAATATACATATATATGTATGAAGATATACAGGTTGTCACAAAACTACCTGTAAAGCCGAAATGAGGTTAAATGGGGCCTTATAACGAGTCCATTCACAATATTTAAGAACCGTAGTAACGCTGTATAACATACCCAAAAAAATAAAACAACTGATTTTTATGAATGGAAAATAGAAAAACTATTAAAGTAGACAATTATTACAATTAGGTAAAATAGGTACGTAGGCCTTTCTGCTAAATAATCTGGTTCCCTGACATGACAGCTTACTAGGGTTGTTGGCTTTGATAAAATTAATTATATTTTTACGGAGTATTTTGTGACATACGTGTATACTACGTAGAAAGTAATGAAACTGTAAAAAACCTGTACCTTAATTTAATTTCAATTTAAAAACGGCGCCACGGTGCAATAGCTTTTCGCAAACACATTACAGAAAAGACTTAACTTGGTTAAAAGGTTTAAAATTTTGCTCTTCAAATAGGTATGAACCCTTTTCTTGAAAAAAATATATTGTTACGTATAAGCTCAGTTGGTATCTAATAGTGAATTAGTTTTTGTGTTAGTTTGTAAGAAAAGGATTAACTGGGTCTTTCTGTACATTGTCTACTGCCAGTGTTGCAAACATTCAAGGCTTTGCAGTTTAAAAAAAATATGTTGTACAAATTTTTGGACCATTAAATTTAGAAGACGTTAATTCCGTACCATGCGTGAATAGGTTGATAAGTCGACTAGCATATATCATTTTAAATCAAAAGAGGCATTTGGATTGCTTAGTTTTTTTTATCATAAATACAGTTGTCTGAAAATTCCAGTCCAATTAGTCACATTCAGGTAACCAAGTAATTAAGGAATATACAACGTGTTACTAAATACCCCGTAAAAATATAATTAATTATCAAAGCCAACAACCCTAGTAGGCTGTCATGTCAGGGAACCAGATTATTTAACAGAAAGGCCTACGTTCCTATTTTACCTAATAATTGCCTACTTTAATAGTTTTACATTATTAAAAATCAGTTTTTTCTTTTTTTTCGGGTTGGTTATACAGCGTTATAACGGTTCTTAAATATTGTGAATGGACTCGTTAAAAGGCCCCATTTAACCTCCTTACGGGTAGTTTTGTAACATCCTGTATATGCTGCTCTGAAAAGAGTGAGTTTCGACTTATTACCTATTCACGCCTGGTACAGAATTACTAAGGAACAGGCGCACATAACTTACAGATGGAGTTAAAGACTGAAGTAGCAATGGGCAGGCTCTATCACTTTAAGAGTCGATCATCCAATGTTGATGGAGGCCTCCTATTTGAGAATTTCGAATAAAATTATAACATTGGATTCTTTCAGCTTTAATTTAGAGATTGGTTCACGAAATCATTATCATAATTTTTTATTCTGCGTTTTGATTACTAATATACTGTACTAATATAATGGGCATAAGTATTAAATTCTATTATCTATGTTTTATTATTCAAACAAGATATAAAACAAAGTCGCTTCCCGCTGTCTGTCTGTCCCTTGTATGCTTTGATCTTTAAAACTGAAACTACAGATATAGATGCGGTTTTAATAGATAGAGTGATTCAAGAGGATGATTTTTATGTATAATACATGCATATTATAATTGAGAAAATACTTATATTTTAAAGAATTACAATTAATTTAACTGCGCGCGTTTGACAGTTCGCGTATTACAGACCTCCGGAACGTGGGTGAAACCGCGGGGGACAGCTAGTTTCAAATTAATTAAGTTGCTTTTATTCAGACAAATTATACTATGATTAGCTTTTAATAACAAATGAAACAAAAGCAATAATGAACGTGAGTTTAGTCTCCATCAATGATTCATGTAATTTCTCAACCCTATGCCGAATGTAATGGTCTCGGACTGCGCACTTCCACTCCTATTCTGGAACCACGTCGACCGCATCACTCGATAATTAATCCCTCAACCTTATCGACAATTGAACCGAAGACTAAGATACCTCACCCACTTATCGGCAAGATTTTATCACCCCCTTTGCTTAATAGAGAACAATTTGCGAGGGGCTCACCGATCTGCAGGACGCCTCGATGCCTCCCAAAGGACATCACCTTTTGATCAATAACTGTATATAAATTACGAGGCATATGCCCTTTCCTGCTCAAGCAAGCGCACCGGTTCGCTGGCCTTTGTATACCCGCCTGTTTGTATTTATTTATCGGCGAACCCGTGCGAAAGTTCTCCTCTCGTTGCGTAAGAACTTTTCCGGAATTCAAAAAACTCTTTATGAAAAGTTTAACCGAAATTCAATGTTTCGCATTCGATGGCTATATTGCAACAGTTTCGAGTAAGTATTATATTGGTAAGTACCCATACCGAATGTAAACAATATAAGGGTGGACGAAAAGTTTTAACTTAAGGGAAAAAATTACGAAGAAGCAGCATAAAAACGTAGAACCGTAAAATTAAATTAAACTACGTAATCCACCTTGACTTGAGTAATAAATTGGTAAACATGGCTATGGTAAATATTGAATGTATGGATGGAGAGTTGGCACATTTTGTCAAGAAAATATTTTATCGCAAGTATCCATTTCTTTTTATATGGGTTACTTTCGAAGAAATGTAACATTTTATATATAATATGAATATTGTAGACTTATACAAAAAGATATTCATATTAACGGTAACTTAAATAATTGAACATCAGCTTAAAATGTCTTGGCGGATAAAATAATAGATTGATCAACTGCTTACAACGAGCTTGCGTTTTTTTTCACAAACCGCGCAGCTGTTTTCACGATTGGGAAGACACGACTCCCGCGGCCCACAATACGCTACTTGAAATGAATTTGACGCTCGAAAGAAGCCGGCTGCGGATTAGCCCTACACAATTAAAACGGGTAGACGGCGCTTTTCGCCATCTTTGACGTATTAAAGCGACCTCAGAATACACCCCCGGCGGCGGCGCGCCGGCATCGGCCGAGTCGAATGCATTGTGAGCTCAAGATGTTTTGATTCGCAAAAACGGTCGCAGAATAAGGCTGCGTTAGTGAAGTAGCAAACTTTGGAGTGTTTATGAAAAGAATCTTTTTCTTGTTGAAACACATAAAGGCTTTTATTTCGATTAATAATAATAATTTCATGATAAACGTGAATGATGTGGAAATAAATACATTCTTTCTACATCAAAAAAACTGAAATAAAAGAAAAAAGCAACGTGAAGAACCAACTTTCTTTATTTCAATGACTCAAAAGTTTTACAAAGAAAATGGGTTTGTACTTAAACTTGACATTACAATAAAACTCTTACAGAAGTTGCCATTACGGTTTTAAAAGGATTTTCTTACAGAAGAAACCATAAAAGCCTATACAAGCCCCAAAAACATTCCAAAGTACTAAGTAATAACAAAGAATTAACTTGGAAAAGTTTCGAACGAATACACAGTTAATGTATACGGTGAGTCAGTATTCAAGTCAACAAAGGACGAGATTTACTTTTTTTTAATTTACAAGTGGCTCCAATGCATTAAAGAGATCAATTAAAATAAGTGATATCGTTAAATTAGTAAACGCTTTTGGCGACGGCTAAAGAGTTTGATATGTCATTATAATTGACGACACGCCAATTCATACTGGCCGTTAACAGTATAATAAAAGCGCCGCAACCTGTCTAAAACTAAGGGTGTTGTAAATAATCGGGATTGCGGCCAATATATCCACTCAGCCGGCGTCCATTTGATTGACGACCTCACGACGACGACCCACAAAACTTTGTTTTTATTTAACTTTTATTATTGCTCTGCCATAGACAACGCATACTAAACGTACCTACGTTTATAAGAAATATAATAAACTTATACTACCGGCACGCTATGGTGGCCGTTTTGACGTTTCAGATTGTCATAAGAAAAGAAACTGAATTGCTTCGGAATAAGGTTGATTTCCATCATCATACAATTAGCTGTTGTCTCAATATATGCACCTTATGTGTGAAGGAATAAAGGTTATTTTTCTTTGTCATTGTTAAACGTCAAAACGGTCATCATAGCGTGCCGCAAGTTTAGTTTATGTGTGATGCGTTTGCTACAAACAATGAATTGAAGCTGCTAGTCGAACTCACATCCTTTTGTGACGTAAATAAGTTCAACGTAAAACGACAAATCTACTTTAAAGAAACCCGAAGGATGAACAAACACTAGGTGACTCAAAATAGTTCGATCGTCACAAAGAAGTACAAAGTTAGTGCATTTTCGATTCTTCTGACCTATCCTCATGTCCTTACTGTTGAATACTTTGGCTGTCGTAGCCGCAAAGCCGTAGCACTCGTAGCACTATATTCGTAGCACATATATATTATTTAATAGCATAACTTATATACACTACAATGTACTTGTGTAACTATTGTCTTACTTTGTCCCTACATAATATAAATAACGGGTCTAACTAAAATATTGAATTTGTCATCGGTCCTCGATAAATCTACAAAGTTTGAATGAAATCTGACCGTTTAGAGTGGTTCAAAATCGCGCCCAAAGGAGTCGTTTACAAACATACAAACACACATAGAGTTGAAGCTAATAAAAAGCGTGTAAAAATGCTTGGTAAGTCTTGAATAGCCTTAGATACGTCACATTAAAAAAATAGTTTAAAAATAATACTTGACACTTCGAAATTTAAATACGTGAGGCTGTTTCCCTAACAAGCTACCAATTATGTCCAAAGCGAATGTTCTTAAATCATTCCATAATCGTGAATAGTGTAACCGATGAATGGCGTAACGAATCTACGCGTTATAAAGGGTCCAAATAAACGAGATGACTAAATCCCTCCACATAAATTTAGTTAAGGTTATCCATAGATAATTTTAAAATACTTGTTCACGTGTAGGCGAGTTATATTACCGTAGTTGAACTTAATTTAAAATCGATTGTTAATATTTCTATCTGCGTACGTAATTAGACAGTTTATTTGAAGCTTCTTCTATCAATCTTCTTGTATAAGTAAAATACGGTTCATTTGACGCAGCATAACCTCAAAACTACTGAACATATCGGGATGGCGGCTACCATTCGACGCGGAAGTTTTCGTAGATGATTATAGGCTATATATGATATCGCTAAACCCGGATGAAACCCCGAGGCACAGCTAATATCTTTAAATAACTATATCTACCTCATAAGAAATATACTAAATAAAATAAAAAAACTATAGTTAAAATATTAGTACCATACACAAGTCAAGTGGAGAGATATGTACAAAGATTTGTGACATACGTTTGTTTGTTCTGTTTTTGGGTATAAATATCAAAATAAGTTGTTTTTTTAAGTAGTATCAAGTTTTTGATGTATTATTTCACTGACTATTTGCTGCCTTATTCCAGAATTTTAATTTATTTATTACAAACAATACTATTAATGTTGTGTAGTGAAAAATATTGCATGAGCATATGCTTCGTCAGCCAAAGCAGAGCATAGTAACATGTCGAAAGGATCCGAGTCAGCATTTACTTTACCTAAGTAGAATTTTCTGGAACACATTACGTTGATGTATTAATTTACCTCTTGTGCAATAAGCTGAATATGACACTTCTGTAAACTAACATTTTAAAGTAAATTTCCATTTAATTCATTCTGTTCTCAGACTTTGCTAAAGAATGATTGTAATTCGGTTTTAATCTAATACTTGACTCATGCCTGAGTAAATTTAAGTCGAGTCATTCAATATTCATTGTTTTTTTTTTTTATAAGTAAACTACGACTATGGCAATATTATAAATTGTCCCTTCCGAACTAAATTCCATCAAAAAATCATTTAAATATAAAATTAATCGATTTTAACCAATATCGATAATATCTACATGAAAAATCGACTAAACCTCAAAATTCGGCATGTCGAAACAAAATGTGCGGTGTACAAAAACCAAACAAAATGCACCTATCTCCACGATCTACCTACCTGTTACTATGTCACCATATACATGATGATACTGTTCATAGATCGACTGAACTTACAAATTAAATTGTGTATTTGATGTAATTACGATTATTTCTTCAAATCTAGCACTACTTTCAAAGGTATTGAAATTAAACAAATATATGAAACACTCGTCGAATTGAGAAAATCCTCCTTTTTAACCGACGAAAAAACGGAAGAGGTTATCAACGCGACGTGTATTTTTTTTTACAGATTAGTCCGATTTTGATAAAAAAAAAACTAGTAAAAAGAATATCTAAACCTGCTCTATCTCCTATCTAGGGATTTAAGTCTGCTGTTACATAATCTTGAAGATTCTTCACCTTGCTACCGTTGCGAAACCTACGCTAGTATTTAACTTAAAAAACAAAAATAAAAAACATCACGCCGTATCGCAGTCAGCTGTTGTCAAAATTCTATGCATACCGCGCCCGGACCTTCGTTATTTCAATTACCCCAGTCCCTCGTCAGAGACAAAAGATCTGACACGGAAAACAAAAAAAGAATGCTCATCGAGTGAATTAAAAAAAAACAATCGTGTTATCTATGATTGGATCGCGGTCGTGTAAACGCGTTCAAGTGTATTATGTTACTTTAAAGAGTCGGCACTAGTTTTCGGTAGCGTTTTTGAAAACGAAACGGTCTGAGTTTTTTTCTTCATTGTCATTTTAATAAGCTTTGGAAATTGAATTTCGGTAGGTTTTGAGTTTTGCGAAAATCGGAACGTTTCTGATGAGATTTTAATAACGATCTGTTTTCAAGCAAAGGCTATAAATAATTATCACCTGACGTTTTATTAGTTCTCAAGCAATTAAAAAACTTTATGGGTATTGTTTTCGTATTTAAACTGTTTTATTAATTAAGATTTAATTATAGACTGAAGTGCAACTGGGTTAAACAATGACAAAGCGTAAGTTTTTGTGCTCAATTTGCACGTCGAGGATTCGCTTCGTGACTTGACTCAAGATTTATTTGGTAGATTTTCGCTTTTCAATTATTGAAAATAAATAAAGACAAAGCGTGTTCCACTGGTCTTGCCATTGGAATAAAAAAAGGTCGAACGTTACAATAAATCTATTGAAAACTATTAAACGGTATAAGATGATAGGTGCCCAATGTAAATAGCTATAATATCCGTAAAGGGCACAAAGCACTCCCACTGCCCGTCGACAGGGGTCCTACCCACGATACCCTTGTTAATTATTACATCATACATTATAAACTTTTTGCTTCCAAAGAAAAAAGTTACAAAGAAACGGTGTCCCGAGACGATGCTTATTCCGGATTGCTACTTTACACGTTTTTTGTTGACCTAATAATATGAGTATTGTTAAGAATCATGTATGTATGTAATTTGTTTGTTGATTTTCATGAATAGAATGGGGAGGATAGACATAGACATCACAATAAATACATTTAAAGCTTGGAAGGTTTGAAATTGGTGAAGTAATCAATTCAGTAACATAGATATTTTAAAAGTGGTCTCTTATATATTCAAAACTGTTACAAGTATATTCTAAGTTATTAATTTTACTTATACAGATGTGATGTTCAGATTTGCAATAATCATGAAAAGGTACAAGATCATGTGGTGTAAAAGATACTACTTGAGCGTATCCTGAACTTGAATAAATGAAACCTGTGAATACTTAATCAATTTCAATCAGTATAAAAACGTCGGTACTCACGAAACCGTGCTTGTCACTGATGTTGTTTGTCAATTTGAGTTTGTGGAAGGAGACGACCTTCTGCATCCACTGCTCACCCGTCGACGGGGAGTCTGGGTGGATGTACATCCTCTTCGGCATTTCTGGATCCGCTTTGCCAGCGACCATCCATCGGCTCCGGGAAAAGAGATAGCAGATATAGTTTCATGTGGAGCAGAGTTATAGAAAAGCGAGAAAAAATACAACGGTATTAAGTTCGAATCCACTAATATAATGGTTTTTGTTACCTTTTAAAATCGACTTTAGCTACCAATAAATAAAGAATTCAAATGCTCTAATTTTTAGGCAACCTCATAAGAAGGTATGCTTAACTTTTTTTTAAACAAGCAAATCAAGATCTGAGGTAGTATTCGTATTTTAAAAATAATTAATTCATGGTAGTTTTACTAACACAATCATAATTTAATAATTAGTATAAAACCAATAAGCATTAATCAAGTCATGCAATTGTGAAGATCATGCTGTCAATACGATGACGAATAAGCGATTAATGAAAACAAAACAAACAGCAGTGCACAAAAACAATGTGAATGAAAGGAGATCTGCGTGCAACGGAACAATTGGTACAACGTTAAAAAATGTGTATTTTTAAAAAGAAAATGAATCCGAGTTTGTATATTTTTATATGAAGTCATATAATTATTCCAAATTCGATTTGTTGAAAGAAGATACTCGTCAAAAGAAATGTTTTTAACACGTTAACGCTCCTAAGGACTAATGGGACTAGCCACGCAGATTCCCTATCACTCACATCGATACAATACGCATGCTTCTTGCCTCATTTTTATCAATATAACGAATTACTTTAAAATAAGATCAACTAATCGGTATCCACACGTCATAACTACAAGGGATTTCTTATTTTAATTTAATTCCTTCATTATTTTCTTTATTTATACCTGTTGTGGAATTTGTATCTGCAATCGTCGGCAGCTACGATGTCCATTAGCAAAATGTACTTTGCTTTTTTATCAAGACCAGAAACGCGAACTTTGTAGGCAGGAAACATACGTCTGCAAGCAATACGAGAGAAAAACATGGGTTGGGACTCGTTCTTTGCGACAACGATTTGACATCACGTCGATTGTGAGACATGCTGCTGGACTAGTTTCACTTTTTACGTTCATTTAGTACCGAGAAACGACTGTATTAGCTTGTGATCATTTTGCTATCGTGTTAATTAGATTTTGTTTTATGCAGCCGACTAAACTATTAACCGAGCGATGTTGCATGAGCGATACGGGGACAATGCGCACTAACTCGCTCTCTATATGGGGTTTTCACGTACCGAGTGTCTGTCCTCGGTCTAATCAGTGGCGCGGCGACTCGATGAGGTGTTACGAAGTATTTGCGACAAACAAAAAGGTCGTGTTTCCGCCACGGATAACCAAAAAAGGCGAGGTACGCGCCCATTGTGCGGTTTTGCAGAGTCGCGAACATCGTGACTGCCGCACGTGATCAAATGTGGTAAAACACGAAAACTTAACACACCTAAGAGCTTTTTAAACTGCGTGTGTCGCCCCGTACACCGGGAGTCCAAAAAACACAGACCGGATCCAGTTAGAAAGATCTGAACGAGTAATTGGTAAGTAATTTATGTACGAGAGATTTGTAATAATTAATTACCATATTAACGGCGCTAGGCGGCCGGAGCCTTTGTCGGCGTCTATATCGGTTT
Source organism: Habrosyne pyritoides (assembly GCA_907165245.1). Taxonomy (NCBI): domain Eukaryota; kingdom Metazoa; phylum Arthropoda; class Insecta; order Lepidoptera; family Drepanidae; genus Habrosyne; species Habrosyne pyritoides. Next base: position 4,747,244 of record OU015606.1, read on the forward strand.
ACGGCTGAGTCACAGTCGCATTTTCGGCCGGAATGCTCGGGTCGTATTAATTAACGGATATTAAATCGAAGTTTATCGGCCGCATCTCGATGTTGCCAAACCTGAGCGTCGGCGGTTTTGATATCCACGACGAACGACAGCCGGACATAAAGCGGAGGAACGAATCTTATCGCGGCTTGTCATCAGGAATCAAACAATGTACACGATCAAATACGATGATTATCGATTCGAGATGAGCCCCTGAGGGATGTTCGACCGCAGGGACATCGAAACCCGGAACAATTCTCATTTATTTTTTGTCACCGAGATCTCCCGAGCAGATTGTCGGAGCGAGTTTAGCCCAATTTAGGTTAATTTGGGAGAACACTACGAGTCGCGTCGGTATTTCTCACCTCTGGTGTCGGCTCGGCTTTTTACATTACCGCTGCGGCGTTTGAGACAAAGATATTTTAATGATATTACCCATTGGATGCGAGTTGAATCCTTAATCGTCGGACGATTCCAGGCGGTGCTCACTTGTCGTACGATGTCGTTGCCCTTAAATTAAGCGTGTTTCGTACAAATTGTTTAGACGCAATTAAAGAACTCATCGAAATTGTTTTGTGATGGGAACTAGTGCATTGCGTGGGGAGAATCACAAGCTAAATGAAAACAAGCGTGTAACGGAACGCAGTTAAAATGGAATGAGCATCTCCAATCAACGGTGATATCTATTAATGGTGGACCGACAATCTGGCGCCTTTGTCGATGCCAAATTCTCGGTTGCGTTACACTGATAGCCCAATAGGTGAAAGACATGAACGGTCACAAGTTCCAGCAGGCAATGAATTTGGTCTACCTGTTGTGGAACTTATATCTGTAGTCGTCAGCTGCGACGATGTCCAACAGGAGGATGTATTTGGCCTTCGCATCCAAGCCGGAGACTCGGAACTTCATTTGGGGGAACATTTGTCTGCAAATTGGAATTTTCCATATAACGTTCCGAAATGCGCTTTGCAGATCTTTGAACCTTTTCCAGTTATGATGGAAATGGGCAGTTGACACATTCAAAGCTGTAAATAAACTGTACATAACTTAACATTAATATATAGTCATTACAATGAATTGCTATCGTTCCTCGTTATCAAACAGTTGCCGTGTTGTGTTGTAAATTCTTCCTTAAAACCATTTTAATCGGATAACGTCGTAATATCCTGGATGCCTCTACAACTAGGACAACCAACTGACAATTGAAACTTAAAAATAAGTTAAAGTCACGTTCATGATTACTAGTGCTGTCATGTGGAAGTTAAAACGGGATTTTAAATAAACTAATAAAGATAAAGATCGCATTGATCATTTGGACGGTTCAAAGCAAAAGCAGCGTAAATTGCCCTTTTAAAGATACTATCGTCATAATTTCATCTTTTTTGGTCTTTCTCACGTCCAGTAAATTCAATTGATGTAAGAAAAGCGGACCGGGTGGCATGCATTGAGAAAAGATTTGAGAACGTGTCCAGGTTCAAGATGAAGGAAATATGGTACAGTGGTTTTTTTATTGCAAAATTACCAAGAGAAAAATATTTCCTTTCATTTATTTTTTATATGGAATCGGTGATACGATGTGTGAACTAGCTATTTGGTTTCACATATAAAAAAGTTAATTCGGAGTGGCCATTTAGAACGCAAAAGGAGTATTTGTTTTATTTTAGAACTAGGTGGCCCTTGCGGTTTTAATCGGATTCATTTCTAGGTAGAACGCTTATTTCAATTGCGCGGCACCTTATTTTTTAATTTAAATATTTGGATAGATTTAAACAAATCAATCTTCGTAACAAATCGAGTCCCGGAGGTATTATGATTCCAGAGTGTCTCGAAATGAAATTTCCCGTAGAATTGGGTACCAGCACTAACGGTCAGCAAGCGAGTACTCCAAGTCCTCAAAGCTCATTAGGCGTCTTATTTATAGTTATTACGTGATCCACACACGGAGCGATTTGCCGACAAGCTGATGAATGTCGTGCCGTGTCAAGACAACCTACGAATACAAAAACATGCTTTTGTGCAAATACTTTAGATTACAGAGGAGATTATTTCCTTGTCTGATTTCTAAATGGGAGGGATGCATTTATGCATCGATGTTCGTAGATTGTCTTTGTTCACGAGTGTGTTGCAACTTCATTTGTTCAAGTGATATTTAAATTACTTATAAGGTCACATTTGTTATTTCTGTGTAGTTGTTTGTCTCATTTATAATTTCATAGGTGCGCCTGTTCTGTTTATTTGGACTGTATGGAGGAGCAAGGTATAAGATTCTCCTCCATTTTAAAGGGATCTTCCGCCAAGCTAGGTGATCGTGCCTGGGGACCACAGTCTAAGTGTTGATGTTGGATGCTCCTATATATGGTCAAATCCTGAGAAAAGAAAGGCATTTGGCTATTTGATAGAAAACCTAATTTTTACGATGGTTTCTGTGAAATGACTGACTATGGTTATCAGGGGAGCACAACTTTAAATGTAGTGTGAGGTATAACTTCATAGGTAAATTTGAGTTGATATCGAAGAGTAGAGACAATGTGGAAGAGCGCGTTTTGTTAAAAGATCAAAGAAGTGACAGATGATAGAAATAAGAGCTACGAAACTTTATCTAGTTGTCCAACAACAAACATCTGTTTAATTAAATACTAATTTAATCTTAATCAGATTTACCAGAACGGGTATATCCTGAAATATGCATGATTTTTTTATACCACAATAAATCCCAAAGCGAATCATAAAAAATGAATAAATCATGATTTTTTTTCGCCAAACTAATAGATTTATATACCGTGCGAAGTAATATCCATCAGGTAGCTGGATTTACGACTGTCCACGCTAAATAGACCTCAATAAAATCCAATATATTTATTGATGGACATTTGGACATTGAGATTTTATGATGTTGATTAATGAAGCGCCTTATGGAAGGAAAATCATATACCTACAAGGCTAGCGAGAATAGACCTCTTTTGAATAATGCCTCTTACACCTTAAGGCTTGTCAGTGCTCTATTTCGGGAAGTTGGTTTAGTGGTTAAACATACACCAGCCCCCTTATTCAACTAATACAAACTTCGTCGACGAGCCGCTTCACGGAGCCCTCGGAGAGCTTATCTCTCACGTGATTAGTAGTATTAGCGTAGTTAGCGAAAGAGACAGAGCACGGAGGCCGCGACGAAACATCCTCGAGTTAGTGTCATTTTCCTTACAGAATCGAGCCCCAGGACAAACATTTTTGTGCATGAACTTGTCTCTTTATTCTGTGTCTGGATATAAAAATCTTGTATGTATTAAAAAAGTATTATAGTATAAGTAGTATATCAATTATCTGGCTTCAATAGTACAAGCTCTGGTTAGTTTGGGATCAGATGGCCGTGTCTCACGAATGCCCCAGGATATTTATTTATTCAATCAGTCTGAGAGCCAAAAAAAACATATTTCTTTATCATAAAATTATCTCAAGTTATCTATATGAAATTTAAGAAGTATTGCATAATTTATTTGAAAAGGAATAATGTTGTTAAATGCATAACACATTCTCATTTGACAAACCGCACAGTGTTGCTAGAGCATAAATGTAATCTTATACCTAGAATGTACAAATGTCTGTTCGTATTTATATTACATTCACGCGAACTGTTAGTTTATAATGGGTTTGAGCTTGTTGTTACATATTTTTTAGAATGTCAAAGGAATTTCGCAATTGCTTTGATATTTCTATTACCCACCCTATAATAAAATTAGTTAGTTAGTTCGTCATGCAAGGACCTTTATTAAGTGAAGTAATGAGCTTTTTGCAAAATAATATTTTATGACAGACAGTGTTGCTAATTAATTTCAAAATTAACGCTCCTGTTCAAATTTGTCAAATTTGTTAAAAATAAAAACCACACCATAAAATGTCAGTAGGTAAATATACCCCTTTGCTGGTATAGTATTACCCAAAATTGCTAAAATGTGCCGGCAACACTGGCTGGGTTGTAAGCGTAAATCGTCGGAACTTCAAATATTGAATATCGAACGAAACGAAATTTTATAACACTCAAAAAACCACCTCATTACAGAACATTTAGGTGCTAACTTTGTTGCAAAAAATTCCATTGCAAAATATTTTTCATTTATACAATCAAATAAGGGCAGCGTCGTATGTGGCCAGTGACATTGTGCCGAACATTTTAATCTCAAATCATAAAAGGAGGTATGTTTAGTGTGTAGGAACTTAACTTAAATTCAACGTCTGGTCATATTAACCTTAGAAATTACGATTTTTATGTTTAAAAGTTGGTCTATGGACGACTTCGACGTCGAAGTTGTAAATAATATATAGTCATAGTGCACTCACTAAAACACTGTGTGATATTTTCCTAACCATATAGTACTTTGAGAATTTTAACATATCGAAGCTACCTAGGTCTCGTACTACAAAATATCTCCTTACTTTTACCAAAGGAAGAGATCCTCAACTTGAGGTATTTTTTACATTGCGGCTATATTAAGAAAACTCAATTTTAATTGTAATATTGACAGATAAATCAATAGATAGATTAATAAACATGACAGACAGATAAAACGATTTCATAACCTACTATGAACAACCTGCCATAAATGGCCCATTATCTAACTAACAGAAACAGCAAAAAATCATTCCACACAACAAACATCCAAACAAAGAAACAAAGAGCCGTTTCATTTACAGATAAAACCTTAGATAACACTGGATTGTCAATCACGTGTCAAGAACAGTGCCTCTATTCACACTTCGAAGAATTCACTATTTAATAGTACACAGCATGGCTATATTGCAAACATGATAAGCCAACAATATACAGTTTGTCAATAATTAATTACTGAATGATGAATTGCATGTGGCGTCCTCGATTTACGACTGTTATTTCCATTTTATACGTTTATGTGTGTTTGTGTTTGATTTGTTTATAACTGACTTCAACATTTACTCTATTTGATCCGCATGTTTGTTGTACACAGGCACTTCATTATATCAGGCTGATGAACATTGGGAACTATAATTAAATAAATATCCTGGGACATTCTTTACACACGGCCATCTGATGCAAACTAAGCAGAGGTTGTACTATGGAAACCAGATAACTGATATTACAAATAGGTAATTTTTTTTAATACATATTTATATAGATAAATTAGATCCAGACACAGAACAAACAGACATGTTCACGCACACAAATTTTTGTCCTGAGTGGGAATCGAACTCATGACCTACGGCGTGGCAATCAAGGTCTCTAACCAAGCAAACTGGCACTCATTGTTTAAAACAAAAAGCTAAAAAACATTTAAGGATTCGTGCGCATCAAATGTATTGGAATTAAGACACAAATGGCAGAATTACTCAAAGTATGAAAAAATGCTCAGAGAAAAGGCCAAGTATGGCAAGACATGACGTTAACTGTCAATAGTAATGCGTTCCAATTAATAAATTAACCATTTCTATCATCCTGTTCACAGAACCTTGAAAAAGACGATACATCAAACTCATCATTCACTATGACATGACATGTCAAAAAATGTCACATTTTAAAAGGCCATTAATTAACTTCCCTTTCAATTAACCCTTAACATTCGACGGTAATTGGGGGGGTCATTGTGGAAATTCGCTTTAAAACTGACGCTAAGGGGGGATACTCATGTGGTGGGGGGAGGGCGCATCTGCTCACACGTTGACGCATTCTTGCGGCTTCGTTCGAGTGCCGCCCGGTTGCACCATGACGCTCTTTCAAACCTTACATCATAATTAAAAAAAAAAAAATTAAAACCATTTATTCAGTTTAGGCCCACGAAGGGCACTTATGAAATTGTCAAATTTAAAGTTACTGAAGTTACTTAATATAATAATTTACTATCAAAATTTTCAAAATCACTGCTCACACAGGCACTTTGATTTTAAGTAGATACTATTAGTAATTTGTACTACCACTATCAAACTGCAATGATCAAGAAACTTACATCTTGACAATTAAATATCAATACATAAGGTATCACAATTTCAACAATAGACTACAAATGCCCCTAATGTCAATTATTTGTTATTGATGTAGATTAAGGTAGTAGATACGAAACAATTGCGCAACTGATCAGATTTAGCGGACCATTTCCCGTTTTACATTATCTGTAGAATTACGACACTAGGCAAAACGGTTACTGTTTTAGGTTAAGTAATGTTTATTAACGGTGGTTTAGTCGGTGATGGTGTAGCCAGCCTCTTGTCACCTCAGCTCGTCTTTCACGCGAATCAGCCGACAGCGCTCCGCAGTGCAATACCCTTATATTGTGCCCTTATACTTGTTATAGCACTTATAAGTGCGATAGCAAAATCAATGCCCTTCGTTTTAAACTGGATTAAAATGGTTAATGAGGTTGAATATCAGCTGTGATTGTTTTTGCATTCAACCTTTTTTGTTAGATTTGATGTTAGTTTAAAAAAGGTGAACAGGCTGGTCTTATTCCAAATAGGTTAATATAGAGAACTATACTAATATAAAATTTACGGCCCAGTTCGCTTGGTGGTTTGAGACCCTGACTGCGAAGCCGTAGGTCGTCGATTCGATTTCCACCTAGGAAAAACATTTGTGTGCATGAAGATGTCTGTTTGTTCTATGCCTGGATGTAAATATCTATATAAGGATATATTTAAAAAAGTAGTATATGTAGTATATAAGTTACCTGGTACCAAAGTACAAGCAGTACACTCTGCTTAATTTGGAATCAGGTAGCCATGTGTGAAGAATGTCCTGGGATATTTATTAAACTAATAATAGTGACCATGTGTCTGTTACGTTAACAGCAAAACGGCTTTATTTATTTTGATGTAATTCGGTAACAAAATAGATTGGATCAGAGATATAGATATAAATAAGTAGCTTTCTGTCTCAAAGAATAATCTTCAAGGGGGTGGAGAAGGGATGACAATTTGTGTGGACAATCCAGACTTCCTCATGTAAGAGGTATATTCTAAATACCTGTCTGACAGATCAATGCTAACTTGTCAACCATTTGGCAGTTGGTTCAGACTGCTGTGATTACAAGCATTACGATGTGAGACCAGATTTTTGTATTTTGTGGAGTATGTTTTAAATTTTTCATTGACTACACTGTTTTTCACAGCCTTCGAAATCCTTACCAACGGCAATAATGCAATTCTAAAATACGGCCACTGTGTTTTGCAGAAAAGTTTAATTTCATAAAAAAGTATTTCCGATCCAAAATTGTCTATGATAGGCTTATATTATGTACCTTAACGATAATGAAATAAGGTCGATTATACAAAGCCGTCGGCAACAAAGTTGCAAGATAATAGGATATCTGGGCTACACGTATCAGTATAATTACAGGTTCGCAGTATTTAGTCAAGCGTGTGTTAACTTCTTGTGTTACTTAGAAAGTACATTTGAAATTGGACCTCATTTGTAAGTCATTAAGGTTGCTAATAGGTTGTTAATGGACTTGAAGGTTCGTGAGATGTTTTACGTTTGGTATAGTAAACTATACTACCGGCACGCTATGATGGCCGTTTTGACGTTTCGGAGTGTCATAGGAAAAGAAACTGTATTGCTTTGGAATAAGGTTGATTTCCATCATCATGCAATAAGCTGTTGGATCAATAGATGCACCTTATGTCTGAAGGAATAAAGGTTATTTTTGGCGCAAGTTTTGTGACAAAACTTGGTGAAAATAATTTAAAAAGGAATTGGTATTCTTAGTTCTATAGAAGAATTGCTTCTAGGTCAATTATTATGACGAATGGAACTACATAATTTAAAAATCAACTCACTAAAGGCAGCTGATAAAAAAGGGAAGGGATATAAGAATGTGAGAGAGAGATAGCGACATGAAATAGTACAAAATATTATTATCTCTTTACTTATCCTAACAGATGTAAGTACACGATTATAATTGAACAAGCGTTCCAGGAACCAAATTTTTAAGCAAATAAATATTAAACTATGAAACACGTTCAGTTATTCTCTACCCTTAAAATGTATTGGAATCTCTGGATGTGGTTAGAGCGTAGTTCTGCGTAATTTTTATGCGTAGTTTAGCCTGTTCTGAAACTAAAGTCTTGTAAAATTAATATTTTATTACTACCTGCCCCCGGGGTTTCACCCGAGTTCCCGAGGGATGTAACATTTTCCCGGGATAAAAATTAGCCTATATGTTATTTCAATATATGCTCTATATATGTACCAAGTTTCATCCAAATCCGTTGGGTGGTTTTTACGTGAAAGAGGAACATACATATAAACTTTCGCGTTTATAATATTAGTAGGATTTGCAACATTAAATTATACGAATGCAATGCTTATGTTTCGCAAGCATTAAATTAAATTAAATAAAGAAAAACACTTCCAAATAAGCATCATCAATGAATTCCAACTACAGTTAACATAAAAAAACTGCATGGGTTATGGAATTATGTTACTTTTCTCGTTATGAGTGAACAATAAAGAAATACTATACAGTACCATTAAACTCAACCTTTCTCACATACGAAACGGCCTTTCTAGTTGCCCCGTATCCGTACACCGTCATGTGGGGCACATCCTACGCCATGCCCGAATAATATACTGCCCCGATCGACTATAAAGATAAACCAAAATTCCGCTACCGAACACCATCTAGCTAATTAATAAAAAATAATTAGAGGAATTTCAAAAATAGGTAACACGTCGCGTGCGTCGACTAAAGTGTAACGAAACACCTTTAGGCGTAGATACCGTGACCTAGCGAGCACAATATATTTTTTTCTAATCGAACGTACCTATATGGCTTTGTAGTAACTCAACCAGCCAGTATGCAAAAAGCTTTTGGAATGTCGCCACATCTAGTTATCGGTATATGAAACTTTGTGTTGTTTTAATATTTTTTTTAAGAATTGTAAAGTTAATCGAGGACCTTTTTGATTTGACAAATTTTCAAGATTACTTTTAACCTAGGAACCTGTGGGATATTATTAAAAAATAGCTCCTTTAATATTAAAACTTATTTTTATAGTGGCGGGAATAATGAAAACTTATGACATGAGAGGTTTATGCGATCGTTAAAGTTAATGTTACAGCCTAATCCTTTGATTATAATATTTTTGGGGTGAGCAGCACCATATTAGTTTTCTTTGATAAACCTTTTGTTAGCCTGATTCGTTTGAAGAAGTATCTTGTAGGTATGAAAAAGGTACATGAGAAATGTATTTTCTTAACAATTTTTTTTGCCAAATTGAACGTTTTGTCTCTCAATTTTTTATTTACACAAAAATTCAAAGAAAAATGTTATGTTTTACCATTACAGAGCGTTCATTATACACTGACCCCTTACAAACCAAGGATTAAACTTATTTATCCATTGTCCAACTCGGCCGAAAATCCAAGCCCAGTAATCTCAGAACAAAACAAAACAAAACCATATTGTAAGAAATTAAAACACGCCGCCTTTTATGCTTAATGTGATTTAAGATTTGAGACAATCGTCGGCATTGTGTGTTATAAAAAATTCTGTGTAAAAAAAGCTATAAATAACGATTAACAAAAAGCGGTGTCATCTCGTTTCCCTTATCGAAGGTTCGTGGACTGTTGACGGTAGCGCGGCTAATAGACGAAAAAACTATGGAGTAGCGTGTACATATTCATTTAATTATGTATAGGAAGTAGAAGTGAAAAGAATTTGTTACAAATGGCTTTTATAAAAAAAAATCTTCAGTCGTTAAGTTTCGCGTTTGGTTATTAATTTCACACTATCTATAGACAATAGTCTATAAATAATGTTTATTCTTTTAGATAGTTATTACTAAAATATACCTATATATAAATTCTAAAGCTATAGCACTTTTCTTTTTTCTTTATTACTAAACAAACTGCACTTAAAATTTAATTAGTTTCTATATTACACAATATAACATACCGAAAATATATCTAAAATAATAGACCCTCTAAATAGATAAAAGACTTGAAATACAATCATTTTTCGCCAAAAATATAAAATATATATTATGTGAAATCATAGAACGTGTCGTAATTTCTTACTTGACCACATAATGTTATTGTATAAATATACACTTTTTGTGTTTTAGCTTAACTGGGCACAATACTTTGGTCTTCATAACTTAATACACTAGAGTATGTAAATTATTACGATTTATTAACGCATTTCATAATTTATTAGCCTAGTATTGAAAGCGTGGTCACGCAACCTACAATTGAAATGGTACGTTGTTTAACTTTGCGTCCAGGGGCTCGATTCTGTAAGGAAAATCACACTTACTCGAGGATGTTTCGTCGCGGCCTCCGTGCTCTGTCTCTTTCGCTAACTACGCTAATACTACTAATCACATGAGAGATAAGCTCTCCGAGGCCTCCGTGAAGCGGCTCGCCAACGAGGTTTGTATTGGCTAAATAAGGGGGGTGAACAAATTGTAGTGAAATTGCAAGTGATTATGCAATCTATCTGTTTATCTATCATTTTACGAAGACTCCAATAAAAAAAAAAAGAAAGTCAATATTAATCAAAAAGGTATTAAGTAATACTGTACTTTTTTAAATGTGTTAATGTGCTTTATTAATTTATTTTTATGTAGTTTTCTAATGTGGTGTTTTCTAGGGTAACAAAAAATATTTAGTATTAACTTTTTTTTAATTAGGAACTTTTGTTTGTGCACTGTGATATAATATGTAGATACATAAAGTAAACCAGTAATTATACGTGAGGTTTCGTAGTATGTTATTATTTTACCTTTACATTTAACAGTGGATTTTGTAAAATTAATATTTTGTTTATTAAAAAAAAATTATCAAAATCGTCTATATAAAATATTATATTGATTACGGTAATTTTGATTAATAAAAAGCAGTACACACAAATAAATTACAGGCACATGAGACTTAAAAACTTCACGTCTCAGGGTCGACAACGCATTGGCGATGCCCCTAGTGTTGCAAATGTCCATAGGCGGCGGTCACTTACCATCAGGTGGACCGTATGCTTGTTTGTTGACCCAAGTGGTATATAAAAAAACACACTATTCTTGTTATTCATAAGCATAACGCTATCTTTAAGCCAAGACCTCTCACAGCTGTAAAATTTGCTGCTTTCCTCCCTTTTCGAGGCTTCCGGCGACTGGGACTGCAATAAACTGGACCCGCGGTCCCACTTGCCGGATCCTTTTAATTTAAATATTTTTCTTCCGGCGACTGGGACCATCCAAAAATTAATAGTACAATCTATTATTCAAGCCAAATCAGTACAGTCAAACGAAAAAATGTTTAGTAAGTAATTTTTCAAACTCTTTCTTAATAGAATTAATAACAGATAGAGGCGACTCCACTTCCGTCAGTAGTAGATGTAGATAACAGCAACGTGATGTAACCGTGCTCTTAACGCGGCGCCACCATCATGGTGGGCTCATTCGTTGCTATTACTACTTCTTTAATCTTATGCCATTACTATGGTTCTTCTCCTACAACCTACAACAATGACATTTGCTTCTATTTATTAGCTATGCCACGTGGAATAGCTCAAACAGTAGTCTCTATATTTGACGGGCCAGTTGGCTTGGTGGTTAGAGACCCTGACTGCCAAATCGAAGGTCGCAGGTTCGATTACCACCCAGGACAAACATTTGTGTGCATGAACATGTCTGATTGTTCTGTGTCTGGGTGTAAATATCTATATAAGTATGTATTTAAAAAGTAGTCTATGTAGCATATCAGTTACCTGGTAGCCATACTACAAGCAGTAACTGCTTAACTTGGGATCAGGTAACCATGTGTGTAGAATGTCTTGGGATATTTATTTATCTATACGTCACATTTTGTGTCCTGATTTAGCTTAGATGAGTTTTAATGCTAGTGATATTGAAACAATACCCTTGTGAATTTTTTTAATAGAAATTTGAGTCTACACAGTACATATTAAAATGTTTTTTTTTTAAACAAATATCATATATTATTTACTAACGACCCGCCCCGGCTTCGCTGAGGTGCAATGTAGATACTAATACATATAAACCTTCCTCTTCAATCATTCTATCTATTAAAAAAACCGCATCAAAATCCGTTGCGTAGTTTTAAAGATTTAAGCATACATAGGGATATAGGGGCAGATAAAGTGACTTTGTTAAGTATGATTCTATGTAGTGATGAAATGAAAATGGATCAAAATAACATTAATATTGACAAACAGACATAAGGTACTTTTAATGTTAGAATAAGGGCAAATATGTTGGGTGGGCAGCTGGTTATTCAGAAGCGGTTCAAACGACTTCTACTACATGTAGCCTTAGTAACTTTAAACTTGACCTTCATAAATGATCTCCGCGTGCCTAAACCGAATAAATGGTTTTGTATCTTGGATGTTGAATTATTTGAAGAATATGACATTCATAACGCTGCGAGTTGCACCAATAGTAGGCTCAGATTATCACACCCCTCTACAGTAGAGAACTCTACTCAGTCTTCGGTAAAACATATATACAGAGAACATTTACGTCATTATGCAACCATAACAGTAACTCCTTACAATCTTATCCAAAAAAACCCGAAATCCTTGAAAGGCGTCAGCGATGATAGCTGGGCGCTTTTAATTATAGCGAGGTAATTAACTTCTTCAACTAGCTACAAGTTCCGAGGCGACCCTGACGAGTATAATTCTTTAAAAAAAGTGTTCCGTTTACTCCACCTGCCGGTTTGTGGTTTTTTACGTGTTGTGAAATTGGCCTTGGTTTGATGTTTATAATATTGGGGATATTGGATAGACATTAAATTTTGTTTGACCCAATTGCAAAATTTTTGTTACAAACTTCGCGAGCACCTCTGAAATTTTTGTGGCTTATTCAGTGATCATCTTATAAATTGAACCTTGAAACAATATTGCGACACGACATAATAAGTGCGAATGATATTAAGCAAACACTTTTTTGTATTTTAATAATGTCCGTACATACCGGCATCAATAATAACACGTTGTCATCCGTCATCAGCCATTTTTTATACGCACAAAAAATAAATCCGTTTAAACAAAACGCGGGACTTTTGATCGAGCGGTGGCAGCGTTGCTTGTCTCCCCGACAAGTGTCGATTAGCGTTGCAGCGACAAAAAGTCGACTCAAACATCTTGTCGCTGTCATGTCGAATGTCGCCTCGACGCCGAAGCGGAGGCGTTTTCAGAAATAGATCGTGTGATAGCCGATGAATAATTATCCAAATGTCTCTAACTCGTTCCAGTAATCGAGATCCTCGAAGATCGAATCGCTTTGTTGGACCGAAAAAATTCTGCCCGAATGCACGTAATATGTTTTACGAATTGGAATCGATTACCTACCATTACATTGAGAATGCAAGACGTGTCGAGTAAAACAGAAGTGAACGGTTTCTTAGTTGTTCTCGAATGGGGCCAATTAAGTAACGACAATTAATTACAAGTGGAAAGCAAACAATTAGCCAAAATACGGTGATACACATTCATCGTTAGATCGCTCCATATACGTGAGGTGATTACTGATTTGGGACGTATGGTGAGAACATCAGTGGTACGTGACACTGGTAGAAAGCAATATGTTGTCCGAATGATGGACACATGACATGGTACCACGCGAGCACCATCCTTGTACGACATCAACTCACTAGATATATTAAACCCTGTTGAGAAAAAAATCTTATACTTTACGCAATCAACCAAAAGATTTTCGAGAACTTATGATAACATTGTTAGGACCACAAACTAGATTCTAGTTTCAAAGAACTAATGAAAAATAGATGTAAAAATCTTTAAGTCGCGAGCCAAAAATAAAAATAAAGAAGATGGCGGCGTATGCTCGGTACGACGAAATGTCGGGAATGTATCCACGTGGAGTGGCCCCACGAATTCAGGGCCGAATGTAAAGGCTCCCGTTCCCTATGCTTTATTTTGGATGTCTCCCATTTGTTATACATAATACATGTAGGGCCCCGTATCGCGGCATCGCAACCGTCAGGGAATTTCGGGACGGCGCCACCGAACCAACCTCGATGATACAGCCTGATGTCTTTTGAGACCGAGTTTATTCCCTCGCGTCGAGTGACGTCATTTTAGGTACCCGACAATAATATTATAAAATACCTAGAGATAATTCTTTACAGACGGTTATCTGATCCCAAAGTAACCAGATAACTGAAAATCTACTTTTTAAAACATAGTTATATAGAAACACCCACACACAGATAAAACAGAGATACTCATATACACATCTCATATTTATTGCTGTGCGACATTTTTATGGGCAAATTATGATGCATAAAATTCATTTTAGGTTTGTTTTGCAATGATGTTTATTGTTGTTTATGATTAAGGTAAAATTTTAGTTGTTCAATTGTTTCTCTGATGTATGGTTTCAATGATAAGTTAAAACCCCATAAGCCAAAATGTTCAGAGTGATGTTTTAAAAATCAGCCTCTATTCGGTCGATAGTCGGGAATCGAACTGGACTCGAAGGAATGCGTCGCGACATCAACTTATGAGTTACAGCCGCTGACTTTTTGTATTGACCGGTGAAATGGCGGCGGACGTTGAAAATTAGTCTTAAAAACCAATACATGCCACTTCGGGATGCAATCGCAGAAGATGTAATATTTGGACACAATTGTTTAAGATTGACATTTAACTGTTGGCACATAGCTCACATCTTTTGGAATCGATGATAAACTTAAAGTAACAGTTACAATTGCTGGCAATAAATTCGAACTACACAATTAAATCGATCTATTTGCGTGTTTAACTAGAAGTCCTTGAGACATCGCACTGTTAGTTAATTTGGTTATAAAGCCCGGTTCCGTTTCTCGAAATTTTGAAACAATCATTCCACGTAGAGCGTCGAGATGGGGAACTGGACGACGGCGTCGTGAATACAAAGTGACCAGGTAGTGTGTGAGAAAAACACGAAAAAAGCTTATACTGAATGCTAGTCACGCGCAACCTGCATGAGCTCGGATACGGGAAAATTAGCGGCAGATTACTGCACCTACTAAATACTTTGATTCGTCTATGACATTCTACTGTTTGCTACTTCATACCAGCTCTCTTCGAGAGTTACTACTTCTACGGGCGAAGTTACGAGACACAGGACAAGTTATGTATCGAAAGATAATTTAGAGGTTGTTTCAAAGGCATACTAAAACAAAGCTACATGCTTATACAAATAATATGTTTTACATTGCTAAAGTAAGGTACTTACGATTTTTCTGCTTTACGTAATGATCTTTATAATGATTAAGGTTAACAGAAAATGAACCAGGAATCGGTTTCACAATATTATGAGAATTAACAGCTTTTAGCACTTAGAGAACATAAACACGTTTAAGTACGTTATTATTAGCATATTTACACTATGAGAGCATGAACAGAATCAGAATAAATTAGATTCCATTACTCTTAACAAGGCGAAACGTGATGACGATCAAGATTGATTGTTGTCGTACTGAGCGTATTGACGGCGAGTGTTCCTCCTAAGAGAGTGTTGCTAATCCTACAATGAGCTCAAGCTTAAGGATATCAGTGAAGCAAAAATTATGAGGAAACTATTTGTGGTACCGGGATTGCTGACTGAATCTGAATCTGACCTCATGTCGAAAATATATCCCCAAGCTCCAGTCGGCGTATTCCTACAAGTATTAATAAAAGTGGGCCGACGATGATACGCGGCCTATGGCCCTTTGCAATACTAGGGGCATGGCTAATGCGTTATCGACCCTGAGATATGAAGTCTCATGCGTATAGTGTACTTGAGAGCCAGTTCCCTTCTTTACATCGTCACTTACCATGGTGAGATGTGGTCAAACACAAACCTTTATACAGTCAAACAAATATTATCGAAATGCAAGTACAAACCAAACAATTCAAAAGACCACGCCTTCATTTACTAAAGTCCATAAAACACCGTAATAATTGTAAATTTATCACCAAAATTGATATGGAAATGCATACAAATAAACAGATAACTGAGTATCCAATGTTAAGTGATATCGAGCACAGAATTGGCACTTACAATTGGCGTGTCGATTACATTTATTTGCCAGCATTTAAGTGCACGCGATACAAATGATTTGTTTCACTGTAACAGTTGCCACTGCCGCAAAATGTGCAAGGTGAATATCAACCGACGTTTATGCACTATTGATATCTCTGTAATGCAAGATAATGCTCACTCCATGCATTGATTTATCGTTTGCAATTTCGAAAATTTTGTTCTACAGTTCCTTCTATCGAGGTCTTATTAGAACGACTAATAGGTATTCGACTTATGTAGTTTCTAAATGTTTTAATGAATAGGGGTCTTAATTTAGTAATAAGGATTTCCAAAAGAGTGACATTAATTGTTTTTAATTCTTTAAAATATAGTAAGTAAGATTGTTCTTTATCGTTTACAAAATTTCTACGACGTAAAATCAATGAAATGCTTTACCTATTTCAAAATTAGATGTCATATTATTACAGACAGTCATCAAAAACGGTAAACCAATAAACTATCACGACCATTTTGATTGTAAGTCAATATGCCATTGTATTTCATGCGATGGTTTGATCAACTTTAAGACCTTAACAAATAGATCATGGGGGTATGGCAGATCCACGTCTATCCCATTAATCCATGTGTGTCATGTCCGGGTGTGGTCGGCTCCATTGTTCTTTGTACCATTCCCATCACGATCACTTAATGTTCCACAATCGACGCCTCATACATCTTACACGACTATTTCGTACAATGTCTAATCGGGAACGAACTCTATGTACATTGATGGAATACTTAATTTTGGTGTATTATAATATTTAGCTTCCTTGTCGCGATTTGCAATTGTTATTAGTTCTTGGAGACGGTTCGTCTGCTTGTCCGCATTACGGTGATGGATGCAAGGTCGGTTGGGACATGTGTTTTATTAGTCAGTCAACACGGATACAGAAGTAGTGTAATTTTATTTGTAAAGAGTAATGTAGACACATCGGCAGAATTGTATCCGTTCTACATGAAAATTTGCCTTGATGCATATGGCATTGGGTACAATATCGCTGATCATCATAATATAGGTTGTCAAGAAGATTCCAAGAAAATTCATGAATTCAAGTTAGCTGATATGTCTGTTTTCTTTCGCCTAGGTATTTAACCCGGATGTAAAATAAATAAATAGATAATTATTTCATGAAGTCATACAGCTGTTAAGCAATCAAGACAACATGACGAATACTTGTACGACATATTTAGGCTAATCACTACATCCGTAAGGCTTGTAATTAGAAATTCAATTATAGGCAAATGAAATGACAGAATAAATAATAAATTTTTTGGACAGCAAAACATTAGCTGATAATTTGGTATAAGTAGTCATTGCACAGGTACCAAGTTTAAATATTGAATAGCTTGGGTACATATCTATATCACCGAATTATTAGAGGGGAGTGCTGTGCTACAACGGATAAATACGTAGGAGTTGTTTGACGGAATTTTAATGAGCTATAATTCAGCTGAGGTAGGCTGCCTATTTAGTCGTCGATATTTCATCAATAGCTTTCTCTCGTGTTCAAAGTTGGGACCATTCTGTACTATCTAAGATCAGTCTAACATAATCTTGAAGTGTTTTAGGTCTTCCGTTCTGAAAAGTTACTTTAGAAGATTACTTCAAATTATTTAGATATTAGATGTAAAAAGCCTTTAATGTCACAATATCTCCTAGTTTCCACATGTGCTTCCGACGAATGTTAAATTATCTGGCTTTAAAATGCAGAGAAAAAGTATGATATTTGGGTCAGGGGATGTTCTCTATGTGCCAAGTTTGATCCTAGTTTTAGCGTGAAAGTGTCACAAACATTCACAGATCCACCCTCACTAGTCTTCACGTTTATAATATTAGGCATGCTCCTAATGACATACCTAACGTGGGGACCCATAATATACACAGGGGTTCAAATCCTATAATAGCTACGGAGAACCACCACAAACACTCAGTGCGGATTCCCAAGATATACTCGTTTTTTTTATTTCACTTTCAGGCATGCAAATGTCACGACGATGTTTTTCTTCAGAAAAAGCCAGTGGTGACTCCACCCGTAACTTAAGAGTCAATGATGCAGAATATGAGCCCCACTCCTGCAATGGCCTGACCATTTCAGTGTGTTCGTATGAGAGAGGAAATTTGTATACTAAGGTTATTAAAACTTATTTAATAGATATAGCACCAACGGTTGTGTCTAGTGATGCCCTAAGTGACCATGTTTGTAATAGTGGTCGAGAGTCTGATCACGTACAATCACACTCGGGTGCACTAAATAGTCTCGCAATATGGCTAGAGGCTATGTACTTGTTTAGTGAAGGTCTTCTTAAGGTGTGTTGAAAAAAGGTTATGCTGTGATACTATTATCTGATGTTGCAACACTTCTTAGGAATAAAATTAATTGTTCACTTGTTAATAATGCAAGGCGCGACTTTTATAGAGATCTAAATTTAAAAAACGAAAGCGCCACTTCTGTACAAACAGTAACTCTATCTTGTGTAGTTTTAATAAATTATACTGTAATGTTAAAAATTAACGACTTGAAAATTGTATTTGCACATTATAAAGTAAATCCCTTTCCCACATAACTTGTGACTGCTAAATTAATTTTAATATGAACCAAATTTTATACATACAAAACTTAATTACCCGAAAAGGTAGATCATTTTAAACTTGACGTAGAAAATGATATGAGCCTTTTAACAAAACAAACACCGCAAAGCATCAAAGTCGAAATGCCGATGGGTCATAACCAGAAAACAAAACAGAGCATAATGAACACACTATCGATAACTCAGACTAGTTATCTGAAATATAAATCATACAGTTTACTGCTCTTTAAGTGGGTATTATCATAACTGATTAAGACACAAAGATTCCTCAGAATCGTGGATAGTGGAGACCTCACTCTTCTTAACCTTAAAGGTCATGAGATAGGCTCTGAAAGGAGAACCATTGATAAATAAATAGTTTTGGTTTGGAATCGTCTTATATCATGAGAGATGATAGCAGTTCAGCTCAAAGATCAAATACTATTAAAAGTGCGTATCTTACAGTAATAATATACCAGCCAATTTTTTATGCCAATGCTCATTTTCCTTAATGTAATGGATTTAATAAATTCTTCAGTATACAAATTATATGTTGTTATAAGATGTGGGAAAGAATTCCAAAATTTCCAAGAATTATCAGTATTGGTGTAAACATTTTGGTAGGTACAGCAGAATTCACCGACGTTTATTAGTGTAATATATTACAAATTCCAAGGAAGGTATCAAAGATAATAAAAATACAAATTGACCACACACCTCAAAAAATTCTACGCAATTACTTCAAGTTTAAAAATCTTCCATTGAACTTCTAACCACAGGAAAAAAAATATTTTTAATCTCCGACTACGAATCTCCACCATTAGCCAGTCGACGGAGCTGATGCGAGCTGGTTTTATGGAGACAGGCCGGCCGTGTCGCACTAATTAAAGCTCTCGTAAAATGCAAGGGTCTCGTCAATCAATGTTTAAGCAGGCTGAGTTATTGGCGGCGTCAACCGGCGCGGCAACTGGCTGCAAGTGCGACATACTGCGGCGAGAGAAGGGATGCAGAGCCAAGCTTTGTTATTTCTACGTATGTGGAATTCCAGAAATATTTACGATCAAGTAGATCTTGATGGTTTAGTTACTTTTGATAGTAAAGATAAGGTTGGGCGACTTTTTCAAAGGTTTTATTTGGTTCATTTTAATTGCAATGGTTGATTACTAATACCAGGAGACTTAACTAGCATCTTGAAGAATCACTTAATGCTCTTAAAAGACGATGGGAGTAACTTTAATAATGTACTGAATCATTTTTTATATATTTATCCTTGCCTCGAGCGTGGGACTAGAGATTTGAAGTACGAATCCATCTCAGTGTCAATTTTACGTTCACATTGATGTCATCGAACTTGATCTGAAGGTTAAATAAATTGTCGTGCGTACAGATTGAAGACTTGCGACCTATTTCCGAGGACGCACTGTGAAGGGTAATACTGACGAATTTATTTACTCGGCTAATGCTTTACTTAGCTGTGCATGTAAATCGAGATGGAGTATGTATTTGAAGACTGGAATTATGGGTAGTACCTAAACAAGATGTCATACTTGAATCGTCTGTTATTTAACCATATTTTGATTTCCATGTCGCATAGTAACTTCAGAAGATAGTCGATGCAATAAATACTTAAATTACAGAAACAAAAAGTTGTTCGCCTCCTGTGCAAGAATTAACTAGCTAATTATGAGAGCTTCCACAAACGAAATAGAATCTAGTCTCAATATATTTAAAGGTGAAAATGGTTGGGAATTTTTATATGGTGAGCAAGGGAGGCTCCAATCAATATTAGAACGGGAGACGACGCGACGTGTACTGGATACCGATGCATTTATAAAGTCAAGATCTGGAAAGTTTGGTTAGTTCTCGTACGATGTTTTTGCTGATGCGCCCAGTGCTGGAACTGTTAGTGAAAATGCACACAAGTAGCGCTTTTTTAATTTAGTCGGGTTGTTATAGAGAATTATTCACTTTTATAGTACGTAGGTACCCACTAGCTTCCCGGAATAATGTACATTTCTTGTTTTAAAATATCTGTCAATTTACATGGATGAAGATGGATGGAGAAGAAAAATACATATATTTTTGTTTGGGAATGAATATTAATTAGGGCCGTAAGTGGTATTATTTTTATTATTTATTGATACTAGAATACCCTACTTTTATTAAAAGAGTATCTCATACATTACAACCAATACCATATTTCATTGCGGGGCTAAGATATTAACTTTAATAAAAATAAGTTTAATATAATTATAGATATCTTTACAAATAACTTTTTGCTTTTGTTTATAATAATGAATTAAGAATTCTTAAAAATTGTAGACCAATACTACTCTAATTAATGTAAAGGTAATTTTGAAATATTCAATAACAGTTAATCTTTAAAATGTTATTCAAACTAAAAATCTGTCTTTTACAGCGACATCCATGTCTATAATTAATCAAAGAGATCCAGTATCGTTTTGCACCCCCTAATTCGTGGTTTCGCATCCCTCCAGTGGGAATTGAGGGTTCCAATCGAAAGTTTACACCGTTTCACTTACCCGTGCTAATGGAGAATGTTAATTTGGATCAAGTTATTAAAAGTAATTGATTTTGGGATGCAAGGAATTCGGGTAACACCTCTGTATGTAATCTCTAGAATGTTAGCATTATGGAATTCCATATTCTACTTTTACTTTTCTAGATTGACAAGCACTATCTACTATCTAGTTGGACTGTCTATCTGATGGTAAGTGATACCGCTTTTGGACATTTGTAAGACCTAGAGAATTGCCATCTAATATACGAGTATGTACATGCCAATTGGCTTGGTGGTTAGCGACCCTGACTGCCAAGTCGAAGGTCTATTCCCACCCAGGACAAACATTTGTGTGCATGAACATGTCTGTTTGTTCTGTGTCTGGGTGTAAATATCTATATAAGTATTTATTTAGAAAAAAAAAAGGATGTATATGTAGTATATCAGCTATCTGGTTTCCATAGTACAAGCTCTGCTTAGTTTGGGATCAGATGGCCGTGTGTAAAATAATGTCCCGGGATATTTTATTTCCAGCTCTTTTTTGCCAGCTAATCAAGCTGTGTTGTTAAAAATTCTTTATTAGATTTGGTTATATTATAGTATCTATTTTAAGGTACTTAAAGCTTAAAATGTTAACTATAGAAAACTTATTGTATGTGTACCTAGTCTATAGTATTCTTCTTCATATTTAATGCCTATAAATCTATAAAAAAAAAATTGTCTGTATGTCCTTTATAGAACCGTAAACTATGCAATGGATTTTAATGGAGTTTTCAGCAATAGATAGAGTAATTCAATGGAAGGTTTATAACCAGGACTGAAAGCGGGCAAAGCCGCAAGGCGCAGCTAGTAAGGAATCAAAATGGATGCCGCAATGTATGATTATTTATTACTCTCAGGTGATATAAATATTTTTGCTTCCTTCTCCATTTTCAATTATAAATGGTTTTAAAATTGATCTCACAATCACATTTAATTATTTTAAGAGTCTCTGTAACACTTTGGTATTTTTTTTAATTAAATAAAAATCCATTATCATTATTATTATATCCATAATGAATATAATCAGATTGGAACGGACGGTAATTGTTCCATTATTTTGTAATTATAAAAATACAGTATAAAATTAATAATTTTGCGCTTTTTTCAATCCGGGAACATCGTTATATTGTCCTTCGTTCTCTGGCCTTTTACTATAGCATCTTCTTTAATATTAGGTTAATAAAAAAATAATTTTACATAAAAGGAGCTCAGTTTAAATCACTTGTATTTAATCGAAATCTATATACATTTAAGCAAAAGTAACTTTACCTTTAAAAGCAAAATAAGGTTAATGTGACGCACCATCACCTCAAAACTACTGAACATATCGGGATGGGACTGCTACCATTCGACGCGGAATTCCGTAGATGGATATAGGCTATATATGATATCGATAAATGCGGGTGAAACCGCGGGGCATTGCTAGTAAAAATTAAGGTCCAATTGTATAATGACTACCTATTTATATATATTAAATATATTTAAGCACTGTTTACTATTAAGTTTGTTATCTATGAATACCATAGAGTAATGTTAATCAGTTTTTTAGCTAATTTATAGCACGAAGTCTTGTTCCCTCATACCATACCAAAGGCAGCAAAAACCTTTCCTGGTATAGTCGATACTAAACAAACCACACAACAGCTGTGCAGACAATCTAAATTGTATTCTATCTCAATAATTTAATGTCTAAAACAATATGTCTTACAACTAACTAGTAAAATAAAAGGGTAACTAAAACCGCAAGTTAGCGTGAGAACATTTACTTACATAATACATTTTGTTTTAAAATGCAATGGTAACTTTGACAACTGATATAGCATTTTTCCTTCTGCCTTTAAATCCGATTTAATATATTTTTGTTACTGTTAGAAATTTTCTTTATACCATGAATATCTGTATTTGACCACAATACCACGGTAAGTAATGATGAGGCTAAAGGTACCATAGGCCACATAGCCTGGAAAGTAAGTCCTCGTGGAGCATCAGAATCGCACCAGCAAGACAGATTAAGGGCCTACGTGCTCTGGTTTAATTATGATGATTTCCATCATCGAAAACCTCATCACCATCTTCTTAAGCTTCAGTGAAATGCTATGGCATAGCTTAAGTCTATGTATAGTTGTTTCATTACTTTAAATATAGTGGTTTTATCTTCTTTTGCTCATTAAAGTAATCGTGTATTAAACAAGATTACAAAAGATAGGAAGCAATAAAAAATAAAAATCAGCTTATATATTCTAACAGCTCGAGCGTTAACGAAACCATAAAAAGTAGCTAGTGCTCTTTTCGCACT
Source organism: Habrosyne pyritoides (assembly GCA_907165245.1). Taxonomy (NCBI): domain Eukaryota; kingdom Metazoa; phylum Arthropoda; class Insecta; order Lepidoptera; family Drepanidae; genus Habrosyne; species Habrosyne pyritoides. The sequence goes on from OU015606.1 coordinate 4,770,745, forward strand.
ACATAAAGCACTCTCAGTGTTGCAAGCACTAATTATAATTGTCATAATTGTTGCGCGTACGACTGTCTCGGTAGCCGCTTCCCTGTTAACAAACATTATACACTACTGTATACAAACTAGTTACCTACTACACACGGTTTAATATTTATACACTACCAAGAATTGTGTTTTCATTTGCTGTCTTCGCTTTTCCATCGCAACAACGTTCAGTTAATTACAATGTAATTTTACACATACTTACGGTTTTGAGAATTGAATGAGTTGCAGGTTTTTTTTTACCTGGTATCATATCGTTATAATAAAGGGAGAAGTGAACCGTAGGACTAATAGATTCCTAGTAAGATGGAAACAATTATATTGTGTAACGGGAGAAAAGACATTAATCATACAATTACGTTTGATTAAAATTGCCGATTGTACTTAATACATTATTAATTCGTATAAAGTAATTCGAATTACAAACGAATAAACATCAGAAATAGTCGCTTTTAATTCTCAAAACGGGATAAAGAGCGTCGAGTATAAAACACCTTTTCAGCCAAACTTTTTTTATTTTCTTTTGATGCAGCTTTTTAAACATTTGACAGCGGCGCCTCAAGGCGTCGCTATCCCCACAAACGCGTTGTGGTTGCTTACCTATTCCCCTTGACTTGGCCACTACGGGACTGCGCGTTTACAACGCAAGCTTCAACTAACATTTCTGCCATTGACTTTTAGGCCAGCACTTTGCTATAAAGGTATTTCTTCAGTGAAGTGAATAAAAAATGTTTTATGTAACTTCGCTAATCCCTTCAAACTCTCGATAACAGATGAGTAAATGCAAATTAAAACGTACTATAATATAATAAGATCTAAATTTATTTGCAGCTGATTATTAATGGCATTGTAATGTTCGATGTCTATCTAGTTCTAGTTTAGTAATATTATCTGAGCACACAACAGATCGGCGCAACAGTAATTGATTTATTGCATTCGCGTGCTCACATTGCACATATGTACAGGGAAATTAAATTACATTCGCTGAAAGTGATGTACCGGTAAAAACATAACGTTGCTTTGGTATTTAGTACGTACTAATGATACAAGTGATTTAATGGCCCACTGAATACACGAAACAGCGCACACAGTGCTGAATTTATAAAATAATGTACAATTTGGACTACAACGCTGTGGATCTACATAGCTTTGTTTCTTTACGGTCCGCCAGGGTCGGGTCGGCAACGCGTGATGCCCACGGTGTTGCAAGCGTCCATAGACGGTAACCGTTTACCATCAGACGGGCCGTAAGCTTGTTTGCTACCTAAGTAGTATAAAAGAAAAAAAACATTGATATAATACTAGATTTTTGAAGCAATTAATGTATTCCGAAATTATAAAATAGTATATGTCAATCTGAAGTTATATAGGTTTTAAATTGTGAAAAACTTTTGAAATAGGTAGAGTGGGTGAGGAGATGAGGAGATGTCCTTCACATATAAGCAAACTTACAAAATCCTCTCTCCCTCTTTATCACATTTATATGTAACTATACAATATCTATATTATTATGTCATATTTCGGTCTTCGTCCAAACTCTTGACCATTAATTATAATAAAAAAAAAATAGAAAATAGTAGGTACGTAATTAAAAGGTCTTTACCTCCTCTTTTGAGCTTATGCTCTCAAGGATTTTAAACGGACATTTATAGATTCTAATTTACTTTAAATTCAAATTTTGGACGTAGCTAAGAAATGGCTATCACACTTAGTTGAAGTTTTAGTACGCCGATTCAGAATTGTTCAATTGAAATGAAATTATTAATAGCAATCTATAAATTTATATATAGGGCTTATTATGAATTTTAGTCGATTTCCTTAGGCAATCATAAATGGATAAATTCCTTGTAACAACATACGAGTATGTTTGATGAAGAATATCCTTACTCTTGTCTTTAAAATTATCAGTCAAACTCTGGAGCCAAAGAGGGCGGATGGACGCTACCACGGCCTGCGTGGAGCGAGTTAACAAACAATGAGAAAAAGATAAAATGGTATCGAAATAGCTGCTGTCTGCATAGTGCACCTCTAATTTGCTTGTTTCGGTTGTAATTAAGCCATTTTCTATATTATAGTCTTGTTATTTTTTGTTTTTATATCAAAATAATGTAACCTATATCAAGTATTTTGTTAATGTTAAATATAAAAACATATAAAATTTAATTAATAAAATGACCCAAAAAGTTTCTTGCCAGTTCTTCTCAGTTAAAAGCTGACTTCCGAACCGGTGGGAGCTACAGTCACCATTTGACCATCATAAGTGGGATCCGCGGGCCTAAACTGGATTATAAATATAAAGTTTTGAATAAACAGGGATATCTCGCCCATGAAAGTTTACACATGGAGTTTAACAAAAAAATCAGTAGAGAACGTACCAGTACCAAAATTTTATATTAGAGTCCTCTGATTTGAGCCAACACTACGGGGCTATCTATAATCAAATATATTGGACTTAAATCTCTGCTGTTTATCTTAACATATTGTAGTGTATTAAGAGCATCTAAATGTGAAATCCTGTCATCGAATTTGTAAAAAAGCGGAGAACATGTTGAGAAACAATTAATTAGCCATAGTTGCACGCCGGCGGCGCAGGCGCAGTGCATTTCACGCTCGGACACGCGTTACATATTGTTCTATCATTTACAGACATTCGTGTTTCCTTTTTATCATCTCTGCGTGTCCAATGATTTGGGGAAATAGGATTTCAGTTTCAGCGATTTTGTATTTTAAACTGACTAAAAAAGAGCGAGGAACTTCTTGATTGTCGACCAGTGTTTTACGTATTTTTCGCCCAAATTTTGTGATGAAAAAAAAAAGTTTTGTTTCGAAGTGCAGTATGGAGGATAAAGCTGTAATAGTTTTAACTGGATTCATATCCCGATGAAAGTAAGAGCTTTCAATGAATTAAACTTTCGTCAAACTTGCATAGAACTTCTAAAGCTTAAACTATTGTTCACCCAGATTTTGTTACTTAACTTTTACTACCATTTAGGTACATTGTTTGCATCCTGGTATCAGTTATAATAATATTTTGTTGAGCATTCCTTCATAATTAATTAAAACAACCAAATTAAATTAATATTGAATCAGTTTATTTATTTCGGACTTAATTGATATCGGAAAATAGACTCTATATATGTTCTGGACTCTAATTCTCGGAAAACACAAAATCCCAGGAACCGGCTAAATGTAGAATTTTATTCGATATTCGAAGTGCTGAAACTATTCAATCATGCTTTTTCACAAGGTGAAAACACAATACGAAATTGAATCCTAAAACAAGCTTATTAAAATACAAATTCCCTTAATTGGTTATAACAATAGCATTTCTTATCTGCTGTAGAGACCAGACGTAGTACAGTTTGTTAGGTTAATGTGTCATTATAGTAATTAAAATATTTAAAACGATGTGATAGCAGTGTTGAAGACATTATCGTTTGGTTTGTTTACATATCGTGTTACACGCCGCGCCCACAACATGGCGTCTACACGGTCACGAAATTAGTTCTAGGCGACTGATGCGAAACACGACAACTCTGTTCTAAAAGTGTCAAAATCGACTACCTCTTTAAATAATTAGTGTAATATCATAGAAAAGAGTACTTGTTTTGATCTAATGGTTAATTGTATCTAAAGACAGTTGGACCTTATTGTAAAGAGATAGGGTTGGTTTTTCGATGGCATTCATAAACGTCAAAAGGTATTAAAATTTGACAGACTATGAGTAAGTACAGAAACAATAGAGACGCACCAGTGTTGCAGTTAGTAGTTAAAGAATAGGTATTATTTAAAAAAATAGTGACTCTAAAATAAGTAATGCACTAACCTACCCATTAGGATGTCTGTAGTTCAGATTTAACGGATATATTTATGAAATAACCAAAAAAAATATTTTTACAGAGACCTCATCCTTAATTTTTAGATATAGCCTATAATAAGGCCTATAATGGTATAACTTCTTTATTGTATATTTTTTGTTTATGTCGGAATGGCGATTGCCCTCAATCTCACCTCAAGGTAAGTGAAGATGGGGCCGAAGATGGAGCTCGCTTTTGATACGCTACTTTCAATTATTCAATGTAGTCAAATAAACAACCTAATAACCCAGTCACAAAACTAGAATACCTAACTCCTAATTAAAACCGTCCATTTTTTTTATAGACCATGCGTGTCTATTCCTCGGGTGGCAAGAGTGTAGAATTGAATGAACAAATATCAAGCCACGGTTTAAATGTCTGAAAATAACCTAAAGTGTACATTTTATTTTATGTTTCCACCTCGACTAGTGTGAAATGTAAGGTAGCAAGCATGTCATAAAATAACTTGCGTGACAAACAGCTCGTGTTATGTTATAATGCACTATAATTAACAACTGATAACTGGCCACAAGGGAGGTACTACGGCGTTAGAAAAATACACACCCTTCCGTAAATTGTCTTTGGATATGAAATTACAGAGACAATCCATAATGCTTAACGATTATGCCTTTTCTTTTCAATATAGCGGTATAGGCGAGGACAACAGTGCTTTGATGTTATTTTACATTTGAACTATTTTCACATTTTATACACAATTGATATCCTGGGACATTCTTTACACATCCATCTGATCCCATACTAAGCAGAGCTTGTACTATGGAACCCAGACTGATATAAAGCATATACCTACAACTTTTTTTAAATACATACTTACTTATACAGATATTTACATCCAGACACAGAACAAAAAGAAATAACACAATTGTTTGTCCTGGGTGGGAATCGCCACGACTTGCTTAGTGGCAGTCAAGGTCTCTGACCACCAAAGTGACCCGTCAAATGTGTGTAAATGATATTCCATTATAATATGATCATGCTACGATCAGCTGTTTACAATCTTTTAATAAGTAGTTCCTATTTTCAAGACAGTACAAGCGCCTTAGGCTGCCTTTCCACTGGAGATGAGCGAGGTAGCTATGTGGTCAGTCCACCAATATATTTTTTTTAATACCGCATCGGCCGCCGAACAACCGTACGTTCCACCTGATGGTAAGTGGTCAACGCCGTTAATGGACATTTGCAAAACCAGGGGCATTCCCAATGCGTTGTCAACCGGAACACAATACCTACTAGTGGCACAAATGCTTCACGGCGGAAGTTACCGGTTTATAAGAACGTTAAGGTAGTAAAATGAAGCGATCCTATTGGCGGACTCGCCGCATAGCTTGCACATCTCTGGTGGAAAGGCAGCCTTACGCAAGCGTTCCAGGCCATTCTGACCAAGCCCGTTAAGTAGGCAGTCTTCCCATTTACTAAAAACTGGTTGTGAACTCCACCATAAATAGGTTTGATTAGTCACATTAAGTGCAAACTTCGAGGTGGTACTTGTCACGTATACAACTATAATATTTTTTATCCCACTCTTCAGGTGCATGTGAAAGAGTGACAAAATATACGAGGGTTTTTAAGTAGCGCTATAATAAAAGATTGACAGAATTTTATTCAAAATTTGTGGGTAAATAACTTTATTGGTTATTCAAAAATGTTTTGTAACTAGTCAAAAGATTATTATCATAAATGTATGGTTTCTATAACAATATTTTTTTATATTATTAAGCCATTTCTGATAAAACATCAATCAATCATATTACTAGGCCTAAAACAATAGTGACTACCGACTTTCTATGTTTTTAGTACGGCTTTTCAGAACTGCCAACTAGTCCTCTATCGTCTATAACTTATCTTATCAAATTTGGTGCAGCCAATTTGAATCCATTACTAACATTTGCTTGCTGCGGTCTTCCCGTCCAATTATAATTTGGGTGTCTTCATGGCTAGAGTGAATAGGCTCTTAATAAACTAGTGCGCCTCAACATCAATCATTGCATCACTGCTTACCATCAGGTGGGATAGCAGTCATGCACTAGTTTATATTATTTAAAAAAAAAATTGTCCGTGTCAAATTGAGAATATGTCTTTGGACATACATTGCCAGTGTGTAAAAAGTAACACATTATTATTGCTTCATTATAAAACAAAACTGTCATATTTAAATAATTATTTAGGTTCCAATTTGATCTCTAATGACATTTAATTGCTGCATTTCAATAATAATTATTATAATAATCATAGGTGTAGGCGTCAATTAAATATTCAAATCGCGAAATTACTCTATATTTAACAATAGGCCAAATCGAATGTGCCTTCACCAATTTGTTATTCGAAAAATTATAGGCTTTTATGTCAGAATTATTTTTAAAGCGAATTATTTTCTTTTAATAAATAAATATCCCGGAACATTCTTCACTCACGGCCATCTGATCCCAAACTAATCAGAACTTGTACTATGGAAACCAGATAACTGATATACTACTTATACAACGTGTTACAAAATACCCCGTAAAAATATACTTAATTATCAATGCCAACAACCCTAGTAAGCTGTCATGTCAGGGAACCAGATTATTTAACAGAAAGGCCTACGTACCTATTTTACCTAATAATTGTCTACTTTAATAGTGTTTCTATTTTTCATTGATAAAAATCAGTTTTTAAATTTTTTTGGGGTATGTTATACAGCGTTACTACGGTTCTTAAATATTGTGAATGGACTTGTTATAAGGCCCCAGTTTACCTCCTTCCGGTTTTACGGGTAGTTTTGTAACACCTGTTTACTACCTTTTAAATACATACTTATATAGATATTAACATCCTGACACAGAACAAACATGTTCATGCACAAAAATGTTTGTCCTGGGTGGGAATCGAACCCACGACCTGCGGCGTGGCATTCAGGGCCTCTAACCACCAAAAATTTAGGAAATAGTTCCTCAGGTTTGAGTTTTAATAACTAACGCATCTTGGCAATAACTTAAACTCCCATCAAAGTGTCCACCCGTCGTTCAATTTAAAGAACACCCTAACATAATTTTGTATTACGAATATCCGATTAATTTGCCAACAATCAAATACTTAGATAGCTAAATGACACAAATTGAATTGCTATTGAATTATCCCATATAAAGCACACACGTTTATTTTAATATCACAATTTGTTGACAGAGCAGTCATGAAACAATTTTATACACACTCTGTAATTTACGAGAACCACTATCAATTGCGATTAGTTTACAAATAACCCTTTAATTTATAAAATAACGTACTCTATACGTAGTGAATATATTGTAGAATATAATAATTGATGGAAATATTGAACATGTCGCGTGGTTGAGCTAATATTTAGTTTGTAATCATTTTAAATAACAAGCAGGTTGGTCGTTTAATAAGAGGCTGCATTTACGTCTATTTCAATCTCTTGCGCAGCGTGATTAAGTCATTATTCTTGTTGGACAGGACTGGATTTGATTAACGACATGATAAAATTGACAAAATTATGTCAATCTCAACTAATTGTAAAAGATTGACTTCTTAATTTGGTTGCATTGCAATAAATGGATACTGCCTTTCAATAGACTCTAATAAAACTTGCAGCTGGAAACTTAACAACCGGCTAAGTGCGAGTCGGACGCGCACACGACCGCTCCGTACCATTGGACGAGACGAAAAAAAAAAAGGTTTTATTATTTGTTTTTATAACGGAAATAGAAATGCACACTCTGTGAAAATTTCAACTGTTTACTAATTAATGTTTATGAGATATAGCCCGCTGATAGAGAGACGGACAGCAGGCTCAGTAACAGGGCCTCTAAAAGTAATATAGGTTAATGTTAATGAAAATATAAAGATGTCATTGCATCTGTCTGAAATGAAAATTATTTTTAGTTGTAGGCATAGATAAGTACCGACCTATTTAAAGAAATCGATAATAATTGATAATATTTGTGGGGTCTGAATGTAAATATCTAAATAAAAATAAATGCTTTAATGTATGTATGGCTGTCCCCCGCGTTTATCGATATCATATATATATAGCCTATAACGTTCTAGGAAAAATTCCGCGTCGAATGGCGGCAGTCCCATCCCGATATGTTCAGTATTTTTGAGGTGAAGGTGTGTTAATAGAACACTATTTTGTTTATATTTATACACACAGATTATCTAGCTATTTTCTGTAGTATAAGCTTGCATCACATGGTCAAGTGTATTTTTAAAAATTCAAACTCAAGGCTACCTCGCTCATGTGCCTGTAATGTCACCGGCCCCCTTACCTTTCTAACCGAAACAGTAATACAAGTGCACTAATGGTTCACGGCAGAAATGGGTAAGGTGATAGTACTTCCCCGGACGAACTCTGCACTAAGAGCTCTACTGCCCAACTAGCACTAAGCTTATAGATTCTTGCCTCTATTAGAGCGATTATGTAAATGATTAAAATCACCCAGTCTTTGAATGAAACCGTCAATTATATCAAGTCCCGCCAATAAACTGTGTTGAAGTTAATTGCAAGAGACACGATACTAATAAGTGTAATAAGTGCCGAGTTGCAAAGTCATCGGAACTTAGTGAGTTAGCTAAGTAAATATTTGTGTAGGTACCACGCTCTCATAAATGGTCGTTTTATCATGACTTGTTTTATTAGCTTCTTACTTGTCTGTGGTACATTGTAGTTATCTGTACGATTGTTTTTGGAGATTTTATAATCTGTAATTGTATTTATTTATCATGTCAACATGGTTACCTGATCCCAAATCAAGCAGAGTGTACTGCTTGTACTATGGGTATCAGGTAACTGATATACTACTTTTTAAGTCAAATGTTTGTCCTGGGTGGGAATCGAACTCACGACCTGCGGCTTGGTAGTTAGGGTCTCTAACCACCAAGCCAACTGGCGAATTATAAATTATTTATATTTTATTTATAAGGTGTTATAGTTCTAAATAGCTCAAATAAGATTTTATTAGAGCTATTAGCACTAAGGTTTGGGCATCTAGTGCTATTGTTATTCCCTATTTATATAGATACTAGCTGTCCCCCGCGGTTTCATCCGAGTTCCCGAGGAATGTAACATTTTCCCGACACAAAAAGTATCCTATGTTACTTCTCATACTTCCAAGAATATGTGTACAAAGTATCATGATGATCGGTTAAGTTGTTTTCGCGTGAAAGCGTTACAAACGAACTTACATTCACATTTATAATATTAGTAGGGATTTATTAGACCCGTAGATATGCAGTTCGTCGCCACTGAAGATTATTTGGATATATCCTAGGATATAACGAAGGAAGACTAGACACGACTGTTTAACTTATATTCCTACCTAGTCGTTGATATATGACGACAATGCTTGGGTGTAGCGCTCGCTCCAGCAGGAACATCTTTATGTAAAAAATCTAATTTTGAAAAGAGTAATTGCTGAGTTTATTGCCGGCTCTTCTCAGTAAAAGCAACCTTCCGAACCGGTGTTAGAGTCTGACCATTCATAAGTGCCTGTGAAGGCCTATTTGAATTAATATTTCATTTCATATAATCTATCTAAAACTATTATCTATTTACATTAATTATTGTAAATGGTCGTTGATGGATGACGAGTGCCGCGACTTTACATCTGAATGTGCACTTCAAAAATATAATGTAGGTGTTGCTTTGCTCCGCCCGCGGTGTTACCCGTGTTCCCGGGGATTTGTTAGTTTTCCCGCAAAAAAAAATATCATATGTGCTAATGTAGGATATTTTCTAACTGTGTGCTGAATTTCATTCAGTCGGATCAGCCATTTTGGATCGGTCAAACACACATTCACACAAAGTAACACTTAAAAAAATAATGTTTATTAGAACAAAAAAAGTATTCTCACTAAAACTATTTAATTTTAATGTTTTTTCTCAGTTTTCTGCTTCAATGAAAAGAACAACTTTTTGCATTTTTGCGTTTTCAAACCGTTTCACCAACCGTTTTCAAATTTATAAGGTTTCTTTCTTTTTAACTCTTTGAAAGGGTCTCTTACGGAAGCGTAACCAAGCTTAATACAAAACAAACAATTTTCAAAACAGTTTCGATTACTCAATATTACACAATTTAGAAGTATAGTAAAGGGGTAGCGCAGTTAATTTCACAATATCCCCGCCAAAGAAGGGAGTAATTCAAGGAGAAAACTTGCGTACAAACTTTTTTTTCTATTTTCTTTGAAAGGTTACGAGTGAAGTTGACGCCTCGAACAAAACACGACCGTCACTTTTGCTCGAATTTCCCAGAATTTTTCTGTTTCAGAAAATTTTCACCGGCGCTTTGATGTCCTCGGAGCTACCCTCGAAATTTCGGTGTTCGCCACCCCTTGAGGATTTGTGCACGTGAATATTCAGTGTCGGTAAAATTAGATTACCGTGGCTTATTATTTTATCATTCCGTCTTATTACTTATAATTTAAGATGAATTCATGATTGTCTGTTATTGAGTTTTCAAATCTAAGAAGTATTGGCTTCTGCTTATTGTAGATGCAGAAAATGTAACTAGCTGTCCCCCTCGGTTTCACCCGTATTTAACCAGAATAGAAAGATATCCTCCTTCCAGACCAGTACTATATCTGTGCCAAATTTCACTCAGATCCGTTGTGCCGTTCAGGCGTGATTCAGTAAAAAACATCCACCCCTTCAATTTATCGCATTTATAATAAGTTTAATACGTGAAATCAACATAGGTATGTTCTACGGCTTCACATAACTTTAATAGTATCTCCTGTGAATGGAAAACAGAAGCGGAAAGAAGACTTACTAATTGAAACCATGCTATATTTTTATTATTAACTAATTCAGAGCTCGCTAAACAGTTACACACAAGAGTAACTTATATTGTAATTATCTTTTAACCCGAGCAAATTATTTAAATTAACCAGTTTCTATAAAACAACAGAATAATAATTTAAAAAAAAATATATAATCGTAGTCGATATTTATACGAAACTAATTTAAATTACTTACAGCTTAGTTTTATTCCACATATAATTATAATGATAATAAATAGGGTAGGTATTCCATACTAATGAAGTGCTATTTCTAAATCAGTATTTCTCATATAATTTATTTTACAAGATCTTATTAGAGTCTTGTTATTACAGTTATCTCATTCACCTTTCTTGTCAGCTGAACTCAATTCTCGTAATCTAATAGGTTACCTAGTAATATCTTTAATATGTCTGATCACATATCCATCAAAACTTTGGCTTTGTTCAATTATAATGAATTAAACCTTATTTTAATGTGATAAAATTGATTTTAAAATGAAAGATGATTGAAGTCATTAAAATTGTTCTACACCTGTCATATGAAATGTAAGCCAGTATCAATATAGGTAAAGAGAAATGATTTGTATTTATGATTGTTATTAATAAACTCAAACTACTGGACCGATTTTAATAATTCTTTCACTATTAGATAGCTGCTTTATCCAGAAGTAACATAGGCTATATTATAATCCCGGGATACATTAGATCCTTCGTAAACGTGGGTGAAACCGCGAGGCGGAAGCTAGAGTATTATATATTTTTTTTATTTTTTATGATCAAAATAGCAATATACATAATTATCTGTCTTATACTAAAAACCACAAAAGCCTTTATGTACCAACTTATATATGGCTAGTGAGTTCGGATAAGTGGAATTAAACATTTAAAAATTTTAGTAAATAAGTAGGCTTAACTAAAATATTGTCTATACATTTGTAAAACTTGCGTAATAACCAAATGCGACAGTTTATGAGCCTACTGATTCTTGAGGCTTGCTTTTAAACTAAATTCTTCATAGACAATTTTGTAATATATATATCTAAAGCCGTTGATAGCGATATATAAAAACAGGCATAATTATTATCAAATTTGAGTTTTTAATAATAGAGACTATATAGGCTTACATGTAATTAGATTAAAATACGCCGATAGTTTTTTAAGTCAGAAAAACAGGTAGAGCAAATTGCAGATTGAAAAGAAAATATCAGATTTAAAAAGTAAAGCTGATGCTTTAATCCTCCTAACATTATCATCATCAGCTTATCTCTGTCCACGTATGGACATAGGCCTCGCCTATGGCACACCAATGAGCACTATCTTCAGCTCTTTGTTTCTCTAACATCAAGGGCGATTTAGGCCATATTCCACGTGGGCCTATGCAGGATATCATATTCCTTCTCTGCATATATTTCTTCATGTTTTTCTGTACCAAAAATCAGGGTTATATCCCTATGAGGTACATATAGGGATGAAGTGACTCAGACCCCAAAGATTTGAACCTTAACTATGAGTGGGTTCAACACTTAACCACTACAACTTATTCATGATATAAATATTTTTGATTTGATGCTTTATTTTAGCTATATAAACTGGAGGTAATCATTTTTGGCTGGCCCAGTTTTGAGCTGACTTTTCTTTATTATAAAGTTGTATAAATACGTAAGTATTAAATTGTTTGTAGGGACAATATAATGTTAATCTAAATTCAATATTAATTTACTGCAAATAACAGATATTTTTGTTGTGACGGATACGTTTCCCTTTTTTTTTAATATATTATATTTCCAGGGTTCGAAAGTAATATTTCGCGTGTTATATTTACACGTCTAATAAATTTGTCAGCGGGGTATGCGTGGGTATGTCGTATTGTTTTATTACATGTTATGTACAAAATGGAGAGGTACGTACGATCGTAAAATGTTTCACGTATCGCCATAAACGTAAATAGGTTAGTCATAATTCAAACGAAATCGGTGTGAGCTTGTGTTTTTTTTTAAATTAAGGTTCAATGTTGTTTTGGTCTTAGGTCTTGGATTCCATCGAGCAATAGACAATTTTGTTGCAGTTTATGGTTCTGATTTTTTTTTCGTTTTTTAAAACTGGTTTTACTTTATAACCTTTTTACCGAATAATTAGCTCTAATCCAATTATTGTCTAGATATTACTTTGTTGTGGTGTAAATAATTTATATTTATCATATTTGGCTAATATTAGGCTATATGTTTAGGCAATTGTATTTAAAACACATGTTAAACTAAAATCAACACCTTTAGGGCCTTGACTTTCTGGCTCAAAAGGCTAGGCTTTTCAATTATATTTTTCATTCAATCTAATCTCTTGCAGCTGAAATGCATAAGGATGTCCTATGAATAATTTTGTAGTTATTCCACCACGGAATAAAAAAAAATGATTTCAAAGGTTTATTTAAAATGTGCTGGACCTCCTAATTATCACTGCTATTATTATAGAACTAATTCAGCTTAAAAAATAGTCTACCTAGAATTTATTCACAAAAAATATGTTTGTACTGCAACTTCTATTCCTAAAACAATGTTTTGTTTACAGGAAAAAAATTTGGCTGCTCTATTTTCCACTTGCGCATAAATTTAACCAAAAACAAAATGTGAAAACAATTTTTGAAACATGGGCAGTAATTAATGCGAGCTCACGTACCGACGGGTGCAGGGTTTCGGCGATGAAATGCGCCTATAACGACAATGCTCTCCCTCCCGAGTCAGAAAATGGGATAACTTCGTTCGAAATATGTTACAACACAATATTCAACTAAACTACACGCTGTGAAATCTTTTTTTATTGTGGTAACAACTTTTTGATTAGCTTCAAAGTTAAGATGTACTTTCAAAGTTATTGATTCAGCCTACTATGGCTAGTTGAAAATTTATAATAGTTTGATCTGTCATTTGTGTATTATAATCATTTGCGAATTCATGGATATGCGTTACCAGTAGGTAATAAATAAATTTGACGTGAACTTATTTGATGATTGAATAATTTTTTTACATTTCTTTTTTTAACAAGATAACATAAAAAAATATCGCTTTCATTAAATTTGGAAAGTTTTAGCTTTGGGTGATTTATGCAACTAAACGAAAAGTAAATTATAAAGGTAGATTAGGGGGTAATCAGGGTAACAATTAGCCTAGCTGTTTTCTTCTGCTATTAAAATGGTCTAGTTTAAATCAGATTCCTCTTCCTTTTAGCCTAAAACTTTTCTGGGTAGGTTTCTCATTAAGTTTAGTTGGCCTACGATAAAGTTTGTTATTGTAAACAACTCCATGTGCTTTTTTTATGGAATGGAGTAACTTTCTCGTCTCTGGTTCGCGTAAATCCTACTCGGATATTACTTACCCCATAGTACACAACATTATAACGCAATTTTTGGTGAGCTATCACACACAACACTCAATAACACGTCCGTAACGTTCTCAACAACGCGGGCACGATCACAGGCAACGTTTTGTAACGAGGAACGATGGCTTGCGCCGCGGGGCCGTACTGACCTGCCACTTTTGGTGATCACCATCTCGGTGCCCAGCTTGTGGAACTTCTCCCAGAGGTCCTTGCCCTCGAGGGTGACCTTGGGATCGTCGACGACACCGTCGTCGTCTGGCGGCAATGGTGCGTACGGCGGCGGTGGCGGCTTGAGCAGCGGACAAGGTGCGGACAGCGCGGCGGCAGCGGCTAGCGCGGCTGGCAGGTACGGTGGCGGCGGCAGCGCGCCCGCCGTCAGCAGCGCCGACACCGAGAAGTCGCTCGGCCTCGGCGCCAGCAACGGATGGAACGCGACGGCGTCGCGCCGTTCCGCGCCCTCGAAGCGCATGCCCGCGCCGCCCGGGGTCCACGGCGCGCGCTCCACGACCGGCGTGCCCGTCGGCTCCAGCGGTCGCACTCGCGCCCGCTCATGCAACGTCCATAACGCGCCGGCTGGCGGCTCTCTCGCAACACTTGCTCGTCCCGTGGCGACACCCGCTCGCGCGGCAGGCGTCAAACGACTGGCCGCCGGCGGCGCCGGCTCCGACACCCCTCCCGCCGCACGCCGCCCAATGGCGCGCCGAGCGGCGCCCCGCGTGCGCGCCTCCCGCGCGGCAGGCGGGGCCGCGGCGCCACGACGCGTTGTTTTTTCGTCGCGGGCGAGGTGTCCGCCGCCGCCACACCTCGCGCGCCGGCGACGCGCGCGGGGCCCGTGGCGGGCGCGGGGAGCTCCGCTAATCTGGTTAATGCGGCGCGCGGGGGCGACACTCGCGGCCGCCGCCGCCACCGCCGCCTCCTTCTAATTGGACACGTTTCCGTTCGTTCATCAATTGAGCTCGTTACGTTCTCGCAATATCTTTTGTGCCGCAGCGCTAGAGCTGGCCCTCTATTGCGAGAGCTCATCGGCTCATCCGTTGTCTCGCCGACCTACCTCTAGTACGACTTCTAGTTTGGCATGCGAAACTTTTTGCTAGCGCTGTGAGAAAAGTTTCATACCTAGTTACGTTCGCTGTCTGAGAGAAGTTATTTTAAGTTAGTTGGAAGTTGGTCAATTAAAAGTCAATCAAATACGAGCTGAATTCTGTGGTTCTGCCGAGTTTTATGGTTCTGCTCTAGTTTGTCTCGGTTTTCAGTGTAAGGGAAAATAAATACTTACAAAACAGCAGCGATTGGGTACAGCTTCTATTAGATATAACTCAATACTTTAATACGTTTTATTTTGTTTAAGTAAAAAAATTACTAGAGTTATTTATATAGGTACTTACCTCTCAGATAGGTTGAGTGTGTGTCCATAGAATAAAGTTATTTCAGGAAAATTTTGGAGTGACTTTCATGTGAGGCCTATCAGTAGCTACTAGGTAGTGCGCGAAATAGATGTTTTGTAAATGTAATTTTTTGTATGATCTTTGATAACAGCTTCTAACAAACGTCTTTTTATTAGTTGGCTTAGGTAAATATAGGTATTCACAACGCGACGTGACTTAATCTAAAAGAACCATAGGTTAAGAGTACCTATATTGTGACTTGTAAAGACGACCATAAGGTATTCTGCCACATTTAAACTGAACAAACTTAGTGAAATAGGTAATTATGTTATAATACTACTACGGGATAAGAATACCTACTTACAAGCTCTTATAAATACTACCTCTGAGATGAAACCACTATTCTGCTCTGTAGCTGTGTATGACTAATTAACATGCCTAAAGGTACGTACCTTAACAAATTCTAATACCTACCTAATCTAAATCAAGGGTGTAAATTTAACAAGACCTAAAAAATAAAAGTTTGTATCTGTTCATAATATTTAGTTACTTATCTGGAATAGGTATGTCTTTTATGGTTTGGGTCGTGTGTCAAGAAATATTCTAGAAGAATTGTATTTTATTTTTATGTCACATATTTCTACCTTATGGTAAGTAGTCGCCGCCGCCAATGGACATTTGCAACTCCAGAAGCATCGCCAAAGCGTTGGTGACCCTGAAACGTGATGTTGTTAAGTCTCATGTGCCTGTTATTTTACCTGCTTCCTTAGGTAGGTACCTGTCTACACGAATGACAGCAATACAAGTCCACTATTGCTTCTCGGCGAAAATGGTGGTAGTTCTTTCCCGGTCGAACTAAGAAACAGAACTCTACTACCTACTTCTAAAATTAACTATTATAAAATTATTGTAATTCTGGGACAACTCTATGACTGCGAAAGGTCCTTATATAATATATTTTTTTTAATAGTATGCAGGCCTTTACATGATGTAACAAAACTACCCGTAAAGCCGAATGGAGGTTAAATGTGCCCTCATAACGAGTCCATTCACAACATTTAAGAACTGTAGTAACGCTGTATAACATAAAATAAAAAAACAGATTTTTATGAATGAAAAATAGAAAAACTATTAATGTAGACAATTATTAGGTAAAATAGGTACGTAGGCCTTGCTGTTAAATAATCTGGTTCCCTGACATGACAGCTTACTAGGGTTGTTGGCTTTGATAATAAATAATATTTTTACGGGGTATTTTGTAACACGTCGTATAACCTTATTATTAATGTTATAGTTTTAGAATGTGAACGCCATCTTTTGGCGAATAGCTCCAAACATAAGTACATATAAACATTAAGCTTACAATAAAATTAAACTAATTTAAAGACAATTATTCAGTTTCGACCTTAGAAGGGGGAACAACGTGTCCATATGAATGTCAATGCTCTTTTAATCAGATTTTAGCCATTATTAATATTTTTTCTGTACAGTAGGTAAATATGTGATTATGTAAAAATACATAGGATACCCTCGCTGTATGTTTATGAAATAATATATATATATATAAATAATATTAGGCAAGTCTATTTAATAATCTACTAGCGACCCGCCCCGGCTTCGCTCAGGTGCAACGTAGATACTAATACATATAAACCTTCCTCTTCAATCACTCTATCTATTAAAAAAACAGCATCAAAATCCATTGCGTAGTTATAAAGATTTAAGCATACATAGGAATATAGGGACAGAGAAAGTGACTTTGTTTTATACTAATTACTAATTTATTTATTTTTTAAGGATCACCAACAAATGATACACATAACTAAGACTAAAAAAAGATGCTACAGAGATTACATGCCTTGTGCTCACTTATTTATAGGTAATCACAGCTACAAAGTCATGAAATATTAGGTTAGTCTATTTTCTATAATCTATTAGGCACAGAATATTAGGAATACCCGAATACCTAACAATAGGAAACCTACCTATTAATAGTCAATGACTAACTAATTAGAAAAGGTTCTACCACCAACAAACATCCGTCTCTTCCACTTTGTGTTGCAATTTGATAAAAAAACATGGGAGGAAATAGACGTTCTGTAACACGGCCATCTGATCCTTAGCTAAGCAGAGCTTGTACTATGGAACCTAATACTTATATACCTACTACATAACCTACAACATTTTCTAAATACATTTTTATAGAGATATTTACACCCATATCTATGATACCCATTTTTTTTATAGATTAGGAACCTAGGTCACTGAAAAATAAGTAATTAATATCGTATAAATTTTACTACTACCAATACGATGTTGTCTTAATGTCTTTCTGACAGAAAGAAAAGTTTATATTACCACTACCGACCACAAAAGATTTCTCACTACTTTTCAGTAACTATGACGATTTTAAATAAGTTTTTTTAATTTTTTTTTTATGCCACTTGGGCCGACAAACAAGCAGACGGTCCACCTGATGGTAAGTGGTCACCGCCGCCTATGGACATTTGCAATATTAGGAGCATCGCCAATGCGTTGTCGACCCTGAGACGTGAAGTTGTTAAGTCTCATGTGCCTGTAATTTCACCGGCCCCCTTACCTTTCTAACCGAAACACAGTAATACAATTGCACTACTGCTTCACGGCGGAAATGGGTAAGGTGGTAGTACTTCCCCGGACGAACTCTGCACTAAGAGCTCTACTACTCTAAAATTAAGTATTAACTAAGTATTATGATTACAACAAGAAATGATCATTCGTATGTCCACCTGTAAGAATATAAATGATTATTTATAAGCTGCGTGAATCGAATACTTTAAAAAAACAGGTTATTTAAGATGTTTAATGAGGTTAATATCGTAATTTAGAATAGCACTAATTTGTCAAAAATTGTAGCTGTAAACACTGATTTGGAGTTTTGTTAAAACAATCAACATAGGTTTTTGATATGAGATATGAATTTTGTGATTTTACGTCTTAATTATGATATTTAGGAAGTAATATATTCTATACGATCTATAAATTCAATAGGAAAGTTCATTATAAGAGGATTTTAGAGTCAGTTGATTGATTTACATGAAATTTTACGCTTATTGATAAATAACCTGGTTTTTTAGATAATAAAATAAACTTTTCTTGTCCCCTAACAGCATGCATTTCTAAGAAATTTATAGTACCTACCTACCTAATATAAACCGACTACCGGACGAATATCTGCTACTTCTAGTAACCCTTTAAAAACAAATTAGACAATTGGAGTTAATTAGACTAATCTTCAAAAGTAAACAATCAAGTGCGAAGTGACTTTCAACACTGATATAGACACATCAGCTACCAAGCTCTATAAATAAATAATAGTAACACGCACGCAATGCTTCATTACTTACCTACAATTAACTAAAGATATAATGTAAAACATCCTCCAAATTAATTATGAAACAAACACCGCAGAATACAAAATAATAAATTTGAATATAACCATCACCACTTGAAAAACAGGAAAACCGTTCTCGAACACAATCACAATAATATTCAATAAGCATCAAATCTTTTTAACCGCCAAACCGGTAACCTTGTCAAAATAACCGCGGAAAGAATCTTTAATCTTTGATGTAAAATGTTGATTTTATTTATTCTGACACGGTTGTATCTTGGAGGAAGAGGGTGGTAAGGAAAATCGGATAATAAGCGGGCATCACGAGAGAATTGGGAAGAATTTGGTTATGATGAAATTGGGCGTCAGTGTTGTACGCACTTGGGACATATTTTAAAATTAAACTTGTTACAATTTCGGGGCATCGATTTCTGGGGCACCTAAATATCAAGATTATTATCTTACTATTATAAATGCGATAGTTTGGATGGTTTGACGCTTGTTTCTCAATCACACTAAGATCACACAAAGATAGAATCCGGGAAAATGAAACATCCCTCGGGAACGCGGGGAGACCGTGAGGAACAACTAGTATAGTTGATTCAATTGAAGCAGAATAACCGTAGTTCTCAGGTCTGAAATCAACCAAACAAAATAAAAACTCAACGAAAAAAAAAAATTACTTGAAATGTTAAATTAAAATCATTTATATTTTATTTGCTTGCATACTTGAAAGACAAAACCACTTGTTATTAATACGTTTAAAGGTATTCCAAAGCAGATAACTCAGGTAACAAAATGATCAACTCACTAATCTTTCCACCTATGCTAATTAAGCCAATCAGCTGCAAATAAAAAAAAAGAACTCTTTATCCCACCAATAAAACGCTAACGATTCCAAACGAGCATCTACTCCAAACTTTACCATGACACCAACTTAATACAGCTACTTCATACACGGTAAAATTTACATTATCACATTAGAAATAGAGTTCCCTTTAAATGCATGAATTCTTTGTAAGTAATAGGCCACCCAGCCAGTTTTCTTCGAATATGGACTATAAAAATTACTCGGTCTTTGATGCTACAGCACTGGTATCAAAGAGCTAAATGGAGCTGTAGTAACTGATTCAGTTGTAAAACTATCATGTATATTATTACTAAAACTCACTTATTTTAAGATTGGCTGAAGCTAGTACATCCGATATAAACTTTATTTAGCGTAGCATAGACAATAATTCGAAGGCTCTATCTAAAACTCCATGTAGTCACATTAGTACTGTTTCCAACTGCAATCCCCATCTTCTGTCATTGACAAATTCGAAATTAGAATTTTTCAAATATCCATTAATCTAAAAAAAAACAAAATATATATGGTTCAGACCTGTTTATTCTTAATATATTATCTGTGACGTAAGTGGCCAGTATTTTTACCTCCATACCTTCTCCTTACCTCCATCGCTATCATACAAATTGCCAGTTCATTATTATCCATTTACCACTGGATTCCTCAAAGTTGACGTAGCTAAATAGGACTACAGAACAATTCAACAACAACATGAAAAATAATCCGATATATTCAGCTAGAATTGACATTAATCCTAGAGTAAGAAGTGTATTACTTAACAATTTTTTGCACCAAATAATTACCTAGTACTTAATTAATATTTATTTATTCAAATGTGGATGTTCGATCGATTATGTTCAAGATCGTTGATGTCTATATTGCCTGCGTAGAGGCTCTACAGACTATAGATGAGGACTAAAAACTTTTTGGATACTGATGATAAGTACATGTGATGATTTGACATAGTTATTACTTCTAGATAGTGATTATGAGCTAGAGGCGTTGTGCTTGCTAGAAAATGGAAAATATAATATATTGTTTTACGACAACCAAGCAAGGAGGTACCTATAGACAGAACTATGATGAGTAAATAAAATAGGTACTTTTAAAAAAAATCGTTTTATAAATTCTATTTTAGTTTTATAATTATTAGTAAACTCATATCATATATATATAGTTATAGAGTTTTTAAGTACCTAGTTCCTGAAATTTGTCATAAAAGTACGTGCTCAGTAAAATCATTATGGGTATGTATAATAATTGTTTACCATGCTGTAAAGCACGCAAGGTAAATATATTAATATTCTGGGACATTCTTCACTTGCCATCAGGTGTGATTGAGGTCAATCGCAATCTCGTAAAAAAAAAAAAACTTAGCTATCTGATTCTAAGCAGAGCTTGTACTATGGAAACCAGATAACTGATATACTACTTTACTTACTTCTTTACATTCTCAAAGTGTTAGGTTTCTGTGCGGCATATTCACCCGGCCTCTCGAGGAATATAATGTAGTTCGAGATTGAAACATAGTCTATGTTCATCCGAAATAATGTACTTGTATGTAATGGTGAAATATGTTTTCTAATAGTAGCCTTGGTTATGGGTATTTTAAGCATAAAAATGCCATTCTCTCTTTATAATATTAGTAAAGATTTACATCTAGAGACAGAATAGATGACGTGTATATACAATTTGTCCTAGATGGGAATCGACCCTACGATCTGTATTGTGACAGTCAAAGTCTCTAACAGCCAAGACAACTGGCCCATCATTTTTCACAGGTATACACTCTAGGTATAGACTATATATCTTAATATATATATTTCTTGTGTGCGTGTGTATGTGACTGAACTCCTCCTAAACGACTGGACCGATTTTGATGAAATTTTTTGTGTGTGTTCGTGGAGATTCGAGAATGGTTTAGATTTACAATTGGACCCGGTAGGGGGCGCTGCGATCGAAACCCTGAATTTTTGTATGGACTTATTTTGGCAGGACAACGTCTGTCCGGACAGCTATATATTATAATAAAGATCGGTACAGAGTTAAATTACTTACATGTAAACGATGCGTTCTTGTACATAGTATACCTAAGTAGTAAGTAAGTAGGTAGAAAGTACTCAGATGTGAGTAAAATCTCAAGTGTGTTATAGAAATATCTTAGCGTGCCACGCACCGGTAGGCCTGTGTGGGCCTCTCGAGACTAGGGCTCGCTTGGAGGGGAGGCCTAACTTCTAAGTGAAACGAAGGCATCTGCGGTTGTTTTTATACGCTTACATATATCGCACCCTCAGTACGATAAAGGCTTAACTTAAAGTTTTGCGAAATGGAGTTACGGTCATAGAGAAACTAAACAAAGTACGCTCTATCCGATGAATAGTAAAACATAGTCAATTTAATGATAGAATAAGCATACCGATACTTCAGCCTCTTTAACACCAAGATCCACCCTTCCCGCTCAGTGCTAAAGTGACCCAATCAGAGATGTGCCAAAAGTGTTTTTTTGAGTTAAGCCCCTATTGTTCTGATGATGCGATATGTAGTTAGAAATATGCACCTCGTTATACATAGGTTGGTAGCTTTCTCTTGTTGCCTTTTTCGGTACAGTAAAATAATTTTCTTGCAAAAATAACAGTAGTATATATGAAAAAAAAAAGATTTAAGAATAGCTTCTAGTTACTATTTGGTATGCAATAGCATGTATTGCTAGATGGAGCGATGATATACGCGAGCTGGCTGGCAGAAGTTGGAAACAAAGAGCTGAAGATCGAGCTCAGTGGCGTGCCATAGGTGAGATCTATGTCCAGCAGTGGACAGAGATAGGCTGATGATGATGCATTAGGAAGGTGTTTTTTCACGTTACTTCATTATGGCCTTATTGCTTGACTTCCAGTGAAATTATTTTATAGTTTAATATTGCATGAAATGGTATTATTTTTAATCTCTCTACCTAAAATTTAATTACGTCCATGCTAGACAGCGGTTTCAACCGTGTTCCCCAAGGATCTTACCTCTCCCGGTATAAAAATCTACGTGCTAATCCAGGACATATTGTACCTGTTTGTCGAATATATTTATTTATCTATAGATGAGCAGCTTCATAGCTGATGTGTTGAAAGTGTTGAAAGTCACTTCGCACTTTATAGTTCACTTTTGAAGATATTTAGTCCTTGTCCAATTGTCTAATTTGTTTTTAAATGTCTTAATTGAAGTAGCAGATACTTTCGATTCTCACACAGGAGAAACATTTGTGTGCATTAACGTGTGTGTTTGTTCTGTGTCTGGGTAAATATCTATATTAGTATGTATTTAGATAAAAAATGTAGTATATGTAGTATATCAGTTATCTGGTTTCCATAGTACAAGCTCTGCTTAGTTTGGGATCAGATGGCCGTGTGTAAAAGAATGTCCCAGGATATTTATATAGTTATAGTTAAGTTACAGTTTCAATACTAATTATGCTTAGTTGTGTAATTATTAAATATTAAAATTTATAGTTCTTGGGTACTTGAGGGTAGTATCTAGCCGGGCGGGTACTACAATGTACCCTTCCACCGTGCTGTGGTTCCTCACGATGTTTTATTTTACTAAAAGCTCAAGCTCACGGTAGGATTCAGACCCTGGGCTCTCGTCACGACATTTGTCATCACTAACTACGCTATCAGCGTCTTAATGAAATTAGTTTTACAGTTCATATTATTATGATAATAAATATCCGGGGACATTCTTTTACACACAGCCATCTGGTCCCAAACTAAGCAGAGCTTGTACTATGGAAACCAGATAACTGATATACTACATTTTTTATGCCACTTGGGCCGACAAACAAGCAAACGGTCCACCTGATGGTAAGTGGTCACCGCCGCCTATGGACATTTGCAACACTAGGAGCATCGCCAATGCGTTGTCGACCCTGAGACGTGAAGTTGTTAAGTCTCATGTGCCTGTAATTTCACCGGCCCCCTTACCTTTCTAACCGAAACACAGTAATACAATTGCACTACTGCTTCACGGCGGAAATGGGTAAGGTGGTAGTACTTCCCCGGGCGAACTCTGCACTAAGAGCTCTACTACTCTATATAGACTACATATACTACTTTTTTTTCTAAATACTACCTATTATATAGATATTTACACCCAGACAGAACACACAGACATGTTCATGCACACAAATATATATGTAGTTATTATATTGAACAATTGATGTGACTGGTTAATAAATAGGTATTATGTACCTGATAAATGTAATGGTAACTTTTATTTATATGCCTTAAACTTAGTTAATAAAGAAAATTTAATCTAGCGTGTTTAACTTCAAGGCTTTTTTAGTTTCTAGGCAAATGGTTGGTGTAGAGGTAAAGTACTCTGATTACTCCGGTAACAGGTTCGATTCCCATTTGGGAAAATTAATTTTGGACATTAACATGTTTATATTCTGTGTCTCAGTTAAAATAAAAATGATAAAAGGTAAGTAATATTCACAAAGAATATATTGGTATGATTTATTTTGATTAAAAATATTTTGATTTCAGTAAAATGTCACTTTATGTAGAAATTCTTATTTACATTGGGAATCAGCGCCATCTGTTGTCGAGTGGCGCAAGCGATTTAACTTGCTACAACAACTTGGTGTACAATACCTACATACATTGCCTAGTACGTTGGATATAAATTAACTCTATAAATAAAATGGGTAGTTCAATTATAATAATTTTATGAGAGTTTTTTTTAAATTATTTAAATTAAATAAGCCTAATTAAATTAAAATTGCTTTTTAAAATAACATCCGGTCATGCCAACTTCAATTTATTTATCAATTATCATAGTATGGTGAACATAATAATTATACATACGGGTTTCAGTTCAAAAGAAGTGGGCAGTAAGCCTGCAAATCAATATTAAATTAGAACATCATAAATAATTATTTATTCCCTTCAAATTTTTTCAGGGTCTTTTTTATAACAAACATAGTATGGTAATACCTTTTTTATGTTCCGAAGGTACGGTCGTTTTTATTTAGGTCCTAAAACTGTAGGTACAGTCACGACCATAAATATGTAACCACGGAGAGTCCTGCACTTGTCTCTGATTTTATGATTTACTAGCTGCGTCCTGCATCTTTGACCGCTTTTTAATCATGGTTATAGACCTTTCTCTTGAATTACTCTATCCATTGCTGAAAACTGCATTAAAATCCGTTGCATAGTTTACGATTCTATGAAGGACATACAGACAAACCTTGATTTTTATATATATAGATTTAATAATTTATCTTCTTTTATTTGTAGACGGCTCAATTATTGCAACTCTGTCACTAAGTTGTAACAGTGCTTGTTGAGTTATTTGAAGGTTGGCATTATTTTAATTTTAATTTTTACTCTTTCACGCAAAAACCAGCAAACGGATTCGGATGTAACTTCGCACATATATAGATAATGCCCTGGAATAACACATAGATTATTTTTTGTGCCGGGAAAATGTTACATCCCTCGGGAACGCGGTCTAAACCGTGGGGTATACTATGATTTGTTGTAACAAGCGATGAGTGCATAATACAGTTTTGTAGGTACCTATAAACTGATGAGTAGTGAGGTATTGTTATAGACAAAAGCATGGCGTTGTTTCCCTATTTTTAACATTTATGCAAATTTTTAAAAACAAATTATGTTTTTTTAAACTTGTATGTAACCTGAAAGTAATAAATAAAGGGAAAAAATGTGACATATTAGTTATAAAATGTGTTTGAATTTTGTCCATCATTTCGACTTATATGTCATGATAATGGTAAAGGCTACATGGCATGGTAATTTAAAGTTAACCAAGAGAATAATTATTCCTATATCATATTTTTCCTTTTAATCTATTCACTTCAGCATGTAGGTAGTCAAGTAGGTTCCATCTGAATACCATAAGTGACTTTATAGTAAGGTTCATGTCACCAGGATTTTTCTATGAATTAACATGACTTTGTTTAAGGACTTTGGACTTTAATGTCAAATTGCACTGTAGGCATTTATAATGCTTTCTAATAATAATGTAAGTAACCTAGTCCTCCTTTCACAAAGTATTTAGTAGTTATTTAAGTTTTTTTCATATGTCTCGATCGAAATTCTCTTACACTGTTAACTTCATCAGGACGATAGGAACTCCAAAAAATATGTAAAAATTCAATCTCCAAAAAGAGTATCGGTGCGTTTCAAGCCCGCCGACGTCAACTTACTTTCAAATTAGACGTCTAAAACGCGAATAAAAAACGATCTATTCGATACAAATATTGCACACGACGACGGCAGTGGAACAAGTAAAAATAAAACTATCTGACATTCTATTTTTCTCTGGAAGGAGCCTGCGCGCGCATTGTGACGACTCCGCTGCGCCCGCGCACAAAACAAACGAGACCCTTCGCGCTTGACGACACCTGTGCGAGCGAGGCAGACACACACAGACCTAAACAATAAAAAGAGATAGGCGTACAATGGGCGTTCCATCATCGAATTTTGCATCCAATTAATGCTCAGTGGGCTTCCACGTAGGCGGGGCGTACTCGATCCAAGCTAATAGGGATCGAGCTGAAATGATCTATAGATCACTGCGCCGGCGTAGTGCATACTGTATTGTTATCGTTAATATCGTGGATTATTTATTTTATATCTACGTTTGATGGTTGAATACATTTACATGTGAGGATATTATAAATTTTAAATCGATTTTGGAATTAGGAAGGTCTTCAGGTAGGTCGGTTTTATGGAGTTTTTTTCTTAAGTTATGGGAGTAAAACATCACCAGCAATAAAGGTGTAGGCAATTGTTATTTAAAGTCTTTACCTACCTATTGATTTTTAGTGCAATCCTATTAGATACTATTTTAACATTATTTTGCCAAAGTCAATGACCTATAAGTAACCTTGCGAACTTCTAAAAATGTTATGTCCAAAAAATAGGAGACACAAAGTTATAATTATGGTGATCTATAATGTTCAGATTAAGTGAGTTTATTAGTTCAGACTAACCTAACCTAATCACAAAATGAACAGATTTGATTCAATCACAATAATCTCAAACATTTCTTTAAAATTAATGAAGGACAGCATAATTACCTAGCACCAAGTCTTGTGATTAGAAAGTGTTTTCTTTCTCTGGTGCTAATCGCATAATTTGGATGTTCTCTGCTATCCAGTTAGATATCTATTGGACTTACTTTGTACAGATTTCTAGCAGCCAATTCTTTATTCGTATTATTTTTTTAAAAGCAGTTAAGAAATATCTTTATTTATTATACCACTTAGTAGGTAAGAAAGGCACGTCCATGCAAGTGTATTGGACCATAAAAAAAAATCATTAATCTATATTGTAGTCCTACCTTTATTTGTAAAAAGTACTTTCATTAATTACATTCTAACTTCTGCGATCACATATGTAAAGATCTTATATTTACCTACCTCTGAACTAGAATGATGTCTGTTTTTGAAATAAACACGTTTCACAAAGTTTTTTTAGAAATATTTACTAAAACTGTCTTATGTATGATAAAACAGAGCTTAGTTTGTCTCAATCTGTTTAAGACTTGGTGGAAGAGGCCCTTCCAAAGATATACCTAACCTCGATAAATGTAAGCTAAATGTTAAATCACAACCACTCTCCAAATGTACCTAATTGGGCTAAAATAATGCTTAAATGATTCAAGAAAATAGTTGTTCTATAATACTTTAGTTAGAGATAGGTAATCAAACACTAGATGCAGAGTAGGATCGCAAGAAAAAAAAAAACTCTCAAAGAACTATCTAACCGCACCTGTACTGTACCTGTAGGTACCTACGCTTATGTCATAACACACCATTTTTATAACCTAACATTTTGGTAACTAATATCATCTAAATGAATAATGCTTATAAGCAAATTAATTCCTTTAACTGACTAAATAGTTTTTCAATTTCTAAAGCATTTCTATAGCAATTAACATTTCCGTTGCTATCTACAATAGTTGCCGCAGAAGTGTCGAATTACCCTAATTATCCGGCAGCCACGGTCCGGAACGGCCGGGTGCTGCCTCAGACAATAGAAAGTATAGAGGTCTTAAATATAGTGTAATAGAATCTGATAAACCGCTCGTGAGCCGTCCTTCTGTATACAGTTCTTTGACTATGATTCGGTATACTGATTAAATAATAAAGGTCTTGATCATGAGGTTGGACGATCTAGGCTATCTACTACATGACAAACGAGATACAGTGTTCTCGCCTCTATGTTGGCAGCGAACTTCTGGGGAGGATTCATAAATAAACTAATTTTGACACAAAGTTGGCACTACTGTAATTCTGTTTTCAAATTGTGGTTTCGAGCAACCAACATTGCGTCAAAGGAGGTTGATTATCGAATCACTTTTACCCGACTCCTTTAAAAATTGTTGTTAATCTCTCTAAAGAGGTACCTAGTTCATTCGTAGGAAAACTCACTAAAGTAAAAAATATTGTTTGTTTTACGTATTATATGTTCTAAATTACTATATTTAAATGAAGTTCCTAGTCACAGATATAGTACAATGAAATAGAGCTACAGACTTCAGTTGGTGTATTATTTAAATTATCTGTCAAACCCACAGCATATTTTTAGGCGGGAGAATATTGTGGCTTGTCACATTAACAAAAGGCCAAAATAATAAATACCTATTTAATATATAGGAAGGTTTCGTATGAAAAGACTGTTGAATACCCTCGATGCTACCATATAATTATGGGTTTTTACGTCGACAGCACAGATTTCGAAAATCGAATTTAAACATCTGTCTTTCACTCAATTGGTGGGTATTGTCACCGGAGTTTTTTTTTTGCAGCTACATACAATGGTGTTCAAAATCGTTTGCTGCCTCGTATGTTAAATAATAAATGAATTAGTTTTATTCAATATTTTTTGTATTATAAGTTTTGTTTGTACAATTCGGTTGACTTTTAAATTATTTAGGTAACCTACTGTACTTTGAATAACATACATATTCTAAAAAAAACAATCAATCGTTTCATTTCTTAAAAACGGTTTTCCTTAAAGTCTTAAGAAATATTTATATTTCGAACTGAACGTCTGGTAACCCTGTGTGTAGTTGGATTATTCATATTACGGCTTCAATGGCTGTGGGGCGGCGTTTGTAATCCAGTGTTGGATTTCGGAGGTTTGAAACGAGTCGAATAGACGAACGGTTTCCGAACGTATCGAATGTCTAAAGAGCTGTTGGAGCGGTGCCATCGTGTTCTCTTTTTGAAATGTGTTTATGTTCTATGTTGTAGTGTTACGAAATTGAATCATAAGGAAAACTAGTTCATTGCTTGTTTATTTTGATGGAGTTACTATTTTAATCAAGACTCATATTTAACATCAAACCGTAGAACCGATAGTAGTTCAGTCAAGTTAAATCATGCAATTATCTAAGATAAATTTAGAAAAAAATCAGTTATCTGGTTTCTATAGTACATGCTCTGCTTAGTTCGCGATCAGTTGGACGTGTGTAAAGATTGTCCAGAATATATTTAACTTAGCACTCGCCATAAAACCTTATTCTTATTCCTCTAAGTTAACTAAGTTAGGCTCAAAGTTAGTGATCTGCAAAATTCCATAAAGAGAGTGAGTGAGTACCTGCTGAAAATCATCTAATAACATTATTAAATGCTTGAACTAAAAGTTGTCTATGGAGTCTTTTATATTTTTTTAGGGGCTTTCAAGAAGAAGAACACCCATGGTTGTGGAAGTGCCTTATCCATTTTACAAGTAGACTATTAGAATCAACGTCACTCCAATTTAATTGGTAACTTGCTCGCGCTCCGTGGTTTCACTCGGGTTTCTAGGATCAACAGTAAACTATGGCTTTTTTCATGTCACCTATATACAAAAGATTAAGTCAATCAAATGTTATGTTAGTTTGTGTACGATTCAAAAACTCAAAAAGTTCTGCACCGATCGAGCTGAAATTTTAACATGATATATTAACCGCATCAAGGATTGTTTTTATCTATTTTTTGCATCAGTTACATATCCGCGACTGTCTTTCTTTTGTTTCTCATTTCTCAACCATTCAATGACAATGTGCCACAGTAATACATGGCAGGGTACAGCTAGTTATTTATGGAATACGTAGACCGAATTTCATGTTTAGACTCTGTCAGTCAGTCGGATGAATGCATAACCAATAGCCAAACTAATTATTCTAATATTACCTATATGCGACAGTGTGATATTTGATAAGACTAGTTTAAAACTAAGACATCTCCTTGGGGATTTTGGCGCTGTATGCTGTAATACAGGCTTCTTGCCTAGCTCAGCAACAGATGCTAAGCTACTATAATTATAACCTAGTCTAAGATATCTTTGTCAAACACTACCATGTATTAACTTAGCTATGAGTCAATAAATTATTATTATTATTATTAGATATAGGGGTGGAACTCATTGCCGGCGTAAATTTTTCCCGATTCATACAATATCGGAGTCTTTAAGGCAAGAGTGAATAGGCATTCAAGTTCGCGTGTACCATCCTCGACTACATCGTCACTTTCCATCAGGTGAGATCTAGTCAAATGCGCTCAAGTTTTTACATACATATATAAAAAAAAAGGATGTTTGTTATTATTTCACAAATCTACCTGGTGAAACTTGCCACATAGATAGAACATGGCTTGGAATAACATATAAAATACTTTTTATCCGGGTAAATGAACCATCCCTTATGAACGCGGGTGAAACCGCGAGGAACAGCTAGAATAAAATCATGTAAATAATTGCATTGCGTCTTAAAAATTTAGTCAATAACAATTTTTAATACCATTTACCGTTCACAAAATCTTCTGTAAAAAGTATTTCTGAAAACAAGATCCACAGCTTCAAAATGTCAATATGTTTTAGCCGGTTTATAAATGTCTAGTTAGTCGGTTTTCAGTGTTACATTTCGCCGGTGCCGGCTCCTTACACCACTTGCCAGTAATTGATTCGCATTAAGTAGGCTTAATTACAAGACAGCAACGATCACGTATACTTAGTTATAGACAATTAAAGGTACGCAAGGGCGTTTTATTACCCGCTAACGAGCCAAAGAATTTCTGCCCTTTTTTTCTATCAAAAGGATGTCTACAATTTCAGTTACTATTATAGTCAACCATACAATTACGTTTAGTGTTACAAACAGATGGTCAAGTTTTTTTTTACTTGTATAAATTATGTGAAATTAATTCAAAATTAATTGTTATCTTTAGTAATTAAGATACGGTGGAGAGATAAGGGTTGCATTCGAGAGAATTTTTATGCCATTAATGTTTTCTTGAACACATACTTATGATGATATTTTTCATTTGTAACTAGTGGAGTTTTTCGTTTGATAGCCGATTAATAGGTATGTAATTTAGCAAAAAAGCGAGGTTACCAGACCACACACGGGAAAACAACAAAAACTCCTTTCTCATCATATTAAAAAACTTCAAAATCGCGTAGGTACCAACCGCAACTGTCGAATTTTATCGAAATCGATTAAATAGGAAGGAGCTGTGCGTACCGTATATCTACTCCATCCTGTCTTTACGAATGTCAGTAAAAAGTTAAAAAAAACGTCGAACAATAGGGAAGGAAGTGGCGACCGCAAGACGTGGAAATTACGCCGGCACATCCCTAATTATACGATTTTACTATAATTTTGCGGCAAGCGTTGCCTCTTTAGGGTCCACTGAAATCACCACCTTCATTGTAATATTGGGGAACGACAAATCAAACAATACTAACAGTCTACTTACGGCTTTTGTGTGGGGGCTGTTATGAAAAACGGTTTTTTTCCGAATCAAATTAAAAAGTCATAAATTATCGTGGAAGTAAATTGACGGTTTGTTGACCAATTGTGGTTGATATGATGGTACGAGTTTTGGTTAACTCCGATGGTACTTAAAAGGAGAAACGGTAAATTTGTTGGTGAAAATAATTACGCGTGAGAGATGCGATACCGGTTTTTTGTTTTTAATATGCAACGAGATAATTGTTTTGGTGAATGGACAATTTTAATTCCTCCGTTAATAGCGTTCGTTGAGGTCAAAATACATGAATTCAAGCGTTTTGCTTCTTCTTTCATTATGCGGACAGCAAGGTAGTGGAACTCATTGCCGGCGTCAATTTTTCCCGATTTTAAGGCAAGAGTGAATAGGCATTACTTGAGTTCGCGTGTACCATCCTCGACCACATCGTCACTTTCCATCAGGTGAGATCTGGTCAAATGCGCTCAAGTTTTTATATAAAAAAAAAAAAAAAAAAGGTTGCCTATAAATATACGCATAATATATTTACTGAAAACAAAAAACTGCACTTGCAATAATTTTGGGTATTTCTGACACGCTTAGGCTTACTATGTTCCCAATGCATACCTAGAATTGATTCTTTTATTAGTAATTTGGTTATATTGAGTTACATAATTAAAAAAGCTATGAATGTGAAAAGAAATGGAGACTATAATATAAACAGTGAAATTGATGAAAAAAAATGATGCATGATAATTAACCTATTATTTCTTCTTCATTCTTTCTTCTCAAATCTCTAAAATATTATGATTACAACAAAGAAGGTTTATACAATCTATCTACGTAGTTAACTACACCACGCTGATCGCCCGGTAAATCACAAAATAATAAAGATACGTATCATAAGGCCTGGTATGCCGTCATAATGTTGACGTTAAATATCATTAAAATTTGTTAACGAAACATTTCCCATGTCTATGTGCTTGTTTGAGGGGTAAGGGGTACGATGAGGTTAGTCGATCGACAATTAATATTAAGTTGGAATCTGTGGGATTCCGCGCCGCTGTCCGAATTTTATAGCGGCCGGCGCCACCCAAGCCGTGGACCAGAGAAACTGTGGAGTAGCTGTTGTAATATTATTTCGTTGCATCCACAGTGATCACGACTGGCAAGTTGTTTGGTCAAACCATGATTAAAACGGTGTCAGCAAGATTTGATAATACAAATCTTTGATTATATACACGAAGAGCATAACGTGATTTAGGTATCTTTTATTTAAAGAAATTAGAGTAGTATTAGTAGAAAAGCAGTAGTTTGAATAAACTAAAGAAAAACATATTAAAATTAAAAAAATCCTATTATTTCATTAATGTAACATTATTAATCTTTTCAAATGGAACTATTTATTATTTTTCTTTATTTGGATGGGCTGATTCGAGTTATATCAATCTAGATAACGTGATTACCACGCCCCACCCAGGATATATATTTTTTATTCATCTGGGTTCAAATCTCTATTTATTTATTATTTTATTAATATTCGCACACTAAAACGAATTACGCTAACACAAACACGAGCAGTTTTAAAGTTACAGTGAAATTATAAAAACACAAAATATTTTATCATTAATCTCAAAATGTGTGAAACATAAAAAGAATCCTGGATATATTATATAGGTAATATATTTAAAGTGTGATAGATTTATTAGCTATAAGCGCAATTCGGATAGCAAAGGAAGCCAATTCAAGGAGATGGACTCCTTGAATTGGATCCTTAGAACCTGGTGAAATGAAATTTCCTACTTATTTTATAGATCGAACACAGCTCCATAGAGCTTGTGTGCGGACCGCGGCGCGCGGCGCCTAGGCCGCAGCGAGCGGCGCGTTATTCCGACCAAGCTCCATTATTTATACGCGACTCTCGTACCCACAACAGTATAACCTACAATACAAAACAACCACGTTTATAATATCAGGCACAGATCGGTTGCCATGAGCCAGGGATTGCTTGCTTTACTTCATATCAACTCTCGACTTTTAGACACGCGTAACCTTAACGCTTTCCTTAATAATTGATTTTAATAAGGTGACTTTTGAAGTGAAACTTCTTACGGCTTTGAAATTCTGAACTGCAACCTTTTTGTGTAACGAAAAGAAAATTAATGATAAACCTAATCTATGCTATTCAAAAGTGATTGATGAATAATTAAAATGTTTCCCTCCACTTTTGTATTACAATAAAAAAGTGTCACTTCTATCGTGTCTTTATGACCTGTTTTCTATGTGACTAGCCACTCAATTTTGATACTTATTGGAATTTGAATTTAGAATATATATTTTTGCAGGATCTTGGACAGGTATATGTGGGCAATTATTCAGCATAGTTAACAGTTCCTAAGGTAACTATTTCGATAACATTATGTATTATCAAAGTGCACCTGCATCACCCATTACTTTACTGCTAATTTGTAAAATTTTACTATTGCTGTAGTACCTATGGGAGTTATTCAGAAAATATTTTTTTAATTTCTGCTAGTTGTGCCTAGATAGGTCATTATCATTATTAACTAAGGGGGTATTTCTGAATAAAGAAAATATTAAATAGCTTAGCCTTGCCTACAGAAAATTGCTTATGACTTTCCTAGACAAGGCAAACGTTATCTTCAATTATAAAAATATTGTTCAGGAAACACTTTTTAATGTTTTTACTCTCAATAAGGTACTGAAATTAATGTTGTCTTTAT
Source organism: Habrosyne pyritoides (assembly GCA_907165245.1). Lineage (NCBI taxonomy): Eukaryota > Metazoa > Arthropoda > Insecta > Lepidoptera > Drepanidae > Habrosyne > Habrosyne pyritoides. The sequence continues at coordinate 4,804,912 of OU015606.1, forward strand.
AAAAATAGTGTTTAGTTAAACTCTGCTACCGACCCTACATAAATTGTAAATAAGAACATTGTGAAACAAGCTCCCTTACAATACGTAAGACTTATAGATACTTACCATTATTTAGTATCAGAAAATGACATTGATGACAATGACAATTATGAATGTTTGTATGTATGGATGTTTGTTAATTTATCCCGCACTTGGCACATAGATAGAGCATATCTTGGAATATCATATAGGCTAGTTCTTATACCGGGAAAATGTGGCATCCCTCGGGAACGCGGTTAAAAGCGGGTGTTAATGATATCCTCCAGTTGTTATTATTGTTATATGTTAACCTCAGTGACAGTTAGGAAAATTTGTGGTAAGCTGGCAGGTGGTGTAAAAATAGTGCTATCCTCACATTAAAGTGTTACAAACATGAGTACTACTTTACTAGATGAATATAACTAAAGCAAACAGTAATTTACATGAAAAAAAAAAACTGCAAATTTTAAATAAATTAAAATTCCTTTAAAAAGTTGCGTCTTTACTTTATTGATACCTACCACCGAAAAAAAAATGTTAAAGTATGTTAAAAGTTATTGTGTGTTAGGTATTGTAATAAACATTAGATATCATCAAATACCTTTAATTTCTATAGTCAAGTCTTACAGAAGCTGGGAAAAATATCTACCATTTCTATTACAAGTACCTACTGTATTGAATAAACACTGACGCTTATATGCATAAACAGTAAGGTAAACTGACTAATTGATGGCATAGCAGGTACCTAGCTACCGTCAGCGGTGCAATCATACGTAAACTAACGGACTCTTGAGTTATTGTTATAGGCGACTCACCTTTGTTGTGTTCGAACCGGAATAACGGTTTCTCAAAACCATTATGTGATCGGAAATCTTACGATTTTACTATAAAATTGTTGTTATGTCATGACGACGGTCAAGTGCCTATGATAATTATTAGAGTAATATTAAAACCGGTTTTTAGGGTTCCGGTGTGAAATGGTTAAAAAGGAAGCCATACAATTTCATTATCCATCACAGTCCCATCATTTTGAGAGTAGAAAGAAAGAAAGAAAGAAATATTTATTTTGAACTCACACATCAACATAGACCAACAGTACCAATACAATATATTATATGAAATCGCACCGTATTTTGTTTAAATTATAGGTACTACACCATTGCATTCCTAAAATTGCTAGAACATAAAAATGAAATCACAAGAAATACAATATTTATTCATTACACAGGCACTACAGGCAAATCAGACTCTAACGAATATTTTTCGTTTCATAAAAATGATTTGCACGCAATTATTTTTATGAACTACTAGCTGTCCACCGCGGTTTCACCCGTTTATCGATATTATATATATTATAACCATCTAAGAAAAAAATCGCGTCGAGTGGTAGCAGTCCCATCCCAATACCTATGTTCAGTAGTTTTGCGGTATAGATTATAATGTCTAAAGGATAACATAATCTTATTCCAGACGTAGGTACTATGAAAATGTTAACATTTAAGTATTAAATAATTCTATCCATGAACCTTCATTACGGAACTTCCACTGAGCGTAGCCCGATACGTACTTGCCCGCTTTTTGCACTTGTTCTATATAATTTATACTTAACTAACCGGTTTTATTAACATAGAGAATGTCACTTTATTGTTCCTAATGGTACGGTCTATAAAAAAACTTCGATTGTCATCTCAAACCCAATTACTTAATTCTCACTAATCTTACTAATAGGTATTGTAAAAGCGGAAGTTTTGTTTGTGTGTGTGTGTGTAAATGTTTGTGACCACTCGATCAACGGCTTAAAGGATCTGAAAAAAAATTTCATACAGATAAAATATGTATATTATTATGCTCTTTTCTAAAACTGTTTTTTTTTTGACCTTGGTATTTATACGGGAAAAGATAATTCTAATTAATTTATTATTACAAGACTTAAAAAAAATAGATAAATTATCTAAAACAAAATATCAATAAGATAATTTTACAACTTCCTACAAATTTTTTAATTAATTTATAGTTGAGAAGAAATATGAGAAACTGCTAATCTAAAAATAACTTGTAAACGATAGCCCAGTAAAACTTACAAAAAGGCTGTAGAAAAAGTGGTCAAAGTCATGTCTTACATAAAAAAATGGATGACGGCATAATTTTTTGTTATAGCAACATGGGGTTAATAATGTAGGTAGGTATATGCGGCATTGGTATAAGAAGGTATCATAGACCATCCCACGGCCCATGTCACAAGCATGTTAAAAACCACTGTTAACATTGTAACATGAGAACTAGCTGGAAATTGAAATTAGACACCAAAAGAAAAATTAAAAATAAATTGATCAATGGCGCGGGAATTTGACAGCTGGTGGTTAAATACAAAAGAGGTTCGTATCACCTTGATCGAATTCGATTTCGAAATAAGAATAGTAAAATTAAACGTTTGTGTTTGAAAGGAAAGAAAATTCTGTCGATTTTGTTTGAAAACTTATTTTGAGGGGTTAGCTGTAAATTTCGAAGAAAAATTAAACATTGGTAAGTAGATACTGCCATATTCCAAGATCTCTTTGTTAGCGACACTGATACGGGCAGCTTGTATTAAATATAGATTAGGTACAGACGAAAATGATCTCTATCAAATTTAAAATATCGAAATGATCGACCAATAGCAACGTTTCGCCCGGATACAAATAACTCTCTCTAGGTGTTAAATTTGACACCTCACATCTCCAAAACATTATCAACCATCTGTGTTGGGTGTAAGTTATATAATCGTTTGTTCTATAAAATATTCCTTATAGACACAATACATCTGAATGTTGCAGTTGATAATCAACCTTAGGCTGGAAGCCGTAAAGTCCACGGACACACTTTTGTGAGCATTCGATATAGGCGTAAAATTTCACACCTTGCGCCCCATACTATTTTCGACTCTATCTTGTAGTAGTAAGGTGGAATAAAGCATGGCAAACATATTAAAGTTATGTCTGTATTCGAATAAAGTTGAATAAGGTGTCGGATTTCGCGCCTCGGGTGTGAAGGGTCGCTGTCCTGTCTCCTGATTGGTGAACAGTCCCTCCGTTCCATTCGCTAGGTGTTGATTACTGAAGATAATGTTCTGTTGAAAGATAACCGTACCACCTTACCTGCCTATATATCCTACTAATGAACTAAGAGAATAAATAAATCAATATAGCTACATCAGTAAAACGTTTATTATGAAACAAACACTTCAATGTACAATTTCTAGTTGAATTAAGCTTCGCACGATTAAAATCAACTAAGAAAAACATCCAAATATAATCCTTCTGTATAAATAATGCAGTAGCAAAAGCGTATTCCTAGAAAGTGCAATTAATCTCAAACGTATCACAGTGGGTATCTATCACGTTTTGCTCGTGTCACGCTCGGCGCGGGACTTGGCGGGACGCGGGACACGTCACGCGGACAGCGTTACGCGGAACACTAGAAATAGGAACTCGCCACGCCAGCGCCAACTTGCAATATGCGGGGAAATGTAGCGTGGACTTAATGTCGACATTATTTAATGTAATCTATGTTAAGTAAGGTACATGTAGTTGTAAAACAAAGAATATGACATATCACTTAAAGTATGAAGAAGAATTACGAAGATAATCGGAAATCAGAACGTAGAAGTGAGAACAAACCACTTGGGAGACTTGGGTAATGGGCAAAGGTTTGCTTCTACTGACTTAGAAGCAAATATCATCAAGTGTATCAACGATTTTTTTTTAATACCACATGGGCCGACAAACAAGCGTACGGTCCACCTGATGGAAAGTGGTCTACTAAAGTGTAAGTCTGATTTTTGTAGTAGAAATCCAGTGGGTGATCAGTTCTGCCATTGTAATGTTTCCATATTAGTTATGTGAGGTATCTGGTTACTATATATATTTCTGAACATATGGCCCTATGTAAAGAAATGTCTTATGATATTTATTTTGATTAGTATTCGACCACTGGTCGAAATTCATACAGAGAACATAGTACTTAACAATATTTCCTTACTGATTAATTTATAGATTAGTAGCTGTCCTCGCATTCCTGCGGCATTATATTTTCCTGGGAAGAAACAAGTAAATGTGTTATTCTAGGGTATGCTCTATCTACGTGCCAAGTCTTACGATTAGCATATTTATTTTTAGGTAGGTACTAGTGTTCGTAATTCATTGAGAGAACATGGTACTTAACTCCTTATCTATTTATCTATATCTATACTAATATTATGAAGAGGAAAGATTTGTATGTACGTATGTATGTTACTCTTTCACGCAAAAACTACTAAACGGATATGGATTCCACTTAGCACATAGATAGAGCATATCCTGGAATATCATACAGGCTACTTTTTATCCCGGGAAAACGTAATATCCCTCGGGAATGCGGGTAAAACCGCGGGGTACAGCTATTTATTATATTAACGATTACTAATTGTCCCCAGTCCCCGAAGAACGTTACATTTTTCAGGATGAAAAGTAAATGTTTACTTTAGTATATTATTGCAGGGCATGTTCTTTCTATGTGCAAAGTTTCATATAAATTCATTCGGTATTTTTTGCATGAAAGAGTAACAACATTTATACATTGACCTATACATCGATACTCACAAACTTTTGCATTTATAGTATTGGTGGGTAGGACTTTCATGTAATAAGTTAAAGCTTCCAACCAAACAAGTAACTTTATATCAAGTTATTGGTCCGGATCAATTAATAAATAATTAGTTCCGTCAACCCTACTGTTATGGCCTCCCAGTCACGTTTCTAAAAAGCTGAACGAAATTTATATTTTTCAGTAAATTAGTAGTAATAAAAAAAGTAAGTACACACGTCTCGTCAAAGATGATCAGAACGAATCCAAGAAATTTCACATTGATGCCTATGTAAGAAAACTAATTTTATACAAGCGCACATTTCACTGAAATGAAAAGGTAAACGATTACCTAACATAATATATATTCTTAAGGTTGAAAATCAAACGCACACAAAGAATATTTCACCGTGAAGGTTTATTCTAAGTGCGTCGTTTACTTCGCCTATTTTCTTTGTCGTGCTAATATTGACAGTAGCGCGTGTCGTTTCCGGATTACACAAATACATTTACATCACCTTTGAACGTTATTTCCGTGTACACAAGGTTTGTTTTCTATTGATTAAATATCATAATTAAGGTTGTAGGATATCCACGGTTTTGTATGTAGATATCAGATAAATTGTTATAGATTTCAGGGAAGTGTCACTGTGAGGAAATTAATGTGAACGTAACGAGTGACGTAACAATAGACTAAAAAATGCTTTCCGGTTGAATAACTAAGGTAACATAAACTAAAGGATATGAAATAAAAGAAAAACACCGCATTCAAAAACTTCATGTGAGGCTTTACTACGCTGCTCTTTTATATTCTGTGGTGTCTAACTATTGTAATACAGCTGATTATTGCACAAAACTATTTTGTAGCTACTTGGCATGGCGATAAAAGTATGAGATTAGCTCTAAACATCACCTCATCTGCTTACTCTGATCCTATTAATTCAATTTCCTCATCATCATCCCATTTCAAACACACTCCACATAAAGCTAAATCCTCCAGAAATATCGTAGAGGTACAACTGAAATTCCAAGACGAGCTCCGTGTGGATCCCATCCGTAAGTCACGCCGATGGTCCCCAGATAAAGGGCCAGCAGCACAAAGGAAAGCGGCGATCGACCCCCACCCCCACCCAAGGGGGGGCGACCCCAACCCCCCCTGGGATCAATTTCAGCGGGCGCGCCTTCTCGGCTCGCGTGGCGAAGTAATCGCCTTATACCGGACCGTAGTGTCGTTATGTGGGTAGTTTTGTGCTCCGTGTTGTAGGCTTAAAGTACTTACGAATGTAAGCCGGTAGGTAGTATACGTATACACATAAGCCTGTGTTTGTGTTTACTAGCTTTTGTTTTGATCTTTAACTTTTTAAATACTGTTTAGGTTATTCCAAATGAACCTTTGTTCATTATGGTGCATCTATCGATGATGTTTCCGTCAGTTGAAGGTCCATGTTATGGGTTTGGGAAGTATGGACTTTTGGTATAGAAGTTCAAATTAGTTTATAAGTTCATGATTCTGCAGATATCGTAAGAAAACTCTCACTAACCTCTCCTATAAAACTTTGTCATAGGTCGTATATTAGTATAGATATATACTTAAATATTACCTCATTTCTCGAACCTTTTAAGTAGTTAGGTAATCCGTGTTATGTCTACATGTCTATATTAGGTACTAGGTTTACACCCAGACTTAGCAAATGCCACCCAATTTGTAATAGGCCAAATGTTCGCAGTAATTTAAGACCAACACGTTCATACCTTCAAGTACAGTCGCATGCACAAGCCGCAAACGTGCGGAGGAATCCGGGGGGTGTAGGGGGTTACTCCCCTTCTCCCCGCGACCGTGCGACGTCCTGTCACTGACAAATGGCCCGGAGGAGAGCTCGACCCTAGCACCCTCTCGAAGCTCGCGGTGTGGTATGAGTGTTTCTTAGATATTGTTTAGATAAAACTTTTAGTGCTATATTTTTTATTTTGGGAAATAAAAATTACACCTACATATTACTCATACCAAATAGAATTTACAAATGATAATATGGCATGTTATATATCTTTTACTACTCCGATCGCTTGTGTTGTTACAATAAATTGTAATCTATCTTTACACACTTTACACCTATAAGTTACTGACCCATCTACAAAATACTCTCCTCTATGACTGTAGTAAAACTAATACCCACATACCTTGCACGAAAGTTATCGTTCAAAAACCAACTAATGTTACAGTTTCAGCTTCATTACCTAAACCATGACCTATTCTATTGTTAAAGCTAAACAGCACTAATATATAACTTCAACAGCTTAATACATATATAGTCATTGAAAAATCACGTCTAAGATGAATAAATTAACATTATGATCCTGAAGCTCCCTTACCACACCGCGAGCCCAAGTCAGGGGTGCTATAATTTCATAGGACGGGCGTCGGGCGTCGCTTATCTCGGGCGCTGGCTGCAGGCGCCGCGAGCAGCGCCTCTGCCTGCCTCCCCGTCCGCGTGCCACTTCTCTACGCTTACTATAATATCGGAAATTCTCGATAAACCACATATCTACTTGAATTACTCTATCGTATTTGATTTTGTAGTCGATGCAATGGCTGAAAATGTTTCACTTTAACCCTATTCATGAAGTTAGCCATGTAGAACAAAACGCTAGTATCTTGCTATGGGAGAGGATGCTTGATTTAGTTAAGCAGCGCTATGAATTAATCCTTTAATTACGAAACATACTCATATCGAACACATACTTAATTACCGTACTTAGGTACTTCTTAGTTTCTCTTTTGCATTAATTGAAATGTAAATAAAATGATTGTATGAGAAGACAGTAGGTAGTTCCTAACGTACAAATTCATTATTATTATTTATTGACTGTTGTAAGAAGAACTCAGCTAAGGCTGTATTAAATGAAAATTTATGAGGTTTCCTAAAAACCTTTAAAAAAACAGCGTGTGTCGTAAAGAGACGATAGAAATAAAACTTTTGTATTACAGGGAAACATTTTAATTATTCAACAATTACTTTTGAATACAATAGATTCGCCATAGAGATTATAGAGAGTCGTCACAAAAAGTCTTCGAAAAAGAATCTACTTATCCGTAGATATTATAACTATTCTTTCTCTTAAATAAAATTCTATAGTAATTGGATACTTAATTCAACGTTGTGAGCGAGTGTACTTACACGCTGCGCGAGACGTTGAGTAATGTGACAACACATTACAAGTCTGAAATGCGGGGGATAAACCTAGCCTTAATGTTTACGTGCTTCGACTCCGATGTGTGGTGTAGGTACACATGGGTAGAGTGCTTAATTTTCATCAAGAAATATGCTTTTTCTTATTGTCTACGGGTTGTATACCCACGGTTTCAACTGTGTTTAAGGTAACTGTGTCGTAGCGTGATGTTACATAGCTTATAGTCTTCCCCGATAAATGGACTATTCAATACAACAATATTTTTTCAATTCGAACCAGTAGTCTTTGAGATAAGATAAGTTCCGTAACCGTGAGGATCTGTTAATGGCCTTCTGTCATTTATGTAAAAAATCTAGTTTATTAAATTAGCTGTAGATCTTCCTCTTATAAATAAATTAATAAGCGCGTTCAACCAAACACACTCTTCAGCGTTACTTAAACATTAATTATAGATGTATAATTTTGATATCGATGGTTTTAAATAAATTCTCCTTGCTACATAACAATTTTACATGTCAATTTAAATCTTGCCTATTTATAAATAGCTGTAACCCTGGAGGTTCACCCACGTTCCCGAGGATTGTAGTTTCTGTCCCCAGAGTTAGTGTTCGAAAAAAATATTCTTCTTTTCGAGACTGACAGAAATCCAACCAATTATAAAAGATGAAATATCATTGAAATCAGTGCAGCCGTTCTTGAGTTATACCTAAATAGTGTTACTAACACAGCTTTGTTTTATATACATAGAGATTCCTAGAGAAGAAAACGTATTATTAGAAGATATTAAGTAATATTTACTCTGTGCCTTCGACATTATTTTGAGTCTGAGATGAGCAAGTGTACTAGCCATTTATTATTATTTCCTAAAAAAATACGAGCTCATTTCGGCCCCAGTAAACAGTAACAACCAATCATAAAAACAATGCTGAGGATCGTCGGAAGTTAACAAGTGGAGTGACCATAAAGCTCAATTTAAAATAACACGTAATTGTAGACACTGAAGTAGTATCTTGAATGGAGTCTGTCATGGTGCTAATTTAAACCGCTTATTCTATCTATTGTCTAACTGGAATATGTCTAAAAGAGCGTACTCCTTTTTAAAAGACCGGCACCGCACTTGAGGCTCCTCTGGTGTTGCGGGTGTCCATGGGCGGCGGTAATTGCTTACCGTCAGGCTAAAAAAAACTACTGGAAACTAAAAGTATGCTTAGTATTAATAGTAATAATAGCAAGATGGCTAAATATTTCTTCCAATTTTTTTTTTATAAATTTTATTTCGATAGCAAGCTCATTAGAAACTATTACATAAATTATTCAGTTTTTGTCTTCATAGTGTTTAGGATCCACTTTAATTTAGAATAGTAATTTAGGTATCTAATAATGACTCTATTGTTCGAAATTTAGATGCAAGCGAAATACTAAACTCTAATAAATCGACCACTGTCAGTCAGCTATCAAAGAATATGTACGCGATACAAGTAGTCAAAAAACGCTGATGCGAACCAAAACAGGGCAAACGTGGACCTTCATAAAAAATGGCCAAGTCTAGCCGAGATGTTATAAAAATACGCCATTGGATAAATAACAATATAAAATAAAATATGAAATGAAAGTGGCGCGGGGCGCAAGAAACTCGCGATCCTTTTGAATGTGTTCTGTTGGGGACACGGGAGGTATGGATCGGCTGTTTCATTTAACTATAATCCAATAGACGCAATTAGATTTTAAGATTTGAGCAAATTTATTATATCTACTAAATCAATCGGAGACAGCGACATCAAAGCTTTGACCTTCTGAGGATTACACTAAAGTGGCAGCCAGCAAACAATTGTTATTTGCAGAAAACCCTTGAAATATTTATTCTAGATAAAATGTGCGTCACTACCGTTAGCCAGACCAAGGACTTTGGAAAGCAGTGATTATGCAAAATTTAGTTGTTATAAATGTTTCACCATTCATTTTTCATCGGTTGATGCCGTTAAAGGTCGTGTATCTAATCATTGCATGTTGGTATGATATACTGCGAAGTGCTGCTTGCCTTACAGGCTTCATATAATCCGTACTTTGACTAAATCAGCCATTTACACGGAATTGTAGTCAATAACAAACCATTCAAATAATTCCGACAAACACATTGAGTGCGTAATTTTAATTAATATTCGCGTATTCAATATTTATAATAGAGAAGAGTGATTCACGTCAGCTCCACAGCTTCCTTATTCCGTACAGAGTGTTTCTTTGGCCGTAACAATCTGAAGGCGGCGCCACGGGTCAGCGAAGAACCCCCCTCCCCACCCGTCACGACACGACATGCATGTGAGGGTGTGTGCCTGTGTGTGCTTGCTGAATATGAAAGCAGAGGATACGTGTGAGGTAGAAAATTTGTTCATGTGGAAATTCTAGTGTAGTTAGGTGAAACTGTTTGATAAAGGAATGGGTTCCAAGGCAATGTTAGGGTGTTTTGAAACATACCTTTACCGTTATAGCATTTGATAAATATAATGTTATTGTGCGACTGTGGTATTCCACATTACTTAGGTATGTCTTTGTATAAGTCGTTATAGATTATTTTATTTATGGACTAGTTACCTAGAAGACATCGATTAGCGACAAGGCCGCCTATGTTGTAGTCACTGTTTCATTTTTATCTTTGTTTATTTGTAATATCTTTTTGTCATGTGGTGTTCCTAAAAAGGTTATTCTAATATTCAATTTATTTACAAGGTTATAATATTTACAAATTTGTATCAAATGTGCAGTAACTTGATTGAATAGCACATCTACTAAACATACTCTGTGAACCGAATGCGTGCAACTTCGCCAAACATCGGCCGACATCGGATCGCGAGGGTGGTCATCTTATTGAGGCACGAGGCAACGGCATCGCTTCGGCTAGCTTTTCTGCTGGTTTATGGGCACTATACACGTACACATTTTACGCTAGATTGAAAGAAATCGCATCATATCGGACGTGGTACAAATGTGGAGAAGTTAGACGATGTGGTTAAGTTTGGTAATGAGGGACTACTAGTAAAAGTATTATTCGGCCCTAAATAATTTTAGAACAGGAACGGTATCAGGCGATATGTGCAGTGGTAGAGTGGTGGAAGCTCGGCTAAAGTCTAGAGGTTTTGGGTTCAGTTCTCGAGCATATGTTAGATATGTTTAGAAATTACCTATAAAAGCCCTACAGTTAGAATGTCCTCGAGAAACGGCGCCAATGCTTACAATATGTTGCATTGGGACTGTAAGTATTTTCGGTGGAATTATTCGGTCTTATCACTGAGGCCTCTGCCTACCTGTTCGGGGAAGAGGGCACAAAGATGTTTTATTTTTGTAAAAAACTCAAATTCAATTCACACATAGAAAGTAATAGTTTAGGAGGTAATTACCGAAACTACTCATCCGATATCATGACTAGCTGTCCCCCGCGGTTTACCCGCGTTCCCGAGGGATATCACATTTTCCCGGGATAAAAATTTGCCTATATGTTATTCCAGTATATGCTCTATCTATGTGCCAAGTTTCATCCATATCTGTTTTGTAGTTTTTGCGTGAAAGAGTAACAAACATACTTACATACAAATCATTCCACTTTATAATATTAGTATAGATTCCTTCACTGATAGAAGGCTACACTATTCTCGAGTGACACAGCCTGTTTTAAACCCGGGATTAATTCGATCCCTCGGGAAAACGGACGAAACCGAGGAACGGGACCTAGTATTAATTAAAGCGTCAAACCACTACGTCAAATTGCCTAATACCAAAACAACCTTCATCAGAAAAACAAACAACACCTCAACAAACCAAACATCGGGGAAAATATATCTCTCAATTCATTGCTATTATCATTTCAACCCCAAACATTTCATTTCGGCGTCCAAATTCCCCTGATTCCCCTCCGCCATATTTCAATAGACATCGGGAGGCCGAGGAGGAAGTTTCCAAGTATCCCCGGTTAAGTTAACTGAAACAGTTAAAGCTGTTATTTGGGAGTGCCGACCCTCTTAATTACCCGCTTCCTTAAGAGTTAGTGTTCTCGCACTTTCATTTTCTTGTTCTTTCCTTGTTTATTTTACATCAATTTGTTCATAAAATTTACAGAGCATCATGTTCATGTTGTTTTTTACTTTAGTTGTATCAATAGCGTGTTATAATATAATAGTCTGATAGAAAACTGAAATATCTAAGTGATTTAAAATTGTCAAGAATATTTTTATGGCACCTCTGTGGTCGCGCGGTGTGCAGCTCGGCGGTTAGAGGTCTAGACTTCGACAGGCATTTAAGGCGGGCGTTTAGGCCTTCATATTGTATTATTCGGTCAGAATACTTTAATAGAACTAAATCAACAGGAATACCTAACAAGATTTGTCTTACATTTTAAAACGACAATAGCAGGTAGCAACTAAGTTATTTATTAGTTCTTAACTTATTATATTTTAGTTATCCCTTGTCGGGTTACAATTATTTTTTCCTATCGATAAGACCACAAAAATTATCTTAAAACTAATAAAGGAACCAGTACCTACCTACTCGAAACAAGCGACGGTTCAATCATAAAAAATATAGTAGATAAACAATTCAGGACGTATTTAATGTGCAAAAATGTTCGTAATACGTAACATTATTTCTACCTCGTTTGGTTAATATTGTTACTATTATATTTATGAACTCAAAATCATCCTCAGTTTCATTTCACATTGCTCTCAATAAGATAACTAAGTAAAACTTCAGACGACCCCACTTTTTTTTTGTGATTTGTTCGTAAAAGCCTATGTCAACTGGAATAAAGAATTAATTGCCACCTCATACAAAATTGGCTCAGTAGTTTAGGCGTTACGAAGGAATATATGTAAATACAACCATAAATAAAATAGACTGCTAAAGTCATACCCAGATATCCACACCCGGGTAAAAACTCAAATAGATATTTTTAATATATTTAGTGAGATGTAAATAACTCCACGAACCAAATATCTGTTTCCAAGAGTACTTAACACGTTATCTTGCGTTCGCATAACTAATATCAGTTAAGCAAAATGACTTTATCTCTTCACCTACGCTTTCACCCCGTCCACCCCTTCGCAATGCGTTTGTAGTTAGCAGTTTGAAATCAAGCTTGCATGAGATTTAATCGAATGGGAATTGTAAAGTTTGACATACTACTTGATTATTGACATTCGTGATGCTTAAGTTCTTAGATATGTTAAAGGTCTGTTTTCTAATAGTTCTGTTTGCTGTTTGAAATGTTTCAGGGTGTGGTCAGTTAAAAAAGGGTCATAAGCTAAAGTTCTGAATAATCTGTGGGTTGGTGGAACAAGTTTATGAAAACAATAAAATTGTCGAATGTGTGACTGGCTAGTTGGCTTGGTGGCTGACTGCCACGCCAGAGAAAGTCGTGGGTTCGATTCCCACCCAGAACAATATAAGTGTGCATGACAATTAAAAAAAGACCGTGTGTTTCAGTTTTTCTATAAAACAAAAAGAAATACGTGAAAATGACATTGAAATTTAATTCTTACCTTAATACTGATTCATTTTCAGCACATCCGCGAAGATTATAAATTGTGTGTTATTAATCATTTCAAAAAACTTTTATGACAGGCCAGTTGGCTTGGTGACTCTGACTGCCAAGCCGAAGGTCGCGGGTTCGATTCCCACCCAGAACAAACATTTGTGTGCATGAACAAGTCTGTTTTTTCTATCTCTGGGTTTAAATATCTATAGGTATAAGTATGCATTTAAAAAAAAAAGTACTATATGTAGTATATCAGTTATCTGGTTTCCATAGTACAAGCTCTGCATAGTTTGGGACCAGACGGCCATGTGTAAAGAATGTCCTAGGATATTTATTATTCCAACCAGAATAAAACTGCAAGACTGCTTTCCTACAACCTGGTTATATACAACACAGCTGAGTGTAAAACTCTGGCAGGGGGCATTATTACACCTACACGGCGCGTACCCGGCTATTTTCCGGATAATTTCCCTCAGACTCCACCGGGTCAAGAGAGCGTGGTAAAGACGGGAGGGTTTTATGCCCGGGTCTCTCTGTGTGTGACGTAACCGGAGATAATGTTCTGGGTCGTCGTGCCTACTGTTCTAAGCATATGTGTGTGTAGTTGTATATAGAGTTAAGAAGGTGAATAAGGTTTTGTATCCATTTCAAACAACTAGATACTTGATGACATAAAGAGGTTTTAATAATAGCTTCTAGAATTAATTAATATAATAAATATTCTGGGACATTCTTTACACACGGCCATCTAATCGCAAACAAAACAGAGCTTGTAGTACTATGGAATCCAGATAACTGATATACATAAACTACTTTTTTTTCTGAATACATACATATAGGTATAGATATTTACACCCAAACACAGAACAAACAGTCATGCACACAAATGTTTGTCCTGGGGGGGAATCAAACTTGTAACCTTCGGTTTGGCAGTCAGAGTTGCTAACCACCAAGTCAACTGGCCTGCCATTGTATATAATATTATATATATTATTTAAATTTAATAATAAATCTGCTTTAAAAACGCCCCCGACAAAATTGATAACTGTTAAGCTACCTACGTGCATACAGACGACTGGCTCGCAATTTTTTTTCAACTCGAATTCAATTTACCAAACTAGTTTCCTTACAAATGACAAATTAATCTCTCGAAAGTTTGTGGGCCGATTTTTTTGGGAATGGTTTCAGAGGCAACGAGCCGAGTCGAATTGTAGTGACATTTCGGAAGTTTGTAAAGGTGCATTCACGTTGGCGATACTGTTCGGATTTAACTATCTATGACAGTAGACAAGGGAGTTTTAGATGTGTGTTGTGTGACAGGATAAGATTATAGTAAGGCGCAACGTTCTTTTCATGTGCCTGTTCGATTCTCATGCTCATTTGTTGATAGTTTAATATCAAGTAACTATCCAGAGAGTTGAATATTGGTTTATCCTTTTTTGGTATTACTTACATAATAACTTCAACTTACAAATTACTTTGACAAAGAAGGTTTAGTATCAGATTTTTCTTGAGTTAGACCTACTTTTTTTAAGTGTAACTTCTTATGGGAGGGCTTTAAAATTCTGATCGGCAACCTTTTTATGTGATGAAAAATAAATGAATAATAAACGAAATGTATGCTATTCAAAAGTGATTGCTAAATAGCTTGAAATGGTTCCTGTAATACAAAAGTTTCACTTCTATCGTATGTCTTTACGAAACATCCAGATTTTTTTATTTTGTGCAATTTCTTTTATTATTTTTTTACTTCGTGTAAACACTGTACAACTAGCATGTTGCCTATTTATTGTAAGCATGACGAAGGTTGTATGTTCAAATTCTACATTGGGGTTGTATTTTCAATGAAGGAAAACGTTGTGAGGAAACCACAAAATAACAAACATTATGTACATATGTACCTGCCTGACTGACTATCAGCCTCAACTTGATAAGCCGCTGTTAATTACTTATCGGTTTGTTTCGGTACCTGCACTTGAGAGTGGCTTATCATCTAGTCTATGTGCGCGTCGTACCTTTGCATACATAACTGTATACACCTGGATGGTCGAGCATTGCTCGGGATTTCTGTACTAACGTGACTTCCACCGTATTCTCTTTTTTAAAGCACAGTCATATATGAATTAGATGCGATAATAATGGGCTCCCAATAACAGTATTTCTCACAAAAGATGTAACTTGAAACCTTACCTTCTAATAACATTGTAGCAGTTTTCATTCCCTAAAAACACGGATAAAACGACGTTTCTGTAAATGAATCCTAGCTAGATCGATTTAACGCCCCCGAAACCTCCTGTATACAAAATTTTATGAAAATCGTTTTTTTGAGAGCCGTTTCCGTATGTATAGTATAAACAAGAATTGCTCGTTTAAAGGTATTAGATATACTGTATAAATACAACAATTGAAACCAAGAAAGTTATCCAACAAGTTAACCTTTTTGTTATTTATTTCTAATTTAGAGTAGTAGAGCTCTTAGTGCAGAGTTCGTCCGGGGAAGTACTACCACCTTACCCATTTCCACCGTGAAGCAGTAATGCAATTGTATTACTGTGTTTCGGTTAGAAAGGTAAGGGGGCCGGTGAAATTACAGGCACATGAGACTTAACAACTTCACGTCTCAGGGTCGACAACGCATTGGCGATGCTCCTAGTGTTGCAAATGTCCATAGGCGGCGGTGACCACTTACCACCAGGTGGACCGTCTGCTTGTTTGTCGGCCCAAGTGGCATAAAAAAAAAATAATAAATAAATAAATAATTTAAAAATATGATATGAACATGTGAAGTTGCTACAGTAACCAATTTCTATATGAACCACCTGGGTTGGTTATTTCGTTACAGAACCCTCTATAAGCCCGCCAGAAGCATTTATCATTGTTGGATAAATTACCTAACATAGGTACCATTTATCTACCTGGTCATAAGCGTACATAAAAACTATTGCACGAATGCACATCTTCGCAAATATCTGACATCCTTACACTCGAACAAACAAACAGTTTAGAAACGTTTAGTGCTGATTGCAGTCCGACCAAATGTCGCCGTACATTGTGTTTTTTGTTAGGATTACACCAATCCAATCCGCACAGAATGGGATCTCTTTCATGAGAATACGGTTGCGTTCAGTTCCCGCACCGTTGCCTAATTCAATCATCCGTTCTGCGACAATTCTGAACGCAACTTTATAATTGTTCAGGTGCGGCGATTTTGTAAGTGGCACTCGGAGGATTACAATTTAAGTTTTAATCCTCTAGTTATAAAGTATTGTTAACAAGTACAGTATTAATTAGCAAAGACGAGAGTTTCCGACGCGTCGACGACATCAATCGTGACCTCCGTCAGCGGCTGATCCGCAGCAAATTGAATCGTGGTCCCATTAAAAAAAAGTAAACGTGGAACGCTGGCGCCAACGCGCCCGCGATGTTCTTTATTTGAATGTCTGCTGGCGTTCCTTTAACTTTTTATTTTATTTTTTTTATGTTCTCGCGTGTCGATTGTGTGTGTTTCACGTTTAGCCAGGATTCCTTGTTCGATCTATTTTTCGCATTCACTGTGATACATAAAATGATGACAGCGCTGCGTTTGTAATAACAGGATATAGGTATTATGAGATATTTTATTGTATTGTGACAGGTCGGTATGTGAGGTGAACGCAGCGGGATCCCTCGCGGCATGTTAGTGGGTGGACCACCCGCTCGTCGCTAAGAGTAGGTAATTCTCCATTTTTAAACTTCGAATTACTTAGGTATATCTCACCCATCTTACCTGTCGGTGAGCAGATATAATAATAATTAAGGAGATTTTAATGTGTATGATTTTTGTGAGTGGAGAAAAAAATATTTTGCATTGAATCCATTCCTTCGGCTTCTCAGAAGGGTTGAAACGGTAGACTTATAAGAAACGTTAATTTGGGAATGAAATAAGATGTCACCAAGCGTAGTGGGTTCCAGATATATTATAGAATAATTATTCTAATGACATACTTTGGGACTTCTTGTTTCGTAAATCATTTAAATCAAAGCTTCACAATCTAACTATAGTTATCTAGGATCGGTCAGTTTATTTCCTAGCCTGTTACCCAATTTAAGACTTTAACCAAACCAACACAACAACTTCCACATACATGCACATCCTCAATCAAAGCTGACAAAATATCGGTATTCCTTTCTACATTCCACAATCGCCTTTCGTCAAATGTCTAAACGCTATATCACATCTTCTCCAGAAGAAGTACTGGAGCTGTCCACGTGCTCTCCCACGGGCGGCGTCGCTTTGTCGGTGTATCAAACG
This sequence comes from Habrosyne pyritoides, assembly GCA_907165245.1. Taxonomy (NCBI): domain Eukaryota; kingdom Metazoa; phylum Arthropoda; class Insecta; order Lepidoptera; family Drepanidae; genus Habrosyne; species Habrosyne pyritoides. Next base: position 4,822,530 of record OU015606.1, read on the forward strand.
ACACGCGTCACCGCCGCCGCTCCACACCGCCTGCGCCTGCGCTGCTCCTCTTGCAATAACGGTACGAGTCATGGGCATTTGCTTGTAATCTGTTTAATTAGATGAGAACTCCTTAACATTATAAAATTTCCTAAATTTAATTTGATAATTTGGCCCTTATTAAGCTAATGACTTTATTTCTGACAACTATTTTGTGAACACAATGCGGTGAATACTGTGTGGACTATATTGGTCGGAGATCAGGGATTTAGCCCAAAATGTATGTAGCACCCTCATCCAAGACTTTTCGCTCTAGCCCCTAAATTGTAGCCTAGGAAGGAAGTACCACTCCTTTACTATAATGCTGTGATACCACGCTATATCTTACATTTTGCACCAAATTCGCTCTACATTTCTAGGACTGGAATGCAGTGTGGTATCGCGTGGGTGACTGTGGTTCTAATCAATATCAACATTTGACTTGAGTTATAATACATTTATGGGTAATTTAATTATTCTTTATCGGAATTATTTTTACTACAAATGTTCATAATTTTTCATTTAATGATCTATTATTATTCATAACTATTAGCAATGGTGATCGGCCTGTAGGCATGGCATGGATATTAATTTATTTAGCCATTGGCCGTGGATTCGATTCCCAGAGAGGATAAACTTGTCTGTTTATTTTATAATGAAGTATTTATAAGTAGCTTTTTTATAATATTTCAGTTACCTGGTGACAGTTAGTACATACTTCGTTTGGGCCCAGATTACGGTGCACCGCAAAATGGACCTAAGATACTTTAATTATCAAAATTTATCAGAGCACATCTAGATTATGATGTAGGTATTATTTTCCGGAACAAAGAATCATATGTCCTAGGTTATTGTCTACTTTGTGACAAATTTCATCAAAATTCGTTCAGATATTCCGGCGTCCCACAAAACAAACAATCATGGGGTAAGCTTTCCAAAAATGGTGTGCAGACAACATTCTGAATTCACACACTCATCCATAAGTTTGAAAACTACTATACAGTCTTCATACAGTCATCAATAGATAAGAGTAGTGGAAAAAGTAGTAGAGCTCTTAGTGCAGAGTTCGTTCGGGCTATCTTACCCATTTCCGCCGTGAAGCACTTGTAATACTGTGTTTCAGTTAGACAGGTGGAATTACAGACTCATGAGACTTATCAACTTCAAGTCTCAGGGTCGACAAGCCATTGGTGCTGCTCCTGGTGTTGCAAATGTCCATAGGCGGCGGTGACTACTTACCTTCAGTTAGATCGTCTGGTAATCGGGCTATATAACATTAAAAAAAATTGTGAGACACACCATTACTAATAACTGTTTCTATAAGTAGGTAAGTACTTCCGACATAGCATTTTACATTGCATTTCACTACTTAACTTCTCAGTCTGTATTATTCACAGCATTAGTGGAAGTACGTTTATCTACGGGCAATTTTACAAATAGCTGCGTTGCTGCTGCGTGTCGCAACGGCAGAGCGATACGCTCAATTAGCGAAGAATCGCACATGCGTATCGCAACGCCATCGCGGCTGCCATGCGGTAGCGGTGCGGCCACGCTGCGTATCCTCGGTTCTGCTTATCGTACAATGGGTTCAGAGAATCTTGTATTATAAGAATACAGATCTGTTTTATGTACCCTAATTTTATTGGAATTATTATTTATTATGTAGATATGAGATCTGTTACGAATAGATGAAATAGTAGATCATTGACGGGCCAGTTGGCTTTGTTGTCAGAGACCCTGACTACCATGGCCGTGGGTTCGATTCCCACCCAGGACAAACATTTGTGTGCATGATATGTTTATTCTGTGACTGGATGTATATATCTATATAAGTAAGTATGTATTTAAAAAAGTTGTATTTGTAGGTACTATATCAGTTACCTGGTATCCATAGTATAGTGAGTGTAAAGAAGCTCCCAGGATATTTATTAATAAGATGTTTGCTAAAAGTATTCAGGGGAATCCTTGAGCATTCTCTAATCAAAAAATCATTAACTAACTCAGCGAAAGCTCATCGATACTTCAGTGCGTCCCATGTCGTAATGTTGGGCCATACAAAAATGAATAAATACATAAATAAGGGCAGACAAGGTATAAATAAATAAATACAAATGGAGGCTACTGGCGCCACGGACGCCGCCGCGCGCGCTCCTCTTATTGCCCAATATGTGGACACAGGTGTCTTTGGAGAGGCTGTTGATCATACAAAAAATTGTTCAGATGTACACTGGATCCCCTACATTTATTGTGAGGATCTTTCTTTAGAATTTGTATTTATGATACTGAAACCAAAATGTGCAGTAGTACAAGCTGCTTCAGCTCTTAGATCACCTGAATCAAGATTGACTACATTGATGATTATTTAGTTAATGAAATGAAATATTTATTCATATAGACCTCCACAGGCACTTATGCATTTACAATGGTCAGAGGCAATAAACTCAGCAATTACTCTGTTCTAAATAAGTTATGGTGCTCGTTATACATATACTAAATTTTGCGGCTCACTAAATTCTCCGTTTTTATTCATTTCAGTCTATATAAGCTTTCATATGTACCTATTTAAAAATAAAACAGATAAAGAGTGGTAGTTCAAACTTCTCGATAAATTGGTTTTATAACTCTCAACTCGAACTTAAATTCAATTTCAAATGAATCCAATCTCATTCATGAAAGACACGTGAACATAATCCTCTCCACAGATTCCGCTGTTACTTATAGGCTTATCCGATTTATAAACGCAATATTGTATTTGTATAAAAACAATGGCCTTATTATAGGTGGTTCCGAGTCGTGTAGTCTCGCTTTAGTTTATTTTGCTGACTCCATACAACACTCGCCAAAAAGTCGATTTCAGCTTACACGCGTTCCCTTTATTATTAATATTTAATACTCTTATGGAACTCCAAGCATTAGGATGTTATTTATTGTTTTCCAAATGCTTTTGTTAACAATTCTGTAGCGAGTGTGTACCTAAGTAAATTAAGTTTAGTTTTATTTTGTTTCTCTGCTTCTGTTGTAGGAAGAGCAAAATAATCTCAGTTTGTGTCACAGCTAGCTTGATTGAAATTTTAACTAATCATTAATTATCCTGCATTAATTATCTCCCCTCGGCAGTGTTCCCTGAAACTTACAACTTGGGGCTCTTCAAACAAAAAAAGAGTGAGCATCTAACGGGAATGCGAGCTCCATCTTCGAGCTCATGTTCACTTACCATCAGGTGAGAGTGAGGTCAATCGCAACCACGTCAAATCTAAAAAAATGGGGTTTCATGTCTGTAATTCTACATCTAACAGTACTTCCTACTCTTTAAAACAAGCTATATAACACAACCCTATATTCAGAACTACCTGAGTGGTCAAATTACGCGTCATTACATAAATCGGCGCAAGCGCAGCTTCGTGTAACATCAAGTTAGTAAGATATTTATACCACCCGTACAACATTAGTTGTAAAGTTATAATACCGCTCCTCTTTATTATTACAATAAATATGAAACGGACAACATCGTTCCGATTAACGATGTACATAGAAAGTGATAGAGATTCCAATTGTCAACGATTATAAGTTGTCAACAACTTGCAGTCCATTTCGAGAGCGTAAGGAATGGAGTTAATGGAATTTTTATTGAGCACTACTCTTATCGTTTATCCGAGGAAATACTATCACCTTCACATTTCCGCCGTGAAGCAATAGTGCACTTGTATTACTGTGTTTCGGTTAGAAAGGTATGGGAGCCGGTGAAATTACAGGCACATGAGACTTAGCAACTTCACGTCTCAGGGTCGACAACGCATTGGCGATGCCCCTAGTGTTGCAAATGTCCATAGTCTGCGGAGACAACTTACCATCTCGTGGACCCTCCGCTTAATTATCGGCCCATGTGGTAAAAGGAAATGTACTTCTTGCACCAAGTGATCAACAAAAGCTTTTCCAAAAAAGGTTCAGGCTAGCGGCTGAGCTATTGACTTCATATAAACCATACTCCAAATGATTCAAGATAGGGCAGGTAGAACGCCATTAAAGAGCACCATCTTTGAAATCTCTACATGAACAAAGATCACTGTGCTGTGGTCACTGTGCAAGTCGCCCTAAATATATTTGGCAGCTAAATGCATTTATAGTGATGTTCAGAATGAACCTAACAAGTGCTTGATAAATTTGATAGGTAACTAAGAGATATATTCATTAGTTCTTAAGTTATTTGAACTTTGCTGTGACATCATTTAGATCCTGTAACCTTAAGAGCAGAGTCGTCGAGTCACATCGGTAAAATGATTAAATTAAGCAATTTTAAACATAATCGAGGTAATCAAATATGTTTTTGCCATTTAAACGTCAATTCTTCATCATCATAGGTCTGCATAACGTGCGCACGCGTCAATAGGAATTCGTTTGGTGCGCCGCTACGCTTGTGATTGGTCGAGTCTCATAACTCCGATACAAATGTTATTGGACGTTTCATATATCGAATGATCATTGTAACAAATTAACGATTTCTTTTTTATTATTGGAAGACGTCATCTCTGGAAATAGAGGATGGGAGTTTTCCATAGAAGATAATGGTTTAAATTGGATAGAGGCTACTTGTTTGCAGTATATTAAAAGGTTAAACAGTTCATCTTGAATAGATCAGGAATAGATTTCTTGCCAAGGTTGCGTAAGCTTCTGCTATTTATTATTTGTTACAATAAAGTGCACAACGCGAAACCATATCCATATTAATTTTATTAATTCGACAGTCTTTCGGTTTGGGTATTTGTTTGTAATATTAAGACAATTTAACTGAAATTTTAATTAGGTACTAATTTAGGACATGGTATGGAGAAGGACAAAGGTTTTAAAACTTTTAACGCAGGTGAAATCACGGGGCGTAGACTAGATTGAAATAAATAACAATAAATCACTAACACCCATATTCTAAGACGTTTCCTCATACGTCACTTGACTCCAACTCGACTGAGGATACCTTAAGCATTTTCTCGAGGAAACCTCAGAATTGGTATTCTAGCAGGTATTCGAGCAAAACTCGAGCAATCCCGACTGATGTCGAATCGAAGTATAGTCAACATGTCATTAGTACCGTCATTCTATTATAGACAAAATATTAATCAAATAAAATAATGAGCTTCAGTAACTGTTTAAAACCAATAAACTTCCTTAAGATTGGTCCGGACGTAGCTTGAAGTTGACAGTTGTTTCCCCATCTCGAGTAAAGGAAAGCGTCGAGTGGAGGAGATTTTTGCACCTATGAATACTAATATCTTGGAGTGAGGTTGAGTGGAGTCGAGGAATTTTCGAGGAAACGTCTTAGAATATAGGTGTCAACTATCAAACTCAACTGCGCACTGTGTAAGTACTAAGTAAGTACAAAGCCAGCTTTTGTTTCTTGGTGAATGATATAAAATTAAATATGTTTATTAAAATAGGATTCCACACGAACTTATGAATGGTCCGAATCTAACTCGGGCTCGAGAGGCTGCTTTAGCTAAGAATTGATTTTTATTTATACAAACAATAAGCATTGAAATTCCTTTCATTATAAGTTTCGCTGTGGAATTCCCTCTTACTCATGAAAAATAAATAATGTAATAAACCACACCCCCACTTATAATTGACACAGTTAAACGGGTATAAGCAGTAGGTATAGAAGCCATGCATATGTGTAATGGCTGCAGAAAAATGTACGTGCATGAAAAAATAACCTGCTAGCATGTCTCAGCCAGCCATTTTTGCATCAATAATAAATCACCCTAGCGTTCTTAAAAATACAACACTTAACCCTACCGCGACAACCCTTCATCTATAATTCTACAATCCCTGCGGGCGTTAATGTCACGCCTCTACCTACTTAGAACAACAAAACTAACAATCAAATATTCAATACATTCAAAACCAACCCTAGCTTGCTTAGTTTAAATCTCAAAGTCGTACGACATGAAACAAGAGTAGAACGGGGTAATATCGCACACGCGGTTAAAGAATAAGTCTTCAGGTGCTTTGCAAAGTTTTAAACGCAATTGCACACATTCTTGTTCCAATGCCATAAGAGCTATTGCAATCGGATTTGAGACGTAAATGTAAATTTGTTCTAGCGTAGGTGACAATCGTGACGCCATGTTGGTTTAGTGGGGGAGAGGGGGGAAACTATAGGGTGACTAATAAGAGGTTTATGGCAGTTTAATTGGCTCGGTACGATGAAAATTTATACGATAAATGCCATGAAATCGATGTGTTTTGTTCAAGAAACATACAAAATGTCGTAGTTTTGAAATTTCGTCGGACCTACCAAAGTTGGAGGGTGTAATTATAGGGGGGGCTGAATTTTACGAGTTAAACAATAAATTATTTATCGGCTTTCGTGGCTACATTGTTGGTGCTATTTCAGATCCTCTGTTTCTAACTTTCGCTTGAACTTGCAAGAAAAAGTTTTATGAAGTTGTATTTGTTACTTTGCAAAACACGTTAAGTAATGCAGTTTTTGAGAGGTTTCATTCCTTACGACTTTCAAACTTTTTAAAATACGTATGCCGATATTGATTAGCTTTTTTATAATAAAATACAACAAATATACCATTCTCAATGTGAGGCTTCGTAACAAAGAATGTCCTCAATGACAAATATCAAAATGTTAACATCCAAATAAAGAAAAGGGAACAAATAAAAGACTCATATTGACATAGGCCTGAAGAATTTCTCCAGTGCTAATTTCAAGCTCTTCAAGTCAAGTTGGGTTGGTACTTGAGGGCAATCGCCTGCCCCCGAGAAAGGCTATATTAGGCTTTATTAGTCTTGAGTCCACCTCTAGCTACGCTTCGCTTGAGTGAGCCGTCTCCATGACACCTTTGGATGTCCGGTACGACGTGATACTACGGGTTTTCGTGATGTTGGAATATAGTGAGATTATTTGGTATCTGTCTCCGGTTGAAAATTCCTTATGTTTATTTTTAAAGTGAAACTTCTTATGGAAGGTCTTTGAAATTTTGATCCGCAACCTTTTTGTGCGACGAAAAAGATCGATCGACGATGATGCACAGTGACACATACGTATTAACGTATAAACACATTCAATGCTAATCAATAGTGATCGATGAATAATTAAAATGTTTCCCTGTAATAGAAAAGTTTCACTTTTATCGTGTCTTTACGACACACAGTTTTTTTCTATTTACACTAATGCTTATTCAAGATTTTAAATATGTAATTTTAGTACCAAAATATTTGCAATTCAACTCAATAAGTGCAAGTGGTTATAAATTTTAGGATCTGTAAGATGTTTATTTGTATACCTTTGTGAAGCCCACAACGTTCTCACAAAATACTCATTCGCATCGACTATTGATCGAGAACCCACAGTGCTCACATTTATAGGGTCAACAGGGTGGTAAGCTGGGGGTGTGGGAAGACTGGGGAGGGATTTGGTGAGTGCCTCGGACACTTGAGGGGTGAACTGCGACCCGAGAACCCGACATTGGCTTTTGACAGTCCGCATTGCTTGAGCTTAGCTTTCGGTATGCCGACATTACATTACTGAAATTGTGTATAGATTCTGACTTCTGTTTGTATCTAATATAACATAGATTGTATAGTGAATTGTAATTAATTACTCCAATTACTATTATTATCAAGGATTTCTGTTGCGGAAGCCTTTGAGCTGCATTAGATAGGCTCAGTAAGGTTCCTTAGCCATGGAATCTTTGGTCGTCATCATTTTCCATAGTTATTTATGTTATGACCAAAGAATTAGGCATGGAAATGATTGCTACTTTCATTTCATTTTCATTTAATGAAATTATTTATTTTTTTCACAGTGATTTCACCTGTGAAATACGATGATATCCGAATGATCTACGGTGTGCGATGTATCATGTAGGCAAGGTAGCAGAAAAGTAGCAGAGTGATTTTTAACAGTCGACGTCAAGGCAGGTAGCGGGTGCGACATATAAAAAAGTATTTCATATGATTTCACCAGCTACTTGTGAATCATGCCATGCCTACAAAGAAGATCTTGTTTGTATTTTGCTTACCACCCACTAAGGCATGCTCTTGTTGCTATATAGCGTGTCTTGTCCTATATACTAGTAATACGATTTAGTAGAAAAAAATATGTCCTAATATTTACTGCAACGAAGTTTGATTGCACGTAACTACACAACATTTCGGTCTAGCTTTTCATAACATACTCGAGTACCAAAGCATAGACTTATACCATCATTAATATATAATTATTATTATTGGTTACTATATTACAGTTCGTCAGTTCATCCATCGAGAGTATGCATGCAATTCACACAGACTGCTCAGATATTGGCTGGCTTGTTAATTGCCTCAGTCAACTAGTAATTGACCCCATCGCTTCCTATTTAGTCGGACCACCCAAGTACCTACGTCTTTAATATTTGCATCCTCTTTGGGAAAATTATTCTTAAGAGTCACCGGTTCTTTGAGCAGTAAGTAGTCATTTTATAATGTATATCTTCGTTATTTAAATTTTATTTTTATTATGGGACCAGATGTGTTTATTTATTAATGCCAGTGTCAGGGTGTTTGAAAATAAATGATGGAGAATTAATGGTGCTCGGGTTTTTTTTGCGCCAAATTCGAAGATTGCTTGTGATGAATTTTCCTAAAATAAATAAAGACACCACCTTTAACTGACCCCTTACAAGAGAAGATATATCTTACAGTTGAAATTAAACTGAATCCTGATCAAATCTTTAGTTTGACGTAATGCTTGACAAAAATTATATTACAGGTTATGTAAAAAGTTTGGTTATGTATGGATCGAATATGGATTTTGGCCGACAATAAAGTTATTTTGATAACGTAATAACTGCATAGTCAATATTTTCGTTTACTTCAAAGATAGTATGATGGAATCTATTGCTATCTTTGTCATTTTATTGATCGCTAATAGTAACAGATACATTTTTAATGAGGTGTCACATACTGCCTGGTTGTCAAACCGTTGATATAAAAGAAACTACTTTAGAGTTAGGATCACATCAATATTTTTAGACCTACTTTCCATGATAATATTGTATAGTTACCTGACTAGAACTTTGATATCTTGAATTTTTTCTGTACCTATTATTAGATATTTGAAGGAGGAGATTGCCAATTCAAGTAACATGGAGCATTTAGAGGACCTTTTATTTTAACAAAATTTTCGGTTTTGTTTTATTAGTGTACATAATATAGTAACTAATGTAATTTTAAGTGCTTTTGTATTTTTCTATGTATATATTTGTTTATGTTAATATATATAGTGTTCCAATTTAATTAGTTTACACTTTATATTGATTAAATTCGTTTTTTTTTACTGTAATAATTGATATAGAACATTCAAGTAACATGACTTTTTTATACTATCGATTACAAAAAGTCAGTTTAACCTTGTCTTGTAAAAGGAAACGTCACTCACATGTCAAAATTGGCGTCTACAATTTTGTAGGCAGTCCTCAATCGAAACAAACATTCTGATTTAAAGCACCTGTATTCATTTCATAGGGTATCACTTCAATCCGCAGCGAAACGAAAATTTATGATGAATGTCAAAAATCTTGAATGGTTAGTTTGTGACTTCTATTTACGTGGGTTCCGTCTGTAGCTTCTGTTATTTGTAGAATTTGGACCATATCGTTAAAACTATCATCATCATATTTTCTTATTAGGCTTTATTTATTTTTGTGCATATTGGCATTGTCTTTGAAAATACGCTTTTAAAACATTTTTTTTTAATATTTTATTCTGGGATAACTAAGTGAGTATGTAACAGAAATCTATTATTTTCTTGTATTAAAAAAGGTTCCGGTCCATGCTAATATTCATACATACATACATAAATACATACATACACACCCATACAAGTGTTAACAACACCTCACAACCGCATATTGTATCTAGTTGCCTGTCCAATAAATGTTTTAAATGTGAAAGTTTTAGAGGATGAATATTTGTTAGTTTGAGACAAAAAATACTAATCATATTTGAATTAAACATAGGAAATATAGATATACCTACCTATGTAACCTGGATTAACATAGGATACTTTTACCACGGGTAAATCTCACATTCCTCGGGGACGCGGGTGAAACCGCGGTCGGCTAGCTTGTTATAATAGAACCCTAAAAACAGACAACTTTTTTACATCACTCGTTTCAACAAGCATTTTTTCGTGTCTAAAACAAGAGCATTAGGGTGCAATTTTCAACGATCATTTCTGTAACCTTGTCCCAAAGTCAACAAGCGTGAATGTAATGGTAGCAAAGAACATGGGTCGAGGAGAAAGGATCTGTTTGTTAACAGTTGACTAGTTAATCGGATAATCTACAAGATGGCGGCCCGTGATTTATAAATGAAGCGCAGGCGCCGCCGATTGCCGACTGTTGCACCGCGCGCCTTTTGGTTCTCAAACTTTTCGGTAAAAAAAAAATCTAAATTTAAATTCAATGACAAGAATCATCAATATTCTCTGATTAAACGGTGTGTATATTTTGTTACATAACAAGAGTGCAGTAATTAAAATAATGTAGAGCTGACAGTAAACCTAAAATTCTAGAGAGGCATTTTAAGATAGACGAAAAGTAAAGATAATGTCACCTAAGGTACCTATGACACACGTATGATATCACGTACATTATATATTTAAAGCAACTGCGTATATCAGTAGCCATTGCTTAAATACTATACTTATATATCTTCCTTCAAAGACTTGAGCACCGCTGTTGAATTAAAATGAGATCAAAGCGCCGAGATAGTCGCGACATCAATTCGAGCGAACGATTTAGGGATAAAAATAAACGTAAAACAAAAGAACAACTGTTCGACCACCAGAAATTCCTACAAAAATAAGAATTAATGTCGAACAAATTCATTAGAAAATGTCATCCATATAATTTGTCAGTGGAATCCTGCCTGCATAACTTTTTGAGGGTCAAAAATGTAAATGATCTTAGATTAAGTTTTTCCGAAACTGTTTAAACTTTTAGAGGACCTCAAATTAAAATGTATCAACGTAGGTAGGTTCCTCGTAGCTTTTTATAGTTTTTTTATTGTTGAATTATTTCTTTATTACCGTTAATAACATCATATTTCATGCAGCCCTAACTAAACCTCTTTGAAAAATAAAAAGAAACAAGAAATGAAAATGATGAAGCAATCACTTAATCAAGCAAAACCAATAACGTAACAGCTGTCAATACAAATTTCATCGACCACCTCAAGACTACCTTCGGTCTCACTAAACAGTTCTTATATCGTACCATCACTGAAGGAGTAACTTTCTTCACCCGCCATAATCTGTGACTTGCACTAGAAAGAAAGAGGGTATACAGTTATGGAACAGGAGCGAGAGAGACATAAATACCAGTATCCACTCGAGTAAAAGTAGACGAAGATAGGCTTACGCGAGGTACTACTGGAGGGAAGGAAACGTACGACGGTATGGGTGGCCACCCCCCACGGTTGGTCGATGACCATAAAAATGAGTATAAAATTGAAACATCAATATAATAAGCAATCAACGAGGTTCAGGCCAGACCTAATTATACAGGGCGAGCGTATGTTATAAATTACTTCATGACCGGAGATACAGATTGCTCCAAAATCGAATCGAAATCCGGATGGATTTTCGATTTCGAAATTGAACGAAACTCGAATATTGGCATATTAACTCACTCACATATTAGGTACTGTTAAAGTTATTGCAAGCACAAATTGGTTAATCATAAATGTAAACATTTTACATAACAGTAATTTATATCGTTTGTAAAATGGGAAATATACGTTTCATAGCAAAAGTATGGTTCAACCTGTTTTGTTTGGCACTAGTTGATGTAATGCATAGACCGACATAATTTTCACAGAACCTATAGTTAAAACGTCTTTATAAATACGTTATTTTCGCGATATCCTGCAGCTTTTATTGTAAATAAACAGACTAAATCCATCTGAAATTAAAGCATTAACTTCATTGCAAATGCTCAAGTCAAATGTGAACTTAAATCGAAAATGCTGATTATTAATAATTATTTTATTATTATTCATTTTGTGAACACACTATACGGCGCCATCCAAGCCGGCTGTCATAACTGGATAATGTGTATGATTAAATATCGGCTCCCCGAGGCTGAGGTGCCGTGATATTCAGTTTGTTGGTTTTTCGACCTTTGTTTTTTATTCCCCAAACAATTTTGGACGAGGTGTACTCTACGATGAGTTAAAGAGGACTTGAAATATATATAAATCAGGATTTTTATTATCACAAATATTTTCAGAAGTATTCTTAAAGAGTTCAGATGGAAAATAAGAACCTAAGAATAAGATTTGTACGCAAAAGCGACAACAGTAATAAAAACATGTGTATCAAAAATGCAAGCAGATGCAATGTGCAGTATTGGCAGATATCCACCTCACCATTTTCATTTACCTTTCTGGACTAATATTAAAAACTATAGCATTTTTTGAAAATTAACTATTCTTATTTCTCAGTACATTCCATATTCCGGATACTATTACGAACTTTTTTGTTAAATATTCCATTAACTTTACGGTTCCTACGAAGTTTAACGATAATTCATTCAATTTTAATATGTTAGGTGCAGACACTACATTTAGAATCAATCTGATACTTTAAACAAGTTTTAATGAAGTCATAATTTATATTCAACATCGTCGAAGCGTGGCAGTTTGTTTTTCACACCATTATACTTAAAAATCATTAATTATACAAAATAAAAGGCGAAAAAGAAACCAATTAAGTACATCTAAGTCGTAGTTAGAAAATACTTGCTAGAAATTAAATACTTTTTATTTCGTCATGAAAAATGCAGTTTTGCATTATTGGAAAGAAGGTCAATTAATCGTAATAAAAGTTCCTATAAATTTATAGGAACAATTAGAATAGCTCAAAATATGTGGTTGATCCGGGTAATATTTAGGATGATACTTCACAAATCCACAATATGCTTTCGTAAGTTGTAGGCCCACAAATTTGGCAGTCGCCACGATCTCGCCCAATTCCCATAATTTACTAGTCCGTTGGTGATAATTATGTGCTTAGACCTCCACCTAACTATCGAACTCTTGGTTGTTGATCGTTACTAGTTGTCTGTGGGTGGCGTGATCAATTTCTATCGATGCCACGAGTGTATTGATTGCTATCAAATTGCTCGCTCGTGACTAGCTTTCGAATGGATAATGTCTTTCTTTACGTAACTCATAGAGATTTTAGTGTCGTTAGTAATTGCGTTGTTTCGTCGTTGAAGTTATTATACTGTGATCAAAGTTTGTGAGATCATTTTGGTTCTTTGATCACCTGAGCTTATGAGGTCTTCGTGGGAATGTCGGATACAATTCGGTAAATTAATGTGATGAAATTGATAGCTAGTTTTTTATCATCTGCGTAGCCATGTTCTTCACCGCTTTAATTTATTGCAAACTTTCACCTTTGTTTGGGATGAAGCAAGCGTGGGGTGGAATACCTAAAGCCCCATTTGAACACCTAGCCATATTTTCATAGTCGCATCATTATCTTTATCAAGGTTCTTGATACCAAACAAATCAAGCACTTTTTCAAAACTCCGTTACTTTGTAAAAATAATATTCATTATCATTTTAATATATTTATCTGACAGCTCATTGACATTCTCATTATAGTATTGCGAGACTGAAGTGTCGCAATAGGCCTACATTTTAACACATAAATCATTCGGACGATCGGGTGCGCGAGCAATCTGGCATGGCCGCCAGCGGTGGCTGCCAGCTCGATCACCACATTATCACCTGCAGTGGTAGAGTAAAGTGTGCATAGAGACGTGTTGTTATTACAAAATGTATAGTAGATTTTACTTCTGAATTTACACTTTTGATTGACTCGTTGGGTTTTGGAAAGTATGTATACAGAAGTGTTGGTACTACAAAGTGTAGATTTTACTTGTGAATTTACACTTTTGAGTAACTCGATGGCTTCAGAAAAGTGCGTATACAGAAGTGTTGGTATTATATTAGGCATTGTAAAATTTACTTTTAGAATTTAGTTTTTTTATTTTATTTAATTCGATCGGTTTTAGAGTTGATGAATATGAATATATATTATGCCCTTTAGGCAGTATAATTATACAAAGCATTCTTCTCTGTATAATTTGATGTATCTCGGTCAACGGCTAGTTGGAGCGTACTTTTCTACAAGGAGGAGGTATGAAGGCATACGGTTTTAAGATGATGCATAATTTAACATGCTTTATACGTTACTCTCGACCGTTATGAAAATAAAATAATAACAATGGAAACAACAAAATTGTTTGTTGAAGCTCCTAAAAGATTTATCAAAAGTAAATAAATTAATTTAAACAATCTAGTTCCTACATGCGATAAGAAACAAACTGAATAAAACATTTTTAGAAGGCTCACAAGCAGAGGATCTGGTGGTAAGTGGTCACGGTTACTTATAAATATTAGAATCACCGGGGTGATTCCCAATTGTTGCCAACTTTTCGCTAAGTCTAAAACCCAACTCAGAGTACGCCGGTAGAAGATATGACAAATTGTCAAATTTTGAGTGATACTTGAACTTTGGCGGATACTACGAAGTACCATAGAAAGATAATAAAATATTTTTCATTTTTTTTTTTTTTATACCACTTGACGGTCCACCTGATGGTAAGTGGTCACCGCCGCCTATGGACATTTGCAACACCAGGGGCATCGCCAATGCGTTGTCGACCCTGAGACGTGAAGTTGTTAAGTCTCATGTGCCTGTAATTTCACCGGCCTCCTTACCGCCTAACCGAAACACAGTAATACAAGTGCACTACTGCTTCACGGCAGAAATGGGTAAGGTGGTAGTACTTCCCCGGACGAACTCTGCACTAAGAGCTCTACTACTCTGATACATTTTTTTCATTTTCTCAAACTCAGATTTATAAGCAAAGAATTAAATATCCTGGGACATTTTTACGCACGGCCATCTGGTCCCAAAGTAACCAGAGCTTGTGCTATGGAAACCAGATAACTGATATACTACTGTTTTTTTCTAAATACATACTTATATAGATATTTATACCCAGACACAGAAGAAACAGACATGTTCATGCACAAATGTTTGTCCTGTGGGATTCGAACCCGCGACCTTCAGCTTGACAGTCTGAGTCGCTAACCACCAAGTCAACTGGCCTGTCAAATGTATAAAACAATAATTTTGAATTAGGATAATAAAATTCATCATTTAATTCTAATATTATTTGCACTACACGGCACACTATAAAGGGTTTAAAAAAAAAAGGTTTTCAGGCCTATTATGGCTAGATAAGATAGGCAGAGAGATCTTAGTATTGAAACTCACATTAATTATTTTTTTTATTTAAGAAGATCAGTTTCAAGAGTGTTATGCTTAAATAAGCTTTCCGAATAATATGGCTCTATAACAAAATGCAGGCGACTCCATGCCTCCTATAACCGCTAAAACAAAACTCACGTTCGTGACTCCAATCCCATCTCATTATCGAGTTTGGTGCGCGTTTAAAAAATATAAATAATACTTGAGACGCGGCAAATTGACGTGTAATCATAGTACCATGGTGATTAGCTGTAAATATAGATATTACGTATCAGCCAAGCACCATGGGTGGCAGTACCATCAGGTAATGGGTTTGATGACATACTCGCTTCGGATTAGTTTTGGATCTGCTATAATGAGATAAAATTAGTTCTACGAAGGTCGTTGACGGAGGTTGTTATCTCAGTTTAAATGTGTTCTTTTTTTTCATACCACTTGGGCCGACAAACAAGCAGACGGTCCACCTGATGGTAAGTGGTCACCGCCGCCTATGGACAGTTGCAACACTAGGGCATCGCCAATGCGTTGTCGACCCTGAGACGTGAAGTTTTTAAGTCTCATGTGGCTGTAATTTCCTTGTGTGTCCTGCTTTTCATTAATCAAAATTACCGTAATTAATATAATATGACGACGATTTAACACAGATTTTTAAAATAAAAAAAAATAATTTGGCAAAATCCACTGTTAAATGTAAAGGTAAAATAATTACACACTACGAAACCTAAAATCTATATTTGATGGATTATCATCACGCGGAGTCGGTCAATAGATATTTGTGTCTTGTGTGAATCCTAGACAATACATTCAGTACAAATGGTGCAATAATATAATTTCTATGGCATTCTTTACTCACGCTCATCTTAACCCAAACTAAGCAGAGCTTGTATCATGTAAAGCAGATACGAATATACAACATAAGCTACTGTTTTATTCTTAATATTATACATACTTATATGGATATTTACACTCAGTCATAGAATAACATGCACACAAATGTTTGTCCTGGATCGGAATCGAACTCAGAGTCAGAGTTTCTAACCACCAAGCCAACTGGCCCGTCAAATTTGTTCGTAATTGGTGTAGCAAGAGCAGTTTCAAAGATTACCTCCAGCATCCAAACTAACAAATGTTATCTCTTTATGATATTACTAGCTGTCCCCCGCGGTTCCACCCGCGTTCCCGACGGATGTCACATTTTCCCGGCACAAAGTATCCTATGTTACTTCTAATACCTCCAAGAATACGTGTACAAAGTTTCATGATGATCGGTTAAGTAGTTTTCACGTGAAAGCGTAACAAACAAACTTACATTCACATTTATAATATTAGTAGGGATTAGATACCTAAAGATTTCCTGCAAACTTAGAACAAAAACATTGAATACCCGTTCGCTCATATATTTCTCCAAGATTCGAGAAAAATACTCAACGATAGACTGTGAGATTTTGTGATGTAGCCTGTGTGACATAAGGTTATGTTTGTGCGGTGGTGTCGTAGATCGTAGTAACGGCGCGGGCAGGGGCGGCCTGCATTGTTTGCCGGCCACGCGCCGTGACCAGGCCATTACGATACCGTCGGCAAAACGGAATAAGCGAATGATATAACAGACGCAAATAAAAATAAAAACAAGCGACCGTCCTGTGGTTTTACTCGGGATCTAATCAGTGCCGGATTAAGCAAGCGCGAGCCCCGTTGGAAATCATTCAAGGGGCCTTTGGTCTGCTATGGGTTCTTAAGTATAAAGTGGTAAAAAAAACAAACGGTGGTGGGTAGCCTGCCCGCGTGTCTAAACACGCGGGGCCCTTTTTTGCGCGGGGCCCATAGCATTTGCTACTCTTGCTACATGGTTAATCCGGTTCTGGATCTAATGTATACCGGGATTGTAACGCCTATGTCACTCGGTAATAGTGAAATATTTTTTTGAATCGGATAAGTAGTTTCAGAGATTACCTCCTACATCCAATTTTTACTTTACTTCTACATTATATAATTTGTCATCATCAACATCTGCCTTGTTCCCAAGCATTTGGGATCGGCGTAATATGTATGCTTTGTGTATATTTCGTATATTGCGTATTACAAGACATTTGCCAGATTGTTTACGTCTGCCTGCCTGACGCCAATCACCTTTGGGAATTTATTTATTGACCACTTGGTGTAATGTCTGTTTACTTATTTTTAATATTATTAGTATTGATGATAATTTTACTACTAGTTTGAGATGTAATTATGTATTTGTAGAAGGTTACTTGAACTACTGTAGAATACTATGACTGTAGACTAATATAAAAAAAAAGATTATGTAAGTTTATTAACGTGTCGTACAAAATTGAATTTTATTTCAAAGTTCATTAAGTATACAGTTGATTACCTTATAATTTCTCCTTTTTCCAAAACAACAATAAACATGTAACTAAGTTAGCAAAAGAAATCGGAACATCAAAGAAAAAAAAAACAAAACTTTTTCGCTCACCGTACGAAACAATCACCGCTTATTTTCACTTACATTAGTTTAGTGAAGGATGGTATCAATGAAATATGTGCAGAACTCGCGTGACGTCTTTGACGGGAGTCGGGGGTCTTCCCCACTACCCCCTACTTAGGTGATTGATTTTTTTTTTTTATAAAAATGCTCTTGCATGCTTGCAAGATTCTTTGATGTTATAAAAATGTGTGTACTAAAGCAAAGCAAGCACATAATGACAAGTGAAAATGAAACAGAATTATTAAAGCCTCCTTTGCGATAAAAGCTTAAGCATTTCCAGTGAATAAAACTGAAAAAGCATTTCCGCTTTAGTTTTTCAACTGAAGTATTTTTAATACTTACCTACCACAATTCACTTAAATTTAATGTATTAACAAAACCTTTATAATGTTAATAAATTAATAATTTAGCTTTATAATGTATGCATTTTTTTTTTACATTTTCTATACTCTCTATACTCTCTTTACTCTTTGAAGATTCTACGATAAATTATTTTAAGATTAATTGTATTGTGTTTTTTATAAATTAACATTGTTCCGCGCGTGCTCAGCTCGTTGTTTTGAACTGAGGCTTGTGATTCCTTATAATGTATGTTTAATTCAATTTAACTTTTTATTTAAGAAAATACGTCTAAAATAAAATTACAAAAATAAAATTCTCAGTCTAAAGGATTTGCTTATTTCATATAATCATATCAATTTGCCATAAACCTAACAAATATGTATTGTATTCAAAGTTACCTATCATGTTTAAAGGGTGGCCGAGACACGTGGCGGTTTATCTAGGGGTTGGATTGTCCAATAAAAGAAGACCTCTACTTCTAACATTTTTGAAACATTCATAGTAGTTCAATGGTTCAACAATATCTGGTCATACTGTAGCAAAAATAGATTTTATTTAATACATTTAAAATTTATCGTAGTGTCTGTTTGTTTGTCATTGAATTTGATACGAGATATTATTAAGTGGTATTTTATTGTCCCCGGGCGGTTATAATGTTTATGATGTTGTTTGGTGGTAATACATTACCTTGGGATGACGACATATTAAAAGCATGATTAGTGTGGGAAAGACCTAAAGATAAAGTTTTATTTAACCCTCTAAGTGCAAGATAAGTTGGTCGATTTTTATTATTGTGTTAATTGTTCAAAATGTTGATTACTTCTGACCTACAAGAACTCATTTGGGACGCTTAGATTTGCCAATTCTATGTCATAAATTACTCAATTCTTTTTGAGAGTTTTCGAAGTGTTGTTCAAGTTTGCAGTCTAATATTAACTAACAAAAGATAGTAATATAAAAGTTCTCATAAAAAATACAAACCAAAAGCTATTAAGGGGATCCCCAATTCGCGACAAATCCGATCTCCCCCGAGACGGGACAAATTATTATTTTCCATAATATCATCACACGACCATTACGCGTCGCCACCCAAGCGTGACCAAAAATTATTAGTGAACAGTGACGTCACGCGAAGTTTTTTTGCACGTCCACCCCGTGGCATTGTAAGTGATACACTGTACGCACCGGAAGTTGTAAAGTAGTGATTTGTAACGCACGCGCCGCGGCGCCTGACGCCACTTCCGCATGGAGGCCATAATGACGCGGCAGACGCAAGATACGCCGCCGAAATGTCTTGCGTATCTCATCTCCCCCTATTCGACACCCCAGCAATGGTTTTACGGGCGAGCTTTTACTTTTATGCTCTGTTTAGCTAAATTCCTCTCTCCATTTAATTACATCGCCAAATGTAATGCGTTTGGCAGATGACGTCGTTCTAAATGACGCGTGTAAACGTATTTTTCGATTTGAAATGTAGCAAGTGGAGTTAATGTGCGAGTATAGGCAAGTGCAATAAAGGGTAATATCGATTTAGTCCTTATGTTTGAATTGATTTACCAAAAGGGCACATATTGCTAACTAATTACAGCTCACATTTCCCAAGACAATGATGAATCATCGAAGAGTTTATTGCTACTCCACCGGATGCACCATCAGCTTCGGACTAATACATTACCCGCAATCAAATACTGGCAAGTAAGATTCAATAACGTATTTACTTGAATTAAAACTACAATCGTACAATTTAGAATGCAAAATCGATATCTTATAGAAACCTATTTATCTGTCGGACAGTCTGTGTGTGGACCAGAGTTATAGTGGCTACCGTGACAGATGCTGGATTGTGGAGACTGGTATGTGCACACGTGACTTGCATAGTCAAGGTACAATGGTATTAGCATTATCATTATCATTGTATATATATATATATCTAGTAATAGTAGCTAGCTAAGCTACTGTCGCTATAGTATACGAGCTATAGCAGTATAGTGTACATGAAGGTAATGTCACGGATTTACTCTTGTATGTTAATTCAGAACATATTCTATATGAGTGCCAAGTTTCATCTAAATCCATTCAGCCGTTCATGCGTGACTGAGTCACGAATATCTAAAAATGTATTTACAATTATAATATTTGTTAAATAGTTTTAATCTCGAGTTGCAATTACAACGAGTACCTGCCTAGTTGACTTTATAGTAATGTAAACAACATTAGCAATGTACTTTACGAGCATATAAACATAAATTTATAAAACTGAAGTGTTTGTTTGTCATGTCAAAATAATTTTGATTTTTTTGACTGTATTCCTAAATTTTTATTTAAATGTTGTCTAATAATCTATAATCGGTAATCTCCAAAACGGCTTGACTGATTAAACATAATTTTGCCTTTGACATTGATTAAAATAAAAAAAAGAAGGAGAAAGGTTTTAAGAGGAATAGGGAAACTAAAGCCTTAACTTACAATTTGACTGTAACCCAATTAATCTATTTATATTGATAGCAAAGCCCTAAGTAAATAGAATAGCAATGGAATGCATAATTGGTGATGGCCGTGTGCGCAGTAATTGGACGAGCAGATTGATGTGTTTGCGCAGGAATCTCTGAATCGAATGGTGGTAATGAAACTGATTAAAGACCCCGCCAAGAGACGCTATATAACTTTCCAGTTTTGCTCCTTTTCTTTTTAATGATCAACTGTCTTAAGGTGTCCTTTGAAATTGACAGTATTATTGGCTTGAGTTTAATGTCAATAGTTTCCTTCTTTTTTCTACTTGGCTCTTGGTACATTCGCCTTCAGATGTGTTAATAAAGAAGATATTAATCAATTTTATAATTGAAAATCGAAGTATTACTCGTATCAAAATACAATTGATACTAACTAATTCTAATTTACATTGAATTGAACAATGAGTTCGCCAAAGTTCTTAGTCAGGGTTGGCACAAACACAAACATCGTATAACAAAACGTTACCCCTCACAATCTGACACAGTATTTGTTTGGATTGTTAGCGGTCAGGCAAACAGCAAAAATGGTCGGCGGGTAACGAACCAGTAATCCGATTCCGAGTGGTCAGTTCTCTAAAGTTTCGATCTGCAATCAACTGTGCTAACAGATCTATTTCGTGGGCAAACAAGCCGGGGGCAACCCTAACACACACACTCGTGTATTGTTTGCGTGTATGGCGAAACTTATTGAGTAAATATGAAATAGGAAAATAGGTTAAAGAAAATTAAGACTCATAGACATACAAAGTAGGTCAATACGTTATGCAACTTTTAATTGAAGTTAATCCTCAGCAGGTAGTTAGGTACCTTTCACTCCCTTGACCATTATAATTTCATCCGACCAAATCGATCCCAATTGAAGCCCTCCGTTTTCCACATCAATAAATTTTAACTCAATAATCGGAGATAGCTTTTCACAAATTTAACCAAATATTTTCTCCAAAATTCTAAAAGTCACTGCGTAAATCGGACGCGAACGGCGGAGCTGCGCGTGCGTCGCACTTCCGGCCGCGTGCGAGGCAAAATGGCGGCTGCCAGCTTCCGGATTGAATAGGAAGTGACGATAGAGGGTGCCTGGGTTTCGCAAGCGTATAAATTATGCTTAGGGATGCTGCGACATTCATTATTCCAGTTTGCACTATCATTGCCTTCCGAGCTAACAATTCACATGGAAGATTGAATAATATCCGATAATATTTTCATTTTATTGAAAACGTTCATTATATTTGCTAACTACAAAATTAATATTAAGGTCTAGTTCCAGTAGATATTACAAAAGGTTTTAAGTTACTAAACTGGAAAGAACAGATATAATTTGTATTTTGATATTTTTAAAGTCTAAAAATCCCCCAAAGAAACATAATATTAATCTGAATTAATACTTCTAAGAAGTTTCTAATGCCATAAAAAACCGTACGCTATGAACGTGACGAAAGTGTGTTCTCATTACCATCAGGGTGTTCTAGAAAAATGTTGTTACCATGTAATGATGGCGATAATTAAGAAGCCCCACTTTATGTTACAATAACTTAGAAGTAACTAGACCATCCATTTAGCTAACATATTAGTTCCAAACGACAGAGCATCGCCGCGCCGCCGCGCCGCCGTGAGGCGAATAATTTCATATGATATAATGAAAAGAAATGTTAAAATTATACATAATTGTGTTATAATACCACTCCTAATAGATTGTGTTAGTACAAATTCATTGTTAATTGCATCCCATATACAGCTGTATCGACATGCGTAATTACGGTTACGGTTTGTTTATCATAATAACTTTGCATATTTTCTACGGAAAGAGGGGAATATAAATGTCATTATAATACTCAACGGTCTTTATTTGTTACAATATTGTTAAGATATTATTGTTTTAAATGTTGTGTGCAAGGTTGTGAATGTAACAAGCGTAACGTTTGTTAAGTTCGACTATCCTAATGATATTTATAAATGTCTTTGTGAGGATGGACAATTGTTTGTAACTCTTTCACAAAAACCGACACACAAAAACACAGGACACTTATTATGCTGGATAATAGTACTGTTCCTGGTGAATGCGGGTGAAACTGTGGGGAAAACGCTAGATTTATCTAGATTAGGATTAGTTCAGCTACTTTTGTTGCTGATCGTAGCTACTTACTGCGACTCTCTCATAACATAATTCTTGTTTTTGGAAACTCAGGGTTAACACATATTTGAAAGCAATATTCCTAAATGTAGTGTACTCGTATAGTGTTGGTGCAAAAACTTGAATAAGAATTGCGATGCTATTAATTTAGTGAACCCTTGCTTACCAAAAGCTTAATGCAGTCCACATTCCTGATTGTGCAACCGCTTGATTAGATCATAAATATAAAAATTGGTCCTAAGACATACATACAAAATTGTACAAAAGAACTATTAATAAACAGAAAAGGACATCCTGATTAAAATAATTAAAATCCACTAAACTGATTTACGAGCACTCGAGACCCCCATCACTTAAGCCTTTCTCTTTATATTTAATTGGGAGGATCTTAAAACTCGAATTTCCCTCTTTTTGTTTGTGAATGAATGCAGACAGGAAATACATCGTTGGCTCAAAAGCCTGTTTTTAGGTTCGGTTGCAATGCATGGAGATTCAAAGGGCCATATGATATGACATATTTTATTGCCCGTCCCAATACGTATAGGCAAATTAGCCGGATATATCAATCTCTCTTTTGGTACCAGTTTTTGTGCGTATCCTTTGGTCACGCCGCACCAATGAATAGTAATATGGATTTTGTATGTGTCTGTCATTGTTTTTGCGTCTACAACCTGAATTAATTACGCTGGGATGTGTCTGTCGCTTTTTATCTGGTTTGCTTTGCCGCAGAACGGGAAGTGGTCGTCAAAATCAAATGGTTTAATTGTTGTTTCTTTGGGCAGCCGTTTCAATTGTGACTGATTTACATTGCGTACAAACTCATTAAATTACAACGGTCATCGGTTTTAGAAGTTCAGTGTATTCTTCATGTTATCTTTGATGAAACTTGAACATCTTTTGTGATTAGCTTATTAGAAATTAAAAAACAGGGATTACTTATAAAATGGTTCCTATGTGGTATCTGTAAGTGTATGTAGTAGTAGATGTTAGGAGTCAAAATAAATGTCCTGGGACATTGCACATGGCTATTGATCTCAAACTAAGCAGGGCTTGTACTATGGAAACCAGGTAACTGATATACTACATATTATACTAAACGTTTTTTTCTAAATACATACTTATAGATATTTACACCTAGACACAGAACATACAGACATGTTCATGCACACAAATGTCCTGGGTGGGAATCGAACCCACGACTTGCTAAAGTAGGCGAACTACTGGTCGTATAAACTAACAAATAAGTTAGGATATTTTTTACAAAATCAAAAATTTTATCAGCGCGGAATATGTCCAAGTCGAGTAAAAAAACGACAAATCCCAACCGCATAACGTCCAAATTAGAAAAGACTCGACACAAATATGAATGCAAAATTGCCAAGTTATTAATCTTCATGTATAAAATTGACATTAATATATATATGGTACCATGTAGAGTATCGTTTATGGTATAAAACAACATGCCTGTCAACATTATTTAAAGACCACCAACAGACTTGACAACACTTATATGGATAGCTTTACCTATTTTGGAAGTCAATGCTGAACCCATATATTTAGTAGATATGTTACATACATTTTCACCTACGCGATGTATGTCAACCAATCGCTCCAAATGCTTTATTAATTTTATTCGCTTAGATTTATCCGATCCGAGTCTGTAGTAAAGAATTTACACTGTTTTTAGGATTCAAAGTCAAACAAGGAACATCTTGAGTTTTGTTGTTATTTATTCTGTCCTCAAATAGGGTATCTCAGGCTTCTGTTATATTAAAAAATATATTTTCAATAATCTGGCACATTCTTTATACCCGGCCATCTGATTCCAAACTGAGCAGAGCTTGTACTATGGAAACCAGATAACGGTTCTACTAAATACCTTTTTTTTCTAAATATATACTTATAAAGACATTTACTTACAGACACAGAGCAAACAGACATGTACACAAATGTTTGCCTGATGTGGGAATCGAAACTACGACCTGTGGGGCGTGGCAGTCAGAGTTCTTACCACTAGGCCAATAGGTTTCTTAACTCAATAACGTCCAGTTCAGATGCATTTAACTTTAATTAAAAACTGACTGACTCGACAGACGTTGTCCTATCCAAATTTGCACTTATAAATTGCCCCATTTTTTTTTATTTGACGGGCAACATTTTCAATATTTAATTCCAAAAACTAAATGCCATATCCGTCCAGTCGTTCTCAAGTAATAATCTTACTAACGAACAGTATAATATTCTTATACATTACAACATTTTCGAGGGTGAAAAATGGATTAATAAAGTTTTTTTTCCTTTGATACACTTTTCTGAACACTGAACAAAAGTTTCAGGTAGTTTCAATCAATCCTAAATTAGACGACAGATGACTAATCACAATTCGTAATAGAATCTATACTAATAATGATATACTAAAATGACCCTAATTGCCGTTCCAATCATTCATTCATTCAGTATTTCCTATAATAAAATAAAGCTATTCATAGTGAATTATATTACTGTATCATTATGAAGATTGACGTCGGATCCGATGATGGCACCTCATCAATTCAAGGCAAGTATTATCTAAGCGCTCGATATTCTATCGTTTCTAATCACTCGATATGAAAGTCAAATTTGTTAGGCATTTTTATTAACAGATATTAATACCACATATAAATGCAATGGGTAATCTCTGGAACTACTGACCAATTATTATATTTCCTTCATTGGTAGAAAACTACACTAATTCCGAGTAATTTAAGTAATTTATAGTAATATGTTGTTTATAATGTTTTTATCCCGGGAAAATATGAATTCCCCCCGGAGCGCTTCAAAACCGCAAGCAGCCGGAAATTACTGGTATAAAAATGTATGTATTAATAACTAGCTTTCCGCGCCGCGGTTTCTCTTGCGTTCACAGGATAATAAGTAGCCTGTATGTATATAACCTTGTTAGCTACCTTCGTGCAAAGAAAACGCGCATATGCGGTTCAAGTTTCAAGTAATTTGGATCCGACTTTTTTATAATATAAAAAATAATATTGCCACCATTGCCGAGCTCGATGGCTTGGTGGTGAGAGACCCTGGCTGCCGCGATACAGGTCGTGGGTTCGATTTCCACTTAGGAATGGTGTAAATGTCTGTACGAGTATGCATTTAAATCAATAACAACAATTGTATATCAGTTAACTGGTTTCCATAGCACAAGCTAGTTTAGTTAGTTAGGTTAGTTTTTAGATCAGATGGCCGTGTATAAAAAATATTCCAGAATATTAAGAACATCTCATTATTGATATTACCTTTTCACCAATCACCACGAATAAGTAGATGTATTTAATTCTCGGTAAACCATCGCAAAAGACTTAAAATATAAGTATGAATCGTAGATTTTATATATACATCATAGATTTTAAATATTTTGGTCCAGTGGTTTGGTTTGAGCATTAATAAAACAGGCAATACCTCCTACAAAACTAAAGTTTGATTTAGAAAAAAATATTAAAATAAGAAAATAATTAAGGCAACTTTCGAGTGATATGAAAATAGGGACCCTAATCGTCTATCGTCTCGCACAGAGATAACTCACATAATGCTGGTGTATTCTATTACTGTACAAATTGAGATTTTATACTTAATGTGTTCATATTAGTATCTTGTAGAGCTACACATATTTGTTTAACGTTTTTACCTTTGAGGGATTTGGTACATGATAATAATAATACGGATTAAGACATTTATTTCTCAAAAAGAATACAATTCACTTAATACGAGAAATACAAGGTTAAACTAAATATAAGAATTACTTATGAAGAAGGTAGGTACTTGTAAAAGTAACAGTAGTAGACACTAGACACAATTTTTCTTTTTTTTTTTTACCGTCTTGTGGGTAAAAGGAAAAAGTGGGTGTACTATTACATATCGATTCTTGAAAGCAATTACATATTGAACAATTTATGTGCTAATGTTTCGGAAATACAGAGTAGGTATCCTAGTTAGTTTTATATAGTATTTTTAAAATTTATATTAATTAATATACTGCATAATATTAAAGCTAGCATAAATATATTATAAATGTACTAGCTGTCACCCGCGATCTCGAGGGATGTTATATATTTCCGTGATATAAATCTTTATGCCAAATTGTATCCAGATCCGTTCAGAACGTGTGTCGTGATTGAGTAAAAAAGGTCCATCCATGCAAACTTACGTATTTATTATTGTAAGTAAATTCCGAATCTAGGCTTTATTATTTTACATTATAGAAATTCAATTAAACACGTCGATTAAATATTAGACCTGAGGCATAAGACAGTGGCGGAGAGTGTGTTTCCCCTTTTCTGAGGCATTTTGTGGAGAGGATGACTGATGTACGTACTAACACTAGATGTAAGGTAAGTTACTAATACTATGGATTTCTGTTATCCGAATTTTTGAAAATAAATAATATTATATTAAATTAAATAAGCACGAACATCTATCGAAAACGTAGCTAGCGTATCGAGTGCGCCAAAAAGGTGGTTTGTATAGAAAATTTAACATCGGACATACCGTGACGTTGCGTGATGTTCAATTTCCCATTGTTTTTCGGCGCACTCGATACGATGACGAGACGCTTACGAGAGATGTTCGTGCTCAGGGCATAGCTGCCCCCTTATTCAGCTAATACAAACTTCGTCAGCGAGCCACTTCACGCAGGCCTCGGAGAGCTTATCTCTCACGTGATTAGTAGTGCTAGCTAGTTAGCGAAAGAGACAGAGCACGGAGGCCGCGACGAAACATCCTCGAATTAGTGTCATTTTCCTTACAGAATCGGGCCCCTGATCTTAGAAAGAAGCAAGTTACCTATTGATATTTTTTTACTATTTAAAAGTAGGTACGTATAATAAAGAACAATTTCGACAATGTCTTTAAACCTTATTCTCTTTAAACATTTGTATTTGGATGTCCGTTCCATTCCACGTAACTAATAAATAAATGTACTTATAACTTAGTATTATATTTAATACAATTAATCGTACAATACCACTGAGTGTCATAATAGGTCTTTAATCAGGATAGTTTGTCATAAAATAGTGATTTGAGACACTTTATGGTAGGCTTGCATGTTATAAACCTCTTTAGAGCATTATAGGGTCACATAAGTGTCTTCAAATGCAATATTACAAATGCTGTCAGTATTCGAGGTCAATTCGATCAAATGAGGCCGTATATTGAAAGCAGGGAAAACAATATTGTTCCTTAAAACGAAGTTGCCATATTTTACGAAATTTCATACACACGTTCAAACTGAAAAAAACTTTATTAAAATGACTGGACCGATATTAATAATTCTTCGACGATTAGAAAGTTACTTTATTTAAGTCTAGTTTTTCTATATGTAATATAGGCTATGGAGTAATTATGCAATGCTTTATTGGATGCTAATTAATTCATGATTTGCTAAATTTGCGGAATGTTCTGAAAAAGTCATAATGTTTTAAATAATTCCTTAAACTCTCTCTCTCAATCCTCAAACTTACTACAAATCCAAAAAGCGACAAAACAGAACTTATACCAAAGATTTTTAAGTCAAAAGGCCATTCGTATTTTTCCTTCAGCCCATACACTTCCATAAACTTAACCAAACATCGAAACGTCTCCCCATTCCGGAATGCCTGTTTATCGCAGTATCTACGATCCACAATTTGCGACGCTATAGTTGACAGCGTACTCAGCCGATATAAATCTCCTATTGAAAGAGACGCCATCCTCAGCCATTCACGAGCTTCTATTCAACTGTGTGGACAAACAGACAGACACGGAGCTAAACAAACACTCCTGCAGGACGGAGATCAAAGAGCGATATGATACAGTGGCTGGTTTAATTTGGCGCCAACTCACATGACGCCATTTTGTAAGTTTTCGCGGTTGTTGCGTTGATTTTTTTCTACTGTAGTGGTATGTAGGTGTCATCACATTAAATACTTCTTGATTAGAAAAATATGTTATTGTTATTCATTTACACACTGGTAATCTGGTTCCAAACTATTTTTTTTTAATATTTATTGTGAAAACTAATGTAGGTACAGTCTTTTTTATATAGATGGCGAAAACTCTATAACAATCTATGTTTCCAAAGCAATCACATGGAGTCGTGAACTAGAGTGTTTATGAGTTTTGGTTATTCATGCGTGGGGAAGGGATGAGGTGACGAGTGGATGACTAGAGGCTACAACCACACTTCTATTGTCTATGCTCAATGTCGAGTGAAAATGAGATCTTGAGACACCCACAATCAGCAAGCATAATGGAAATAAAGGGGCAGCACTACACGCGTGATATTTGTACAACTGACAATAATGCAAGGTTATGTACCCACATATTTATACTAAACCTGAAATCTGAAAACATAGCTCGTTTAGAAAAATCAAGTAATCAATGTAAGTATTTAATAAAATCTATAGGAAAAAACAGCAAAACTAGCCTATTTCAATCACTAATGAATGATTATCTTTACGCAGATAATGTAAAAATTATTTTTAATCCTACCTCTAATATAAAATACATTGTCTAAAACATGCATAAGGAGCTTCCAAAAATATCACAATTATGCAGGTTCCTAGGATACTTTCTCCAAGCTTTTCATAAAAATTATTTTAAGGCCTAGGTCACTAAAGGATTCTTGCCGTTTGACTTTTCTGAAGCTGCATTTTCTTCAGTACTGTTTCTTTATAGACCAAAGGCAGTGAAATACAATATATACGAGTATAAAGACAGCCTCCTTATTTAGTTAATTAAAAATTCATCGCCGAGCTGAGGTAACGAGGCACACGAGAGCCGACCTCTCACGTAATCGCGTAGTTAGCGAAAGAGAAAGAGCATAGGGGCCGCGACGAAACATCGACGAGATAGTGTAATTTTACTTTATAGAATTACACCCCTGATATTTTTCATAAGTTAATATGAAATGTTCTCATTTATGTGATTTGACTTTCTGCCTATCTTACTACCTTGGGGACCTCCAAACAAGAGTATATAGCGGTTATATCGTAACTGCTTTCATGGTCAATAGTTAAACAATTTAAAAAGTACTTGCATTAACAATTTTATTTTCAGTTCTAAACCAATATCCAAGTCCAATAGATAACAGAATGAGTTTTCAACAAAACGTATCAATACTTAAACCCTAAAAGCAATAGAATCTTATTACTCGCCTGTCTCACCTTGTTTCGTCTAGAACAAAAACAGTGGGGTCTAGACACCCCCCACCCTGGCCACTTCACCCCCAAGTACCCGACTGTTGCATTATTCAACACCTCGCTTCAGGATTGTGTATTGTTTGTTTTATGTATTATTTACCTAGTTGGTGGATTTTTCGACTTTTGAACAAAATATGATTATTTTGTTAAAAAAGTTTATTTAATTGTTGTATAGTTCAAAGGTAATCTATTGTTTTAGTGAGTGAATATAATAACACCATTAGTAAATAGGTAATGGTTCATATCACTACATAGTATAAAACAAAGTCGCTTTCTCTGTCCCTATATCCCTATGTATGCTTAAATCTTTAAAACTACGCAACGGATTTTGATGCGGTTTTTTTTAAATAGATAGAGTGATTGAAGAGGAAGGTTTTATGTATAATACATGTGTCATCCCACGGGAACGCGGGTAAAACCGCGGGGGACAGCTATATCCTATAAAATTAAATATTAGAAGTCGACCCACAGAGTAAATAGTGATTAAATATACAATCAATTAATTTTGGGTCGCCAATAATCACTAGAGAATTATTTGTAGATTCGTTTGATAGAACAGGCGTTATATTGTATTGGACGCTTAACAGTCTTAGAATAATTGTACAGTACCCACACTGAAAGTAATACGTAATATAGAATTGAAATAGAACGTACCAATTTAATTCTGTGCAGCAAATTCTGTTACGTTATATGCGTTAGAAATGGCAGCCATTTTGATTCCTGATCTTTTCATTATAGCTCGAATTTCAATCTTTGAATCTAGCATCAGATTCAGCCAGGTTTTAAAACGATAATTTAATGAAATATAACTTTATAAATATATACAATACACTGTTTATAGGATACAATATACCTGTAAATCATTTAAATTAAATAAGATCATGTCTCCATCGATTTTCTTAATAATTCCAGCAATCGATATTTTAGGAGAGACAACATTCTTTATAAGTTATCATCGCGCAATCTTAATTAGACCCTTACTTTAATAACGTTTTTCACTCGTTCTCCTCACTATTTACTGTGTAATAAATGCATAATAAACATATGTATTACCACTATTAGTTATAGCGTTTTGAGTTTTAAGTGTAGAATGATAAAGTTGAAATTGATAAATGAAATCCTGAATGTTTTTTCCAATGTGACACGCCCACCGAGAGTGGAGTGTTTCCTGGAAGAACCTCATATTAGTTTTTGCATCGTACGTGACAATGGGAATGTTAGTTTCAATGGGTGAAAACTGGCACTGAGGTTGAAATAGTACTGTAACGTGGACTCGACACGGATTCAGAATCTTCTTACAGGAAGACGCCAAGAATTTCTTTACAAATGATACGTTATAGTAATTTGATTCTTGCTGAACGTGACTTAGGTCTAAAACTGCTTAGCGCATTTTTTATGCTAGTCCTTTTTTGCAAAACGTCTTTGGGTGAGTTAGTAATCTTTTTAAACTTCATTTTTCACTCTGTTTCTTGAGTCGTATTTAACTTTGGATGAATTTAAACAATTGGACATATTTCAAATTAGACTTGTAGAATTGCAAAGGTCTTTAACAGTCTGGACTTCAATGTCAGTACTTGTTCTTGTCTTTGGACGTACAGCTACAGAGCAACAGTCTAATGAACACGATATTTAAATAGGACGCACAAGTCCTTGAAGACTTTGATTGACACGTACCTAATTAACAGCTTGTGGACAAGACATTTACTGTTGGACATAGGCCTCGGAATTGCCTATTGTTCTTTGATATACCTATTTATTGAAATAAAAAGTTATACCAGATAAATGTAATTTTTTATAGCAACTGTTTTTTAATTATAAAGTAGCTCTCCTTGCCGCGGTTTCACCCGTGTTCCCGAGGGATCCTATGTTTTTTTCCATATTATGAACATAGCCTATGTCCATCAGGAACATGTACCTTTCAAATGGTGAAAAAATTACCCCCCGTATACATACAGTTCACAAAATGAGCACTGTATCTTTAAAGAATTAGTATAAATTATTTATCTGACACACTTGAATCGAACACAAAGTTCATGAGATAGTGGTGGAAGCCCATAATAAGTCTCGCTAGGACAGACCTAATATAATTTCGGTAAGAAGTGGGTAAGTTGAATAGTCAGTATCCTTAAGATAAGAGAAAGGTGCCTCTTCATTGGTAAAAGATAAAATGTAAGAATGATTCAGAACAACTGGGATGCTTGTGCTTGCCAGACATTCTAAGGATGAAAAGGTATCTGTAATGATCATTATGAACTGACTAAGATTAAAGTAGATGTTATTCGTCTATTGTTTCAAGAACTTCTACAATCACTAAATTCAGAGTCAGTGTTATCAATTATCGATTAAGTTCTACCTTTTTTCTTCAAATGTTTCTTTACTCTTCTTTTGCACTACTGACAGTACTGACTAAAGTATTTACCTCAATTGTTAATTTTTAGGCCTCAGGGCGGACGGGGAAGGTTCAAATCCATTCAGCTTTCAGTAAGGGATAACATCTTGAAGAAACGAAATATGTTAGGTTAAATTGTAGCATACCAAGCACAGCTTGATGTACCAATTGCGGGGTTGCACTGCAGAACCAATTTCGTCCTGCAAAACTTTGATCAAAAGATATCACTTCAGAATGATCAACAAATCACAGAGAATTTTAACCAAGGAAGCTTGAAGTCTTGATTACTCCAACCAGTCAAAGAACAAGGAAAATTATATAGTCTATATAGGTACATATCATAGCTGCGAAGCGGTTATATTAACAACCTATGCCGACCGTAAACCTTCCAGTTATGAAGTTTACGATATCCTTCATGAGCCTGGCGGTCATTACTCCTGGCTGGACGACCTGCATTGGACTATTAAATTGCAATTTTTTCCAAGGTATAGTTTTTATTTATGATTTTTTTTGTTACTGGCCAGACACCAAAATCCTATGTCAGATTTTTTAAATAAATTTATTGTCCTTTATATTTATTAATACAGTACAGCCAGTATAAAATTGTCATGAAAAGAGTTTTTGAATTTTGCTTTGCAAAACTTTTTTTTTTGCCACGAATATTACCGAATTTTCTTTTGTAATCTCGTCAATCTCATAGTACCAAACCATATATAAAGTTTATGATAGATAGACTTACAACATGAGTGTTGCAGACAACTAGTCAAGTACTATGACTGAAAATATTATAAATAAAATATTTAAATAGGATGTATAAAGCATCTTCAAGATCATATAGCAGTACGACGCCATATAAAAAAAAACAATCAAATAAAATCACAATAATTCAATAACATAAAATCAACCTTGCAAACGAATTACAAATCGATTCATACTTTCCTATCACGTAGTATCAATATCTAAGTATAGATATACCTAGTATAGGGAATAACAGCGGGAGCACTGATTGCAATCAACCGAATCAACCCTTATTGAGTTTGTGAACGAATACGGGGCATACACACTGTATTTGTTTGTACGTTAACCGAACTGTTTGCTCCAGCTATTATCTCTGGTCATCGAGGATGTATATACTGAGCGCAATTTTAATGCTAGATGTGTCATTAAAATAATTGTTTAGGTTAAAAGCAATTTTCATGCAATAAAATAAACTGTATGGAATTAATGCTTCACTTTAATTTCCGTAGATTAATCATGGTATTATGTAATAAAATTGACTTTAATAAAAATGGGTTAGAGTAAAATGTAGGGAGCATAAAATATTACTTACTTTAAAAAACTTTTTTAGAAATAAAACCCTAACGTAGTGGTTATCTCTCACAACTACAAGCAATCTCTAAATACTTTAAAATATAAACTAGCTATCCCTCGCGGTTTCGCCTCTGTATAATGAATAAAAAGATATCTATGTTAATCCAAATAAACTACATCTATCTATGTGACAAGTTTTATCCAAATCCGTTTAGTTGATTTTACGTGAAAGTGATAAACATCCATTTTTTTACCACAAACTTTCGTATTTATAATACCTATTACCAGGTGTTCCGCGCGGTTTCACACGGCTTTATCAATATCATATATAATTCAACAATTTAATTATAATATTAATGAAGCACGATTCCATATTGTATTCTAATGTGATGTAGATACTAGCTGTCCCGCGCGGTTTCACCCGTATATCGATATTATATAGCCTATAGCCATCTACGAAAAATTCCGCGTCGAATGGTAGCAGTCCCGTCATGTTCAGTAGTTTTTAGGGGATGGTGCGTCAAAGCAGACCCATTTTCCCACGGAGAGAACTTATGAAGGTCAAATTTAAAGCTACTAAAGCTACAATACCACATCCAGCTACAATAAGTTCCTTATGAAGGGGACCCATTTTGTCTTTATCTGGTGATTTATCAACTTTATTTCGTCCGGATTGTTGTTAGCCAGTACAATTTGTATGATTTGCAGTTGTTACACAGTTGTTTTCAAGTGACACTTAATAGGTACTTTTGTCCCCACAACACTTACACTGTTTCATTTATATTGGGTACTTCATAGTGTAGTTATTAAGTAAGATAAGAAACGAAGGTTGAAGTATTAGGGTGTGTAAAGATGATGAGAGAACAATGAAGTCACTGACAATAATTTTTTATTATCCAACCTCTTTTCGAAATTCAATTATTTTTTCTCCTTTTTATTGGTTCTACAAAACTGAGTACATTCAATCTTATTTATAAAACATACTTATTAGAATAAAAAAAGAATGATTAAAATCGCTTCGCACAGTCGAAAGTTATGAGGTAACAAAGATAAAAAATAAAAAAAAAGAATAAATACTTAAACTAACTGATTACTTAGGTACTAAAAACTTAACTAGGGTAAAAAACTTGACCGAAACTGTTGCTTTTCTTTGAAACTATTATATTTTCCATGAATTCTTTCAATTCAAACAGCTTGAATTGGGTCGCAAGAAGAGGCGATGTCTCTAGGGGTATAAAACATCTATTGTGAAAGTGTGAGTGCCTATCGAAACGTACCGGTATAAAAAATGAACGATATTGGAGGGAAAACAAATCCTAAAAAACAAATGAATAGCTGATATTTGAAAATGGAATAACCATTAAGATTTAATATATCAGTTTAACAAAACGTCAAATTTCCATAGGTTCACGGAACTACGAGTTTTTTTTTCTGTACAAATGTTTGGCCAGTAACATATTATCAAACGACACGATGCATTTAGTTTATGAATGATTTATAATCTAAAAAAAGATTATTTCCACCTACCTATCACCGGTGTCATATTGTTTGTCCAGCATGAACCTTACTAACCTTACTAACCTTACTAACTTACGTTACGACTCCAAATTTTATCTTACTGTAATTTAATTTACATACATACATTTTTAATACTGCCATGCCTATAAACTCTACTCATTCAATTTCGTCAACCAATATATTTTATTTAAAATAAGAATAAAACATTAACCCCAATCAAGTAAAAGTATTTTTCTGAACACGTACCATCAAATCGAATTATTCCAATAACGAGCGTATCGGTTACCGAATGTAATTCGGTTTGTACAAATCAGCGCCTATTTAATAAAAACCGACAAAATCCCTTACCGCGCGATTACCTTTAGATCATTGGACTTTCAGCCTTATTCCTTCCGTTATAGCGTTCATAAGACACGCAAATTTCACCGCAATTGGTTTTCGATATTCACCCGCCCGTCGATCGGGATTGATTCGTCTTCATTACCGGGAAAAAAACATGAATTACGAATTGGATATTCATTATATCTGAGGTAATGTACTTGATAGGATTTCGTTGTATTTACCTGACATTCAAAAGATGAGTGCTTAAACAATTTGAATATGCTGAAGGTCTAGTTTTGTTTATTACGACATGATACTCATTATCTTCCTGTCAACCAGCTGTCATTACAGGATTCAGTATTCCCATTACGTCGTGTCCATATTCTATATGCTTAAGGCGAAGGTAGCTTGTAGTGACGTCGAAAACTGAGTCGAAGATGTAGCTTGTCGAATCGATTATATATATAAACACTGTTTAGTTTAGGATTAGACAGCCGGGTGTAAGAAATGTCCGGATGTAAGAAAATTAAAAAAAGGTGAAAGAAGTGTACAAAATTATAAAATGATTAAAGTTATAATCTTTTGGCGCGTTAGGGAAAACTTATGAGAGTAATTTTTTACAATGCGCGCGCACACTGTCACGAAAATCCGACACCCTGAAGTTAGCTGATAGCGGTCTCTCCGGAACATCGCACAAACCGTAACTGTCGGTATCAATGAGTGAGTAATGATATTATTGTCAATAATAACCTAACAAAGTCAAAAAAATTTATTCGTTGCTACATGCAGGTGCAAAGAGTTTCGACACTTCAAAAATCTATTTCACTACTGAATAGTAAATACAAAATGCTTTTAGTGGAGTTTTTCTCGCCAATAATTTCGAGTATAATTTCTTACGTGCGTATATAAGATACACACACGTTTTTCTTTAACCTTTTTTTTATGGCTTTTCTTCCATTGGGCACTCTTAGCAAGTGCCCAGGGCCCCCCGATTAATGGGGTCCCATATTTCGGAAGGAATGGAAGCCGTTGGATGACCAGAGGAGATACAGAGAACCCACGGGACAGATCGTCAGATAGGATCAGTGTGTCACGATCTTACAGCTCTCATAGCATAGTCTTAGGGGGACCATTATCTAGTGCTCAGGGCCTCCAATAGTTAAAAGACCGCACTGACTGGCACTACCTTCTTATTACTCTAAGACTCTAACCAGCGTAAGCCGTGGTAGAGGTGTACCTGGACACGATCGTAAGGATACAGGTTTAGATCTATCAGATAGAACCTTTGTTTTAGAGTACCTTGCAGATTTACCAGGCTTTGTCTTGAAGTCACGCTCTAAGGTATGTGGCGTCAATCAATTTGCTCTTGCCTCTTGTGCACTTTGGCCCCAATACCCCTCATTGCTAGGGGAAGGCAGTCCCTACAGTGGGGACGTGTATTTCGATGGATGGCTCTAGAACAATAGCGCACTACAGTTACGACATTTTGCGTGTATCTATCGCTTGAAATAGATGCTGATTAACTTCTTCGATGACTCCAAGTTATAGAGCGATGTTGACTAGCTGTCCTCTTCGGCTTTTCCCGCGTTCCCGAGGGATAGTAAAGCTATCGCATTTACAATATTATTTGGATTTGTAGGATAGATAGATACCAAGACAATCCAATCAGAATCGAACCCCCGATCTGTGACGTGATTGTCAGGTTAGCAGTGGTCGTCTACAGACCGACAATGTTTGAATAAATAACGATCGTTTAAGTTAACTTGTAGGGTCTCTACACGTGGTACGCTAACTACTCAAAAGTTTTACCGTTTTAACTGAAACAAGTACACAACTTTTTGACATTGGAAATAATAAAAACAACATATTGCAAACGGGAGTACCTTCAACAAACCGTTTAATTTGATATTTAGGAACCAATATACCATCAAATAAAAAAAAAACAACTCAGTAATTACTAGCACAAGGCTCAATTTCCACTAATTTGTGTTTCAGTAACGGTAAATACTAAATTGTCGGTAAGATGCGGTTACAAATCACCACAGAAAAGTTTAAAAAGTTGTTTCTTGTTGGGAATTTCTTTGCGGTACGTCATTAAGGACCAATTTGGAAGGAAGTGGTGGGGTTCCGTGATCATTGTATCGTCACATTGTGTTAAAAGGATCTTCATTGTTGTTGGTTGTCTACTGAACCGCCTGAGCACGCGATGTTCTGTTGTCAATCATACAAGACATTCGGAGTAATTTATGGGGAGCTGCTGTGTATTCTATGTGTGTATCCGATGTGTGTTCTATGTATATGTGTGTACATCCTACTAATATTATAAATCCAAAAGTTCAATGGACTCTTTTACGCAAAAACTATTTAAATATAGTACTAAAAATTTAAATTCTTGTAGGAACATGGTATTTACAAGCTGTTGTTATCACTTAATAGCCAATATATCATGCCATGTGGCGAAAAAAAAAATAATCACAAAGTAAAAAATATTTATTTAAATATTCAAACAATCTATGAGACACCAACATACAATCAAAGCAAACCTACATAATGTCGATTTAATAGTTTGATTAGGACTTTAGCAATAAGCTTATTCAATAGTGATTGGTGTAATACACACATATTTATTTATTCTATTATTTTGTTACTCATTCACGCACAAAACGACTCAACGGATTTAGATTCAAAATTTTTCAAAACCATTTATTCAGTTTAGACCCGTGGAGGGCTCTTATGACGGTCAAATTTAAAGTTACTGACGCTACTAAACTTAGGACTTGGATAGACAGGTATGCCTGGAAGAACATATAGCATACTTTTTTTTACGGAGAAAAGGAAAGATTCCTCGGAAAGTGAATGTAGAAACTACTAAAAAAAATAAGCAAATAACGAGATTTATACAAGATAGAGGCGAAGATTCCGAGGACACTTTCGGTCGTTGAATTTACACAATACATTTATCCTAATTGATATTATAATTGCAAAAGAAAGCTTGTTTTTTTTGTGTGTGTTTGTTATGCTTTCACGACTAGACGCCTGATCTGATCATGCTGAAATTTGGCATTTGCGAACGCGTGTGTAACCGCGGGTAACAGCTGGTCAATTATGCAATCAAGCATCTCTCGTGCATCAATATGTTCAACTATATTGACTAAACTGAAACAAAATCCGCTTCGGAAAAAATTGCACTTAGACATTAAGGCGCTATAAGATCAAAAACAAAATAAGTTAGTAGTGAAACCTTACGCTATATGAACAAGACAGCTATTATGAAGCAAAAAAATCTATCTATTTTACGAAGACTTGCCAAGTTCAAGAAAACATATGTCGATTTTAATCGGTTCGTATACATTGTAAGCCATACCTGCTGTTCTGGTCTCAAATGATACTCCGCCATTATTAATAGTCAATTCCACTAATATCAATTACTAACGACAGGGAATTCTTCCATTTCCTTATAAGAATGACATTCGTATGTCAACGTACACTGCAATTTGCTCCCAGCATGCTCCCGACCTATTAATTCCGAAATGAGGGTCCCCTTTTTCTATAAGACTTATAATTGTATTCGCAACTGTCATTGTCAAAACATGTTTTATGACAATGTCACAATAGTTAAGTTGAGGCTCGAGGTATTATTTGGGTCTTCATTTAAATCCGGTGTTAAAAGAAAGGATTTTATTAATGTTAAGACAAAAGAGTGCTTCTATATTGCATTGAAAATTAATTGCTTATAAAATAATCATGGATGCAGCTGTTAGCGGCTAAAATTAATATTCAAACGCTATCATAAATTCATCTTTTTGACAAAAAATATATTATTAGTACCGGTCTAAAATCTACGCGATACAAAATATTCTGGCGGGTGTTATTCTGTAAGGTACATAAATAAATATCCTGACATAATTTTTTATACACGACCATCAGATTGTAAACTAAGTAGGGCTTGTAGGGCAAGCCACATGACTGATATAGCACATTTACCACTTTTTCTTGTAAAGACATACTTATATAGATATTAGCTACACCCAGACACAGAATAAACAGACAATCTTCGCCCATCAAGATCATTTACCATGTGAAGTGTACGT
This sequence comes from Habrosyne pyritoides, assembly GCA_907165245.1. NCBI lineage: Eukaryota > Metazoa > Arthropoda > Insecta > Lepidoptera > Drepanidae > Habrosyne > Habrosyne pyritoides. The sequence goes on from OU015606.1 coordinate 4,862,203, forward strand.
TCTATATCAGTAGTAGTGTAGTTGCAGTTGTAGCGAAAACCTTCTCCTGCTCTTCCTTCGGGGGAGTAGGTACAACTACCATATTTCCAACGTTAAGCACTAGTGCACTTGTATTAATGTGTTTCGGTTATAAAAATAAGGGAGCCACTGAAATTACCAGGTACATAATGAGACTTGATTACGCATTGGCGATGCACCTGGTATTGCAAATGTCCATAGCCGGAGGTAACCACTTGCCATCAGGTGGACCGTCTGTCTGTCTGCCGGGATATTTGCGGAGAACTAAAATCGTATAGCGTAACATCAATCGGTCCTTTCGATAAGGTGGACCGTATTTTTTTTAAAACCTAATAAATCGATCTATTGTCATTTTGGAAGGGTGACCCGATCAACATTGTGAGCCAAAATCAACCATAGACAAACTTTGAACGATCAACATTGTGAGCCAAAATGAACCATAGACAAACTGTGAATTAGCCTCTTTATTATTCAAACTCGACAAAGGAATCTCCTTGCGCAAAACAAAAAAATGTTACAAAAAAATAATAACACTCCACACGCGATCTTATTACTTGTCTAATAACGCCATATTAGTGGGGTGAAGCGTTTTTTGATGCAAGGCCTTATAATTAGTGATTGGCACATAAGTTGCGGTTGGGCATGCGCGCGCAGCTCTTCCGTGGTGATCCTGCACAAATTGCGGTTTTCGGCAACCATTAGTGGTTGAAGGATGCCATATGGTGTCTAACGGAACTGCACTTCCTAAGGCATTGTTGCGCTTAACAATACTTGGAAGTTATTTAAGGTCATCGATTTCTTTTACTGTAAAAAAAATATACCGGGGACATTACACACGGCTATGCAGAGCTTGTACTGTGGAGACCAGATAACCGATATACTACATATATGTACCTACTACTTTTTTTTCTTAATACTTCTTTGTTTCTTCTTATATATGTAGATTTTTGTAAATAAATAGTAAATACATCTCCTGGGACATTCTTTTACACAAGGCCATCTGAATCAAAATAAGCAAGGCTGATGCTTTGGAAACCAGATAACTGATACACTACATATATATACTACTTTTTTCATAGATAATTAAATAAATATTTCTACCTAGACACAGATATGTTCATGCACACAAATGTTTGTCCTGGATAGATCGAACCTGCAACCGAGCTTATCAGTCAAGGTCGCTAATCATGTCAAATTATGTGAAGTTAGTTGTGTACTTACGTTTTATTTTACATTTAAAGGCTTTGAAACATAAGGTCGATAGTTGATTGTCATTGCATTTCAGATTGATCACAATCTCATCGTTATACACAATACCCAGGACATTCTTCACACATAACTACCTGATCCCAAATTAAGCAGAGTGTACTGCTTGTAGTATGGCTACCAGTTAACTGATATATTACACAACTACATTTTTTTAATACATAGGTACTTATAGATGTTTAAACCCAAACATAGAACAAACAGACATGTTCGTGCACACAAAATGTGTGTCCTGGGTGGGAATCGAACCCACGACCTGCGGCTTGGCAGTCAGGGTCTACTGGCCCGTCAGATATTAATAAAGATATTATTTGCCTTCCAAGGTGGAAAACATCCCTACTTATATTATAAATCTCAATGTATTGTTTCTTACGCTTTCACGCGAAAACAACTTCATCATCATGAAACTTAGTACACATATTCTTGGAGGTATTAGAAGTAAAATAGAATACTTTTACGTCGGGAAAAAGGAACATCCCTCGGGAACGCAGGTGAAACCGTGAGGAACAGCTAGTACACAATAAATGAAAAGGTTTATATCTTGTTTCAACGCGCTATAAAATAAGAACGAGAGGTCATACTGTCTTCAGATGTTTTCTTTAACGAACCTAACTTAGGTTTTATTTACAATCAAGTTTAAATGACTGTGTTCAAGAGCATTGACACAAAGCTATGAGGAAACATAAAGGAGAAGAAGGAAGAAGGACATCGAGCCATCGTTTTTCGAGTAGTAGAGCTCTTAGTGCAGAGTTCGTCCGGGGAAGTACTACCACCTTACCCATTTCTGCCGTGAAGCAGTAGTGCACTTGTATTACTGTGTTTCGGTTATAAGGATAAGGGGGCCGGTTTAATTACAGGCACATGAACAACTTCCCGTCTCAGGGTCGACAACGCTTTGGCGATGCCCCTAGTGTTGCAAATGTCCATAGGCGGCGGTGGCCACTTACTATCAGGTGGACCGTCCGCTTGTTAGTCGGCACAAGTGGTATAAAAAATAAACGATCGCTCACAATATACGAGAGATCGTCATGGGGTTAGTATTTAGATTCCGAATTAGGCACATATGCAAATAATGAATCAAACCAGTTTCTATGAACGTATATATTGAAAATTATCTACCATTTAAGTTATTTTAGACTAATTTTCTACTACCTTTAGAGTAAGCCTATTCTTTGATACTAATATTATAGGCGGAATTTTTTAAAGATGGACTCTTCCACGGAAAAGTTACCGAACGGATTTTGATGTCATTTTTCACGTATGTAGAGAATACCTTAGAATAGCATAGTTTAGATTGTTTTTGGATACTTTTTATCTGGGAAAAACTAATATCCCTTGAGAAACCGGGGTGGACTGCAAATATTTCATATGTATACTACCTACATTTTTGATTATTATTGTTACGAACCGAACTCATTTACATCACCTTCTTGGATATTATTTTGTCTTCTAAATTAAAAAAATTCTGACAGCCAGTTACATTAGAGAAGTTCGTTGGTCTTGTAAATTAATTTAAAATAAAAACTGTGGCTTCAATCCAGCGCCCTTATTCATTTCATATAGTTACGATCAGTAGAAATTATATATATAAATATATAAATAATATATATATAAATAATATATATATATATATATATATATATATATATATATATATATATATATATATATATATATATATATATATATATATATATATATATATATATATTATTTTATAGATACCTATACATAGATAGATACTAATAACAGGCACACAATTAAGTCAAAAATATAAATTTGAAAATAAAAATTCTGATACAAAGTTCGTAGGACATTTTTGGCAAGCTACCTAGCATGAGTTGCAAGCTAAAGATTCCCAGACGACATTTTAACGTAAAAACATTAAATCAACATTTCAATCAACACAATTAGAACCCTTTTAGCGTTGTTTACCCTTTTAGTATGCAAATATTGACAAGAGTGGGGGTGTCTACCTTAAGGGGGTGGTGGGGAGAGTTTCAAAGGATGCCGCTGCCTTTGATCTCGCCGTGACATCGGCACCTGTGGGCTACCGAGATAAATTTATTACCGCATCTTCAACTTGATGTTTTGTCTTATTGGAGATAAGTTCTGTCTTCATTGGGGGCAAAAAGCACTGATGAATGGATTGCAGAGTATGTCATTATGTGATCCGTGTTTTTTTTTTTTTGTTTTTTATTTACTGTGTGTTTTTGGTATTAGATTTTTTTTCTCAGTCATACTGCCTATATGTATATATACTTTTTTATGGTTCCAGGGTTGGCTGGAGTAATGTTTTGTCGGTATTTGTGAGAGTTTGAAACGCTTCCAGTTTATCGATGATGATATAGAGACAGTTTTATTGACTCGAATTGGGATGTGTCCTGTATTAAAGATAAATGATCAAACACTAACCAGTGTATTGAACATCCAAAAATATACGAAAACATTAAATATGATCAAAATTAAATCATTAATGTGATTTTTCAGTACCGATCTAATCATAAAGAGTATGTTATTTGATGCTGTACAATTATGACGTCACAACTTGCTATGTCATAGAAAACTCCATACATTCGATCGTTTTGACATTTCATAAAGAATTGCTGATTTGACATGTCAGGACACATCCCTATTGTATCGTCACCCTCTCAAATAGGTATATCTATATATTTAAATTTTATTACAGACACAGTTATGTTATCTTTTTTTATCTTATTACTAATACTATTAATGTACTACTATTTATAATTTATGATGAGAAAAGGTCAATTCTTTTAATAGCAAAGTAATTATATATATGTAATTTTTATAATGATTTTTGATTTTTAAATGGTGTGCATTCTAATACCTATATAAATATAAAATAGGACTTATGTTGCTTAATTATTATTATGTAATAGATTTGTACAATAATAAATATAATAAATAGATACAAGATATTCTCGTGTTATTGTTTTGTAAAGTGTATTTTTACAAATTGATGGTAAACAGGTTATGGAAAAATCATCATAATTTGGAAATGAATAAAGGCAAATTACTTTTTATTTCATTCGTTTTCATTAGGAAATGTTTTATTACAACTATAATCAAATTTAACATACATCTTATAAACTTCCGACAAATTTAAAAATACATACATGTAAACGAAAACATAAAAAATGTACGTTTAGGAACATTCATCTTGAATCATACCAATATATTATTTGATACTAGCTATTCCCCGCGGTTTCATCCGCGTTCCCGAGGGATGAACATTTTCCCGGCACAAAAAGTATCCTATACTACTTCTAATACCTCCAAGAATATGTGTATATATTTAAAACTACGTAACGGATTTTGTTGGGGTTTTTTTCAAAGGATAGAGTGATTCAAGAGGAAGGTTTTTATGTATAATATTATACATGCATATTATAATTGAGAAAATGCGAGAATTTAAAGAACAACAACTATTTTAACTGCGAGCGTTTGACAGTTCGCATATTACAGACCTCCGGAGCGCGGGTGAAACCGCGAGGGGCAGCTAGTTTATAATATTAGTAGTGATTATAGTACTTTTAAATCACACCATCGGTTTGCAGTTTTAAGAATCGCAATATTAATCAATTCAAATTCGACGTATATCTGTACTGTCTGAACAAAATTTCATCAAAATCCAATCAGCCGCAGATTAAAAATCACACGCAAACTTTTGTATTTATAATGTGTGTTAGCTACTTACCAAATAATAGTAAAGTTAATGGATATTTGAAATATATTGCGATTTAATTGTAATGTAACAAGGTCTGTTCAATATAAAGAGATTTATCGATTACTCTTCACAACGATTTAAAACAAAATACTCCCGACTTAAAAGTTTAACAATACAATGATGCTCCCATTCATTCATTGGATCCCCTCACAATCATTCGGTCAATTTGACAATGGTCTCAGAGTGGCCCCCTATTTTGAAAATATTTGCTTGTACCGGACCAAACAATTCCATCTAAGTGGTCTGTAGTCCCCCGAAAATAATATCAATTGAATAATAGATCCGGTGTTACGGTTATTATTTTTGATCGGCTTATATTGTTTCGAGAAGCTGTAGTGAGATCCTTTCGGTTGTAAAATCGGTCTGTGTCCAACAGAAGGCATATTTGTCATCCTAGATCTATAGGCCAGTTGGCTTGGTGGTTAACGCTCTGACTGCCAAACCGAAGGTCGCGGGTTCGATTCCCACCCAGGACAAACATTTGTGTGCAATGAACATGTCTGTTTGTCCTGTGTCTGGGTGTAAATATCTATATAAGTATGTATTTAGAAAAAAAAAAAAAAAAAGTAGTATATGTAGTATATCAGCTATCTGGTTTCCATAGTACAAGCTCTGCTTAGTTTGGGACCAGATGGCCATGTGTAAAGAATGTCCCAGGATATTTATTTATTTATTTATTTTATATATATATATAAATGAATCCCTATTTCCCTTGGTCACGGCATCACGCATGGACGGCTGGACCGATTTCGCTAATTCTTCTGTTCTTCATTTTTTGCTGTGTTTGTTATTGTCAGGAAAAGGTTCTAATGAAAGAAAAAAATAAGAAAGTTGCGCGAAAAATTAGAAAATTTAAGAAAACGTGACGACCAACTTTTCTAATGTAACCTTACCGCTTTTGACAATATTAACTCTTATAACCTTATGGTATTTGACATAAATGTCAGTCCTTTCAAATATCATTTTAAACAGAGGCATGGGTCGTAATTTTATGATAAAATAATTAATTTAAAATTTCTTAGTGTACATTTCACCTTTGATTCAATCGGAGGATTCGAATTCAATATAATTTGTTGAGACAGGACAACGCCTGTCGGGTCAGCTATAATAATAATTTAATTTATTTGCACTAAAACACAATAGAGTTACACTATTTAGTACAAACTACTCGATTACACAGAGTAGGTAAGTCAAGTAATAGTCTTACTGCGAAGATTGTAGAAGAGTCTAGAACTATGTCATTCTGAAGGGATATGACTAAACTAATTGTAGTAATGGAAGGGCCAGTTGGCTTAGTGGTTAGAGACCTTGACTGCCACGTCGTAGGTCGTGGGTTCGATTCCCACCAAGGACAAACATTTGTGTGCATGAACACGTCTGTTTGTTCTGTTTCTGGATGTAAATATCAATATAAGTATGTATTTAAAAAAGTAGTATAAGTATTTTTCAGTTATCTGGTTTCCATAGTACAAGCTCTGCTTAGTTTGGGGTCAGATGGCCGTGTGTAAAGAATGTCCCAGGATATTTATTTATTTAATGGCAATAGAGACCAATTTACTCTAACTAGTCTACTTAGCTTAGAAAATTTTTATTCGCGGTTTTTTACGGAAAGCCCCTGCCTATATGATACTTTACGATTAAGTCGATTTATAAGAGCTTGGGGAAGCCTCCATAAATAAAGAATGTTTCTATTTGTATCAACAATTCAGTTGTCAACCAGATATCCAAATTTAGCCGCTTGCTTACGGATTTTTATGTTCTATGAAATCTAATAACAACTAGAAGTGTTATAGAAAAATGTACCCTATAGCATTGTGATAAAATAAATCAGCATCATCATAATTTTAACCATTGGATCAATAGATGAACCTTATTTCAAAACACATAAAGACGATTTACCAATGACATTCTTATAGTCAAAACGGGCCTATTAGATCTGAGCAACTTTAGTAGGTAGTGAAGCACTAACTAAGTCAAATAGCTCTGAGGAGCTCTGATTGACGTTTTCCGATACAGAGTGACGAAGTGTACAACAAAGATATTGAGGTACCAGATGTAGCAACATTAAACTAAGACTTCGTAGAAATCTAATATGAAATATATATCACTACATAGTATAAAACAAAGTCGCTTTCTCTGCCCCTATATCCCCATGTATGCTTAAATCTTTAATACTACGCAACGGATTTTGATGCGGTGTTTTAATAGATAGAGTGATTGAAGAGGAAGGTTTTTATGTATAATACATGTGACATCCCACGGGAACGCGGGTAAAACCGCGGGGGACAGCTAGTAAATTGATAAAAATATAGATCCCAACTAAGCAAACCTTGTACTATAAAAACCAGATAACTGATATACTACATATACTTGCAAATTTTTAAATAAATACATAAATAAATAAAATGAGTGGAATAAGCACTTTGGTACAATATATTTTTTATTCCCGGTCACCCAAGACTGCTTACCCACAATCTACCACATCGTGCGTTATGGTATCACCATAGTTCCTCGCCCCATCGCTGTCACGATCGCATAATTATACCACTCTATGGTACACTCACAGTGCACCTTATTGTCCGAATAATAAGCAATAAAATTCCTTGCCAGGGAAAAAAAGTGTTAGTCAAAAGTGACGTACTTACCACGTAATGTCATGTCATCATCACGATTTTGCCCTAAGGTTAATGTTAAATGAGTTGAGTCTTATTATAATGGGATAAATGTGAAATCTGAATGGTTTTTACCGTGATAGACTGATGGGAGAAAAGACGTTTACTTTACGAGTTGTTCTCAAGATAAATTTCTGAATGAATTTTAGTTAAACATATACACAAAAATAATTATTCTATATTTATTTGAATTAGACTTTGAAAAATAATCTAACATTCTTAAGCCTTAATTATTTTTAGTGAAATCATAGAGACTAGACTTGGTGCGAAATCTATCTAAGATCAATAGGGATGGTGACTGATATGTCAAATCAGCAACTGTTTAATAAATGTCAAAACGATCGTTGGTATGCAATTTGTATGTAGTTTTGAAATAACAAGTTGTCACGGCATAATTGTAATGATTGTTGTCTTTGTAGTTAAAAACATGTTAATTATAAAATTAATATCATATTCGATGTTAATATCTGCGTATTTTTAGATGTTCAATATACAGGTTAATATTTGTTAATTTATCTTCAATACAGTATAGTTAGGTAACCTATTGTTAGAAACACTTAATTCCATAAAATTATATCTATAAATGATGTAGGTACCTATGCCTAGAGAAAAATTACATGGTACAATAGTTTAGGTATAAAAATGCCCTACTTTAAAAAATGTATAATACGCTATCTGCAGCCTGTGATAGCACCCGAATTCTCAGTACAAGCAGTAGATCCTTTTCCGCCGTCAACTGTCCCTGGGCAAAATATCATGTCAGTCCGTTGCTCCGTTAAGAGGTGTCGGAATGACAAACAAACTCACGTACGCATTTAATAGTACGATAGCAATGATGCTCTTCGCAAATAAAAATATTTATTTTAACATCCACATTACATACTGCTTCTACCAGTCAACAGATGGCGCTTTCAAAAAATTTGTTGCTTTACTAATCAGGTAGCGACATCTATTGATGAGTAGACAAACTATAAGTTGAAACTGCTTTTTACAGCGATTATTTTAAAATAAAAACAGAGCATAAACTACAAGGTAAATTTAAATTAGTTCGCGGAACAGGTTAGTTGGAAGTTAATAAAATGTGTTCATCATATGATTGGCCCTATCGCAATGTCGTATCGAGAGTTTTAGGTGATATAGCCTATGATAAGATGGTATAGCCCCCACAGACGTTGTAATGCTGATCAATCTGATCATCTATGGAGGAGCTAGGTCGTGACCGGTGATTTAAATTTGGAAAGGTAGAAAAAGAAAAGAAGTAAATATTTTTTTTAACAAGATTTGTGATAATGATCCTATGCATAGCAGGACATACATAATATATTTTTTACAAATATTTCCTCATTTTTTTTTCTTTATTCTTCACAAAATTTATAAAGTTGTTACACATAGTCGGTAGGTACAAAGATTGGATTTGTGAAGATCTGGTCTGCGATAGGAATTAACCTTTGATATGAATCAGGTCTACCAACCCATAGAACAAACCCTTGTTTTCTTTGATCATTAGGTACAGTTGACACTTGTATAGAAAAGAAATGAAGATTTCTATCGATGATCGTCAATGATCGATGACTGTCAATTGTTCTTAATGCTTCTTAAAAATAGGAAGAAAGTCTCATTATGGACCGATGTAATAGCAATTGAATTCTTCCACATTAGTATTGTTATAAAACGCAGGCAAATAAAAAAAAGAACGAGTTTCAACCATTTACAAATGCTTGCTTGTTACCGCCACCTATCAAAATAATTCAAAGTAGGTTTGACATTGCACGATACGGTTCGCATATAAGACCAATCAATTTGACGTCCAACTGTAGCGATAGGTTTAGACTTTTTATAAAGAAATCTTATTACGACAGATGGCGGGAGTGTTGTTATAATATCTGCGAACAATAAAGTATATCTCAAGTAGCCGGGGGCACTTGACCGCAATTGAGTTCTTCTGTAATACAATAGATGGCTCTTGTTTAAGAACGTAACTATACGGATCATTTGTGACTTCATTCAACGCATGCTTTGTTATAGTCGATTTATTTTTTTGTGATATAGTGTTTCGTTGGTTCTTTTGGATTTAAATGAATATTTAAAACGTGCAGCGTATTTATTGTACTATTTGTTTTTCGTAAGTATCTACTTCCCACTGCGAAACTTCCGGAATTGGAGACCATAGAAACTAGAGCGGCAGTAGATATCGGCATTTTCTTTCGTAATTTTTAATTTAAAATAGATTAAATTTCTAACCATTACCTTGAAACTACTTTGCAGTTTGAATTTTTTTTTAATGGTAGTAAAATAGGTAAGGTTTATCATTGCCAGTGCAATAACCTCAGATTACAGTGAAATAGTTGTTCCTAAAATATAAGGCCTTTGACATCATGATTAAGCGTATCTAATTACTTTAATAAAGATCTTAAATGAGTGTTATTGCTATTATTATTATAGACTAAGCAGACATGCATGTTTTTTTAACTCGTAGCACTATTTGAATAGGTGCTAATTTCAATAAAATTTATTACTGGCTGGAAAATCGGTTGTTCAGATTTTTGTTGTGAGTAAATATTCGGTTAATAGCTGTACCCCGCGGTTTATATAACATTTTCCCGGCACAAAAAATGTCTTATGATACTTCTAATACCTCCAAGAATATGTGTACATAGATTCATGATGATCGGTTAAGTAGTTTTCGCGTGAAAGCGTAACAAACAAACTTACATTCACATCTATTATATTAGTAAGAATAAACATGTGGGTTAAAAAAAAATAGCTAGATGGGTATTGGGACTGGTGGGAGGTGGGTGAGTGAAATATTATTTTTCCTTTGTTTAGAAATGATTATGATCTGTAGTCCGAGATAGGTAAAGGGCTCGAGACACTGACAATGTTCTACGCATCACGTTGTGATATAAAATATCTCCGATCGATTGCGGATCTCATTACCGAGACCCCTGCCTACCTTTTCTAGGATAATAGTCGAGCAGATATATTGTAATTTTTAGTAAAATATTATTGTCCCGAACAAATAATGCCTACTTAATCATAGCTAGTGCCCTTATGCATATTTCATCATCATCACTGCGTAAAACAATGCTTAAGATGAACTTGATCTCATATCTTTAGTCCGAGGTCAGACTTGTTGTGGTGATAATATAAACAAGCAGGAATTGTGAACTTATGTGTTGAAAATATTATAATTCTGACGTCATGTTTGTAATGATTAAGGATTGTATGGACGTGGAATTATTGTTTTGTTTAGTTACTAGTAAAGTCTAATTTTTGTTTAAAAATATTTTTAGTGCTCGCAAAGAATCAATTACAGTATCAACAGTTTATCAATTTATAAAAGAATGTGAATAGGTTAAGTAAAATTAAAACTAAAATAAAACATGTGACTTTTTATTGCTCACAAAGAATCAAGTACATTACAATACAGTAAAAAAAAATCTTTACAACAATTTTTTTGATACAATGTTTTTTTACCAATTTAACACTAAACATACCATAACCGGGTCAAATGACCCATCTTGAACATTGCAATGAAAATGCACGTATCATCTTATTACTCTTGCACATTTGACTTCATGACTTTTTCTTACTAATTAATATACAGTTATACTATTTATTTCCATGCCAGTATTAGGGTTCTGTACCAAAATGGTAATAAAAGTGACCATATGGTGAGAGTTCGATGTCTGGGGCCCAATTCCACTACATGCAACGTTTGGTTCGGCAATGGTATGGTTACGATTAATGTCAAATTGAAGTTTGACATTTCATAAATATGGTATTCCTACGCACTATAACCGAAACAAACATACATTTTGACGTAATCTTTCGAACGAATGTGAACCATTACCGAAACACAACCGCAGTACGATCGTTGGTGTATTTAGTACAATACGATTAAAAGTCAAATTTGACGTCTGGTTGTGATATGGTAATGGTTCGGTGCATAATATGTTAGTGGAATTGCCCCCCAGTCCCTATGTCGCGACTGTTTTTTCTCAGCATTTTTTCCTAAGTAGGTACTATAGTTACAACTTGCTCGCTTTAAAATCAACATAATTATTATTTTTTTGACATATTTTTGATGTAAGGGCAAATAATTGACGCCTTTCCCCCTTTTTTTTTACAAGGCTGTCGTCAAATTTGCTCGTATTTTATTTTAATGAAGATTTATTTGTGGAAACAAAATATTATGTTATTCATAATGTAATATTATTATAAAATTCTATACATATCATCCAATTCAAGGTTTATATTATTATCTACTGAACCCTTTGTAGTCTAGTCAACAAGTTCAAAAACGTGAAAAATAGAGATGAAGGTCCTAAAAATATGAGCGATGACTCATTCGATTCGGAATCACCTCTAGCAAAATGTTTTTGAAGGATTTTGGTGCAAGTAAAAAATTGCAATTGTTATTAACAAAATAAGATGAATAAAAAATAATATTTCTTTTTTGTTAATAACTCGAAAAATATTAACATATAAGCAATTTTGCAATCTCCATTGGCATAAACAATGGGATGAAAGGTATAAATAATCGGCCTAAAAATTTTAAACTTCGTGGAGCCCTTTTGATATATGTACTTTATAAGATCCTGCGATATATTTTCATAAAAGTTTATTAATTTGTTAATTATGAATTTTATAACTATTGAAAAATTCAAAATTTAAAAAATGTTGATAATTTTTTTTTTTTCAATTAATTATTTATTTTAGGCATAGCAAAATTTTAATTGAAAATTTATTTATTAAAAGAATTTTTCAATAGTTATAAAAAATCATAATAAAAATACTACTTATACAATCCTGGATACTTCATTACAAAAATTTGAAAGACATTTTGAAAGTTAATAATCTCTTATCAATGTACACAACCTATTTATACTCATGACATAGCCCCTCACGTCTCATAGTATACGCCGAGGCGGCTGGAGTAACGGACACGGACACTGTAGCCGATTAAAAAGCTATCCGAGTGAATGTAAAACAAAACAAACAATATGCTCTCCATTAAAACCTACAGTGCAATGTGCTTCATACTACAATTTTGCAGTGCAAGAGTGCTACACGATTATAGAATAAATAGAAATCTGTTATTACGTGAAGAATTAGAGGAATCCTTAGGTGGCAAACTAGTTTTAAGCGACGATGAGAAAATTGCCAACGATATACTGATGCACTGGAAGCAAAAAGAAACTGATGAATATTTCAGCAACCCACAATGTTTCAACTTCTCAACGCATTTCTTCACATACAAGAACCACATGGAAAACTCTAAGGTCTATCAGATAATTAGACAGATGCCGAAGGGTGCCGCGTTGCATATACACAGCACGTTCATGCTAGATGCGAAAACTGCAGTGAAATTAACGTACGAGGATCACTTATACGCTTGTGTCACAGGCGGTGATTTAAAATTCCATTTCTCGGACACAATACCTACACTTCATTGTGACACTAACTGGTCACTTCTCAGCAATTTAAGACACGCATCCGGTGATGTAGCCGCTTTCGACGCACAGCTCAGTAATCACTTCACAATGTACACACAGGATCCTAAAATCTTTAAAGATAACATTAATCGAATTTGGGAACGGTTCAACAAAGTGTACGATGTTATTAAATCTTTGATTTCGTACCGACCCTTGAGAGAAAAATTCTTCTATGAGTCGTTGAGGAAATTTTACGAGGACAACGTCATGTATGTGGAAATTCGAAGCGGATTGCATAAATTGTACGAACTGAATGGCACAATACATGACGGCATGTATTTGGCACGGTTATATAAACGAGTTACGGAAAAGTTTATTGAAGATCATCCAGGATTTATTGGCGTTAAATTTATTCTGACGGGAAAACGGGCGCGTAATGTAGATGATATAGAACAACAACTGAATTTGGCTCGAACATTGAAGAGTGAAATTCCAGAAATGTTCGCTGGTTTTGATTTAGTCGGTCAAGAAGATTTAGGCAAGCCATTAGACCACTTCTTGCCAGTTCTTCTCGATGCTAAAAATGACTTAGAGTATTATTTCCATGCTGGCGAAACTAATTGGTTTGGAAAGACATCGGATGAAAATTTGTTCGATGCTATTCTATTAGGGTCCAAAAGAATTGGACACGGTTATGCACTTCCAAAGCATCCAAGACTTCTAGCCACTGTAAAGAGCAAGGATATAGCAGTAGAAGTAAACGTGATCTCAAATGTTGTGCTGGCGTTAGTTCGTGATGTACGAAACCATCCTTTAGCTACGTTCTTAGCTCAGGATGTACCTGTAGTTTTGTCCAGTGATGATCCAGGGGCTTGGAGTGCAGATCCACTCTCCCACGACTTTTATGTGGCGTTTGTGATAGTTGCCAGTAATCACGGTGATCTGCGAATGCTCAAACAATTAGCTTTGAATTCGATCAAATATAGCACATTAGATAAAAATCGTAAAATAAACTTTTATGAAGTTTTTAATGACAAATGGGACAAGTTCATCAAAGACGTTATTGCGACAAAAGAGTTATAAATCAGTTATGTGTAAGTGTTAGAATTATTATTTTAAGAAAGTGTAAATAAGTTATGTATAAACTATTATAATAAAGTCTAAAATTTCATTAAAATTGTTAATTGTCTTCAGTTCGATTAATAACAATAAGATGACAAACGAATCTTAAAACAAATCTTTAAGTTTAGAGTATATTATTCCTTGCGGTGAATTCGTCAATAGTCTTTTTAAGAAACGGGCTCAATTTTTGCACTGGCTTCACTATGAAGTAGGCCAAACAGGTTGGTATTTACGGAGCTGTTGGTATTTGCAGGGAGTAAGGACCTCTATCACACATGGTTACCTGATCCCAAGTTAAGCAGTGTGTACTGCTTGTAGTATGGCTACCAGGTAACTGATATACTACATTTTTTTAAATAACTATATAACTAAATATACTTATATAGATATTTACACCCAGACTACCCACATTAAGACATATTATACGAGTATATTTGTAATAGACTCAGACGAAAGCTTGAATCTAGGTAGTAATTTAACGTTACGCTATGGACGTATCGGCCTAGCGTGAAAATTCACAGTTACACTCGATTTAAACGACATCTGCACTCTAATTGATAGCACCATACTAAAATGGTATAAGACAATATTTGATAAAATGTTCAAAATCCTTCTAAAAGTTTACAGTGTACATCTATTCTTAATTATTCATTACTAGCTGTCTCACGCGGTTTCGCTCGCGTTCCGGAAAGATGTTCTCGGGATTAGTAAATAAATATCCCAAGACATTCTTCACACATGGTTACCTGATTCCAAGTTAAGCAGAGTGTACTGCTTGTAGTATGGCTACCAGGTAACTGATATACTACATATACCCCTTTTAAATGCGTACTTATATAGATATCTACACCCAGACACAAAACAAACAGACATGTTCACGTGTGCACACAAATGTTTGTCCTGGGTGGGAATCGAACCCGCGACTTTCGGTTTGGCAGTCAGGGTCTCTTACCACCAAGCCAACTGGCCCGTCATACGAACTTCTCAGAAGATGAGTAAAGTAACAAAGTATTAAAGAAAGTAGCCTATTCTACACTACAATTTATCCCTGTGCCAGATTTCATACAGATACGTTTAGCCGTTCACCCGTTCAGGCGTGATTTAGTAAAAAAACATGCAATCTTTCGCATTTATGATTGATTTTACCCGCTTTCCCGTGGGATGTCACATGTATTATACATAAAAACCTTCCTCTTCAATCACTCTATCTATTAAACCGCATCAAAATCTGTTGCGTAATTTTAAAGATATAAGCATACATAGGGATATAGGGACAGAGAAAGCGACTTTGTTTTATACTATGTAGTGATGAATAATATGATTATTTGCTCGAAACGTTAGGTACTTATAAAAGAAAAAAAATTTACTAATATCTTGACGGCCATAATTCCTGGAGACAGATATTAGATATAGATACATTCTCAGTACAGGGCAAAGGTAATCATTCCCAGATAACAAATATACCTGCACGTCTGACCCAGAATCTGAACACAGTACCAGAAGGAACTTTATACCACTTGACTACCGAAATTAGTCAACACCGTTACAATTTAACCTATATGACCTATACATATTGTAGGAAATGTTAAAATCTTACTTATCAAAAAAATACAAAGTTCATTGACTTCTTTGCTATCATGTTTTATATGTTGGCGAATGGTCGATAAGTTACACCTATCACAGTCAAGGCAAAGTTATGAAGATCGAATTATTTTTATTCGACTAAGCCTTTACAAGCACTTATGAATAATCTGACTTTAATACCGGACCGGAAGGTTGTTTTTCACTGAGAAGAGCCAGCAATATATCTTACACTACTATATCCTAAGATTATACTAGACTCATTGTCTATACTTGTGTTTTTAGCAGAAGTATTGTATGTAGGTACCTACTGGCAAAACTGAAGTTACAATCATCATTTCATTTTTTATCTGGCTGAGTGGTCAACGTATTCAGTACACAATGAGGTGCAGCCAGTTGTAAACAAATAAAACTGTAAGTCATCGCTTTACCAATCACGAAAAGGCCAAGTACCGAGGTATTGCTCTATGGGTACCCGGTAATTATTTTTTTTTTACTTTATAGGTTTGTGTCACCACAATCTTACCGTGGTAAGTTTCATCACTTCCCCATAAACCCTTGATGAGAACTGGCTCTCACGAATAGCTGCGCGCCAGCCAGGCAGGGGGGTTAGTTAGTTATACAGGGCTTCCTCCGCACTTAGCCTCTTGAATGGGCCTTTGTGCGTCAGCCTCTTACTCCAGCCATCCCAGTTCCAGAAAGCTAGCAACCTTTTCAGGTTGCTTCAGGCTCCCGGGAGCGATGCTGGGGATTGGAGTATCTCCTCTGGCAGGCGGGTACCAGTACCCTGCCACCGTGCTATGACTTTCTTAGAATGTTTTCTTTATTTAATATATAGGTACTCAAGTTCATTAAAGAGTTAGTACCCACGATACCCAATATCAGGTCTACTAATCAGGCGATGATAGCAACTGAGCTTACACAACTTTTTAATACTAATGACCTGAATTGTGTCGATAGGCATCCTAGTATCATGCAGTTCCAGTTCTCATCAATGGATTGTTTAATATGGATATGATGGTGGAAGTCCGGAACCCTTAAGGATGAGGAATTCCACTCCAATCCACGAGGAAATAATTTTACTTTTCCAACGTAAAATAATGATTTAAAGTTGCTAACGAGCGCGCAGAACTGTCGGCCGATGGGGCAGAAGGGTTCGGGAATGGAGGCCAAGTACCGGCAAGCGCAGCGTGGGACGTCCACCCACAAGGTGGACAGACGACCTAATGAAGGTCGCGGAAGCCGCTGGATGCAGGTCACTTCCAACCGGCAACTCTGGAAGTCATTGGGGGAGGCCTATGTTCAGCAGTGGACGTCTTACGGCTTTAATAATGATGGCGATGATGAATATTTTATTTGGATTTTTTTAAGATAACGTCGTATTAGAAGCATTTCACTTGAAACTGTATATAGTTATGAAAAATTATAGAATTGGAGTTATACCACTTCTTGATTGAGCGACATTAGCTACTAATTAAATCTTCTACCACACGTTCGTCACAGATGCGTGCAGTTTGTAGCCGACGCATTCATTAGGTGTCTCCACTAATTGATGTCAACACGGAAAATAACAAAATTTATCACCACATTAACCTTCATCCTCAATTTATTGAGCTTGGTACTAAAGTATATGAACCGAGAAGGACTGAGTAATTCAACAATTTAATTATAATATTAATGAAGCACGATTCCATATTGTATTCTAATGTTATGTAGATACTAGCTAACAACCGCGGTTTCACCCATTCATCGATATCATATAGCATATAACCATCTAGGAAAAATTGCGAGTCGAATGATAGCAGTCCCATCCCGATATGTTCAGTAGTTTTGAGGTGATGGTGCGTCAAAAGTATTTTATTTATTTTTTATGTCAATAGGTTGACAAACTGGCAGGCGGTCCACTTGATGGTAAGTGGTCACCGCCGCCTATGGACATTTGCAATACCAGGGAGATTGCGAATGTGTTGCTGACCTTGAAGAGCTCTTTTTACGCCCCTTTTGAAGAACCCCATATCGTAGCGGTGAGGGAAAACCGTAATGGGAAGCGCATTCCACATCCTAATGGCCCGAAGCAGGAATGTCCGACAACTTCCCTGCAACTTTCTTAATTTTTTCTTTCATAAGAACCTTCTCCTGAAAATAACAAACACATCAAAAAGAATTAGCGTCCATGCGTGATGTCGTGTCGTGACCAAGGGAAATAGGGATTCTTTTTTATATATGTTTCCGGCCAAACCGATTTTCAGGACAAACTAGTTTTACCTAGGCTAAACTAGTTCTTCCTATACGTGATAGAATTAACTAGTATAGCCTAGTCCAAACAGGTTCATCCTAAGCCCGACAGGATAAACCAGTTTAGGCTAAGCCAAACTAGTTGATCCTGATATAAATAGGCACACCCCAGGATAAACTGGTACGCCCTAGTTTAAACCAATTTTTAACAGAGTCGAAAGTAATTGAGCAAACATGTCAAGATATGTACATGCGGGAGTTGAAAACATCCACCACTAGTCCCTCTGTGATACTTCTTAGAGCCCATACCTGCTCTGGTGATGTCCGGAATCACTCATGTACATGCCGTTACATTGAACGCACAACCTCATCATATAAAAGAATTGTAAGAATGTGGCTTCTAACACTTTCCTACAGTGACACGGAAAACTTAATATAGACCACGTATAGATGTAATCTTGTGTCATAGTAGCGAACATACACACACAAGGGTGTGTGTGGCCCTTCCACACTCACACACACAGTAGTACCAAGCCAAAGTTATTTTCAATTTATAATTTTTTCTGCTCTTTTTAACCCAGTTTTATTTTAAAGTTTTTGTTTTTAAGTAAATAATAACAACAAAAAGTTGTTATTATTATTATTGTTTTGTCTTTTTGGGTATATTTTAATGTTTGGACTAGACCTTACCAGCTTATCCTGAGGTGTGTGATTTATATCAGGATCAACTAGTTTGGCCTAGCTTCAACTGGTTTATCCTATCGGGCTTTGGATGAACCAGTTTGGACTAGGCTATACTAGTTAATCCTATCGCGTATAGAAAGAACTAGTTTAGCTTAGGCAAAACTAGTTTGTCCTGAAATCGGGTTAGACCGGTAACATATATATAGATATCGATAATCGGGGGCGAGGTGGGGTGACGCCCCGGGGCACCAAATTTGGGGATCGGAGTCTGGGGTCTCAATACTGTGCCTGCGTACCCTCAATACTGACCTCTACGCTCTGTGATCTTCGCATATCGTTTGAGTCGGTCTTCAACTACACTAAAAAAGACTGTTTTGTTTAAGAGGGTGCTACAATATTCTTGCTCGGGGCGTCAGTGGCCCTAACTCCGGATCTGGTCCCAAACAAGGAAACTCAATCCAATCAGGATGGCCGGATAAATAAACGGATGTTTGTAACACTTTCACGCAAAAACTACATAACGGATTTGGATGAATCCAGGCATTAATCAATGATTAGCATATATGCTACTATTTATCCCGGTAAAATGTTACATCTCTTGTTAACGCGTGTAAAACCGTAAAAAACTGGAAAATGTCTCGACTGGAGACCAGAAGGCCCTGGGTTCGCTTCCCCGATCGGGCAAAGTGATACTAAGGTATTTTTTTTATTATATCCTGTCGCTGGTAGATTAGTGAAACGGACACCTTCGTTTGTCCGCTTCGGGAATATTTCGTTGAAAACGCTAGCGAATGACTTTAGGAGAAGTAAAACACCAGTACTATGAAACACCGTATTACGCCCCTTTATTCGTTATATTAAAACAAGTAAACTTATTACAAGTAGAAGTCTCCGTGTTGTTGTGGCGTCGTGCCAATAATTTTTTTTTTTTTTTTTTTTTTTTGAATGGACGAAGGTGTTAGCCTCAGATGGCTCTGACACCCTTACGCGGACAATATCGGTGAGCGCTTAGGGCTCTCAACCGAAATCGTGCCAATAAAATTCTTTACAAAATATATATGCCTTTTTCTAAGTCGTGAATTAGTCAACGAATAGCACGCGCTAAAGGTATATCTCCCTTGTACAATCGTCGTGCTATCCTTGTCAAATTATTTCCTTTCTTACTCTAATTTTTACTATCCCTGTCTATCACTTCGTTCTGTTCTTTTTACTCTTAGGGCCTTGTCTCTTTTTGGCCTTGTTTTCAAAGTGTAGTCCTCTTACCATATCCCTATTTATTTTCGGTTTTCATATATTTCTAAAGTGTCGTCAACTACTTTTATCCTCAGTTTAAAAAAGTCCCTTTTTTACTTATGTGCTTATCCCTTTTTATCATGCTCTATTCTGTGTTAGCACATAGGTGTGTCCTACTTTCTTATGTTACATTGTAATGGATTTTTATTAAAATATTATTTATTGATTTACTTTACTCTGAGTTAAAGAACGAGGTGATAGGCAAAGGGCATGTCTAGAACTGGGTTTTGATAACCTGTGATTACATTTTTATCACCTTACATTTACTGGGAATCAAAACAACAAATATTTAACGTTTATTAGAACTTGCATATTTCTAACTTAAATATAACTTAGAGTTTACTCATAATAACATTTGGTAACTACTACAATCAGTCAATATCTCTTATCTGAACAGTAACAAGGTGTTATCTCAAATATCTATTAACATGAACGTTATCACTAATCCTTGTAACATTGTCGCGAACAATTAGTAATGTGATCTCTTCGAAGGTAGTGGGTGTGAAGATGCACACATATGTCATATTTAATAATGTACCAGCCAATTATATTTTTTAGGGTTTCGTAGTCAACGAGGAACCCTTATTGTTTCGCCATGTCCGTCTATCCGTTTATCCACGTTTTAATTTAGAGGCCCTATCCCTACATAATTAGTAATTCAAATGATCTATGGTGGAACCGCAGTCGCTGTATGGCGAATAAAACAGGTTGTATTTTGGATGCGCTTATCACCATTTATTATAGTTTGTACGATTATTAAATATGCAAGTATACCATGGGATTGTATCTACTTTTCGAATCATGACCGTTGATAGCAGTCGTTGTACAGTGGTCTGACAGTTAAAGCTTTAAGTGGTGTTGCCAATATATTCTGCCCATGACGCCACAGATCTAGAAAAAAATAATAATTTATTCCGTTTATGCTCCGTTTATGGCCTATATTTTGACGCTTGCAAGGGAATAAAAACCTGTAGGAGACTTCCGTTGAAGATTCCTAGAATTCTCGACCTAGTATGAAGAAATTGGCAATAAGCAATGTAGCACCAGTAATGGTAAAAAAAACCGAAAACCGTAAATTTGAAGATACATCATAAAACCCATTATAAACATACTTGCAGTTTGTAAACTGACCGCGACCTATGCCGATGTATGGCAACAAGAAGTGCCAAAGAGAAACCAATATACAGTGGACTCCCGGTAATCCGACAAACATTTTGCAGGGCAGTGTCGGACTATCGAATTTGTCGGACTATAGAGTACTGCCTAAGACAGGGGGTCTTAGGCAGTCCGGAATTTCCTTAAAAAGTGTACCTTATAATCCGACAAATTACAGATCAAAATTATAACATTGTACCTGAACTACAAATCACATTAGTGATAATTTGCCAAAATAATGTTAGGTACCCGCATTAAACGATGATTGGCAAGTCGGATTACAGGAGGCGCCGGATTAGACAGGGGGCGGATAAGCGGGGGTTCACTGTACTTAGGTAATCCGTGGTTTCACAACTTATAAACTTGAGTATGCGGAACCCTCGATGTGCGAGTCAGAATCGCACTTGTCTGCTTTTTTTACTAGTCTATACCATTATGTGAACACTCCACAATTGTGTGGCTCAAACAAGCAAAATAGTTGATTATTGATTTGTAAGAAAGTTTGCTAAGTATGTAATGAATAATAGTTTTTTCTTTTTTGTATCTTGGGCCGACAAACAAGCAGACGGTCCACCTGATGGTAAGTGGTCACCGCCGCCTATGGACATTTGCAACAGTAGGAGCATCGCCAATGCGTTGGTGACCCTGAGACGTGAAGTTGTTAAGTCTCATGTGCCTGTAATTTCACCGGTCCCCTTACCTTTCTAACCGAAACACAGTAATACAATTGCACTACTGCTTCACGGCGGAAATGGGTAAGGTGGTAGTACTTCCCCGGACGAACTCTGCACTAAGAGCTCTAAACAAACAAACAAACTTATATGCAATAACATGCATACTTATACTTTAAACTACGGAACCGTGCTCTACGTGTGGGAGGACACGCACCTGGCCGGTTTTATTCAACGCCCATCTGATCCTAAACCAAGCAGCCCCCTTATTCAGCTAATACAAACTTCGTCAGCGAGCCGCTTCACGGAGGCCTCGGAGAGCTTATCTCTCATGTGATTAGTAGCATTAGCGTAGTAAGCGACATGGACAGAGCATAGAGGCCGCGACGAAACATCCTCGAGTTAGGGTCATTTTTCTTACAGAGAACCCCAGAGCTTGTGTTATAGTTACTAGCACCCGAATTGCGTAACTCTTTCGGATTGAATATTAAAGCCTTATTGATATTAGATTGATGGTTCTGTGCGCGAGCAGTGTGGGACAACAGTCGTAACACCATCAATGTAATACAAAATTGACTGTAGCGACGATTACCAGAGCTAACAATTGCCAAGCCGATAACGTTTTAAATATTCATATCAAAATTGTACACTTACATGCATAAAAAAAAGAAATATATATCCTGGGACATTCTTTACACACGGCCATCTGGTCCCAAACTAAGCAGAGCTTGTACTATGGAAACCGGATAACTGATATACTAAATATGCTACTTTTTTTTTCTAAATACATACTTATATAGATATTTACACCCAGACATAGAACAAACAGACATGTTCATGCACACAAATGTTTGTCCTGGGTGGGAATTGAACCCGCGACCATCGGTTTGGCAGTCAGAGCGTTAACCACCAAGCCAACTGGCCTGTCGACAAACAGACATGTTCATATATACAAATGTTTGTTCTTATTAGGAATGAAATCCTGACCTTAATTATGAAAGTATCTAACCACTATTGCTATTATCTATCTATCTACAATCTGTGACACAATAAGATCCTTTTTGATTGCTTTAATTGAATTAATCGACTAAATAAAAATCTATCTAGCTTCTATATATAGATAAGGAAAATAGGGTTCCTTTGACGCACCGTCACGTCAAAACTACTGAACATATCGGGATGGGACTGCTACCGACGAGGAATTTTTCGTAGAGGCTATATATGACATCGATAAATACGAGTGAAACCGCGGGGATGGCTAGTTTATAAATATAAGGAAAATAGTGTACTTTTCACTTACATCACATCAAAACTACTGAACAAATCGGGATGGGACTGCTACCGCGGGGCAACTAGTATATATATATATATATATAAGGAAAATAGGGTACTTTTCACTTGCCTACATCACGTCAAAACTACTGAATATATCGGGATGGGACTGCTACCATTCGACCCGGATGTTTTCCTAGATAGTTATAGGCTATATATGATATCGAATAATGCGAGTGAAACCGCAGGGGACAGCTAGTAGTATATATCTTCGTAATATTTGATTTAGTAGATTATTATTTATAAATATTACACCTACCTATGCTATAATAATTGAGGGGATACAGATAATTTATCTAATCGTATAAGTACTTATGAATTCCTGGAAATCGAGCGATCATTAAAGATTAAATTAATTATTTAAATAGCTTTATAAGATATGATTAGTGTAGCAACTAAATCAATTACTAATAAATAATATCGGAATATTAAACTTCTTATGCAGAATTTGATAGCTATCATATGGTCAGTCATTTGATAATCTATAACAAACTGGCTTCCGCCTTGTTTCACTTGCCTTTACAGGATAAAATGTTTTAAAAGACATAACTACGTTTCGTTCGATGTAAAGGGCAGTGATCTATCGGATTATAGATAACCCAGCCCGATTCCCAAGAAACTAGTAATAATAATATAATAAATATCCTGGGACATTCTTTTACACAGGGCCATCTGATCCCAAACTAAACAGAGCTTGTATTATAGAAACCAGATAACTGAAATACTACATATACTACTTTTTAATTTTTTTCTAAATACATACTTATATAGATACTAGCTGCCCGGACAGACGTCGTTCTGTCGAAATAAGTCCATACAAAAATGCAGGAATTCGCTCGCAGCGCCACCTACCGGGTCCAATTGTGAATCTAAACCATCCAGGGCACCACCCAAACGCAAACAAAAAAAAACATTCCAATCGGTCCAGCCGTATTAAAAAAGAAGAAATAATTGAATTTCACGGTATTTCGTTTACTACAAAATAAATTTAATTTATACATTAGCCTCAATAACACGTGGTAATCATGATATTGAATTGTAGCTTATATGACACGTTCGTAGATTTACCATAGCAGCGCCATCTATTGATGACTTACTCAACCCAGTCGAAAGGTATCGACATCTCTTAGAATCATTTGGAGTTAACAGATAATTGTGACTGTCAAATAATAACAGACAAATAATTAGCAATAAATTAAAATTGCGACTATAATTTGAGATTTAAACTATCCTATCTCTCAAGTTGGATCGAACTGCACATGGTGTGCGAATTTTATTATAATCGGTTAAGTGGTTTAGGAGTCCATTGAGGACAAACATTGTGACACGAGATTTATATATATTAAGATTTACACCCAGACACAGAACAAACAACCATGTTCATGCACATAAATGTTTGTCCTGGGTGGGAATCGAACCCGCGACCTTCGGCTTGGTAGTCAGAGCGTTAACCACCAAGCCAACTGGCTTGTCAACTGAATGCTTTCTCGGGTTAAAAAAAATATATCCATTAGTTATTTGATAATGACAAATAAATAATATGTCATTTTCATCAATGCTGAATATCTGGATGCTTAATTTTTATTCAAAACAGTTCAGTTTACATTATTTAACATAAGTCGAATTTAATTTAACAAACCTCTCTAGTGACATTTCTAGAAAGCAAACAATATACAATATACTCGTACATATATTTGAATTGGTAGAAGAGTTAACATTATAAAATACAAACTTATGTAGGTACTTGGGTAAATCAAAATCAATATTGCATCAGCAAAAACATTTATTTACCTAAAATGCATTTAGCATAATTTGTTCGACACCATTCACAAAAGTCTCACCATTTGAGATTCCTCACCATTTGTCTTTAACAACAGAGTGAATAAATCTCGTCCAGCGGTTTTCAAAATCATGCACAATTTTATCTTTATCTAATACAGCGCTATAGTACAAAGAATTTAGCGCTAATTTCTTTAGCAACCTCAAATCTGAGTGACGACTGGCTACTCCAACAAACGCCACATAAAAGTCATGAGATAAGGGCTCAGCCTCCCAAATCCCTGGATCATCACTGGACAATACTACGGGTAAATCTTGCGCTAAGAAAGAAGCCAAAGGATGATTCCTAACATCATCAACGAGCTTAAGTACAGCGTTAGAAATAACATTGACTTCTAAAGCAATTTTCCTCTTATTCACTTCTTCTAATAAAAGAGGATGTTTAGCTAAAGCAAAGGCATGGCCTATACGCTTTGTATTGAGAAGTATCGCATCGATCAGGTTCTCGTCAGAACTTGTTCCATACCAATTAGTCTCACCAGCGTGAAAGAAATAGTCCAATTCTTTACCAGCTTCTATTAATTCAGGTAAAAATTTCTTAATCGGTGCTCCTAAATCTTCTTGTCCGACTAAATCAAAACCAGCAAAAAAGTCCGGCATTTTGCTCTTTATTTGTTTAGCGATTTTTATATACTCCTTAACTGTATCATTATCTACCATTCTTAACGGTGCGTAAATAAGTTTAGCACCGTAAAAATCGGGGTAGTCTTTTATAAATTTATCTGTTGTATTTTTGTAACATTCTGCAGTATCGATTGAATTATAAACCGTACCTTTCAAATCATAAAGCACTGGTAAAACACTTCTTAATTCAATATACATAACGTTGTCTTCTCTTAAAGCTTTCAATGTATCATAAAAATATTGTTCCCAAACCGGTTTGTAGCACATAATTGGGCCTGTGGTTATGTAATATTGTTGGAATTTCCTCCATACAGCGTTAATATCCGTGTATACTTCGTCAGGATTATCAATTACTATTGAAAAATGCTTACGAAGATTTGCATCAAACTTTTCAACATTCCCTGATGACTTTCTTGCTTCTTTGAGTAGTTCCCACTTAGTTTTACACGGTGCAGTTGGTAAATCTTTTGAGAAAATAAATTCAACTTCATCTTCGGCAAAACAGGCGTACAAATTATCCATGTAAGTCAACTTTAGCACATAATCAGGACCGAGCACTCCAGTATCGTGTGCGTGAAGTACAGCTCCTTTTGGCATCTGCTGTATTAATTTGAACAATTGAGTTTCCTTAACTACATCTTTGTATTTGAAGAAATGCTTAGATACATTAAAACGCTCCGGATTATTGAAGACATTCTGGAATTCCTTCTGTTTCAGATCCATAATTATTTTGTTGACTTTTATTTCACTGTCATTCAATACGATGTCACTTCCTAACATCATTTTAAATTCTTTTTCGATAAGTTCGTTTCTTTCATCGTTAACGGTTTCTATATTTTTCGACACGACCGACATCGTAACAGTCAAAATGAGTAATGAATAAGGTGCTATCATTGTCAACCATTTCAATCGAAAGTTGCGTCTATCGCAAGATCTAAAATTTATAAATGAGGTTATGTAGTGCAAGGTCGCTGTGTCAACATAACGCTGTCTTACATATTGGTGCGTAGATAAATTAGATAATGAAAAATATATAAATAATTACATGGGAATTGCGAGTAGACGGTTGACACGTAACTTAGCTGAATGATAATTTAATATTTTCGTGAGTTTATTTTAAATAAAATGTTATGTGACACTGTAAATGGGTACACAGACTAACAGATATATTGATTACTTGTAATAGATATTTACGTGATAGAATTTTGTACATTCGTGAACAAATGTCACGTAAACATCTGTTTGTTTATCTTTTTTATCTTTGGTTGTTATATTATTATTAGTAGGTAGTTTATATTTGTTAAACCTATTGTATTTTAAATGTTGTACCTATTCATAGAAAATCATACTGAGGTAGGTATAACATCCTTTACAAGAATAGGGATGTGTCCTGACATGTCAAATCAGCAATTCTTTATGAAATGTCAATGTCGAATGTATGGAGTTTTGTATGAAATAGCAAGTTGTGACGTTATAATTGTACAGCATCAAATAACATACTCTTTATGATTAGATCGGTACTGAAAAAATTCACATTAATTATTTAATTTTGATCATATTTAATGTTTTCGTATATTTTTGGATGTTCAATAAACTGGTTAGTGTTTGATCATTTATCTTTAATACAGGATACATCCAAATTGCTAAAATCTCTTATCTATAAATGTGTTTTAAGCAAACAATATCGTTTTTTTATACTAAAGAGCCATTGTTTTGTACAAAATTAATATATATTTGATTGTCTTGCTGCAATTATATATCTACCTACTATAATTGATAATTCTAGATGTAATATTACTTCTGTCCCGCGGTTCCATTCCCTATGTCCTATTTCATGACGGAAAGTACTTTAAAACCTCATTTAATTTGGATCATTTTAGCCGTTTGGTCGTGGAAAGGTAAACAACATACAGAGCGACAGAGTTACGTTGCATATATAATATTACTATCTACCCACACCGTCTTCGCTTGAGCGGAATAATATTTGAGTATGACAGGTATTTTTTAAATAATGGTGAACGCCGCTCCTACTTCTTAAATTACGCATTTAAGAACTAAGCGTACAAACAAATTGACAGACAAAAATAGTTACTATGTGTTATATTATTTAGAGATAATAATGCATATAAAATAAACAAATGTTGGTAGTATGTACTTCTATGTTTTTTTTTATTTGGCTAACCCAGTGGTGGGCAAACCTTTAATGGGGGGCCCATAAAGCTTAAGAAATTCTAGAGGAGGGCCAGAATTATCGAAAAAATGCATTTTGTGTTAAAGTTTTAATCATAATATAAAAAAAACATTATAGCAATGATACTAAACTTGCGGAATGCTATGATGGCCTTTTTGACGTTTAACAATGATAAAGAAAAATGACCTTTATTCCTTCAGACATAAGGTGCATCTATCGATCCAACAGCTAATTGTATGATGATGGAAATCACCCTTATTCCAAAGCAATACACTTTCTTATCCTACGACAATCTGAAATGTCAAAACGGCCATCATATCGTGCCGGTAGTATAATTACCTTTTACCGTCAAAACGTAGTTATAGCGGGCCATATACTATCCATGTCGATGGACCCTCGGCGGGTTTCGCGGGCCGGAGATGTCCCATGGGCCATACTTTGCCCAACACTGGGCTAACCCAAAAGAATATAGACCACAGGATATTACTTTAAATAGGTATTAGATAAATACATATGTGTTACAATTTATTCACCATAATAGGTAGGTATGTGAAGAGGAAAATAAATGGAATCAACTATAACGAAGAGGAAATAACAAACATGTTTTTAAGGATATACCTTCCTACCAAATTAAAAATCAATTAAAATCCATGACTAGTAGATCAGTACCTACCTAGCAAAGATAATAATAATAATAAATTTATTTATTTTCTCCCAGAATACACACTAATTACATTATAACGAATAAGAGAAACTACATATGTTATGGTAAGTGAAATATGTAGCGGAGTCCAAACTGAGTAGACCCCGTACTATGGATCTCCTGGTCCCCGCCTCTCAAGATTTGTTATAATTAAAATAATCTTATGATAATGTAAAATCATGTAAAGAACACAATGTGGAACTAAAAACTATGTAAAAACTAAAACACAATTCAAACGGTGTGTGTGTTAGAAGGTATATGTATGTGTGTGTGTATAATGCGATGAGGGCAGCTACAAAGATTCAAGAACAGATTTTAAAAAATCTAATTCAAAACCTTTTTATTCAGTTTAGGCGCACAAAGGCCACTTATGAATCTAAATTACTGAAGTTCGAAATTAAGCCTTCAATTGAGAAGAACCGGCAAGAAGTTCAGTAAGGCAAAATTGTTTTTTATAGTCTGCTTTGGGTTTTCATTCGAATTTTGATTGTTTAAACTACTCAAACTAAACATTAGAAACACAAACGATACGAATGTAAATCAAAATATCCAGTATCCACTGTTTGACATTATCTGTCATATTTTCAGAAATATTTTTATTATTGGAGGAGACGATGTTTGAAAATAATGATTATAGGCAAAGCCGTAGTATAAAATGATACCATCATCATCATCACCAACATCACGGCTCTTAAAAAACAGCGTAATTACTAGATAGCTACTTAAACGCGCGAAGAAAGGGAGTGAAATGCCACCTTACAGTACATATTGTTTGAGAGAGATGAATGTAGATCGTTAGTTACCGTAATAAAAAAAAAAAAAAAAAAATAAAAAAAAAAAAATTAATAATAAATTTGCACAGACACATAAACAGTCATTATTCAAAGCAAATAATTAGGATGGTTAAGTTAGGGAGTTTAGTGTTTATTGAGCTCTGGAATTCGCGGTAAGAATAAACTTGTGTTGCGAGTTCCAGCTCTCGCTCCAGGGTAATAAATAAAGAATAAATGTTACGTCGCATACCGTTACGACAGTGGTTGGTGAAATTAAATGAAAATATGAAATAAAAAATATGAAATGAAAATATTAAAATAAGCACTTATGAATAGTCTGACTCTAATACGGTCAATACCTAAAACTCGGTGCGCGACTGGAAAGAAATGGAATTAGTTCAATTACCAACATTTATGTTGCCTTTACAGAGCGCGGACAACGCATCTATAGTTTGTTTATACAGGGTGCGCCAGAGAAACTTACTTATTTGAAAAAATTCCCGCGCGGTGAGTTGGGCGGGTAGAGGGGCAAGAGGGGGCGCATCTGGAGGGGGAAGTTCCCAAGTTTGTTTCTCCCTCCAGTCAGTTGCCATCATGCTCTGGTCTAGAGAGCAGCGGGCCTTCGCAGTTGAGAGCTTCTTTTCTCGCGCAGTTACCGTGAATGGAGCTCGTTACAGGAACATAATCGAGGAATTTTTTCTTCCAAGACTCGAAGAAATGAACGTTTGGAACGTGTGGTTTCAGCAAGATGGAGCCACAGCACACACAGCACGAGACTCAATGAATTTGTTGCGACAACATTTCCCCGACCGCCTCATCTCTCTCAGAGGCGATCTCCAATGGCCGGCATGCTCTCCAGATTTGACTCTATGCGATTTCTTTTTATGGGGTTAATTGAAATCCCTGGTTTATGTCGATCGACCACGGACCATAGCACACCTCAAGAACAACATTCGCGATGCCATTGCCAACATACCGATTGATATGCTGCGAAGAGTGGATACGAATTTCAAAAATCGACTTCATCAGTGTATGCGCAATGGGGGCCGCCATTTATCCGATGTCATTTTTAAGACTGCATAAAAAAAAAATTGGGATATTGTATTCTCAAATAAAAAAAAATTTAAAACAATAACTGAAGTACTTTTTTTTTTATTGACCTTTCAAATAAGTAAGTTTCTCTGGCGCACCCTGTATATCACTGATTATATTATTCGTGTTTATGTAATTTATTTTAATTTTACTGTAACCGAAATGTGTGGAATCCGGTGATTCCCCCAAATGACATGAACAGCCATTGAGATAAGCTACGGCAAATAATTCGTGCGTATGTTTTCAGTAGGTACTTACATAACAATATAATGTAAATATGTTATTGAATTGCAACATGGCACTTTAATATAATTTTAATATAGAGAAAATAATTTTATCAGTTAAAGTCATATTTACTCTGTGCGTGAGCCTCAGTGATTTATCTGCCTACTTGACTCCCATTTATGAAATGAAAACAGAAAGCCGAATATTCTAAAAGTATTCCTTATATTATATATAATAGTAAGTAATTTGCCACATTTAATGACTGATATGTAAAATGTAAAAAAATGTAAAGACACCATAGAAGCGAAACTTTTGTATTACAGGAAAACATTTTGATTATTCATCAATCACTTTTGAATAGCAAAGACAATCTATTATATAGTTTATTATTCATTTATTTGCATAAAAATAGACAACCCCGCCACGTTTCATTACCCAAAAAAGGTTACAGATCAGAATTTCAAAGCACTGATGTTTCATTTAAAAAAAAATCCCTAATGTAAAAACTAGCTTTGTTTCTGAGGATGATACATTTACCTGGAATAAAAACATCGTTTGTCTTAATCCAGGTTTTAATTTATCTATATGCCAAGTTTCATCCAAGTCCGATAAGTCGTTATTGTGTGAAAGAGTAACAAACATGCATACACACACACTTTCACAAACAATATTAATAGGATATAATTAATTAAAGATATACCTAACATGCCATAAGTTGACAATACTCATATCCATACAGACATATTGTCTGAGCGAGCTCGCGTTACCTCATACCCATCTATGCATAGATATGAGGTACCTTACACTCTCAATGCGTCAAGTAGTCAACCAAAGTACTTTGGGGGAGTTGTAATTAGAAGATTAAAGGGAGAGGTGACAACACTCGTACATCAAACCAGATGCATCTTGTGGATTTCTCATCTCCGTAGCACTGCATGCGTGACGTAGCATGTCGTCGCCATATTTTTTTTTCTATTTTTCAACGAATGCATGCTCGGGGCGGTACTGTAAAGTACCACTTAATCCTTCCCCAACCCTTTCGCTGCATAAAATCAGCATGGCGGATGACGCGGCCTTTATATTTCTTTCCCTTTTTTTTTAGTTTCTCCAAAGCCGAGCTTTGAAAACGAAACCCCTTTTGATAGCCGCCGCTGGTTGTAATTTACACCAGTTCGGGTTTTAGAGAATTTTTAATAGTCTACGGAAGTTTAATAATAATTATGAGTGCTCATTTAGTATTTAGTTTCAAAACTTTTACTGTTGGTACGCGGTTGCCATTTCTCTTGTAATTATTAACTTTAGCAGTTTTTATTTGGTGAAAACTTGCGGAAATTAATAACGACGTAGCAAAGCAAACAATTACGAATAGATCGAGCATGTGCTGTGTAAAGGTAACAATTCTAAATACTTAATCGTTTGAACGTATGTTTTTATTGTTCCTTTTATGTGCCTTTATCGGGCAAAGTGTCAAGCTATGAGGCTTAGGTCATCGCTCTCGCTGCCTCAGTCGGTCAGTCACAGTCAGTCTTCAATCGGTAACCACTCGGGCTGAACGTTTAAGCCGATAAACGGGCACATGACATAATGCGTCACCTAATAATATACGCCACTCTCATTACATACGCCGCCTGTGACATTCTAAACATAGGTGAATACAATTCAAGGCGAGCGAAGATCCTTCGAGATGAATCTTTGCTAACAGTCGGAGGAAATGTTACACTAACTGACGACGAAACCACCGTAAACGACTGTCTGATGCGGCATAAGTTCAAGGAGTTCGAATACAGCTACGACAATCCACAGCGTTTCAACTTCTCACACCATTTCTTCAGTTATAAAGACAAAATGAAGAATTCTAAAGTCTATAAGATTATAAAAGCGATGCCGAAGGGAGCAGTGTTGCACTGTCACGACATGGCCTTATTAGATGCCGATTATCACATGAACTTCACTTACATGGATAATTTGTATGTATGCTTTCAAACAAGTATTCAATTCAGATTCGCAAACAGTATTCCGCAAATACCTTGCACTACAACATGGCAACTGATGAGTGAAGCTAGACGATCGTCGCGAAATGTTACACAATTCGATTCTGAACTACGAAAACATTTTACACTAGTTGTTGACAATCCAGATGAAGTGTATCCTTCTATCAAGGAAACGTGGACTAAGTTTGTTAAATACTTTGGTGCAGTTCATGAGTTGTTAACATACCGACCGATATGGGAACAATATTTCTACGATGCTTTAAAAAAATACAGAGATGACAACATAATGTATATTGAAGTGAGAAGTGTGCTACCAAATCTTTATGACTTAGATGGAACCGTGTACGACCAATTGATAACGGCTAAAGCTTATACTAAGATCGTCAAAAGATTTAAGAAAAACTATCCAGATTTCATAGGTGCCAAATTGATATTTGCGCCGTCCAGAAAAGTGAACAAGGCTCAACTGACGGAGTATCTCCAATTCGCGCTTAAATTGAAGAACCATGTGCCAGAATTCTTTGCTGGTTTCGACCTCGTGGGCCAAGAGGACAAAGGTAATCCGCTAGTAGAATTTATTCCTGAACTGATAGCTGCATCGAAAGATTTTAACTACTTCTTCCACGCTGGAGAGACGGATTGGTTGGGTACCTTGACGGATGAAAACTTAATTGACGCCGTGCTATTAGGTGCTAAGCGTATAGGACACGCTTATGCTTTGGCCAAACATCCTTCATTGATAAAGGTGGTTCTGGAGAAAGGGATAGCGTTAGAAATGAATGTAATATCGAATGCTGTTCTATCCTTGGTGCGTGATGTACGTAATCATCCTATGAATGTTTTCTTAGCCAATGGTTTGCCACTGGTGGTATCTAGTGACGATCCTGGAGCGTGGGAAGCGGAGCCTTTGACTGATGACTTCTATGTGGTATTCGCCGGTGTCGCCAGTAAAATTTCCGATTTGAGATTGTTGAAAACATTAGCCCTTAACTCATTGACGTACAGTGCCATGGATCCATCAATGAAGACACATGCGATCGCTAGTTTTAATACCCGATGGAATGATTTTGTACGTAATTTTGACTGTTCAAAATATTAATAAGAATTTATGAACAAGTTATCGTTAGTCATTTGTTTATAACAGTAATGATGTATATTGTTTTGTACTGTTGTATAGCAGCCTGTGAGTACCTATTGTTTTATGACGCTTATAACAAATAGTGTTATTATATGAGTAATGACTAAGTTCTTTGTAGTAAATAGATAGGAAGAGCATAAGAAAATCTACAATAAAGTAATTATTACAACTTACTTCGTTTTAATCCGTGTAGGTATTATTATGTCGATACCTCGTTTGATAACACCGGAATTAAAGATTGTGTCTTCATTTCGTGATATAATTATAAAAAGCGAATAATTACTAAGTATAAGTGTTACTTAACATAAAGAGACTGCGAGGAAAATTTTGTCGACTTGACAGTTGTAAATCAAGAAGTAGGTAGGTTCTCTTCTTACTTACGTATTAATAACCAGATGAGATGTAAACAGGGGTGTAGCTACCGCCGTATTAATGATAACGATTATTAATGAACTTAGGCAAAATTGTAGGCCAGTTGGCTTAGTGGTTAGCGAGTCTGACTGCCAAACCAAAGGTTGCGGGTTCGATTCCCACCCAGGACAAACATTTGTGTCGATGAACATGTCTGTTTGTTCTGTGTCTGGGTGTAAATATCTATAAGTAAGAATTAAGAAAAAAAAATGTAGTATATATGTAGTACCTATATCAGTTATCTGGTTTACATAGTACAAGCTCTGCTTAGTTTGGGATCAGATAGCCGTGTGTAAAAATGTCTCGAGATATTTATTTATTTCAAGACAAGCAACGCCTCTGGATGTAAATCAAAGTTATTATCATTACTTTGAATTAAATTGTTATAATTGTTGTTAAGGAATTCATAATAAAGAAGCGAAACATAGCAATCCTATTAATTTGTTGCCTACCATTTATAATCAATATCAGTAATTGCCATTTAATAAGTACCTACTGTAACGTATGTACTTTTATCAAATAGATTGTAGATATCGGTACATTTGCCACTTTCATTAGGATTTTGACTTAAAAACAAAGATACATAATATGCCATGGATATTTTGCGATATAAATCGCTCTAGATATAATAACCTCTAGAAGTGGTATAGAGCTTACCTTATATTTTTCTTTTTATATATTTAGAATAATAATATTTATCAAATAACTACCTAGATTCTTCTTACAAATTTTTACCTACACTCATTAAAACTACGATTTCTCGATATTTTATTATGAAACCTATATATAAATATTACTTTTCTACAATCTTGACAATATTTCCTGTCCATTTTGATAACTTTTATTGTAATTGACAATATAACAAAGCTACAATTACAGGTGAAAGAATAAAAATGCTGATTTTTTACTTTCTTTTTCATATAAATAGATCGGAATAAAAAAATTATCTACGAATAAAGTATAAGAATTTATTTACTTTGTTAATTAGGTATATTATCTTCAAGATTTTATAATAACCAAACATTCCGCTGTATAAAAATACGAGAAAGTAGATATAAATTGTAAACTAACTTTAAATTTGACCTTCATAAGTGCCTTCCGAGGGGCTAAACTGAATTAATAGTTTTTAATTTTGAATTGGAATTTTTGACCTATTAAAAAATCTAAATCAACAGAAATCGTAAACTTGGCTCCCATTTCACAAAGTTATGTAGCATTTTTTTTTTCCATTTGGTACCTATAAACAAATGCTTTTTATCACTACAAGGTCCTTATTAGCCATAACATAACAATTAATTAATTTCAGCAAACTTCAGAGAAGCAAAGCTACGCAGAGGCCTGTAACCATAATGCATATCAATAATATTTAGTAAGTTCAGGGAGTCAATTTTGATAAAAGTGTAGGTATTAAATATAACACAAGTGTAGGTATAATCGGCAACAAAAATAACTGAACAGGTCATTCATGCAATGGAAAAAAAAAATCAGTTTTTTTTTGTAATTGTATCTACTTAAGCCAACATTGTTTTTAATTTCAACATTGCGAATTAGTTTTAGTGTCGACGAGTTTCGTAAAATTGTGTTGCTGACAGTACTACAATCACATTTAGAATAAATATGGTTTAACTGAAATTATTATATGTGGCAACATTACTATCTACGTATAATCAACTATACATTTTATAATTGGTTAGTAAGTACCTAACTAAAAGTATATGTATGTCAGATTTTTAGCCATTTGACGATGAGAAAAGAGCAGTTTTAGAATTCTTAAAGCCTGTGTCGATCTGTGACACCGTAGCTCCAAATTGGCTAAATCGATATTGAAGTGATTGTAAGCACAATAACTGATATTGGTAGTAGGTATAAGTGTGTATGGTAAATTGTACTCTTAGTTCGACAAGACAGGGTTGCATATGACTTTTTTATTTATTTACCTACTTGTAACAAAGGAAACTGGTGAGTAACTACATAGATGTACTGTGCCATTATTTATACAATGGGTAAGATAGTTTTTTCTTTCTACTTAACACGCGCACTCAACTAAAGATGCACTTTGGTTATGTTCCTTGAAAAAGGACACAAAAAATGATGCACTTCCTAAAGTAGACTCGTAAAATAATTATACCTTATGTTTTCGCAATAAGAACTATAAAGTGATACGGAAAAATAATAAATATGCACACAAATTGTCGGGGTTTCTGCCGCAAACTTGTGGAGTGAAGTGACACCCTCCAAAGGAGGGTCTCTCGGCTAACGAACTCATTGTCTGTCGCATCCATATTTTTTAACTACTGTACCTATTCTACATCCCTGGTAGATACTTCCCTATATAAGTGTATACTGTATTGTTTTATCCGACTGAAGCGAAGCCAAAAAGGAGGATGTGTTTTGCTCTAATGTATGCATCGGTTTTGGAAAAACAAATGTACCTACCGGCAGTTTAGAAAACTCATGTCTCAACTATAGCTAACTGATGTAATAAAAAAACATAAATGCGCGTGAAACTTGATTGAACTTGATTTACAACAGTTAATACATATGCAGCTGTGCCTAAATGTTAGTAAAACTAAGATGACGTCCTTGCACTTTGATTAAAACTATTTTACAATTAGGTGTAGGTATTGTGGAACCGCTGACGTCATAATCACGGCCGAGTATTTGATAGCAAGCCTAATAAATGCATTCCAGTGCAGGGCTTCGATTCTGTAAGGAAAATGACACTAGCTCAAAGATGTTTCGTCGCGGCCTCTATGCTCTTTTTCTTTCGGTTACTACGCAATCACGTGAGAGGTAAGCTCTCCGAAGCCTCCGTGCGCTGGCTCGCCGACGAAGTTTGTATAAGCTAAATAAGGGCAGATGCCAGGGTTCTATAAATTACCTACTGATCAATGTGTTATTCTTCACCAAAAGTTTGAACCACGTCCTCCACCATGGTAATCACCGAACACTACTTCTAAGATCAGTCCACTTAAGGGTATGGAAGTCATCATCAACTAATGCCTTCATGACAAATCATTAAATAAACAATGAGCCATCATTGCCTTCACAATGACAACTAGCCTGCAAATGATGTTACCTACTTGAACCTGTAACATACGCGCTGTGTTCAACGATTGTATGATGGGAAAACCATGTAGCTACCTAATCAATCGAATCGTAACGTACATTCGATATCACTCGGCTATTGTCTCCGAGTTGTGTTTCCGAGCTTTAATTAAACAGGTTTACGGATCCAGTATGTTGAGTGGGATGTCTGGGAGCGACTGTCACACCGTAACGTAATAAATCCCTAATTCTCAGTAAGTAGCTCATGACAGATTTTGTTGTGGTCATGGAAGAAGTTTTTGATAAGTTTTTGATTATTTTTAAGGATAGGTATCTAGTTTTTTTAATAGATTCATTACATAGGATCCTTTGGTAATAGGTCTCTTGATAGATGTTATAGATTTCTGGAGCAATCCATGTTGGAGACAAACTTGTAACGTATATAAAGCGTTCCCTTGCAATCGATTTTTCTGCGACTTGCTGGTGTCCGATAGAGCTGAAACCCCAACGATGGACTGATGATGAAGTATAAAGGTTGTCATAGTAACTCCCAACTTACCATTAAAATCAGTTTTTGTTTATATTAAAAGGCAGTCTTTTAGGTAAATAAAAAAACTTACATTATTAAGTAGGTAGGTAGTACCCACAGACTTGCTTAGTTATGCTTCAGCGTAAAGTGCTATCTATTTACATCAGGGAATAATAAAATAATCTATACCTATAGGTAATTTAACAAAATTAAAACGATATTGCCGTAGGTAAGTGGGTGATTATGCTCTTAGCAACAAATAATCATTATCAATATTCAAATTCAAGTATTAAATGCTTTCAAACCAATAAATATGTGCGATAGCGACCATTATCTACTTATATATATACTAATACAAACTTCGTCGGCGAGAGACCTTACCTCTCACCTGATTGCGTAGTTAGCGAAAGAGACAAAGCAATCCTCGAGCTAGTGACATTTTCCTTACAAAATCGAAGCCCTGCATACGGTGCCATAGAAGGATTCTATGTATGTACCAACTGGGAGTAAGTAGCTTGTGCATTGTCGCATTGAATTAGCTCCAACTACAATGGCAATGGTGACCGTCTGTCAATTTGCAAGGAGTAATTTACCCACTTGCAGGTTGTATACCTACTTAAGGTATAGGTACCTATTAGACATGCGAACACAAGACAAAGGGAGAAGTTAGTTGTTCCATATTTTAGACTAACTAAAGTAAACAAGTCATTTCTTGGTAATTCTGTTCGATTTTATAATAAGATACCGCTTTCAGTAATCAAAATGTCTGATCATAAATTTAAAAATTATATTAGCTTTATTAAGTATTTTGTAATTTTTTAAATATAAAAATATGTAAAATTGATATTTTAAAATAGCCAAAAAGTCAGAATAGATAAGAAAGAATTTAATAAAATAAAAAAGAATGTAACCTTGCTGAGTTTCTTGCTGGTTCTTCTCAGTTGAAGGCTGACTTCCGAACCGGTAGTAGCTTCAGTAACTTTAAATTTGACCTTCATAAGTGCCTTCTGAGGGCCTAAACTGAATAAATGGTTTTGAATTTTTTTGGAAAAACCCACAAACTGTTATTAACCTAAGTAAAATTTTCTAAGCTAAGTAAAATGAAAAAAGAAGTTACCTATAGATTATCATTTTTTTATTATTCACGTAAGTACCTACTTATATGTAAAGATTTTTTAAATGTTTTATTTCATCATGCAAATGATCCATTCAGACAGATGTCCAGCCCTGTTCCCAATAATTTACACGTATGTATTCTGGCCATTCGGTGCAGTACTTATAAGAGATTTGGCAGATTTTTACGACCGACGCGGCCCCTGTTTGACATCGACCCCTTTTGAAAATGCTTTTGTTGACTACTTGGTGCAAAGAGTAGGTAAGTGTACGTGTAAACCATCGATATATCCTTGAATTCTTACCTACCGCAGTAACCATCGTTTTTTGTTATCTCAGTCTAAATATCAGTTTTTATGCATTTAAACTTTTTCCGACATTTATAGGGGTGGGGGTGGGAGGAGTTTCGTGACCTCAATCCCTACAGCTTAGACTGAGGTTATAAGTTTGTACCTACCTATATATTTTACGTATCAAGTAGGTAGTTAATAGTTTCGAGGTAGATACGATAGAACACAATAGTGAGTGTGATGTTAAATAACGATGCCCATAGTGCTACTGAGGCAAAGTAACGATCGCTGCAGCTGACTTATAAGGGCATCAGGTAACGTAGAAATCGTAACGTTTTATTACTTTTACCAAAAGTCATTGCGAGACCCGTTGAATCTGTTAAGCTTCATGAATGTCATATGGAGAAGCGAGTTGTGGATGTCCTCCATTTGAAGAAAAAATTGCTGAGAGCCAGTGTTGCAGCATCGTAGTCTGCGCTGAGTCGAGACTGAACGGGGTTGCTGCGATGGGTTGAGGCTTCCCGCACTAGTCCACGTGTGCAGAAACCGCCACGCAAGTCACCCCACGTATTTTTTATGCACATGTACGACCACGCTTAATATTCTACAGAGTAGTCCAATCTGTCTGTATCAATATACCTATTATATATGAAATGTTATGTTGGTATGTGTACGCTTCAAAAACTCAAAAAGTTCTGCACCGATCGAGCTGAAATTTTAGCTTGATATATAATCCGCATCAAGGATTGTTTTTATCTATTTTTTGCATCAGTCACATATCCGCGACCGTCTTTGTTTTGTTTCTCATTTCTCAACCATTCAATCACAACGTCAATGGCACAGCGAAGCGTGGCAGGGTACAGCTAGTTTTTAAATATCTACTTTGAACTGAAAGGATGGCCACGGGATTCTATTGCTAAGCTGATGGACTCTGACCATTTGACCATAACTAAAACTATTCAACCATTAATAGCCAGTTGATTCTTTACAAAAAATAATGATCACATCCAAGGATTTGTTTATTTATTTCATTCATCTATGAAAGTTCAAAGAATTATTACTATAGAATCTTGATACAGAACCGTGCGTGAGTACCTACGACTCGCACTTGTCCCGTGTTGACCATGTTGTAACAATGATGTAGAATGGTATATAGGTTACACAGAACTGGATTATTATTATAGTATTAGCTGCGCCCTGCGGTTTTGCCCGCTTTCAATCCTGGTTATAAACCTTCCTCTTGAATTACTCTATCTATTGCTGAAAACCGCATTAAAATCCGTTGCATAGTTTACGATTTCATAAAGGACATACCTACAGACAAACATTAATTTTTATATATATAGATTTTGATGCGGAACCCTCATTACGGGAGTACCAACGGCTCGCACCTGTCCCGTGTTAACCATGTTGTAAATGATGTAGGAAGGTAGGTATACACTAAAACTCGGCTTAAACGATATTATATAATATGTAAAATAACTGAATCGTGGTAAATATATATACAGTATAAACATAAATAGGTTAGCATTGGCGATTACACGAACAATAGCAAATTATTATGCTTTATGACGTATTGTAAGTAACATGTAGTTTCTAGGAAATTGGGTAACTAACACATACATTTATTTACAACATGATGTTCATAAACAAAGGACAAATTGATAGTAATATATTACATTGAATGTACTACATTGCTAATTACCTACCTACCTTTTTATGAGTTTTGTTGAATTACAATATGAAATCTATTAGGTATAATATATTTTTATAAGTTGTTTTCTATTTATTGTAAATTATAGACTCCATTACATTTGCTATAACTAAGGTAGATAGATAGACATTATAACATAAGTTATATCTATGAAGAGCCCTTCTATAGGGGTTTATAAATTACAATCAGTATCCTAACGCTAGTTCATGAAATAACTGTTGATGAGCAGACTTAGCAATTAGCGAGATTAGCAATTTGGTTTCAAAACAAAGACATCATGACGCTAGAGCGAGTGCAGCACCCAAGAATCGTCATTAAAATGTTCATTTACTTCGTTTTGCAGGGGCTATCATGCCTCACTATACTAAAATGGTTACAACAAAAATACCATGAAATTTTAAGAGCCTACAAGCAGAAGTTTCAAATTGATGCTTATTAGAATAAAAACAGTAACTGAGAACAGAATAGACAGACTTAAAAAAGATATATGTATTTATTGTCATTTTTTATTTGATTGATTTTAGTCATTATTCGCGAAGAAGTAGGCATATTTTACCGTAGACATTTTAAGACCTAACGTCAGATGGGGGAGCGCCGGCCCTATAACCCCTGCCGGTTGAAAGATTGCCTTTCGGCGCCCTTTAGTCGATGGTTTTAAATCATCAGTGTTAAGTTAAATAAATAACTATTTTTGCACAAATCAACATTTATTCAAGATGAATAAAGAAGCTCTAAATATAACACTCGTGCTTCTTTAATATAAGCATAGTGCCTACCGTTAGGTAATTAGCAATTTATTTTGGCGCATAGAGTGACCGCTCCTCTCGCTCTACCCCAGGGGCGACGTTGGATGAGGGTATGCATTGTCCCGATTTCTGAGGCACATCACCAATCACGGCCTACAAATCAACTCTTCCTTACAATGAAACGTCAATTGTATCTTGCTGAGTTGGGAATTGAAGCCAGGACCTCCAGTCTTTAAGCCGCAGATTATGTCGCTCGACCACTGAAGCAAATATTCTCCCATGCCTTTCTGGTTCAACCTAGTATTATCCCGTTCAAATGATTGATATTACGTGTCGGATACAATATACACGATAAAAAAAAGTTTGCATTAATTTGGAAAATTTGAGAAAAAAAATGTTTTTAAGCATTTATTCTGTTTAAAAACACAAATAAGTTTATATAATAATTTATTTAGAAAAAAAGATAGCATTATTATCAAAATGCTGATTTAACTATTAAACATCTACCTGCCCTGTTCACAAATATTTGGGGTTGGCGTAATAGTAGAGTTCTTAGTGCAGAGTTCGTCCGGGGAAGTACTACCACCTTACCCTTTTCCGCCGTGAAGCAGTAGTGCAATTGTATTACTGTGTTTCGGTTAGAAAGGTAAGGGGGCCGGTGAAATTACAGGCACATGAGACTTAACAACTTCACGTCTCAGGGTCGACAACGCATTGGCGATGCTCCTAGTGTTGCAAATGTTCATAGGCGGCGGTGACCACTTACCATCAGGTGGACAGTCTGCTTGTTTGTCGGCCCAAGAGGCATAAAAAAAAAAAAAAAAAAAAAAAACCTAAGTATTACGAGAGGTTTGACAGATTTTTATGGCTAGCCGCCTGTTTGACGCCAACCATCTTTAAATATTTTATCATAACCATAAAACAGTTTTCCAAGTGAACACAAACTTTTTTTGTTGTTTAAACAATATTATACAAATTTTGAAATAAAACAAAAATAGATGATTTATATAGCTTTAGTCTTCATTATAATTAATGATAAATCAAAGGAGACAAGGACGCATTACAAATCAATACTACTATAAGCGCGCGCATATTTAAAAATAAGAAAACTTTTCTCTATGGTTTTTGGTATCAGGCCCAATGTTTGTCATCAAATCTTTCGCCCAAATAGACAAAAACTACACAACGACCTGTCAAATCACCTGACACCTTAAAATAATTCTTATATACAAATAACACTAGGGTGTTTATTACTATGATACGTGATTAAGTGGAAAAATAATGGGTAGCTAGCTACACATACTAGCAGAGTGGTGACTGTCTCTATGACAAACTCCCAACTGTTCCAAGTCCACGGCGCATAGCAAAAAAAAAACAAGTAGAGTATTGTAGCCAGCTAGATATCAATAAAATAGTACATACCGGTTTGAGGTTTGATACCTTAGTAAAAAGTCTAGTAGGCATATTGCTTTTCTCTACTATGTATCTGTGCCTGGCTATCATAGATATCATCAATCTTATAGAAAATATAATAACATAACTTAAAATAACATAGTATATTACATAACATGCACTATTTAATAAAAGACATACAATTACACCCATTAGGTATCCCTAGAAGAAGACAGAGCAAAAATAATTCGGTACTAGGTGGATGGATCCAGTGTACACAAGATATTATTGGATACCATAATTATAATGGATATTTGTGTAAAACATAATAAATAATATTTATTTAGTCTTCGCCTGCTGGTACAGCATCTTCTAGCCTCTTTATATATTTGACTCTTAGTTCAGTAACAGAGTCGCCTTTCAGTTGATCCTGAAAAGTATAACAGAAAATCTTTCAAAAAGAGAAAATATCACTTTTTATTAGCATATTAAATTGATTGTACCCACGAAAGAAGGCATATTGTTATGTTATGTTTTTTTCTGGCAATAAATTATTATTATTATTAAAAAAAAAAAAAAATAATAATATTAAATTGGATACAGTAACATTATAGTCTGTTGAAGCTAAAATATGGTCTGCGAATGATTTAAAGCTTTTAATGGTTTGTAATTATTATTCCCTTGTTACTTATGTGGATATTTGAACAAAATACATAATATTTACTCCAGGATTTTCGAACTTGTACAGAAAGCACATAAATTTTTTACTTAAAGAGGTTTTCCAGGTTGTCTAGCACAATAAATAGAATTTGAATGCATATTAATTTTGAGTTTAAAAATACATATATTTGACGGCGCCTAGTTTAATTTCATATCATTGCGCCTTTAGTTTTACTTTGGGGGACAAGAGATGGAAGTGGCGCCATCTCTGATGTAACGCTGGTAACGTGCGCTGCTCGCTGATTGGTCGTTGACCGGATAGCGTGTGGTTGGGTTAGCCAATCGGCGCTCGGTGGAGAGTTGCTTGCGCGGCCCGTCGCGGCGCTAGTGAGGGCGCGCGCGAACGCAAACGAGGCGAGTGGCGGGACTTGAGAAAGGACGATAGCAGCGTTCTATACCTAGCGGAACACATTGTCCCCAAGCTACTGAAAAGGAGATTTATATTGTTGACCTTATAATTATAGTAAAGAAATACAAATTGAATGTTATGTCTCATTCTCCTCGTCCGCTATACCCGCGCCGTAGGACCATGTCCAATACGGATTGCCCTCACATTTTGATATATTTA
The DNA here is from genome assembly GCA_907165245.1 of Habrosyne pyritoides. Classification (NCBI taxonomy): domain Eukaryota; kingdom Metazoa; phylum Arthropoda; class Insecta; order Lepidoptera; family Drepanidae; genus Habrosyne; species Habrosyne pyritoides. The sequence continues at coordinate 4,906,528 of OU015606.1, forward strand.
TCATATGAACTTGAGTCGGAAGGTTTCATGATTGTTTATTTAACATGTTTTCCTAAACCTTATAGTCCCTGCTATCAAATCAAAATGGTCCCCGCTCAAAAAACCTTTCTTAAAAAATGGTAAGGAACTGCTGATATGGATATATTACTTATTGAATTTCCAAGTTATCCTGGATGACTAAAGACTGATTACTAACAATAATTTCTTAACAAAACCAGCCAACTTGCTTACAAAGATCGTTCCAAACAATTTTTTTACCATGGAAATTGGGTAGCTGCTCTCAACTTTACTAATGTTATACCTTATATAGGTAATTATGAAAGCAGTTGTCTATATACTTAGTAACTTATATAAAATAAATTACCTGTACAAACCAGCACTGAACTTCGAGTTGAACCATTTGCAAAGCACCTCTAATTGCCCCAGGTATAAGTGCACAGTATTTCAGGCCATTGTTAGGCATCTCCACCCACTCACTCAGGGGACACTGGTCCCAAACAAGGGAGAATTCATCTCCAGAACTGCTCCAGCTGGTCACTGTAGGCTGCATATTGAGGTAAAGTCTGGAAATTTTATAAATAGAATATTATATACATATGATTTTAATTAATTTTGCATAAAGTATAAATAGACATAAGTAACTTTTAATCATTCGCCTAAATACTAGTAAACTGGTGCATACAAGATAATACAGACCAATATGATATATTATTCTTTATTGTTACACCATGAGTGAGGTTAGAGAATAAAAAAAGTAAATGAGTTTTAAAATATGTGGCTTTATTACTGGTAGTGATCTCTACAAGACAACCATTGGATTGAAAAGAGCTCTAAAAATAGTAAATAACTGTGGCAAGTCTAGAAAATAATAAAATCATCAAGACCCGAGTGTAAACAATTATCTCTCTTTTACCAAGTCTAATTTTCCACACTCACTCGTACTGACACAATATATACTTACTTTGTCACATACTGTAAGGGCTGTAAGGTGATATTGGTGAATTTTGTGGGCGGTTTGATAAAAAAACATTTAAATTAATCCAATGTTAGGTGGACTACAATTTTTATACCACTAGCATCTTACTTAAAGGACTTATAGCTCAATAATTAAAGTGTAAGGGCTTACCTAAAAGCCTGTTGAATCTTATCAGCGGTCTCCCTCATCTCCAAACATCTGCTTGACGTGGTCCGAGCGAGGAAGTCCTCTATAAGTCGCACTCCCATGTTATATCCTATTCTCTCTAGCTGCTTATTCACATCATCAGTATTTTCGACCTCTTTAAGCATTTGAGATACTAAAGCTCCATAAGTAAGCGTAAGTAACTCTGCATTCTGAAAAATTAAACCCTTTCTTAGAATACCAATTAGAAAGGCGGTAAATAAATGATAATGTGGAATGTTTATATTATAACTTACAACTTTCTTAGCATCGAGTCGGGATGTTTGCCTCGCCATTTCTATATCTTAATAATGATAATCAACGATATTTGGTGACAAACAATTTTCTTTTCAATTTATTACAATAAAAATAATTAGTGATGGACTAAAATCAAACTGACAGTGACAGTCAGATATTTTTTTTTTTCATTAATCTTTATGGTTAACCATAGATTTTGAAACATAGAAGCGCTACCAGTATTGCCAGATAATACATGGTGAATCCTACAATCAAGAAAAGATATAAAGACATAGATAGATCCTTTCTGACCTTACGCGTTAATGTTCTTGTGGGAAAGAATTTCTATAAGTTTTGCAGTACGTCGCCACCTGCAAATGCTTTTAGATTTTATTGAAAGTTACATAGTTAGTATATTTTCGTTTCTGGTCGTCAGCCAACTGTCATTCCAGTTTAATTATTGTTTTGTTTGTTTACACGTTGACTTTACGTCACGTCGAACCAATCAACATTTCAAAAAGTTTTACAGGTTGCAACCGTTTTTAGCGGAGTTTGGAATGTCTGATTTATTTTCAATAAAAATCAGCTTGTTGCGGTTTCTAATGTAAATTATGGAATGTGGCGAGGCCGATAAGTCAGATGCTCTCAACAAATCCGAAGATGTCGAATCTCATACTGCTGTGAATTCTTCGATTCTTAATTATTATAAAAAGTTTGGTCGGAAAAGAGATCTGGAGCAGTATTTCTCGTTGTCTACAGCTCAAAGTGACATTAAGGACCCGACTAGCACATTTTGGAGTAAAATGAAGTCTCAAACGGAATCCTCAGATTCTGGAGAAGGGAAGAGTGAATCATCACAAGAACTTTGTCGGATATCTATTAAATGTTCTGTTCCGCAGCCTTCTAGTTCTCAGGTAAATAAATGCTTTGAAACCTCCTCCAAAGTCAAACTGCACTGTAAGTGTGCATTGCAGTATATAAGAAATGGTTTACTTTTTCTGTCACAAATCATCACGTCAAAGTGAGATTAAAGTCACATCATTTAATAAAAAGTTGTGGATATGTACTGATAAGTTTAAAACATATCCTCAGTATCATACATTTCATATCTTATAACTATCTCGAACCTCTTACCTAGGCAACTTATTGGGAACTTTCTACTGACCATCTAGTAGAAATAATATCTATAAACATGCATCAATCATTAGAATTTGAACCAAATGTAGTGGAACAAAATCAAGACAGTGAAGATCTCAACATACCCTTGATTCCATAAACAGATAAAAAAATTCATTCATCTATCCCATATAGATATCTGTCTAGATATCCTCGACTGGATATATATATATCATCTGTATGGTGGATTTTAACCGTCAATTTAATTATTATTTTTTAGTTCAAGTTTAAGGAAGTATTTATTCTTCATTGTAATTTTAAAAAAATTGTTGCGTCTTAACTCCATAGATGATGTGTAGGGTTATACCATTCAAAGGAATTTGTGTATACATATTACCCGTTTCTTTTTATTTATTATTATCTAATTAAGGGAACATCTCATACTACGTGACCCATTCAGGGGGGGAGGGAGGTTTTCAGAATACCACGCTTAGTCACAGGGGAGTCATGTAGTCAATAACCTCTAAGGAAATATCGCGCCTTTTAGCTTTATTCAAATATGGCGTGCCTTATTAAGCAATTTTTTTGTCATTCTATTTGCGAAATATTGTTGAAAGCCGTATTTATAAATTACTATGTACAAATTAGTCTTGGCATATACTGCGTATGGTCACCAAGGGGAGGAGGGGAGTAAAAATTATAAAAGAATGAGTCACGTAGTATGGGTATGTTCCCTAACTTGTGCTGTTAAATAGAATGAAACCTCCTTCAAGTGCCAAAACACTTTAACTCTACTCTTATGTACACAATCATCTCTCATACCATACCATAGAGACTGGAGGCTTATACACTCAGAAATGGGTTGATGAGGGAGGCTTAAATTCTCTATTTTTCCTGGACTACAGATCTGCAGTTTTTATCTTGCTTATTTTATCATCAGGGCCAGAGGAACTATGTTGGGGCCCCTGGGCAATGCATATCATGGGGACCCTTTACTAACTTCCTAAAATATATGTTTTCTACAAAAACACAATTATATTCACAAACCAGCTGTCCCCTGCAGTTTCACACGGATAATAAGTAGTCTTATGTATCTCTCTCTATAACATAATGTATGTGTGTGCCACATTAAAAGAAATGCAAACTATATTATCATTGAGGCTTTGTTTCATCACACTTGAAAACCCATTTTCATTTTCTCTGGGTGTGGGTGCCAAGGCAGTTGCCCTACACTACCCAATTTGCGTGAGTGGAATAAACTACCAATGACAATGATTAGAGTTCATACAGTAAACAGGTTTAATGGTAAACTTTTAAACAAACCAAATTATCCTTATTTGTAATAAATGAGGTTTTGTTTTTCGATAATATTCATAAATAGTATAAAGGACAGACATTAATTAATCAAATAGTTTTAAGTTGAATTGCCTTGGGTCTATAAAATCTATTCATTACTAACATTTTTTTAGGTCTCCACCACTCATAACTTGGAAGTTCTTCACCCTTACCTTGCCAAAAGACTTTATAAGGTATAGAATATTAACTACTAAATAAGGTTGAATTCTAGTACATAATTTAATGTTAAGTAATCAATTATTACATTTTCAGGATGATGAATCAAAATCAAAGACTGAATCTGAATCTCCTCCAATTATAACTGAAGATCTTGCTTTGGAGCAAGAAAGACACTCTGATGACGAATCTGTAAAATCAGATGACAATCATTCACAGACATGTAAGAATTTAATCATTATTATTCACAGCCTTTAAAGTTTCATCTTTTTTATAAGAAAACTAGCTGTCCCTCGCGGTTTTACCCGCGTTCCCGTGGGATGTCACATGTATTATACATAAAAACCTTCCTCTTCAATCACTCGTATCTATTAAAAAGAACCGCATCAAATCCTTTGCATTGTTTTAAAGATTTAAGCATACAGAGAAAGCGTTTTGTTTTATACTATGTAGTGATAATGTCACTTTCTATAAATTCATAAATAATTTAAAACTTAAATAAATTATTTCTTTTTCAGCTTTTGATGTGTTACTAGATTTATCCACAAACAAACCACATTCTCCATCAAGCAGTATCACATCTCAGCGTAAATTAGAATGGGATTCCCTTGCTGATGTTGGCTATGGTAATGAGAGTGACAGAAAGAATTCTGCATCAAGTCTAAGTACCTTGGAGAGACTTGCTCTCAAACAACAGTACTCAAATAATGACACTAAACAAGATATTGACATTGGACCTCCAACGGCACATTCAACTCCTTTAGAAGAAAATGACAATAAATCGAAAGGAAAAAAAGGTGTGAAAAAATCCACAAAATTTTACAAAAAAGATATCGAGTTTGTGGAATTTAATGTTCCTAACGCTTCAAATAGTAGTCAATCTCAAGCAATCAATGTTAATTTGACCAAACATATCTCCTTTAGCGTAGAAAAAGGTGGTCAAGTGAGTTTCGAAAATGTCAGAAAGGATATCAGTGTATCTCCTGAAAAAAAATCAGAAGAAAAAGAAATTGCCTCAATATATACAGTTGACAAAGAAATGCAAACTTCATTGACTAAGACTAAAGATAAAACTGACAGGTCTGTTCAGAAGGTTGAATCGGCGCCTCAGCATCTTCAGAGAGTTCCTATTCTAATAAGTGTGAATACATTGAGAAAGAGAAATAAAAGAAGAAAATTGAGAATCATTAGAAGAAAACTAAAGAGCAGGAAGACTGTTGAGAAAGAGAAAGCACCGCAAGAAAAGAGTGTAGATCAACTCTCTGAGGCTGAGAGCTTTGAATACATGCCTGGGCATATTTACAATCAAAACCAGATGAAAGCGAACCAGTCTAGATCTAGCAATACTGCTGGAAATAAATCAAGTTTGGAATCAAGTGGTATTCTTACAACTGATTCAAGTAAAGATTCAAAACATTCATTTACAAAAGATTTAGAAAAAGGTATAGAATTACTCAAAGGGGCTTTACAGCAACGCTATGATGATTCCCATTTGAGGAAAAAACTAGTCCAAGAATTAGTACAAAGGTTACTGAAATCAAGGTACAGAGATGATGAGAGTACAACTGAGTTTTTATCTGGGTTGAGTTTCAGTAGCAAAAAATTAGGTTTGCATAAAGGTAATCATAACACATCTAGTACTTCAGATGCTTATAATACAGAAGAAAAACCAAAGATGACCAGACCAAAGAAATCTATATTACGAGTTGACAAGTTTAACCCAAATGCTATAGCTTCAACATCTCAAAGTGCTCCTAATTTACCGTCAGCCACCAATAGTGAAAAACCAGTCACTTCCAATCTTGTAAGGTCATTGATATCTTCCAATACGGAGTCAGATATATCCAGTAAAGAGAAATCATCATCTGACAATGCCTTTGCTAAGACGTCTTCAGAAGAGCTTTACAAAAAATATCTGGAAGCGCTTAGACGAGAAGAATCATATGCGAAGCACTTAAGAGATAAAGAAATGTTTTTAAAACAGAAATTAGTGAGTTCCGATTCTGTTTACAAAGCAACATCGAGACAGAATTTAAAAACTAATAACAGACTAAAAGACTTGTTAAAAGATTTGACTAGAAATAATTATGATGATGGATCAGGTGATGCTAGTAAATTGGAAGGTGGTTCAAACTGTAACTTAAATGTTGATAGTAGCAATGTTATTAGAAATCAAAGAAGTCACTCTGTATTCACTCTTTCGTCAGGACAATCAGATTGTCAAAACAAAAAACCGAACATGAAGAAAAGACTACAAAATGATGCCAAAGATCTGGCAAGTGCTGGTACAAGCAAAGGTGGAGGTCACTGCTGCTGTCGACACCATTCTCCAAAATCTAATGTTGGACTAAATGATAGTTCTGTACAAGTAAATATAAAAAATGATGAATCATCCACAGAATGCCCAAAGAGACATTCAGAGTTAATAAAATCTACTGATGATCGGAGAAGTAATAGAGAGTCACCGAGAAGGCAGTCTGATGTTGGATCTGATAATATCACTAGAGACATAAAACATGTTTGTTCATGTAGTAAAAAGGGTGCAACAACTCAAGGAATTAATGATTACTTTGTTAAATGTTCACGTTTAGCTGATAGAGGCATACAGTTAGGAGAAACTGCTTCAAAAATGTCTACTACAGTTGGAGTACAGTGTGAATGTGCAGCGCCTCATAGAAATAATGAACCATCATCTTCAAAAATAAAAGATAATAATTATATAAGAAGAGAAGGCAGCAGTTCAAATATTCAACAAGAATATGGAATGACTTCAAAGTCTTCCCAGACAAACTTAGCACTGAAAATAATCTGTCAAAAATCCAGTGACAAGAGCATTACTACATCGTCATCAGCATCAGATTTACACAAAAGTAGTAATATTCAAAAGCAAGACTCATTCGTTACTTATATTAATAACAAAAGAAATATTTTTGAGTCTACAAGATGTATCCAAACCGAAATCAGTATTAATCCGAAAATATCCGACCCCTCCTTAACTGATATAAACATTATAAATGATAAAGACTGTGTGAAATTAATTGATGAACGAAATAAAGAGATTTGTAATTTGAATGATATAGAAGTCTCTAGTACTGGTAAGGAAAGCGTTAGTAAAAGAGATGTTGCTACCGATAATATGTTGAATATAGGATCTGAAGTCACTAGAAACAATACCGAAGACAGTAAACAAATTCAATCAAATATTCAGCAAACCTTCAGTTCAATTGAAACTCAAATACGAAATATGCATGTTGACAATCTTGCTGATAATTTTGCGATCCCAATACAGGGTACAAATATGACCGTCATGGTCAGTATTGGCACCAAGGATCCTAAAACTGCACTCGATACAAAAAACAATGATTTTGTTACTCAAAGTACTGGGACTGATTTGCCCTTATTTATTGATCAAGCTACTTCTCTAACAGAAGAATGTTCGAAAGGTGTGCAATCTCAAAATACTGATATATTTTCCACTATCAACGAAAAGGTAGATACTGGAGATGATAATGCACAAACCAATACTGCAGAAATTTTACCTCTGCATAAATGCTCTCATGTACAACATTTAGCAAATGAATCTAAATACAAAAACAATACATTTCCAAAGAATCTTCCCCTGTCCGAACGAAAACCGTTATTTCGCAGTAATACAGATACGGGCAATTTAAGAAACTATTATAAACCAGACAACAAAATAATGATCAATACAAATACCAGTACTCAAACAAAAAGCACTGCGACTGAAGAACTAAGCAAAGTGTCTGTTTGCCGTTGTGGTTCTATGAATTGTAACTGTGGAAAACAAAAGTATTATTCAGAGCCGCTAGAAGATCCCCCTACAGAGACTGGCAATTTAATAAACTATTGTAGTACTCAGACAGATGTTGCGGATAAAGAAGATTCCGAAACACAGATAAATTTAGCCATTGCTCAACCACAAACGTGTAAAGTATCTTCGCCTACTGATGAATCAAGCAAAATGTCAATATGTAATTGTGGTTCTTCAAGTTGTGAATGTAGAGAACAAAAATGCTATGAGAAGAAAACAGAGAACATAAATTTAGATAAAAATCTTGTCACTTTATCAAATGATATGGAAAGAAAAAATATGGGGACGCAAAAGAGTTTGTCAGATGATATGCAAAATAATGAATTGATTCCTTCTGATAAATTGCAAATTCCTAAGTGTAGCTGTCCTCAACCATCGCAATGTAAAGGTCTTTGTGGGAATCAATGCAGTAATAAAGATGATGCAGAGGTTGAAGCTCAAAACATCTCTAAAAATAAACCGATGCTTCCTAAAGAAACAGAACTACCCAAGTATCAAATTGAAAGTAATCAGACGAGCAGCGAAAGTGAAAAAGATGGAAAAAACACCTCATCAAAGGACCCTATTTTGGAAATGATAAAAGATATAACGCAACGATATACAAAGAAAGATATTGAAAAGAGTAAAAAGAAAAAATGCTTCAAGGAAATAATAACCCTAATGAACTATCTTTTAGACACAGAAGATTCCGCAGATAATGATGATGTTGTCAAAAGTTCTAACTCAGCTACTCCTGATGTATATCCTTGCAATAAAAGACCGGAAAAGAAAATTATTCCATGTGACCCACCTCAAAGAAAGATATTAGTTGATAAAGGCATACAAATGTCTCTTAAAAAGGGCATGACTGAAGTTAAAACTGAATCTTCAGACCTTCCTATTTCTACCGACATTCCCAGCACATCCTCTGATTCTGCGACTTGTAGGGTATTGAATAGAATTAGGAAGGAATGCGAGAGATTTCATCAGAAACGTTGCAAGTCTTCACACGGAGGTAAAAACTGTGATGCTTCGAGCAGTACCTCAGTGAATTGTGAGAAATGTAAGCGAGTCCACCACTGTCTATGCAGAGGACATAAATGCAAAGGTCATAAATCAAAGTCTAGCGAAAAAATGCAAAAGAAATGTGTTGCATACAACTTAATTATTCAGACATCGGATAGTGTAGTCTGTGAAGAAACCACTATGAGTAAGGATAAAAAGCTTCGGCCCTTGCAAAATATAATTGTCAAAGTGCCTTCTAAACGCCATGTCCAAAATGTGCCTTTCAAGGAGGTGTCGGCTAAAATAGAGAAAGGGTTCCGGTGCTGCAGTCCTCAACGTGTGCCAAGATCTAACAGATCAAGAAGTTTGCCAAATGAAGCTGAGATATCAAATACTGATTTATTTTCTAAGAAACAACAGTGTTTCACTGTTAGAGACTATTTGGAGAGGAATCGGCCAGATTTTGTTGAGAAGAGTTCGAATCGCCAGGATTGCTTGAAGTACATCAGTGAAACGCGGTATGTATCTTTTTTAAACTCTGTCCTTCACACATACCTCAGGGTATCAGTTATTGCTAGTTTGTAGATGAATTTATTTTATTGTGATAAATTTCTTACATATACTCGTATACTGAATATATGATTTATTCTGCTAATTATTCTAAAATCTTTCGCTTTTTTATATTCTGGGCCACCTACAAAATCCTCACCAATTTTTCTTACTTCAGAAATCAAGAACATTGTTCCTCTCCTCGTTTGAAAATGGTTGTTGTTCATAATCCTAACTGTGCAGGAACTATGGGAACTAGCAATATTTATTGTGGAGGTACTTTTTGTCTTGATTAAAACTTAATATGGTACTTAACTGTTAAGAATAGAGTACATATTCGATTGAGTTTTTGTAGGTGTTCCAATGTGTTATGACTCTTATAACCCGTGCATTAACCCTTGTGATCCCTACATGCAAACCGTTCAGAGTGAAGTAACAAGAATTGGTGAGTCGTAGTTTTAATGTAGCCACTAGATTTAGATTGGTAAAGCTTCATTATTTTTTATATTGATTGTTTTATAATAAGTTTCAGATAGCTTACTTTTCTTAGATATTTTCGATTCTGATCTTTGTATTGAAGCTTTTAAATACATTCAAAATGTTGTGTACTTTCCTTAGTTCTGTTATGACTCAGTCGTAATTAATTATGGTATTGTAGGGACTCGAAGCCGGATGTTATCAAAAGATTCGGCACTAACAATGGGCTCATGGATATACTTACACTTAAGACTTCTCTTGCATTAAACTCACGCCGAGTTAGTCTTACTATTAGAATAGGAATAGACTTACTATTCACCTCACCTCACCCAATTAAGTATTCAAATAATATAGACACGCCATCAACCAACATCACGGCTTTAAAAAACAGCGTATATACCAGGTAGATTCATATTTCTCATACGTGCGAAGGAGGGAAAGAAAATAAATATAACCTTACGGTGTATTTGTTGTTAGAGGGAGATGAATATACATTGTTAGTTACGTTAAGATGTAGTTCTTAATGCGCCGCCCGTACCGCCGCAACAGTGGTTGGAGCGCGTCTAGATGAAATTAGGTCAATTACCATAATTGTATGTTGCCATTTCTGGGCGCGAACATCTATAGTTTATATATTATTGACCTCACCTCATACAATATTACAGAGCAAATGAACGCGCTGCCAAACGCGACGTGCTGTCATTGCACTTGGACAGGAGGCCGGAACTGACCCCCACGTCGGATGAGCTTCGACAACTAGCACAGGAGATCGGTGTTGAACTTAGACGTAAAAAAGGTAATGTATAACAATGATCCAACTAGAGGTATGTTGTTTAACCTAAGCCGGGAATCCAGAAAACATGTAAACCTTTTTACAGCCTCCCGATCCGACAAATAATATAATGACCTCTTTTTTAGTGCTCATAGAATGAGTTCGAGCATTCAGTGAAGGAAAATATCGTGATCTCATATGATATATAATATTATTACCAATATTTATAACATAGCACGGTAACAAACTCTCTCAAGCTTACAACCTTGCTTACACTTGGCGGGTGAGCTCCAGAAGCCGCATTTGCGTTAAAGCCCGTGTTTGCCTTGGTGTATGCCAGGTGATAGCAACACAACCTTCTGCCATATGCCATTGGACTATGGTAAAAAGGGACTTTAAGATACTCTTTAAAGTTTACTCTATTAAGTACGGGATTGTTGGTCTTTCTAAGTTGTCTTTTCCAGTATATAAACCGAGCTACCGTCTTGCGGTATACCTGAGTTTCACAGAGATCTAATGAATTCCGGGATATTTACATAGGCTGTCACTATGGCATAGTGTAGCTTTCTATAAGTGAACAGCTTTGTACTTCTTAACCAAACAAACTTCACCTCTAATAGTATTATTATAGATTTTACCCGCGTTCCTGTAGGATGTCACATGTATTATGCATAAGAACCTTCCTCTTCAATAACTCTATCTATTAAAAAAAACCGCATCTAAATCCGTTGCGTATTTTAAAGATTTAAGCATACATAGGGATATAGGGACAGAGAAAGCGACTTTGTTTTATACTATGTAGTGATAATAAAAACTGTATTTATTGTGTTCATCAAAGTAAAGATATACCAAAAAGAATCTTGTATTTTACCAATAGCTCCATTACAAGCAGTCACACTATTTCCATTTTCAGATGCACCAAAATTCATCAGTGAACGTGAAATGAAGAAACATTCCGAAAAGATATACAAATCGCTTCCTGAAGTCGTACAGAAAAAGGATGATATCAAAAAGGAAAATATAAAGAAGACCAATCTGTTGATGGCCAGCATTTTTAAAAAGGTAATATGTAATTTGTATTTGTGAGGTATTTTCTTTCTACTTCACCATACTTTAGCCTTTATTACCTTGTTGTTTGGGTGCATTATTTTTTTGATAAAATAATAAAATTTTGGATTTCTTTTTCAGAATCTTCAAAAGAAAACTCTACAAGGCGCAGTGAATTTGTCTAACTACAGTACCGTCATCAAAATTTGACATTACGTTTTTTTATTATAAATCAATTAAGTGTTATGTATTTAGACTACAATTTGTTATGGATTATTGTTAAATTTGTAACGAAGGTCTTTGACCGCATGTTTTAATATGAATTTAAAATAAAATGAAAGCATTACCAATGGATGCAGTCATTGGTAATGCTTTCATGAACACTACACCGCCTCTTAGTTGCTTAGTTTCTGCCAGTGAGTCTGGAAATGACGTCATAATGTTTAATTTACAATGATGCTACGAATAACCTAGGAACATTATTTTGACAATAATAGTACTTAAAAATGATAACTAAAAACTATATAAATAATTTTAGTCTTGTGATTTCAGAAACAGGGTTTTCAAGAGCAAACAGGAAATAATGATCAACCTTTTTCTAAAGTGAAATCCTTAACTTCACAGAACTTAGATTTTGTGTTTATTCCTCTTGGGCCGACGCAGGCAAACAGTCCACCTAATGGTCTGTGGGCATCGCCGCCTATAGACATTTGCAGCACCAGGGGTATCGCCAATGCGTTGTCGACCCTGAGACGTGAAGTTGTTAAGTCTCTAAACTTAATACCTTTAACCATGTCTTTAATGGCTTCCTCAGAGACATCAAACCCGGGTCGTAGCACGACGCACGCGACTGGTATGTCCCCATGCTCCTGATCCGGTATTCCGGTCACGGCCACATCTAGAATACCCGGGTGCTGACGGATTACATTTTCTACTTCTACTGGAGAAATCTGGTGAATAGAAAATTCTTGTTAATCTTTTCTTGGAATTATACGAAAGGCCCAAAATGTTTGGCTTGTTCTTGTTCACACTATGCCAAGGAAATAGGCTGAATAATATAAAACCCACTTGCATGACAATCGCTCAACGTATTTCGGCCGCTAAATGGATTAATCTTAAATTCGTATGGGATTTACAGGTGTTAAATACATTTAGTGATCGTTATAGGGACAAGTCACTCAAAATAACTGGCTATCGAATATGTATTCGATGATTGTGTCTGTCGACTCAGTGTTCATTGATGAATTCCATAATTGCAGAAGTTGCTTGATTTTCAATTTGAAACTAGAATTTAACCAGAGTCCCTACTACAGGCTTTTGAAAACTACATCGCGATCTTTAGTCACGAGCTATTTATTTTACTTTTTCTATGATAATATCCTGTTAGCACCCTGCTTCCGGCATCTGTATTTCTTGACTCCTTTTGACCATGGGGCCTTCAAGGCCTTTAGAAGAAAGCAATTTTAGTGGGCTAGTGCGCTGCATTCTCTGTTTCGCCACCGCCCTTTACGAAGATAGCCTGTTCCCGAACTTCTTTCTATTATAATATGTATTAGTATCTCTTTTTTAGGTTCTATAGCTTGTATACCTACTGGGATAATGGTTTACCTGGTGATTCCTATACTTGAGCAACAGTTTGATTCTATCTACGAAGTAATAGTTCCAGTGTTCGTCTCGGTAAAGCATATCACCAGTTTTTAGCCAGCCGTCGTCCGTCAAGGCCTCTTTTGTTGCCTCAATATTTTTGTAGTATCCCTGAAATAAGAAATTAAGAGAATTATTATATAATAGTTTATTATTTTTTCCACATAACATGTTGAATATAAAATGATAAAACCCTGGTTAGGCCACACTACTTTCAACACCCATGACACACGCCCACACACACATACCAGTCCGTCAGAATAGCTTCTATAATATGCCTAAACGAACTGAAAAGTGTCTTCTAAATATATATAAGAAACCCTTCCTTTGAGGCATTATCACTTCAAAACTACTGAACATATCGGGATACGACTGCTACCATCATAATAATAAATAAATATCCTGGGACATACTTTACACACGGCCATCGGGTCCCAAACTAAGCAGAGCTTGTACTATGGAAACCAGATAGCTGATATACTACATATACTCCTTTTTTTTAGTTTTTTTCTAAATACATACTTATATAGATATTTACACCCAGACACAGAACATACAAACATGTTCATGCACACAAATGTTTGTCCTGGGTGGGAATCGAACCCGCGACCGTCGGCATGGCAGTCAGGTCCCTAACCTCCAAGCCAACTGGCCTGTCAGACGTCATTCGACGCGGAATTTTTCGTAGATGGTTATAGGCTTAATATGACATCGATAAACGCGGGTGAAACCGCGGGGGACAGCTAGTATATTTATATCGAGAAATTTTAAGCCAAGAATCAGCTTTGGGATGAAGGAAATTCAAAGAAATACCTTGAAAATTGGAGGTCCTTTCAACCATAGCTCTCCCGATACATTTGGTTCACTAATTTCTTTATCTGTTGTAACGTCGACCAACTGAAATAAATCTGTTTTGTTAAATATCTTGTTATCGTAGGAATCAATAATTTATTTAAGGTTAAGATGTCACGGAAACTTTTGTAGCGTAGCCAAGAAAACCAGCAAAGATGAAAAAGTTAAGTAAAGTAGTAGTAGAGCTCATACTGTAACGGTCATCCTACTACCACCTTACCCACTTCCGCCGGTAACCAGTAGTAGGCTTGTACTACTGTGTTTCGGTTAGAAAGGCATGGGCCGATGAAATTACAGGAAAATTAAACTTAATAAGTACGTATCAGGGACGAAAACGTATTGGTAATGCCTCTGGTGTTGTAAATTTCTGTGGGCGGCGGTGACCACTTACCATGTGGTGGTCAATCTACCTGTTTATCGGTTTACATGACCTATAAATAATTATAAGAATAAAGCGACTGCAGCTTCGCTTTGTGACACCTATGCGTTGAAAAACAAATGTTTGGTTTCGGAAATAAGTACGTTATACCTACTTCATTTTATAGTGCCTATTACAATCTTTTTCACATAGGATGAGTTTTGACATCAGAGGGTTTTTTACTCATATCTTGTGAAATAGCACTTGATTACTCTGAGATACTACACTTAAAGTTTCATTAGGCCTCACTCTGTTACGGTATCCCCTTATTATGTCGAAATAAAGATAAACCATTGAGAAATCTTATAAAACACCATGTGTCACCCAACTCATGCTATTTGAAAAAAATCCATAGCCACAAATAGGGTATAGTTTTATTATTAGTATCGTCACAGCTTAGGGATTCAGTCCTTCTGTTGCGACATAGTATTATGTAAGTAATATGAACTCCAATTTGACTTTCAGATCAAATTCTTCGGCCAGGAACGATTGAGGTGAGGAGTAATAGAAGGAGTGCCATGTCGTTAATGTACTGACCTTATATTGGAAACTTGGCATTGGTTTACCACAGGAGCTGGGCGGTGCGTCGATACAGTCGAACACAATAGTACCAACCTCACTTAGACCGTAAGTATTGCTCACAATGGTTTTTGGCGATATTTTCTGAATTGAGAAAACATGAATTTAATGAATGAAGTTACTGAATCATGGTTAGTCCTTGATATTCTTTACCTACACACGGCCATCTGTGCCTGAACATCTATCTCTATAAATGTTCGTGCTCCAGGGCTCTGATCCCAAATTAGGTATAAGTACTCATAGGTTTTATAATATAAGCTGTCATATAATCAGAAGTATGAAAAATAAAATATATTTAAATACCTTTATTTCACTGATGAGATAGTGGGATACAGCGCTGCCGCCTAAGAATATTGTTTCAAAGCAGGTGATGTCGCAAATACCGCAATCACCCGGCTTCATTAGGCTTGTCATCATCGTAGGGCTTACTATTGTCCATGTTGGCTGGAATGATTGCATTTTTAGGTCAATTTTTAGGCCTCCATAAATAAGGCCGCGAGGCTTTCGTGCATCCTTTTTATATAATTTTTTTTAAGTTACGGATTTTGGTAATATATACATTTAAAAAAAGAGTTTCTGTATCCAACCTTATACTAATACCCTGTCGGGTAAGACAGGGTACATCTTACACTAATTGACACAACATTTAATGAGTAGGTAGAATTACGTGTATTTTTTTTGGTACATAATAGGTATGTTTAAATTTTCGTTAAATACAGGTATAATCTGATTACATTAAGGTTGCAGAAAATAAGTAACGTGAAAACTAAAACACGTGAAATCCTATTATATCTTATTTTTCTTCACTTTTAAGCTTCCTCTTTGAGTAAGAGACGATTTACTTAATTAGTATGTGTATGACCTACTATATATCTTAAAAAGTCTAGTATTGTGAATTATAGTTCTTATCAATTTAAAGTAATGATATTGTTTGCATAGTAATTTACAAACACTTATAAATTTACTGACTCTAACGCCAGTACGGAAGGTTGCTTTTGCAAACGATATAAACTCAATGGCTTTAAAACAAGATAGGCGCTTCAAGGTGCTTACCCGATAAGTATTTAT
This sequence comes from Habrosyne pyritoides, assembly GCA_907165245.1. Classification (NCBI taxonomy): domain Eukaryota; kingdom Metazoa; phylum Arthropoda; class Insecta; order Lepidoptera; family Drepanidae; genus Habrosyne; species Habrosyne pyritoides. The sequence goes on from OU015606.1 coordinate 4,922,774, forward strand.
TAAATGATAAGTGTGCTCTTGAGTCAATGGCAGAGAAGATTGCAGACGTGGGTATCTGTATATTGGTCCAATGATGAAGGTTAGCAATGCTGTCAACCATTGAAGAGGAGACTGGAGGAAAAATAATCGTGTTGGTGTTGGGAAGTTTGTATGCCTTATCCTGAAAAATGAATACCGGTTTCAATTGATTGAAATTTGAAATAGACCATGCTTTTTTATACAATGCCTGCATTACTGAAAGTTCAGGCTTTTAGTTTTATCCACAACGAAGTTATAGGGGGATCGAAAATGGGCTGAACTGCATCGAGAAAAGGAAGGGGATTACGAGAAAGGTACAGCTTGCTGCTTGTTTTTGCTCGAATTGGCGGATTAGCTAAAGTGGTAGCTTCTGGTCTCCTATTTGTAATTTAAGTAGCTTTAGCCCCGGTTCTATCCGCAACCCCAAGAGATCGAATTATTTCCCGGAATAAAAAATCTCTATTTTGATGTTACTGGATGCTATTTATGTCCAAAATTAAATTAGTCCATTGGACGGTATGGGGTGATTGCTTGATCGTGTTATAAAAAACACACTTTCCAATTTGTAATCTTAGGAGGATATAAGAAAGATACCATAAATGCGGGATCGTAATTGCCATATTCTTGTGAGTAACAGCGGCTGCTTTAGGAGTTCCAGTAGTTCCACTTGTTGCTATAAGAAGAGCAATTGTTTCTTCAGGATCAAAATCTGACGGTCTAGAACACAAAAAAAAACATTTATTATCAGCACCGGAATTGTCCGCAAAGTCAAAGTCGAATTCTTCATAAAATCGATTGATGGGTTGATAGGGCATAGAGAACGTGTAACAGTTATGTGCCGTGTCGTCAATCATCATCATCATCATCATCATCAGCCTATCTCCGTCCACTGCTGGACATAGGCCTCACCTATGGCACGCCACTGAGCTCGATCTTCAGCTCTTTGTTTCCAACCGCTGCCAGCCAGCTTGCGTATATCATCGCTCCATCTATGCATTTATTTAATTTTTTTTGTTCTCTTAATGGGTGTTTGAATTTAGTAAGTCCGAAAATGTTTATATGTTATGGCTTATAGCTTTAAATAATTTAATAAATTGTTAAATGGGTACCAACTTAAAGCTCTCTACAAGATTCTCATTCCCATTTATATCTAAGAATTCAGGGAAACCTTCATCAAAGGTTACGATTCTAGCTTCGGCGCCGAGGTTATCTAGAGCAGTCTGAACATCTAATACTTTCTCACTTTGGCAAAATATTATCTTGGGCTTGTCTACATTGAATGTGTCTTGGAGCTCCTCTGAAACGTGAAAATTTATAAAAAATATAATTTAAACACACTACAACAATACTACATAAGTTTTTGATGTTATTTGACGATAGACAAAATATCTTACCAACTCTTAAAGTTCTGTCAATGGGAGCTATACATATTCCAAGGTAAAGAGCCGCGTAAAAAGGTATACACAAGTCTATGTGATTGGGTGCCATCAACAAGATCACGTCTCCAGTCTGAAGCCCAAGATTCCTGAAGACTGTTGCACATTGTATGGATCTTTTTAATACTGACCCACATGTTTCAGTTTCTCCTGTGCCTCCATCGATCTGTGGAATTACCCATTGCTTTAATTATCTATATTAGCAGTATTATAGTTTTGATAAATCCCTTCTACCTACGACGCTTCGTATAAATTTTTGTATTGCTATATATATATTGTTATATTTTGCCATTGTTGGATACACTCGATATGCGCTGCGCAAGCGTGCCCAGTGCGCCATTGTGTGTAGGCACACTCAACAATAAATAGGTCACAAAAAAATACAAAATAAGTATATTAAATAATTACTTTTATGTGTTCTATTGATACAGGTATTTAGATCGATTTTCGGGCTTGGACGTACAGAACATGGAGATACCGTTATGGCAGGGCGTTTAAAAGGTTAAAAATAGTAGGTACCCGCACCCTAATTGTGAAACTGTCTCGAATTCAATGTGGAACCCTATTTCATAATAGATTGATGGTTCGGCACGGGAGCGGTGTGGCACAACATTCGTAGCACCGTCAATGTACTGCAATATTGACTGCAACGACGATTTCGAGAGCATTACACAAGTACCCTGCTGTTCTATAAATAATTAATAGCAATTGGTCGAGTTGAGTTGGTAAACAGTTCAAAAAGCAGTATGAGATAAAACTTTACCTGTAGCACAGAATCTGAACCATCTATTAAACCTTGTAGAACAATTTTCCCCAGATGAAACCGGTCCGTTGGGATCCCTGTCTGGGCTATAACGCGTGAGGTCAAATCATTTAGGAACCACTGCGCTAAACTGTTGATGTGCTCACTTACTGACATCCTGTTGCTATGTTCAACTTTGGTACCTATATATTGGTGAAGATATGGTATTAACTTACGACAATGCAAAGATATTATTTTACTCATTTAACACGTGAATTATTATCTAATCAAATTAAATTAAAATTTTATGAGCAAAATGCCTACGGCTTCTTAGATCACTGACCGATGTTATATAAGATAATTATTTTTACCTACTATCGAAATTGTCTACGTCGCAGACATAATCCCTTTATGGTTGAAACTACATTAGACTATTTTTTTTTTCAGTAAAAAAACAATTCCAGACGAAACTACTTGTTGACTGATTTCTTAAATCAAAGTAAAGGATCTCGAACACCCACATCGCGCATAGTACGTATTTACCTAATGAGAGATGAACGAGTTCCACTGTTGAGGTAGGTCCTAAAGAAAAGAATGGTAAGTCTAGTATGTTTGCAAGAAACCAAGTGGAAGCTCAGGGCTAGAGAGATCGTAAGAGATCACGAGAGAACGGAGGGAGAAAGCATACACATTGCGCTGAGCCGAAATCATTAAGAACAAAGAGAAATAAAGTACTTAGAAGTTATAATTATTTTTTCAGTAGTAAAAGAATACAGTCATAAGTATTGATGACTATTTTATAATTCTTAAGTGTAACATATTAGTAGATATACAGTGTAAACTCTTTATAACGAAACTCAAGGGACTGAGCATTTTTTGTCGTTATAGAGAGTTATCGTTATATGGAGTGAACAAAAAAAACCAAATTAACAAGAATTTTTAATATGTATGGGCTCACTTCAACGTTATAGGGAGTTTATCGTTATAAAGGATAACGTTATAAAGAGTTTACACTGTACTTATTGATTACGTATTGATAGCCAATCTTTTAGACATACATTATATGTTATTAGTTTTAAATCAGATGAAGCCCTATAGTAAACAGATTTTTCGTTAGTCTAGTCCGTCCATAATGCGTATAATGTTAATAATGTTGTCAAAATTCAATAGGCGAATATGAATTAAAAATGTTAGATGTATGATTTAATTCTTTTAACCAATTTTTTTTTATATTTATTTTATTTTCGACATACATTGTAATATGATGATACATATAAGTATAAAACGTGTTACAAAATACCCCGTAAAGATATAATTAATTATCAAAGCCAACGACCCTAGTAAGCTGTCATGTCAAGGAACCAGATTATTTAACACTAATCATACCAACACTTACTAGGTACCAAATTCTACCATAGCGGGTCAAATGTGACTTTATATTCCCTGCTTGTATGTATGAAATATGGTTGTGAGGGAGGGAAATAACTAGTATAACTGTATATTAATTAGTAAGAAAAAGTCATGAAGTCAAATGTGCAAAAGCAATAAAATGATACGTGTATTTTCAATGCAAATTTCAAAATGGGTCATTTGACCCGGTTATGGTATGTTTAGTGTTAACAGAAATGCCTACGTACCTATTTTACCTAATAATTGTCTACTTTAATAGTTTTTCTATAATTCATTGATCAAAATTTGTTTTTTTTTATTTTTTGGGGTATGTTATACAGTGTTAATACGGTTCTTATATATTGTGAATGGACTCGTTATAAGGCCCCATTTAACCTCCTTTCGGCTTTACGGGTAGTTTTGTAACAACCTGTACATGTATAAACGACGATATGATTATAACGACTAACAACAATTAAATATACAACAATATAAAAAAAGGTATTCATAATAATGTGTCACTATATTCGATACATCTCTGTGCTGCTTCCGTGAAAATCGTCAATGTACAGTGGAAGATATCAATTTAAATTTATTTCTTTCTTTTAATTTATTATATCATATTTGTGTTAATTAAAAGTGTGACACGAATCAATAAAAAAAAAGACTAAGTAACGAGAATTACCAAATTCAGACTAAGTCTTTACCCCAATATACTTGCGAGAGAATAAGATAGACAGTTTTCTAAAGGCGTCACTTCTATCGCTTGTGAAGTGCACATATTTTTTGCAATAAAAACTTACCTTTAAATAATTCACTATTTATTTTTATCACGAACATATGACTGCTATTGTCTGAATTAAACAAGCAAAAGCTATACTTCTTCCTTTAAAGATATGTAGGTAGGTACCTACTTGTGATATCACTGATACAGTGTGTTTCATTAAGCTGGAATAGCGAGTCGAGAAAGAAGCTGTGAAGTGCAAACGTAAACGCTACATTAAAATAGGATCAATATAAAATTAAAAAACCATCACCGTTTAAAATACGACCACTATTATCGATTATATTCAATCATAATTTAGCTACCATTTTGCGTTAAATACAGTATGTATCATTAAGCTGGAATAGCAAGGCGAAAAAAACCTATGAAGTGCAAAACTAAACTCTAAATTAAAATAAGATCACTATAAAATAAAAAAGCTATCAGCGTTTAAAAAACTATATACATAAATCAATTATGTTCAATCACAATTGAGCTATCTTTTGGCGTTAAATGTGTTGCTGAGCCGTTTCTGTGAGTGGCCTTTTTGCACATCATTCAGCTCAAATTCCTTTATTAGCATTACTATTACGGGTAGTATCGAGCGACAATTCTTTTTTTATTTTTACTTTTATAAAATAAAACAGTTACTTTTCCAGTAGGGAATATTCTTGGCTCTCTGAGTCTGTCAGAGCACCCTGTACTTCAATTATTATCTTAAGTAAATTAATTTGTTTACAACAATGCTATATATAAATAATAGGCCAATAGAGTTATCATTACAAGCAAAAAAATCTACATTATTCTCTGTTCATATTAAGAACTAAATTCTTGAGCTCTTTTCTGTTGATTTTGTAAGACGGCGTTGTCGGCAATTCTCTCAGAAATATTACTCCTCCTCTTAATTGTTTTGACTCGGACAGGGAATCTGAAATTTTAATTGATAAGTGTTACAAATACTATTTGAATTTACCCTGCAATTCATAATTCTAAATATAAAATCAATATTCAAAACCCTTGGATCTTATCATTATTATTAATAAATAAGAATAGGCCTAAATACCTTCTGTCCTCTACCATGAGTTGCTATCGAAACTTACTTTAGTCACTAGCGAGTAAACTACTATCGATACAGTATTTCTCGATAGCAACTGTCAAATTTGTGACTTATGGTACCGAATTTCTATAGCAAAGGCTAAAAAACGTTACTCACTAGTGTTTACATTTCCATAGGTTTTTTACTTATCGACTCGTACTATCGAATTTAGTTCTTTAGGTGACCGCTAGTGGCGCTGTACAAATTTGCCATGGAAATGTTTTACGCCGTCGATAGCGAGTACGTACGTTAAAAACTCACGGTAAAGGCACTGATATTGGCGATATACCTACGTTACCGCTCTCGGTAGCGAATACCGTGTGGGTATGCAGTAGTAATACTTTTTAAGAAACCGAAGCTGAAATCGCTACTGATATGGATTTTTGTTTCCCAAATTTAGCGGAAAGATACCGCTTACCTACGGGACGGTTCCGCTCAGGCCGCGCCTATGTTTAAATAGCCGGTGATAACCAAATTTCCGTTACCCACAATGGTAGCGAATATCATTTCTATTTGAAGAGGGATTGATAGGTATACTTATACCTGTCAAATCAATGCGACAAAAATATAGAAATCAATAACTTTATACCATCTTAATATCCTCATGAGAAATGAAATAAGAAACATTACCTTTCACCAAGTCCTTGATCTCCTGTGCTGTGACGACACTATCCGAGAAAGGGATGACGCATGCAACTGGCAAATCACCATATACTGGATCTGGTACACCGGTAACTGCTACATCTTGGACTCCTGGATGCTGCCGGATTATCTGTTCTATCTCTGTTGGCGATATCTGGAATTCAATCATTAGTTTGATGAGCTAGATCCAAACAGCTATCCACAGCCAAAAAATTGTAATACATAGTAGAAGTCAAAATATTATTAGATGTAAGTATTTTAGTTTCAGGTGACAATTTATTAGAATAAGAGGGGACACCAGAGCATTCTTTTCTATCGGCACTCCGATCCATAGTTTGGGAGAAATGAAAGCCGTTGGATGGGCAGGGGTTACAGAGTACGCACGCGACAGATCATGTCGTCAGATCGAATTGGGGTGTCGTTGCTCTTAGAGCTTGGTATAGTCTTGCTGGCCCCATTATTATAATGCCTCCAGAAGTTTAAAGGCCTGGGGAATACTCTAAATTACTACCAGCCAAAATGCGAATATACACCATAATAAAAATACCAAGATACGGCAATGACACTAAAGGATGCTAAAGCAACATTAATATGACAGTCCTCGGCATCAGCAGTTAGAAAAGTAAGATAGACTTAACAATGTGATCTCTTGAAATTCTGTGCTGTCCCAAAAGGATTTTTAGTCTTATTCTTATAGAATCGCTAGCTGCATTTGTTCCTAGCATATAAAATATAAACTAACCTGATAGTTATTATACTTGAGCAGCGATTTAAGTCGCTCAACATAGTAAAAGTGCCAGTGTTTATCTTTGTATAAAATATCACCAGTTTTGAACCACCCGCCTTCTGCAAATGATTCCGCTGTTGCTGTCGGATTGTTGTAATATTCCTGGCAATTTTTAATAGAATTACTTAAGTTGGTACGTTTTTATAATAAGAGCAGATTTTTTAACACCAGCAACTTATTAAATTTCTTTTAATACCATAACATTTATTTTTACCTTAAAAACTGTTGGTCCCCTTAACCATAGTTCTCCGGGTACGTTGGGTTCTGTAATTTCTTCTTGGGTATCTATGTTCACTAACTAAAATATTAATAGTTTAGTAAATACCTCAGTATACTATTTAAATGTTGTTAAAATGGGTAGATATTTTAGAAATTTTGCCATCATTGCGGAATTTTGGATTTTTATCACTTACTCTATAGTCGTAGCATTTCTTAATGCTCCCAACTGAGTTAGGATTCACTGGACATTCGTCACTAAATACCGGTCCTCCTACTTCACTTATTCCAAAGGCAATAGTCGTATTGGTTTTCGGTGTGATTTTCTATATGGGAAATATTTTCATGGTTTATTAACTTCTCAAACCTTTTTTTAAAGGGTAAACTTGAATAAGTTAAATATTCACCCGAATTTTATCGATGAGTTCCTTTGACACAGGACTTCCACCAATGATTATATTTTTAAAACAAGTGAAGTCACATTGGTCTCTATCAGAAGCTGTTATAAGTTTCATCATTAACGTGGGACCAAGCAATGTGTAGGATGGCTGAAAATACATTAAGGTTGTATTTAAATTGACCATTACAGTTTAATTGTATGCAGGTGTTATAAGAACTGCATTTCGCTTAAAAGAACAAATAGATAACACCTTACTGCGCAATTTTAAAGCAACAGGGAAAAATAATCTGTATGTATCTCAGAATAAGACGAATTTAATGTATTATTATAATAGATTATTTAATGCAATTATCGTATTATTCTATCAGGTATTACAGTCTTATTGTCACCTTAGTATAAAAATACATTTCACACAGATTCGGCTCGCTAAAAATTACATCAAAGATAAGCAATTGCTTATTAATAAGCAAATTGAATACATGCCTGATAAGTGTTTATAAGATGGTATATGTGGTCCTGTGTGGTCGACTCCGACGTCTGTAGTCGTGTGTATCTGAATATTGGTGAGAATATATAACTGAAGCTAGCTGTTATCCATTGAAGAGGAGATAACATCAATGCCATGCGCGTGGGTTTTGGAAATGTATCGAATTCTGACCTGGAAAAGTTTCAAATTTCAACTAAATCGTTTTACCCACACTGTATTCTTTTTCTTGTACTCCCTGACTAAGCATATCAACCTGTATGCAATTTTTAGCCCTTTCAAAATTTGCTTGTAGCTTAATAAATACGCAATCTTCACACTTTTCTGATCCCAAACTAAGCATATGGACTAGCGCGTCCCGCACGTGACTAGATCAACTTAAACAACAAACACCGCGGCGTGTTTAGAGAGTATAATATCCACATTTCACTTATTTTTAGATAAATCTTGGTCAAAAATTAAGCACCTAATTTTATTAGGTATATAATTTTAACGAGAATCGAGTACCGAGTACTCTCCATAAGTATCGAAGGTATCTCACCAGTCACACTGCACGAGGTGTGTTCAAAAAGTAAGGTGACTTTTTAAATTTCGCGGGCAACGTAATTTCGATTATCGATGTTTTTTATGTTGGTACACTCTTCCCGAACATCTGTACCAAGTTTCAAGTGTATAGCATTTTTTGTTTGGTTGTGAGAGGCGTAAAGGTTATAAGTGTTTTGCGTGCTCGGCGATTTCTTGCTATCGAAAAATATGGATCAAAGGATTTGCATCAAATTTTGCTCCGAAACACTTGAAATGTCGACAGTGGCATACGGTGAAACTGTTCTGAGTAAAAAAAATGTTTACAAGTGGTACAAACTCTTCCAAGATGGCCGGGAAGATGCCAATGACGAGCCTCGCTCTGGACGCCCAAGCGCGTCAACAACTGATGAAAACGTTCAAGCAGTGAAGAAAATTGTTTTGGAAAATCGTCGAATCACTATCAGAGAAGTTGCTGAGGATTCTAACGTTTTGGGCATGAGACGTGTGTCAGCGAAGTTTGTTCCGAAATTGCTAAATTTTGACCAAAAGAACCGTCACATGAGCATCGCTCAAGAACTGTTGAATGACGTCAACGACGACCCAGATTTACTCAAAAGGGTCATAACTGGTCACGAATGAAAAAAACTAAAGAGACCTATGAAAGGACGGAGATTTGCAACGATTGAAGATATAAAGACTGCATTGCTGGAAGAGCTCAAGGCTATACCGAAAAGTGCTTATGAGAAGTGCTTTGAGGATTGGAAAAACCGTTGGCATAAGTGTATTGTATCTGAGGGGGATCACTTTGAAGGGGACAACATAAATATTGATAATTAAATAAATATTTTTTCTTAAAAATACAAAGTCACCTTATTTTTTGAACACACCTCGTATATTATATATCTTGTACGAACAGACATGATCAGGCACAAAATTGGACCTGCTTTGAGTTATGTACTTATACTTTTGTGAGCCTTTAAATCTTCAATGGGCCATCCAATCATGGATATCCTACTTACCAACCAATATAAGATTCTATGCAAATTGAGTTTATGGTTATGTTTACCAGGTATAAGGAACTGAAATTGCCATGTTCATATGCGTGAGAGCAGCTGATTTAGGCAATCCTGTTGTTCCACTGGTCGCTGCAAGCAAAGCAATCCTCTTTTCTGCGTCGAAATCGGTACATCTGTAAATGTGAACGATGTTTAGATTTAAGTGAAAATGCAATTTTAATACTTAAAACACAAGTGTTTTAAGACAAGTCTTTAGAGCCAGTTTTTCAATGTCTTGTCACAACGTATTTTTTAGTAAATTCATTAATATGTGTATACTCCTTAAAAGTGTCAATTTAAAAACCTAAAGTTTTCGATGCTGTTCTCCTCTTCAGAGATTTCGATAAATTGAGTAAAGCTGCACTCGTCTCCTTGATCGAAAGTAATAATTTTAGGCTGACATTTAGTTTCCTTCAGAGCTTCTCGAATATCCGATACCTTATTGTATTGACTGAATATAATTTTGGGCTCGTTGATATTAACAGCTTGTTTGATTTCATCTGAAAGAACAAATATGGTATTTACAGCATTTAATTCATGTAATTTTATATTTAGATTTCTTTTTTTTGTTTTATAGTAGTAAATGAGGTTGTGTTTATTTAAATCGCGTAATTTAATATCTCAGAACTAACTCTTTATATCACACACAAGCAAACAAGCAGACGTTCCACCTGATGGTAAGTGGTCACCGTCGCCTATGGGCATTTGCAGTACCAAGGGCAGCGCCAATGCGTTGTTGTCCCTGAGACGTGAAGTTATTAAGTCTCATGTGCCTGTACCGTCTCCCTTCCCTTTCCAACTGCTACTGCTTCACGGCGGAAATGGGTAATTTAGGAGTACTTCCCCAGACGAACTCTGCATTAAGAGCTTTACTACTCGATAATAGTACTAGCTAACTATTTCTTTTAATATAAGAATCAAGACAGAGTAAAAAAACTTACTGATGCCCAAAGTACAATCTATTCCCGCTGTAATAACTCCAAGATAAAGAGCTGCGTAGAGTGGTATTGCTAACTTTAAGTGGTTGGGTGCCATAAGGACTATGACGTCATCTTGCTTGACACCTAGCTTGTCAAGGTTTATCGCACAGCGTACTAACAGATCCAAGATTATTTTGTTCGTATCCGATAGTCCAGTTGCTCCGTCGATCTGGGGATGAATTATATTAACTAGAGGTCGCCTAGCGTTTGAAATTCGACCGTAATTCTATATATATTTTAAGTTTGAACTTTATTGAGGTTTTTTTGACAGAGTATATTATACGTATAACTTCTTCGTTGCATTTAACTCTTTAGATTTTTTTTGTTAAATATTATGTGTGTGTCAAACGTATGGTATTGTAGGTATGTAATGTTTATTATAATAAATAAAATGTGTTTCTAATGCATGTTATATATAATATATAGCTTTATCCACTTCTTCTCCATATAAACTTTAACAGTGTCAAATTTCACATTCATCCGTTCGCGCAATTTTCTTTAAAATAGGTTTAAGTTTTCGCATCACGTATTAATATGTAGATGATGATATCAGTAACGTAAGAGCCATAAAATATCATCAGGGAAATGTAGGCCTCAGTAGACGTTCAAAATTATTTTCATTTATCAATCATATTTAGTGAAGTTGTGACTTAAAAAATGACAAGAGTCCAAATTTTCTTTCAATTCAAAGCAAAAACAGTACTTTATCTCGTGACAGAAGACTTAAAAGACGACACTGATATGGAACGAGAGCGCAGGGCTTTGTCGGTGAGATCTAATATGATAGCCCGCAGATTTGCTCGTTGCTCAAAACAAACAAAAATCACGCTCTTTCGAGCTTACTGTACATCCTTTTACACGAGCAGTCTTTGGGTAGATTATTCTCAAAGATCGTACAATGCCCTGCGAGTTCAGTATAATAACGCTTTCCGGATGCTGTTGCGACTGCCCCGTTTCTGTAGTGCATCAGGCATGTTTGCGGAAGCGCGAACCGATTGTTTTTATGCCACCATCCGAAAAAAGTGCACATCTTTGATGCGCAGAGTACGGGCTAGCACCAACAGTATTCTGTCAATGATCGCGGCGAGGCTGGACGGTCGGTACATGAACCATTGTGGTAGGGTTCATGTTACATATTGTACGTAGGATCAAATGTAATATTAGATCTATATAACTATTTCAATGTTTATACTAACATAGTCTTAAGGTTTTGTACTACTAACAAAATGGAGAAATCTGAATTAAAGAATTATTATTATTATTGCTTATGATAACTTACTTGCAAAACAAAATCTGGATCATCCTTCAGACTTTGCAGAATAATCTTCCCTAAATGGTAGCGGTCTGTCGGTATCCCAGACTGGGCGACGATACGTGACGTCAGCTTGTTCATAAACCAGTGCACGGAGTCCTCTGCATGTTGAGACTTCGCCATTTTGCATCAGCTAATAGTTTTATTTGCCACTTTCCGGTCTAAAAAAGAAAGGTACTATAAAATTGAGAACTGTTTTTTTTTTCACAACAAATGTTTTGTATGTACTCTAAAATTGAAATTACAACGTCCAAATAGTACTATATGAATATTTGATTTGATGTCCTTTTTGTACCAAGTACAAAATAAATATTTTTGCCCGACTGAAATGTGAGCAAACACTCCATAATTATCAACACTCGAGGTGTCCCCTGATTCAGGATTCACTGATAATTATTATTAGCTTACAATTTTTTTTAATTGTAACGTAATTCTTTGCATGCACCTAGCTTTTAAAAGATTTCTATGAGTTTAAACTAGATATTTAATTTCTTAACTTGCATCGTCCGAAAGAGCTAAAGATCAATGAAAATTATCATTGATGTTATAAAACGATCAAATCTAACTTATTTTCTTAAAACTGAATCCCTTATCCTACTTTATTATAATTGTCAAAGTTTATAAGAATAAATTTAAGGATGTTTTTTACTCTTTCACGCAAAACCAACCAAAAGGATTGGGATTAAGCTTGGCAAACTATTCGTCTAGGATACTTTTTATCTCGAAAAAACATGACATCCCTCGGAAACGCGGGTAAAACCGCGAGGGACAGCTATTCAATTTATAATATATATATTTGTTGTAGTTTTACTTACATATTAGTAGTGATCTTGTAATATTTTTTTTTTGCAAATCAAAGCAGCTACTAGATACTGTTAAACTTCGTGAAGAAGTAACCCTCTACAGCTGTTGCATCTTCATTTATATTTACGGATATTTTCTTATCATTTCTTTTAGCAAACAAAATAAAACACACTGATTACACCTTTATTGTCTGATGACTTTCAGAGGTTACTTTGAAAACATGGAAGACATTACGTTTGATAACTAATTGTATGTAAGACTGTAACAATAGTTGGTAAACCTAATAAATAAATAAATAAAAAAAAACATCTAGGAATAATATTTCGTGTCGTATTTTGGCGTTCATGTAAATGAAAACAACTTAATTTGTATTGAATTTTATTAAAATAAACTTAATACAATTAATTAAAATGAATTATTCTCTATTCATACTGAGGGCCATCTCCTTTAGTTTTCTTCTATGTATTTTAGTTGTGATGGTAGTTGGCAGCTCTGGTAAGAAAATTACACCACCTCTCAGTTGTTTCGAATCAGCCAAGGTATCTGCAAAAAAGACTAATTAATACTATTGTACACAGAATAATCTTCACATCCTCTTCTAAAAAAGTTTTACTTTTGACTAAGTCTTTGATGTCTTGCGCGGTGACGTCACAGCCGGGTCGACATACGACACACGCGACCGGCAAGTCCCCGCACTCCATATCCGGTACACCGGTCACTGCCACGTCTAGGACGCCTGGGTGTTGCCGGATTGTATTTTCCAATTCCGTTGGTGATATCTGATAATGAATTCTATTAGTAGCTTGTCTGATTATTTTTTTGTCGAAAGTCTGTTGAACCGTCTGCTTTGACATTAGATTATTTTATTTAGATTAACTTATTGGAAATATTGAAAACTGACCTGGTAGTTACAATATTTGAGCAGCATTTTTAAGCGTTCGGCAAAGTAAAAGTTCCAGTTTTCATCTCTGTACAAAATGTCTCCCGTTTTAAACCATTGATCATCAAATGTTTCAGCTGTTGCTTCAGCATTATTATAATAACCCTGGAAATTTATTGGAGATTTATTCAAATTCGTATTTTTTCTTTATTTTGTTGGCCACTTGTTTCAGTTGGTAATTTTAATAAATACCTGAAAAATTGTTGGACCTTTCAACCATAATTCTCCAGTAACATTTGGTTCATAGATATCTTCTTGCGTATTAATTTTTATCAACTGAAATAATACAAAATAAATAAATATTTAGGGCAAGAAAATTATCTGGTATAAAAAATTTATTGCAATGGATGTAAATATTTATACAACGTGTTACAAAATAACCCGTAAAAATAGAATTAATTATCAAAGCCAACAACCCTAGTAAGCTGTCATGTCAGGGAACCAGATTACTTAACAGAAAGGCCTACGTACCTATTTTACCTAATAATTGTCTACTTTAATAGTTTTTCTATTTTTCATTCAGAAAAATCAGGTTTCTAATTTTTTTTTCTTAAATATTGTGAATGGACTCGTTAATAAGGCCCCATTTAACCTCCTTTAGGCTTTACGGGTAGTTTTGTAACAGCCTGTATAAGAATGTATTTAAAAAAGTAGTACATGTCCTCAGTTATCTGGTTTTAATAGTACAAGCTCTGCTTAGTTTGGGAACAGATGGCCCTGTGTCCCAGGATATTTATTTATAAATTTGTATAAGGAAAGCTTAACTATATAAAGGGTACTTTGTCGTAGCTGCCTGGCTGGCTACCACCCCAAATTTGAGACTGTCCATCAAAGTATCACACACAGTATTAATAAATTTATACTGTGAAAGTATCCTTGCAGCGAATCTTAAGAACAATTTATTTTGAAGCTTTTGTTCTTGCACTACGTTTGAAAACATTGTCATTTGCTATGGTGTGAGTGTGTTTAGTAAAAAAGATACAGTGCTTGGTATATATTGCGTGGGTTACTAATGCAATATTATTAAGTCGCTTACTCGATATTCGAAGCATCCTATTGGCCTTCCAACAGACCCTGATGGTGAGCAATCATCGTGAAACGCAAAACATCCCAACTCACTCAATCCATAACGATTGCGAATTTTCGTGCCCGGCGTCAGTTTCTGTAAAGTAATTACACTGTTGAAACCTGTTTCAATCTTTATCGTTTCTGAATGGTTATAGCAAATTCTAATAATTTGTGTGCATCAACATGTCTGTTTGTTCTGTGTCTGGGTGTAAATATCTATAGAAGTATGTATTTAAAAAGTAGTATATGTAGTATATCAGTTACCTGGTAGCCATACTACAAGCAGTACACTCTACTTTACTTGGGATCAGGCAACCATGTGTGAAGAATGTCTTGGGATATTTATTATTTATTTATTTATAATTATCAGGTAGTTGACCTAAGGGAAGCTTTATTTGCTGTAGGGAGCTGTCCCCATCGATTGTTTCCAATTTAAATAAATATCTATCTTCATCTTGGAGATTGTATTGCTATCTATTCTTATATTATAAAGACAACAGTTTGTAAGTTTGTAATCTTTGATGTAGTAGTGCTGTTAGAACAGAGTTTGTTATGGGAAGAACCTACTACCACCATAAATCAGTAGTGGACTTGTATTACCCACTAAGAGAGGGGACCGATGAAATGACAGGCACATGAGGGTCGATAGGTCATTGCGATGCCCCTGGTGTTGCAAATGCCATTGTAGTTGTAGCTTGTCTCAACGACAAGCACATAAATGGATTCTAATGGATTACCTACTTATTTTTTAAGGTTTCTCTTACCTTTATCTCATAAATCAGTTTCATGGACACAGGGCTACCTGCAAGTATTAACGTCTCTAAGCAGGTAAAGTCACAATTGTCACGGTCGGCAGGATTCGTTAAAGTTGTCATCAGGGTCGAACTAATCATTGCATATGTAGGCTGTTAAAAAAAAATATATCTTAATCAGGTCACCTTTATCATCTTACTATGTTCCATTTAAATCTATTCTTTTACTTATATTATTAATATTATTTTTAATTATTTTTTTACTTGATACGCATTGATTGTAATTTCTAATTATTTATACGAGGAGTTTTTACATCATCATAATTTAATTAATGTTTTTTTAATTTCGTAAATAAGTAAAGTAATAGCGAACAACCATATGGTGGTACAAAGAATGACAGATCATTTATGCATGTTATAAAAAGAATAGGTCCTAGAATAGAGCCTTGTGGAACGCTCTTGCTAGATCCAAGAGAGACCTTTCCATTTATCTACACTATCTTCTTCCAATTCTATTTGTAAATCCAAACTGTTCAATATGAAAGAGTTTATTAGGTAGGTACGTATTGAAATGTATCAATATTTGATTAAGAAATAGGGTTCATTACTAGGTCAGATGTACTACCAGTTTTAAAAAACGGTAATTACTGCTTTACTACTTTCATTGAATCAGGAAATACAAACACTCAATACACTTATTAAAGATAAATTATAGAATTTATGTTCAACTGAGAGTCTTTCATAAATTGATATGCTCTAATAATATCTATTGACTTAGTGGTTAAAACTAGAATATCATTATTGATATTCTTACGAATAACTTCTACGTCTAATTCAATTATTAATTATTTTATCATTTATTATAAGTCAAACACTCGGGTCGCAAGTTTTAGTTTTCCCAGTTTCTGTGCTAATTATATTCCAGGGTATTTTAACTTTTTCGGTAGTATTGATAATTTTATACTTAGGTATTTTAATTTAGCTGATATGTAAACCCGCTTAGACATCTGTAAGTATTTTTTTAAGCTCTTTCAATGCTGGATTGTAATGAAATTGTCTTTCACTATATATACCATATATAAAATGTATGTCCACTTGTATACTCCCACCATTGTCCAATCTTTTGTCAAAATTTTGGTTTAATTACATAGTTATATTCATTTGAGTTTAATTACCATTCCACCATAGAGGTTATCCTCTATTATTGACATTTGAGATTTGTTTTATTGAGATTTACAAATAACTAATAATTTTTTTCTGAACGATTCCTTAAAGATTTTCTAGGCGACTTCTGATCGTAGGTAGGCAATTGATATCTATTTTTATCCACTGTTTGTAGATACATGAATTAAGGCTATCAAACCACAATTATCGGAACTTAATTGACTATTAATAATTGACTAATAATAAAATGTATTATTGAAAAAGGTCGCAGAGGAAGAAGTAATTCTTGTTGGTTTAAAAAAGGATTTACAAGATACAATCTTAAGATAATAAATAAAAAAACTGTATAATAGGATGGGGAAAAAGTTCCTTCGCATTTTTTAAGAAAATTCAAAACATTTTTAACATAGTTTATTTTCATTTAACTAGAGTATGTAGGTACCATTTTGTTCGATAACTTTTTGCCATCTTGTAGGTAGGGACATGATCCCATTGCTATAGAAATTTTGGGACTTCTGATCAAAATACTGCGACAAGTGGTTTTGACAGTCCTCTCGTGATGTTAACCTGACACTGCCTAAAGAATTCTGAAGAGACTATACGGCGGATGCATTAATACCTCCCCGCCAAACTCTCTTAATTTTTGCGGAGTGGCTAAACATGGGTGAGGTCTAGCGTTATCATGATGAAAAACCACACCCCTTCTGTTGATTAATTCCGGCCGCTTTCTCTCAACTTCTTGCTTTAATCTCATCAGTTGTTCGCAGTAGAGTTCAGAATCGATGGTCCTGCCTGGTGGTAACAGCTCATAATGAATAATGCCCTTCCAATCCCAATGCTGTGTGTGTACACAGCATCACCTTGTTGCGAGTTAACCCGGGTTTCGCCACAGTCTGTGAAGCCTGACCGGCCTTTGACCACGACCTGTTTCGCAAGTTCTTGTCGTACGTGATCCACTTTTCATCACCAGTTATCAGCTTCTTTAAAAATGGTTCGGTTTCATGACGTCGTAATAAAGAACCACAAATGAGTACACGGTTCATTAGGTTCTTTTCAGTAAGCTCGTAAGGTACCCAAATATCTAGCTTTTTTATGTGCCCAGTTTTTTTCAAATACGCAAAAACTGTTTTGTGGTCAATTCCCAGTTCTTCAGCTACGTCGTAGCTACTGATATGCCGATATTGCTCCAGAGCGACGTGCATCTTTGACATCAAAATTTCCGGATTGAAAACGCTTAAACCAAATTTGTGCTACTCTCACAGACACTGCACTAGGTCCATAAACATCGCAAATTTTTTTCGCGGCTTGCGTTGCATTTTTACCTTTTTTGTAGTAAAATTTTAAAATGAATCGAATTTCTTCATTAGATTCACTCATCTTGGCGGTACGAAAAACAAATGCAAATCACACATTTTCCTAATTTGAATTTGGAATTACGTTCTTTAAAATTTAAACTTTCAATGATACCAAAACCAGCCAGATACAAATAGTACAGCCAAAGAGATTTTATTACAAGTTCATACATACTATAATACGAAAAGACTTTTTCCCCAACCTAATATTTATTAGCTTCACTTATTTGAATATTGCTTTGTCCATATATTTTTCATACGAATCAAAACTAGTAGGTTTTGAGGTATTCGCCAGCCCTCGCGGGAAGCGTCGATCAAGAGCTTAGATATATCACGAGAGACGCGATGAGCTCCTGTCCCCCACGGGCCTAATGACTCTACCCCAAATGGCTCAAATATGTAACCCACATCAAGGTAAGACAGACAATAACTGCTTACTAGAAGCATTTGTTTGCTTTAGCGAAAAATTGCCTAACTGGTTACGATAATATGACAGTTAGCATCAGTTAGGCTGGGCTAACCGTTTACCATCAGAAGGGCCACCAGCTTATTTGCCACCTTAGTAGTAAAAATAAATACAGGCCAGACTATCACACCGAGTAAGCCCCTTCCAATATTCTGATAATACAACATCCAATCTTTATAGTTGTGTCTCATAATCATGAGTAGCCGTATGGTATTATTGATATCTATATTACTTATTAAATCGAGTTATCTAATATATGATAGGTAGTTTAGGTATCTATATACCTTTCATATCCACTTGTACTATACTACCGGCACACTATGATGGCCATTTTGACGTTTGAGATTGTCATAGGAAAAGAAACTGTATGGCTTTGCAATAAGGTTGATTTTCGTCATCATACAATTAGCTGTTGGATCAATAGATGCACTTTATGTCTGAAGGAATAAAGGTTATTTTTCTTTGTCATTGTTAAACGTCAAAAGGGCCATCATAGCGTGCCGCAAGTTTAGGTACTTATTTATTTTTTATTGTAGATGACAGCGATTTGAAAAGGAAGATCTTTTTACAAACTGATGAAACTGCCTCTCTTGTTTTTAGTTAATGTGTGATCGCAGTTTTTATTAAATTAATCAGCTTACCTTATATGTGTTTATGAGATGATACACGTGATCTTTTGTAACCTTCTGTGATGTCTGCAAACGTATGTATCTCAATATTGGCGAGTATATTATACTGAAGGTCGCTGAGAGCCATTGAAGAGGTGAAAGCATCATTGCCATTCGTGTAGGCTTTGGGAAGGTTGTAAAACCTAGCCTGGGAAAAGATAACGGAATGTAGCCTTCACTATGAAGTATGGTCAGTTTCGTTATAGGCTATAGCAACTTTCCACTAATGAGAGATTTCCAGTATTTAATTCTGGACCAATAAATGTCTATTAATGTTTAGATTTCATGAGTACGACAGCCCTAAAATTCGAGATTCTGGGGCTCGATTCTATAAGGAAAATGACACTAACTCGACGATGTTTCTGATGATACTAATACTACTAATCACATGAGAGGTAAGCTCTCCGAGGCCTCCGTGAAGCGGCTTGGCGACGAAGTTTGTATTAGCTGAATAAGGGGGCTGGTCATGTCACCAAAGTACCTACATTCGTAGATATGTTGTATCGATTAAGACTTAAAGTTATAAAATAGTAGGTAATGTGCCATCTCTTTGGGTATTTCTATCAATTCGAATGTTTTCTGTTATGAAAAGTAAATTTTACCACAAATAAGATATTGATAGAGTCAAATTCTTGTGTGTGAGTGCAGCTGTTTTGGGCAGACCTGTGGTTCCACTTGTACTCATTAGACACGCAATAGTCTTTTCTGGGTCGAAATCTGTTGGTCTGAAAGTAAACACAGCTAATAATAAGGTTCCTTTAAAAAGAACAAGAAGTTTTTATCGTTGTTATTTGTATGGAATTACTATTAAAAGTAAAATCCACGTTCCATACCTAAAATCCTCGATTTCAGTACCTCCATGTCTTTTCATAAGCTGGGATAGACTACAATAATCACTTCCCTCATCAAAAGTTATGATTTGGACAGAATCATTATCTCCTAGAACATTCTTCACATCCGATGTTCTTTCTTGATGACAAAATATTATTTTTGGTTTGTTGTTCGTAAAATAAGTTTCAAGTTCCTCTAAAATAAACGAAACGTTAAAAATAAGAGCGCAAATAGCGTTTTTTCCTCTAAAATTTACAAGAATCTTGTACACTTACTAATGCTTGAACCAGTGTCGACCGGGGCTACAATTATTCCAAGGTAAAGAGCTGCATAGTACGGAACGGTTACATCTATGTGGTTGGGTGCCATAATAGCCATGACATCGCCTTGCTGTACTCCTAGGTCCTTGAAACTGATAGCACATCTCACTGTTCTTTCTAATGCTGACTTGTTGGTTTCAAACTTACCAGTTGCTCCGTCAATCTGAGGATATTTAGTAAATATAGCAAATAGATTCCTACTTTTTATTTCTCTTCAATTACAACACTAATAAAGTTGGTGAATATCAGATACATAATATAGATTTCTATTTAATACATTCTGTATCATTCTGTAAATCAAAATGACTAGTTTGAGGATGTTTCGTCGCGGCCTCCATGCTGTGTCTCTTTCGCTAACTACACAATCACTTGCGAGGTCCGCTCTCGGAGGCCTCCTTGCGCTGGCTCACCGACGAAGTTTCTATTAGCTGAATAAGGGGGCTGATGTGATGCTATCCTAGTTCTGAGTAAATTTGTTGAAAGCAAATCAGTTATAGGCAAAAGTAGAAGTAACTGATAAAAAAAAAATCATGTAATATACCTGCATCACAAAGTCTGGGTCATCTTTAAAACTTTGCAGTATTATTTTACCAAGATGAAATCTATCTGTAGGTATTCCTGATTTAGCAACGACCCGCGATGTTAGCTCATTCATAAAAAAATGCACACCATCAAAGTTTACACCCGTCATTTTCCTGTAAGATCAGTCTTATCAGTTCAGTTTTAAAATGTAAATGACACCAAAGTACTGCATTATTTTAGTTGCTTTAGATGGAAATCAAAATTATCTTACCGATTTTTGATGCGTCTTTGTCCACAACTTTATCACAAGTGAAATCATGAAATATTGCTATCAAGTAGGATAAAATTTGCTTTTATTACGTTTTCATAACTTTGATAATATATCCTTTATCTTTATGAATGTGCAGTCTTTTGACTATTAATGAATACCTAAGAGTGGAACGATCCAAGTTTACAAAACTACTGTAAACTGCATCTGACCATGATAATATGTAAAGATAAAGTAAATAAGTGTCTACAAAACCTACGATTTGTACATTACGGATAAGTGTTTTTTATACAACAAGTAGTCGGTCCACCTGATGGTAAGCGGTCACTCCCGCCTATGGACATTTGCAACACTAAGGGCATCGCCAATGCATTGTCGACCCCGAGACATGAAGTTGTTAAGTAGCTATACGGTGTATCAATATTATTTCTCGAGATATTGCTATTTTTTATTCTGACCAGTCGAAATTCACTGAAGCAGCATACAAATGCTTGAATGTCAATATCATTATGACACTCGTATATGTTGTGCAAGTACTATTTTGTTTAAAATTTTTATTCTGTATTTTTTCTTTTTTATAATGTTTATTAAAAATGTATGATGTGTATGTACCTACTTTAGTTATAGCATCGAATTAGTACCTTCTATAGGCTGTAATGGTGTTATAATTTAGAATAAATAAAGTCTCTTGTGTCTGTAATTTCACCGCGCTCTATACCATTCTAATCAAAACACAGTAATACAAATACACTACTGGTTCACGGCGAAAATCGGTAAGGTGGTAGAACTTCCCCGGACGAACTCTGCACTAAAAGCTCTACTACTCATGTAGTTAGTTGCTTAATTGTAATTAGATTTAGAGTGCCGGTGTTTTGTAAATTCTGATCTGTTAACCTTTAACTTATGTTTCTGACCCTATCTTACCGTTTTCGTGATGTAATTGAGTAATTGGTATGTAGGAACAATGACACACGGCCCAAACAATATTAAGATTTATTAACAAACCTTTACATTATTTATTTTATACACCGTGAAATTTTAGTGGTTGTTTTCCCGCAGCGAAATGGTTTTGTCTTGGTCATACAATCGTTTTATTTACAAATAAAACATCAGATACAAAAAATGGCAGATATAGCATTGTGAAAAACAAAATTCGAAAACGACAACGAAACGATAGTACTGAGACCTCCCGACGACCTTGAACCTACGTTCGGTGCAAGCCGGGTGCCGACAGGCCGCGCCGCGCGGCCGTTGACACGCGTGCTGTTCAATCGGCTGATAACTTACTTTGAAAATGTATGCTGTTCCCATTGGCGGCGGCGCGTGCGATTCGAGTAAAATCTCCAAGTTTCGTCTGGTACTATTGATTCTCACGTTTTCGAGTTGATGAACATTTTTTTAATTATTTTAATAAAAAAACATCTTTATTTTATAAATTTTACTTTATGCTTCAAAAGTAGTCCCTATGGCAAGTTGTTCTGCCGCGGGAGAACAACCAGCTAAATTTCACGGTGTATATGGTCATTTAAAAATAATACTTTTGTTACTTAATATAAAATTGAAGTTGGACGTATGATATTGAAGTTTTCTATTCTCGTTCCATAGTGAGAACCATCTCTTTTAGTTTTTGTCTGTGGACTTTGGTGCTTATGGTAGTTGGTAACTTGCTCATGAATATCACACCGCCTCGCAACTGCTTTGAATCAGACAGTGACTCTAAAAAAAAAATTACAATGTTAGAGGTTATCTACTCAACAGATTTAGAATTTTGTGAAGATTTCGGGTAGAAAGAAATAATGGAAAATTATACAGGAATATTTTTTAAGCAATGCGCAGAAAAATTTTGGTGGTTCAGTATATCAGTAACAGAACACACTTCCATTATTTGTTTATTTTTTTTTCGACTTTAAAATCAACAAACAATGGACACGATCTATACATAATAATATCAAAGGGCGCGCGCGCCGTGCGCCGCACGGGGCGGTAGAGCCAGCTGTTGCCAAAGCCACGGCCGGGCTGGGCGACCGACCCGACCGACAGAGTAGCCATAATATTCATTCAAAGTCTATATCCTTCGTTAACGATAACTTAATTTTTTTGTACTAAAACTTAACAAAATAAAAATTTGGTGTTTAATAAAACTCATTTAAGTTTCATTTGTCAATGTTTGCGCACTGAATAAAAAATATTTTTAGAGTAGTAGAGCTCTTAGTGCAGAGTTCGTCCGGGGAAGTACTACCACCTTACCCATTTCTGCCGTGAAGCAGTAGTACAATTGTATTACTGTGTTTCGGTTAGAAAGGTAAGGGGGCCGGTGAAATTACAGGCACATGAGACTTAACAACTTCACGTCTCAGGGTCGACAACGCATTGGCGATGCTCCTAGTGTTGCAAATGTCCATAGGCGGCGGTGACCACTTACCATCAGGTGGACCGTATGCTTGTTTGTCGGCCCAAGTGGCATAAAAAAAAAAAAAAAAAAAATTCCTGTATACTATCCATTTTGAATCTACATATATATAAAATAAAAGAGAATTAAGTTATTTCGTCTGCCGAATTATTGCAGCCTTTTCAACACATTTATGCATGCAGGATATCTGTTGTTGAAGCTAATACTACATCGATCAGGTACCTTTAACCAAGTCCTTGACGTGTTGCGAAGTCACGTGACACCCGGGCCGAGGCACGACGCATGCGACTGCCAAGTCCCCGCACTCCAGATCCGGTATGCTAGTCACTGCCACGTCTAGAATACCTGGGTGTTGCCGGATGACGTTTTCTACCTCTATTGGTGATATCTGAAAATTACACATGACAACCTGATTCAGTATTGAGAGACATTGTAAGAAATCAAATTGTAAATTTCCATGCCACTATCGCACCAGGTGTACATACGTACCTTTTCCATTTTAACCTTCAATTGGGTCTTTTTGTGAGACTGAATCCATGGGGTACCTTACTAGCATAATATTCTACTATACGTCATATAACCGTTAAAGGAAGCCAATTCAATACCAGTTACTACGGTATGTATATTATAAAAAAAAAAATTTTGCAACGAGAGATACCTCTCGAACTCACAAAAAAGACGTTTTTTTTTATAATAATGAAGATAGGGCAGCTAAATATTAATCTTATACCATTATCATATCGTAGTTGCACGTTCACTTTCTTACTTGATGACTTTTATATTTAAGCAGCATCTTGAGGCGTTCAACAAAGTAAAAGTTCCAATTCTCGTCTCTCTTCATAATATCGCCAGTTTTCAACCAACCGTCGTCAGAATATGCTCCGACAGTCTCTTCTGGGTTTTTGTAATATTCCTGAAGATACATTATTATTTTATGCAGGAAGATAACAGTTTAAGTGAGGATATCTTACATATCGTGCACCAAGTCCACACGATGATATAGAAACTGAGCCAGCCAGATGAAGATCAATAAATCTTTTTTATATAATTATTTGGAACTTATTCTGGTAGCAAACTTTATTTTATCGTCAGAAACTAAATTACTATTACTATGCTACTCTACACAATTTACCTTGATAATACTAGGCCCTCCCAACCACAATTCTCCAGCGATATTAGGTTCAGTGATATCTTCATTTGTTTCTACATGTACCAACTGGAAGATTTAAAGTTTATTAAAGTAGTATACTTCTAGCACAGAGCGATGTTAATCCAAAGACAAGTATATGTACTCTGTTTTTTCCTTATTGCTTTGTGTTTTATCTTACCTATGGAGGGTAGAGGTAAAGAGGACCGTCATAAATGGGGGCCAAGTTGAAAAACTGTCAAGCTGTCAGCAGCAAATTATAGTTCAAGAACTCACCAAAATAGCGCTAGTGTAGCAAGAGGAAATTATATGAATTTAGCAGTTGTAAACAGAGTGAAGTGTGCTGAGTTGCAAAAAGTGCTATTGTGTAAATTTTTTTCGCTATAGTCTATTATTAATAAATTTTATAAATTACAAAACATGTCAAACATCTGCTAAATTAAGATTACCAGATTATAACTTTCATAATTATCTAGATAAATCAGCTGTAACCAAGCGAAAAATTTTCTTTACTTTTTTAATTTAGTATCCTACTCTAATAATTTGTGGCGCTCTTTTTAAAATATAAAATATAGCGCCACCTTAATTTGCTCTCGTTTAACGGATCCTTTTTTAATACACTGAGATGGTCCTCCTTACTTCTACCCTCCATAATCTTACCCTATATTTGTAACATCCCAATGGTTTTCCCACTGAACCGGGTAGAGGGAACTTATCATGGAACGCCAAGCCACCAATTTCACTCAGTCCATAGAGTGCTCGCACATCTCTAGTGCCTGCAATTTGCTGTAGTAAAAATATAGTTTGAAAAAGTGTTCTTTTTCCTAAATATTCAGGTCAAAGAAACAGGTTACACTTACTTGAATCTCTTCGACAAGTTCTTGAGGTACGTGGCTCCCCCCCAACAAAATACTTTCAAAACATGTGAAATCACATTTATTTCTTTCTCCAGGCTTCATAAGTGTTGTCATTAATGTAGGACTCACTGCCGTGTATGTTGGCTAAGGTGTTGATGAAAGAATAATTATTTTAACATTTATGTCACCATAAAGAAAATATTAAATGCGCTGTTCATCTTCAGCCGTTCCTTATTATTATCCTTTTACGAAACGACTCATGTTTATTTTTATTGATATTGTTCATAAGGCTGTCTCAAAATTCATTACTTTTGTACTTTACCTTGTATTCGTTTATGAGGGCATAAATGTGATCCGGAGTTAATGCCTTTGAGGTCTGTATCCGTGTATACCTCAATATTGGTGAGAATGTGAAGTGGAAACCTGCTGATAGCCATTGAAGAGGAGCCAAGATTAGTGCGCGTTTTGTTGGAGTTGGGAACGTACCGAATCCTAACCTGTAAAGGGATTTCAACTTGTAAGATAAATAGAAAAATTGGTAATAAAATCGTCAATATTTGAATTTTAATAGGTTTTGGAATATATGTATTATAAAGTATTGTATTGTAAATTTTCCAACGCTAATGAATTCAACAAGTTATGGTTGTTATTTTTGTCAGGTTTGGAAGATATTTCCATGATTGTCCTTACTCTGAAGCCCAACTCAGTCCGATCTGTTTAAGCAACTTTGCCCAAATTTCTTCAAGCCTTCCCTTTGTTTAGTTTTAACCCTGCTGCTTCTATGTAAATGAAAATTTATGGAACAATTTATTTGATTTCTAAATTTTACTTTTAGTTTCCTCAAAAGTACTTACCAAATGTAAGGCACTGATATCGAGAAACCTTTGTGGGTAAGAGGAGCTGATTTTGGAAGGCCGGTAGTTCCACTGGTTACCGTTAACAATGCCACTGTGTTCTCGGGGTCAAAGTCATTTGGCCTGTAATTTAAATGAAAGCAATATTACCATCACTCTTCTTTGTACAAATGAACTCAAATTAAACCTATATTTTCAGTATAATGTAGTTTAAGCCATTTTTAACATGGTTCTGTTTTATTCTGAAAATGGTTTATTGGGTCAGTGCAAGTCGTGAGATTTGATTGAACACGAACTTTACTTACTTGAAATTAGCGACAGCATCATCGTCGACTTCTATATCCATAAGATCTGTAAAGTTGATGTGCTCACTTCCCTTATCAAACGTTATAACTCCTGCTTCCAATTTGGCCTCTTTAATTGCCATATCAATAACTTGAGCTTTTTCATATTGGCAAAACACTAATTTTGGTTTATTAACGCTAAATGATGTCATAAGTTCCGCTGAAAATTAATATTAATATTTAGTAAAGGAAGTAAAATTATTTTTAATTACTCTGCTGAGCGATCTTAAAAGTCTGCTCTCTGAACTGTATGGTTATTGTATTCTTCTGTTAGAAGGTTGTTTATAGCAAACTTATCACTACATATAATCAAAGAAAGAGATAGATTACTGAAAAATTTTATATATTTATTGCAATCTGGAATAATTTTGTTCTAGAGAGAGGGAGACCACGGTAAACGTAGTATAGGGCGCTCTCCATCTAGATGAACCGATGATGATGATGATGATGAATCTCGAATTGCTTACAATATCTAAATAAATAGGTAGATTGGTACATTAATGCACTTTACGATATATGATAACTCAGCATAATATGATCAACATAATGTGTTCTAGTTCTTGGAAGTGTATGACAGAAGCTGACATAATATACCTAAGTAATCTAAGAATATCTAATCGAATAACAACGAGCACTTACAAACACCCAAGCTAGCATCCAGAGCATTGACAGCAACTCCGAGATACAGTGCAGCATAGTAAGGTATAGAAAGGTCCAGATGATTTGGCGCCATCAGAACTATGACGTCACCCTGCTGCAGTCCCATATTCCTGAGGCTGATGGCGCATTGCACTGATCTCTTCAGCGCTGATGCGAAGCTCTCAGACTGATTTGTTGCTCCATCTACCTGAAGATGAAAGCGATGATAAGAAATTTCTGGACTTCTGGAGTGGTTTTGGTCTTATTATATAAGCAAACCAGGTTTCTATTAGGTGAAGTCTTATCACGATTTATTTATTAAACCGATCACTTTATCGCCGATTATTCCCGAAAGGGTAAGCAATAGATATCTGTACTAATATATAAAGTAAAGGCAATTTATACATATAAAATGCTTTGGCCTGAATGACTCACGGACTTAACCTACAGCTTAATCCGCTGATCGTAGAGACCTAAAACTTGGAGAGTGTGTTCTTTGTATGACGTAGGCATCCGATAACAAAGGATTTTCTGAAATTCTACCCCTAAGGGGGTGAAAAACGGGGGTAAAGTTTGTATGGGACAACGTGATTCCTTGGTCCAATCTACTTCAAATTTTGCATAAAATTCATTAACAGAATTGATGGAAGGTTTGTTTCATTCATGGCATTGGCGTTGGCATCTGGAATAGCACAATAGCTACTTTTTAAGGGAAGGTTCTAGTCCAGAGGCCCGAAAATGTGCGTAATTTCATGATTTTTCTTTGAGAGTACATACGTATTTTTTTTTTAAACTTTTGTGGCATTTATTTGTCTATATTTTAAAAAGGTTACAAATTTTTTTCCAGTAAAAATAATACAAAACGGCAGCTCCAGCCGTCACTGACGGCGGTCGTGCGCGGCGATGGCCAGTGTGCGCGGGGCACTCTACAGCCCTGCCAAGTGATCTGACGCGAAAAAACCAAAAAAAATCTTAAAGTAGATGAAATTTGGGGGGCCTTATGATTTTTCAATTTTTAAAAAAACCCTTTTTTAAAAAAATGGGGACCCTTTTTAGGAAAAACACCTTTTTTGCCTTGTTTTATTTGTTTTCACGTTAAAAAAAACAGTACTAAAAATTTTTTTTTTACAAAAAACGGTTCCTGAAGGCCCCTTAAATTGAATAAACTTTAATTAGAGCCGCCAAACGTCGAAATCGGTGTAGTCGTTGAAGCGGAATCACGCCCCGCGCGCAAAAATAAGGTGTTTCGAGAAAAACGCGTTTAAAGTTTGACGAAGAAAAAATCATATATGATGTTTTTTTTTTGATACTTACATCTAATCCGCTATTCCTGCACCATACAGGGTTTCTTCCTCATCTTCAAAAAGCATGTTTTGCTGAACTTTGGTGCTGATTTTGTCAATTCTGGCCTTTTTCGCCAACACTGATAGATCCGCCTCCGCCGATGTGATGCGTTTATCGTCCGTCTTCGCAGCAAAGTTTTTACTATTTATTCCTATGACGATCCCCAATGTATGCATGGTTTTCAATATTGATGAATAGCCTTTGTCGCGAACTACGTCGCGAAATGTACCATAAATTGTAAATAACTAAAACATCAAACCTTGTTAATATTAAAGACAGGCAACCCAAAAAGTCCTGTCACCGGCATTGACACATTTTCCCGCGACTGCTACCCACATAAATAAAAAATCAATTATAAAGTGTGAACAAAGCAAATAACTAACTATAACTATGTGGCTCCGGGGCCCGATGGGATCCACGGCTGCGTGTTAGCCCTCGCTCAGAAGGACCTAGAGCCCCAACTGAGAGGGCTCTTCACAGCGTGCCTCGAGCGGGGCCAGTTTGTGGAAGTCTGGTCGACTGGTCCTGCTTGGAAAGGCGGGGCGCCCTGCGGACTCACCGTCCGCGTACCGGCCCATAGTGCTGCTGGACGAGGTGGGCAAGTTGTTCGAGCGAGTCCTCGCTGCCCGCCTCGTCGGCCACTCGTGCCAGGAAGGGCCGGACCTGGACGGGAGTCAGTTTGGGTTTCGGCAAGGGCGCTCCACCGTGCACGCTGTGTCGCGAGTAAGGGCCCTGGCGGAGGAAGCAGTGTCCCGGGGCGGGGTGATGTTGGCGGTGTCTTTAGACATCGCTAACGCGTTTAACACCCTGCCCTGGAATTGCATTCGGGAGGCACTGAGGTATCATAGAGTGCCTCCCTACCTCCGCCGCATCGTTGGGGCTTATCTCTCCGAGAGGTGTGTCACATACACGGGACGTGATGGCGTTCACCAGCGCCCGATGTCGTGCGGTGTTCCACAGGGTTCGGTTCTTGGGCCGCTCCTGTGGAACATCGGCTACGATTGGGTGCTGAGAGGCGAGCTCGGCCCGGGGGTGGACCTGACGTGTTACGCGGACGACACGCTGGTCACCGCCCGGGGGAGCTCGCACAGGGAAGCAGCGTTGCTGGCGACGGCTGCGGTGTCACAGGTGGTGAGCCGCATCCGTCGCCTGGGCCTGGAGGTGACCCTTAGCAAGTCGGAGGCCATGACGTTCCATGGCCCCCGGTGGGCGCCGCCGCCCGACTCACACATTGTGGTCGGGGGGGTCCGAATCGCTATCGAGTCCACCATGAAGTATCTGGGATTGGTGCTCGACAGCCGGTGGACATTCGGACCCCACTTTCGACGGCTGGCGCCCAAGCTGTTGGGCGCGGCGGGAGCGCTCGCAACGCTGCTTCCCAATCTGGGGGGCCCGAGCTCCGTCTGTAGACGGCTCTATACGGGTATCGTGCGATCCATGGCCCTGTACGGGGCCCCGATCTGGGCCCACGACCTGACGGCCGGTTCGATCGCTCTACTGCGGAAGCCGCAGAGAGCGATGGCCGTTAGAGTCATACGGGGGTATCGCACGATCTCGTATGAGGGGGCTTGTGCACTGGCCGGATCCCCGCCCTGGGACCTGGAGGCTAAAGTACTCGCGTCGCTATATCAGTGGCGCGAGGAAGAGGCGGAGCGGGGCGAACGACCGATGCAGCGTCAAGTCGAGCTGCGTCGGTCTCAGCTCCGCGAGGTCCTGGTGGCGGAATGGCGGGACAGGCTTTCACGCCCTACCGCCGGCCTCGACATAGTCGGGGCGGTCCGGCCGGTGCTCGAGCGCTGGCTCGGGAGGAGGCACGGCTCCCTGTCGTTTCGGGCGACGCAGGTACTCTCGGGGCACGGTTGCTTCGGGAAGTACCTGTGCCGCATAAACAGGGAGCCGGACGCCCGGTGTCATCACTGCGTCCATTGCCGGGAGGACACGGCGCGGCACACGCTGGCAGAGTGTGCCGCTTGGGAGGAGCCGCGTCGTGCCCTCATCGCCGGAGTAGGCCCGGACCTCTCGCTGCCGGCCGTGGTCGAGTCGATGGTCGACAGCGAGGAGGCCTGGGACGCTGTGGTAACCTTCTGCGAAACTGTTATCTCGCAGAAGGAGGCTGCGGAAAGGGAGAGGGAGATTTTGACCCTCAACCCGGCCCGCAGCAGACGCACCGGGCGTCGGCGGAGGGCAGACAATGCCCTCTTCCAGCCCCCCTAAATGGATCCAGGGGCGACGGACTCGGGGACGTCCCTCGCCCCCTACAACATCAGGACCCAAGGTGGCGGCGCGTGTGGTGTTCCACGCGCGCCCCTCAGAGAAGTCGGGGGGGGGGGAGGAGTTAACACCTCACTCCCCCCCCTCAACCAGACGGGGCCCGCGATGGCGGGCTAGCACCAGCCGGGGGTTGCGGAAGCTGAATTCGTGCCCGCGACCCCCGGCGCTCAGGTGTGTGAAGGAACACCGGAGGGGTTTTAGTGGGTATACCTCTCGGGCCCCTTCTCATTTTTGATATGAGAAGGGGAGTTTGCGAGAGGGAGTCCCACATAACCACCGCGTATCCCCGGGCGCGGTGGTATGCGCAAAGCATTTCCCCTCCTAAAAAAAAAAAAAAAAGGCCTAGGTGAGCGCTTTAGATTTAGTTGATTGTAATACCAATTACCTAGTTGACATTCGAGCGTGCGGTTCAGAAACTTTGTACTTACGGTTGTTGTTACTTGCTATAGTGGGATGTGCCTGCTTGCCTCGGTTGGATATTGGTAAGGACATGATCGTTGGATCATGTGCAGATCTCAGATATCTCAGCTATTCGTATTACTAAGATACATACATACGTTGGTATGGAGAAGGAGATGATCGTTGGATTATGCTCCGATGCTTAGACATACATTGGTATGGAGAAGGAGGTGATCGTTGGATCATGTGCAGATCTCAGATATCTCAGCTATTCGTATTACTAAGATACAGACATACGTTGGTATGGAGAAGGAGATGCTCGTTGGATTATGCTTCGATGCTTAGACATACATTGGTATGGAGAAGGAGGTGATCGTTGGATCATGCTCGATGCTCAGACATACGTTGGTATGGAGAAGGAGATGATCGTTGGATTATGCTCCGATGCTTAGACATACATTGGTATGGAGAAGGAGGTGATCGTTGGATCATACTCGATGCTCAGACATACGTTGGTATGGAGAAGGAGATGATCGTTGGATTATGCTCCGACGCTTAGACATACATTGGTATGGAGAAGGAGGTGATCGTTGGATCATACTCGATGCTCAGACATACGTTGGTATGGAGAAGGAGATGATCGTTGGATTATGCTCCGATGCTTAGACATACATTGGTAAGGAGATGATCGTTGGATCATGCTCGATACTCAGCCAGTCATATTACTCAGGTAAACTGAGATGGACATGAGAGGAAAGGGGTCGCTATAAGGGGTGGCGGAGGCGACTTAAAAATAGTCCATAAACTATTGACTCAGGCTATTGCTCAGAAGTGTCTCAGTATAGTAAAATGAAGAGTATAAACCCTCAACACAGTTTGCTCTCAGACAATCACCACTCTGATCAGCTACATGCATATTATTTATCAGTTGAGATATGATGCATCAATTCCTGTATAAAATAAGGAATTGATGTCTACTGCATCTGCGTTGTTAGATATATAGATTCTTTGGAAACCAGGCTGGAATTATTTACTATCTATAGGTACATTTAATAATAATAATAATAATAAGCCTCTTATCCTGAACTGCTTTCTTCTTTCTTTGTATTGTGGTTGTCTCTTTACTTATAAAATATCTCTGAGTTCAGTGTGCCTCTTGGAAAAGGCCTCCTCTAACACTTTCCATTGTACTCTGTCTCTAGCAACCCTTCTCCATTTTGGGCCTGCCGTCAGTTTTAGTTCATCTTCCCATCTCTTGCTTTGTCTTCCTCTGTTCCTTCTCCCATCTCTTGGGTACCAGTCAGTTATGATGTTGCTCCACTTCTCTTGTGTGCCGCGCAGCATGTGCCCAGTCCATCTCCACTTCAAACTATCTATTCTAGTAAGTACGTCTGTGACTTTTGTTTTACTTCTTATGACGGTGTTTCGTATCTTATGTTGTTTCTTAAGACCTGTCATACTCCGTTCCATAGCTCTTTGGCAGTGTTCCAGCATGTTTCTGTGATGTCTCGTAAGAGCCCAGGTTTCACACCCGTATGTAATACATGGGAGGACACAGGTATTGAAGACCTTCCTTTTGATACCCATACTAAGATCTGTGGATTTCATGATCTCTTTCAGTGACCAATATCTTTTCCATCCGTTAGCTATTCGTCTTTTGATTTCTTTTGTAGTTGTGTCTGTATGTGAGATGATTTGTCCTAGATAGATATATTCATCTACATATTCAACAGGTTGGTTGTTAATTTTTATTTCATATTTGATTGAATTCGTTAATAGCTTCGTTTTGTTTATATTCATAAATAAGCCCACTTTCTTGCTCTCTTTATCTAGATCTTGTATCATTTTTGCTAGGATCTCTGGTTGTTCTTCGAACAAAACAATATCGTCAGCGAATCTAAGATGGTTTAATTTTTGACCATCTATATTTAGTCCATGTTGGTCCCAGATTAGCTTTCGAAATATGTTTTCCAGCACCGCCGAGAACAGCTTTGGGGACATCGGGTCGCCCTGTCTGACGACTCTTTTTACTTGGAATGTCTCACCCAAGGTTTCCAGTTGTACTCTTGCCTTACTGTTGGAGTAAATATTTTTAATGGTGTTTATGTACACTGTCGGGATTCCCTGGTTTCGTAAGCTTTCCCATATGGCTCTGTGGCTAATGCTGTCAAATGCCCTAGAATAATCGATGAAAGCCATATATAGCGATTTGTTGTACTCATTGTATTTTTCCATAATTTGCTTGACTGTGTGAATATGATCTATCGTGGAGAAGTTTTTCCTAAAGCCAGCCTGTTCCTTCGGTTGGTTTTCATCAAGTGTGTTGCTTATTCGGTTTAGAATAATTTTGGAGAAAATTTTATATATGTTAGACATCAGACTTATTGGTCTGTAATTCCCTATGTCATCTTTTTGTCCTTTCTTATGTATGAGAATGATGTGGGATGTCTCCCATTGTTCTGGAACCTGTCCTGCTCTCAGGATGCCGTTGAAGATTTTAGTTAAAATGGGGACCAGTTCTTCTACGGTTCCTCTCAGTAGCTCGTTTGTGATTTTATCAGGACCTGGTGCTTTGTCTAACTTTTGGCTTAGTATGGCTTTCCTAGTTTCACTGGGTACTATGTCAGGATCTGGGTTCACTGAGAGCAGATTATAATTCAGGGTTTCTCGACTTACATGTGTAGTGGTGTCTTGGTTGGAATAAAGATTGCTGTAGAATTTTGTAGCTATTCTATTTATGTTCTTTCGGCCTGTTACGATTTTTTGGTTGTTTTTCAATTTCGGGATCCATTGGTTTGATTCTCGGAGTTCTTTTAGAGCTTTTCTAGTTCCTCCTGTCCTCGCTATATGTTTTTCTAGGGTTTGCAACCTTTTGACTTTTCTGTCCTTTTTGATGCCTTCTTTGATTTTTTTGCTTAAGTTAGTTATTTTTTGGATGTTCTGTTTCCTTATTTTGCAGTCAAGTAAACTTTTTCTATCTTTTATAAGTTGTAGTGTTGAATTGCTTAAATTGTATTTATGTTGCCTCCTTTTCTGGTCTCTTTGGCATGTAATTTTGTTCTGTAGTTTATTGTAACTTGTTTTTACATCTATTGCATCGGTTTCTAATAGTTCTCTGCTGAGTATTGACAAGGAATTCTCCATTGTTTTGTTGGGCTCTGTGCTACCTGTCAGGAGTGTGTCATGTATAGCAAACTTTCTGGATCCTTTGGGTGGTATAGTCTTGAGTGACGCCCTTACCATGCGGTGGTCGGTATTAAAGTTTAATTTTGATATAACTGCTGTGTCTGTAAATAGATTTGGATGGCTGCTTATAATATAATCTATTTCGTTTCTATGATTCCCGCCTGGAGAGATCCAGGTCCACTTGTTGTTTTTGTTTTTCTTAAAAATACTATTTAGGAGGGTTAGATTGTGTTCTAATAAGAATGCAACCAGTCTTTGCCCATTTTTGCTTCTTTTGCCGTAGCCAAAGTTTCCTAACACATATTCTTCTTTACATTGTTTTATTCCCACTTGCGCATTAAAATCTCCCATTAGTATAATTATGTTTTTTGGGTAGTTACTTATAGCTTGGGATAGGTCATTGTAAAAAGAATCATGTTTAAGCTCATTTGCTTGCTCCGTAGGAGCATAGGCTTGGATAATTGTCCATGTTTTTTTGAAGCTAGGTAATTTGATGTTGAGTATGGCAGTTCGGTCATTAATTCCAATGAATTCTATTATTTGATCTTTTAGGTGCTTATTAACTATGAATCCGACCCCTCCTTGTCCTTCGATGTTTCCTTTGTTGAATAATATGAAGCCCTGGTGCTCTTCAATACATTCTCCTGTTCTTCTCATTTCACTTATTCCTAAAATATCCCATTTTAGGTCCTTCAATGCTTCTTCAAGTTCTGATAAAGATTCTGCTGTTCGTAAAGTTCTGGTATTTAGAGTTGCTATGTATAACTTATTCTCATTCCTTTTGTTTTTTATTCTTGTTAGAGGGTGATGGTCTAAGTCTTCCGCGGGGACCAGTCGTGGTGGAAGATATTTTGTCGATGGTTTGTGTATATAATTGATTGTTGGTGTATTTATCATTTGATTCCGGTGGTCCGGGGGCATATTTAGTTTTTTGAGAGATTTATTTGTGGATCAGAGCTTGCTCTTTCTACATAGTTTAGTATGCTGGGTCTTATGGTTTCTCTAGTATGTGTTTTGAATGGTGTGGGTGATGGATTGTTCAGTGTTGCTTTCTTGTTAGTTTTCTTTTCTGATGGTGCCTTTGGTGAGTCGGAAGTTATTCTTTTCCTTTTCTCTCTATTTTCTTTTGGCTTCTTTACGATGAGCTTGTCGTATTTTATAAAGGCGATATTTCCTTTCTTTATTTCTTCTTCTACTTGCGGCTGTAACTGTTTGCGTTTGTCTAGGACTTCTTTGGGGTAGTCCTCTTTTATGTTGACGCCTTGTGGAAGGTTAGGCTTATTTTTCAGTATAACATGTTTTTTCCATTGAGTTGTGATGGTGACTACCACTGGACGGTTTTTATTTTCAGCTTTCTGCCCAACTCTATATACTTTGCTAATTTCTTGGCTATCTATATGAACTCCCATACTCACAATTATTTCTTTGATAGAATCCACTAATTCCGTTTCGAATTTGATATTTTCATTTATTCCAAAAAAGACAAGATTGTTTTTTCTCTTTTCTATCTCTGCTCTTTTAAGTTTAAATTCAAGTTCTGTAATTTTGTCCTTGAGTTTACTATTTTCCTCCATGATAGTTTTCATTTTCTCGTCTAAAGCTTCCATGACGCTCTTAGTTACGGAG
Organism: Habrosyne pyritoides; assembly: GCA_907165245.1. Taxonomy (NCBI): domain Eukaryota; kingdom Metazoa; phylum Arthropoda; class Insecta; order Lepidoptera; family Drepanidae; genus Habrosyne; species Habrosyne pyritoides. The sequence continues at coordinate 4,958,851 of OU015606.1, forward strand.
TGTGTTATGAGTTCGGTTTGATTTTTAAATTTCTCGTCGAGTTTGTTTAGAAGTAGTTCCATGTTTTTATCCATGACTGGGGAAATTTCGTTTCTTGTTTGGTATCACTGGTTGGTAGCTTTTATTTTTCTTGAGTGGCAACACTGCTGTTGGCAATGTCACTGTCAAGTCACTGTCACACCTGGCGTAATGTTGGTATTAAACTGAGATGGGTCTATTGTCTATGACCGTGACTAATTTTAGGTTATAATTCCGAGGGTGTTTTTTCAACAATTATCGCACGAATTTTAGCACTCTCACTGTGTTCTTTTATTAGTGGTGGTAAATGAGCTTCGTTTTAATGTTTTTACGTTTCACAGCACAAAAATGTCACTTTGTAACACTATTTTACGATTAATCCGCGGACGACGTTGACGTACATGTTATCAGTTTGACCACCGGAACCGATCCGATGCTTAGACATACATTGGTATGGAGTAGGAGGTGATCGTTGGATCATACTCGATGCTCAGACATACGTTGGTATGGAGAAGGAGATGATCGTTGGATTATGCTCCGACGCTTAGACATACATTGGTATGGAGAAGGAGGTGATCGTTGGATCATACTCGATGCTCAGACATACGTTGGTATGGAGAAGGAGATGATCGTTGGATTATGCTCCGATGCTTAGACATACATTGGTAAGGAGATGATCGTTGGATCATGCTCGATACTCAGCCAGTCATATTACTCAGGTAAACTGAGATGGACATGAGAGGAAAGGGGTCGCTATAAGGGGTGGCGGAGGCGACTTAAAAATAGTCCATAAACTATTGACTCAGGCTATTGCTCAGAAGTGTCTCAGTATAGTAAAATGAAGAGTATAAACCCTCAACACAGTTTGCTCTCAGACAATCACCACTCTGATCAGCTACATGCATATTATTTATCAGTTGAGATATGATGCATCAATTCCTGTATAAAATAAGGAATTGATGTCTACTGCATCTGCGTTGTTAGATATATAGATTCTTTGGAAACCAGGCTGGAATTATTTACTATCTATAGGTACATTTACTTACCTTCAAATATCATTAATAATTCCTATATTTATCAGCTATTCGCTAGACCTATTTTACTTATTAGTACAAGTTTGGCGACATGGTGGAGATGCTGGGATTTGAGGAAGTAGTCCTGTTTGTCCAATCTCAGAGGCTGATTCATAATATCATAAAAGAATATTAATAAGTTAAATATGAGGTGTGTCCTTGGTCTTGAGTGATTGTAAGACTATTAAGATATACTATAAAGTCCTTATTGTCTAGTATGTTAAGGTAATAAATGAATTATAATTAAAACTATGAATGTGAGGATTATGAGTATTACTGTTTAAAAGGTTATGTGTAATACTACAAGGTATTACTAATGGTACAACAATGATATAGAATACTCATGATGCTATAAACAACAACAATAATAAGCAATAATCTACAAAAAAAAATGCAATGATAAACACTAATTAAAAAAGAAAAAAAAAGAGAAAATCAGAATGCTTGTGGCATAATATAGAGGTTACAAAACTCAGTGGTAAACCTTATTTATGTACTCTTTATAGAAATACCTAATATGAGATTATTAATAATGTAATCAGGGCCGGGTTTAAATTTGTGCCGCCCTGGGGCACTGAAGAAAATGCCGCCCTATGACTTAAATTTTATTTTAATAGATTTGATATCTTATTTTTTAAGAATCATAATAACTAATTGATTGCAGGAAATTTATTATGTATTATATAGCATTTATTATACAATATGTTTTATTTATATTTATTCTTTATTTACTCATATATTATATATTATATTATTTATTATATACTATAGTAATATATAAAAATATTTGTATTTTTCTTAGAATTATAAGCTTTGCACTAAGAACGACTTAATATTAGTATTGCATAATTTTGCAAAACTCGCCTAACTTTTTGAATTGCAAACTGGTCGATTTGATTCAAAAATATAAAATTGTTCTTTTTAATTAAAATTAATTAGTGTTATTGGATAATTCTCCAATTTTGGAAAAATTCATTAATCAATAAAAGTTTCTGTTATCAAAAAGACATACATAATTTGAAAATATACTTTCCAAATTTTGCCGCCCTAGAAAATTTGCCGCCCTGGGCACTAGCCCCGACTGCCCCTAGTATAAATCCACCACTGAATGTAATAATAAATAGGTATGTCCTCTTTTATGTTAACATATAGAGATCTACAGTTAACAGGTTGACATGATGGATTATTATGAAACATTTGTACTTATAAAAAAAAGGTATTTATATGGGTTATAAAATAAACCAGATTACATAACTAATTACAATTTATGGTACATTTCGCGACGTAGTTCGCGACAGCCTTCATTGAACATGCCGGAAGCTATATACGCTGCTATTCTGATTGTTTGTTCGCCACAATGAAGATGTTTCGGGGCCAGTTTCCAAATGCACGCGTTGAAACTTTCGTTATCATTTTGTGTGTTTACTGTCACATTTTTTACACTTTAGACATTCGGATAAAAAGTTGAAAACAGTCAGAAAATTGATAATGACATTACTATGGCCAACGTCAATTTCAATATCATCGTAACTCGCGTCTTTCATTTTTTTGGCTGAAGTACTGGCATATTCTGTTTCTCCTTCAATTTGATCTGGATTGTAATAAAATGTCTTCTTTCGCGGCCGATTCGGATGAATATGTCCCACTGATTTTCGCGTGTTCGGCATTTTCGATCACTGTTACGTGCCAGAAGTTCGAAACGCAACTGAAATACGTTACTCTGAATAGAGCGCTCGTTCGACCGAGGGAACGCAGGTATACGATCGCACAATAGAGTGGAATTTACAAGAACTTGTTGTGAGAGGTACAAACTTACTACCTGTAGTACAAATAACCCGCTCAGGCGGTGAAAACTGGCATTCGGAGCGCCTTACCTCGAAGCGGCTCCGAGCGCGCGCTTCTACCTGTTTTTCGGCCAACGCGCTCTCTCGTCTATACGCTATAACTCGTAAAATCAATTAGATAGGGAAATATCCTTTTGCCTACACATGATGAAAATAAAGCAATAAAAAAAAAAAATTTGGTCGATTTTGACTAGAACCTCCCCTTCCGGAAAAAAAAAACAACCTGAAACCGCGGTGGACCTCTTGTCTATACTATATAAGCAAAATAGGGTTCCTTTAACGGACCATCACCTCAAAACTACTGAACGTTGAACTTAATGAATGCGTTGTCGACCCTGAGACGTGAAGTTGTTAAGTCTCAGGTGCCTGTAATTTCACCGGCTCCCTTACTTTTCTAACCGAAACACAATAATACAATTGCACTACTGCTTCACGGCGGAAATGGGTAAGGTGGTAGTACTTCCCAGGACGAACTCTGCACTAAGAGCTCTACTACTCTAAAATTGCTACAATTTGGCGCGGAATTTTGTCATAGATGGTCATAGGCCATATATGATATCGATAAACACGGATGAAACCCCGGCGGACAGCTAATTGTATATATAAACGATAAATTAGTAAGTACATACGTGCAAAATGAAGTCAGGGTCATCCTTAAAACTCTGCAGTATCAGTTTCCCGATGTGGAACCTATCTGTCGGTATTCCGGAGGCAGCGACTATCCTGGACGTCAGCTCATTTATGAACCAGTGCACTGAATCGTATGCATGCAGATGTTGCACCATTTTGCTAAAAGTAATAAAAAATAATGCAATTGTAAAAGTCCTCTCTAATCGGCTGCTAAAGTTAAATAACATATAATTACATATTTTTATTAAATAAACTCCTTGATAAGCTATCAACTGCGATGAAACGCAATCTGAGTAAATATTATTTTAAATATATATTTTATTTAGTGTCGCCGATGTTTGGATTGTTATCGAATAAAAAATATCTATGAACGTAGCCGATAATCAAAAGAGTAAATCAAGGTTCATAAAAAGTGTTTTATAGTTGTTTTAAAAAAAAATATGACTATCTGTTCATGACATTTCTTGAAATACCCTATGTATTTGGAAAATCACGCCGGGGAGCTCATTCCACAATCTGAGCGACCAAGGGTCTGAGCTAGAACTTGTCCGATGGACAGAAGAAGACGGGTCTACGGTTGTTATTAAAGTAACCCATTATTTTTCAGTCCTAGTAATAGGACTTAGGACCCTGGTGGAGGATCTGATATAATTTCAATTACATGAATAGTTACAAGTCAATTTAAAAACCATTTTAATTTAATTAGTATTTATTTGGTTACAAAAAGGTTGGTAACTAGGCTGAACAATACTGGCTGGATGAAATATATTTTCATTTAAGAAGTAAGTATAATAAAAAACCAATTATCATTCTAATGTCATCAAAAAATATCATAACCTAAAAATGGAATTTATCTTAAATATGGATTCGTAAGGAAATTATAAGTAAATAACATTAACCCTAAATTTTATTTATAGAAAATAAACACATTATAAACGAGAGTCAGTTTTTATTGTGAAATCTATCCAGCGTCTCGCTTCAAAACCACGGGACTCCATGTACGGTTACACTAAGGTTAACGACCTTATGGCTAATCTTACTTACTCGTACACTAACATTCAATGATTTATCAATCTTCAATCAGTTTTCTCTAGTTGTTATCCCAACTAAATTAAAGCACAATCGTTTCCTTTCGTTTTTAACTTTAACACACACTTTAACAAAACATATCAAATACTAGTTATAAATAACGCAGGAATAAATCCACAATCTTTTTTTCACTTCACTAGAAGATTGATGCTATATTTATTTATGTTTGCCTACAAAGTCCACTCGATAACAGCGAGAGAATGCGTCGGAGTCAGACCTACACAAGAAAAACAACACAGGTATACACGCAGCAAATCTACTTATAGATTATTTTACGTAACGTACAATGTGTTGGGCAGGGCGTTTAGGATGACATTAATTGTCTAACTCCAGTGAAAGAAAAAATTCAGTCAAGAGATGCTACCGTTATTTTACTCCCTACCATTAATTTAAACATCTTAGAAATCAGACTATTTCCACCCATGTGCTAAAAAGAGATAAACGTAGCGAGACAACGATACCGGCTTATTGGTCGAGTAACAATCGCCTATAAGATTATTGATTAAATAAAATATTATTTCTAGAATCTTGATTGCTAAATCTTTTCACAAATTATCATAATTACATTATTATTATTCAAGATCAAACCCGGTATTATAAATTGCTTGTCACTATAAAATACGTAATGATACTAATAATATTATTACGAAATAAAATATACCTATAATTGCATTGATTCCAGAATTCGTTTTCAGCATCTACCTGCTCTTTTTTACAAGGCTCGTCTTTGAACATCTCATTATAGTAAATGATGAGGTAACCGAAGGGGTCACCGAATACGATGACGATAGGCTTACGATAGATGTCCGTGCTTAGACCTCAGCTCTCTTCTGTAGAATAAAATTACAAATTGATGTCGGGACCCCTATCCCAAAGAAGGATGCCATTATGCCGCATAACAGTGTCTGTTCGCCAAACGAGGAATATGAAGGGCTACCAAGGTATTTAGATCCAAAGCAATTCTTTACGAGAAAAAAAAATCCATTCTTGATTTTAATATCGACATTTTTAGAGTAAATATAATACATTTGCTCTTCTTCTTATCTTCTCAAGGGCTATATTGTGTCGTGTAATTTTTATTCGTTTTTGTTAGTATGGAATTATTACTAAAAGCAAAATAAATAAATATCCACGGACATTGGATATATGACATGACAATATGAAGGGACCACTGCTACCTAGGTATTTAGAACCAAAGCTATTCTTAACGAGAAAAAAAAATCATTCGTGATTTTAATATCGACATTTGGTATAGTAAATATAATACATTTTCTCTTCTTTATCTTCTCAAGGGCTATGTTCTGCCGTGTAGTTTTTATTCGTTTTTTGTTAGTATGGAATTATTATTAAAGGCAAAATAAATATACCAGGATATTTTTTTTTACTCGGTCAGAACCAGATAACTATGGCGATGTAGGAACAATGAAACACGGTCGCAATGTTTTTTTAATTTATGTACATTTTTGGTTTTATATATATAGTCATTTGATAATTTATATAAAGTTTTCTATTCTCTTTCCATAGTGAGAACCATCTCTTTTAGTTTTTGTCTGTGGACTTTGGTGCTTATGGTAGTTGGTAACTTGCTCATGAATATCACACCGCCTCTCAATTGTTTTGAATCAGTTAGTGACTCTGAAAAAAAAAGTTATGGTAATATGAATTATTCCCGAACGTTTGGGTAACGGTTTATAATTTTGAGAAGATTTTGACTCAAAAGAAAGAAAAAAAAAGAATTTGAAAATTGTACTTTTTCACCAAAATGAATAACTAAGGCGCTTATTCATTTTGGTGAAAAAGTACAATACGTTCATTTAAAAATGGATTCCTATTTCAAGACACTTTTGTGCATTAAGGATCTCTATTGTTGAAGCTTATATTGCATTGTTGAAGAACCTTTAACCAAGTCCTTGACGTGCTGCGAAGTCACGTGACACCCGGGCCGAGGCACGACACATGCGACTGCCAAGTCCCCGCACTCCAGATCCGGTATGCTAGTCACTGCCACGTCTAGAATACCCGGATGGTGTCGGATGACGTTTTCTACCTCTATTGGTGAAATCTGAAAATTACACAAGACTAGCATTTATACAACCAGAGTGACATTGCATGACTATCGCGCAAGGTGTACATTCCTTTTTATGACGCTTTCTTTATTTTTTTTCGCCCCTTCAAAATGTCGGATTAATTTGAAACCTTGCATACTTATCAAGGATCGATAACAATGTAATAATTTAAATAGTTCGTTCATTTATACTCCTTACCAGGATCTTCAGGATAGAGATTTGAAAAACTAAAAAACACACGTTAACGATTAAGCGAACTGAAAAAAAAAATACTAGTATTAAAAAGACGTAAAATAATCTAAAAATCACGCTTTCATAGAAAACCAAACTAAAAAGTAGAAAATAATTTTCATTCAATTTATATTACGCATAGTGCTATTACCAAACAAAAATATTTTATTGTAAGAAACCGTGGGGTGCTTTTATAGATATTTTCATAATGACTCTACTTTTACCAATATCTGTCAATATTTTTTTTTACAACAATTTGTACTTAGAGCACCCACGCCATTTTTTTTTTAGAAAAACTTGAGCTCATTTGACTGGATCTCACCTGATGGAAAGTGACGATCCAGTCGAGGATGGTACACGCGAACTTTATAATACACATTTCTTCTTGGTGGCTTTTTTTGTTAATCAAACTATTCTTAATTTATTATATCTTTTTTGCAATTATAGCGTGTTTTTTTAGGTTTTTTTTTGTACTATTATTTCATTTAACCATTCAAATAAGAATTTATGAGGCAGCTAATCCAAAGGGTACCTTAATGGTAAAAACTGTAATTGTTGCATGTTCACTTTCTTACCTGATGACTTTTATATTTAAGCAGCATTTTCAGGCGTTCGACAAAGTAAAAGTTCCAATGTTCATCTCTCTTCAAAATGTCGCCGGTTCTAAACCAACCATCGTCAGAATATGCTTCGACAGTCTCTTCTGGGTTTTTGTAATATTCCTGAAGATACATTATTATTTAATGCAGGTAGATAAGTGTAAGTGAGGATATCGCTATGGTAATGAATGGAAGAAGCTTACACATTATACCAGCAGCAATGATATAAAAACCGAGCCAGTCAGTTGAAGACCAATAAATATAATTATTTGGAATTTCTTCGGCATCGTATCCAGTGCGCCAAAAACCAATACAAACCAGCTTTTTGGCGCACTCGAAACGATGATGCTACTCTTGCGACAGATACATTCGTTCTTAAGCCTCTGAACACAATTTACCTTGATAATAGTAGGCCCTCTCAACCACAATTCTCCAGCGATATTAGGTTCAGTGATATCTTCATTTGTTTCTACGTGTACCAACTGGAAGATTTAAAGTTTATGAAAGTAGTATACTCCTAGCACAGAGCGATTTTAATCCAAAGACAAGTATATGTACTCTGTTTTTTCCTTATTGCTTTAGGTTTTATCTTACCCTGTATTCGAAGGATCCCAATGGTTTTCCCACTGAACCGGGTGGAGAGAATTTATCGTGGAACGCCAGGCCACCAATTTCACTCAATCCATAGAGTGCTCGCACATCTTTTGTGCCTGTTATTTGCTGTAGTAAAATTATAGTTTTAAAAAGTGTTTTTTTCTTCTAAATATCAGGTCGAAGGATTAGCACCAAACTTACTTTAATCTCTTGAATAAGTTCTTGAGGCACATGGCTTCCTCCCAACAAAATAGCTTCGAAGCATGTAAAATCACATTTATTTCTCTCACCAGGGTTCATAAGCGTTGTCATTAATGTAGGACTCACTAACGTGTATGTTGGCTAAAGTGTTAATAGAAGAAATATTATAATTCTAATATTATATGGTTTACGTTAAGAAAATGTTAAATGCGCCATATATCGTCAGCCGTTTCTAATTATTTGCACTTCTACTATATAAATGGCTCAGGCTGACTTATTGACCTTCAATGTTTTCTTTTATAGGTTTCGGTCATGTCTTTCTAAAAATAAATTATTTTCGTACTTTACCTTGTATTCGTTTATGAGGTCATAAATGTGATCCGGAGATAATGGCTTTGAGGTTTGTATCCGTGTAAACCTCAATATTGGTGCAAATGTGAAGTGGAAGCCTGCTGATAGCCACTGAAGAGGAGACAAGATCAATGCGCGTTTTGTTGGAGTTGGGAACGTATCGAATCCTAACCTGTGTAGAGATATCAAGTTGTAAAATTAAAAAAGAAAATCGTAATGAAGTTGTCACAGCCTGAAAGACTCGCTTTATAAACTATATGTTTAATAAGTATTATTTTTGCTTATCCACTCTCTGATGAATATTTTTGGTATTACTATTTTTTGTCAGGTTTTGAAGAGATAATATTTTTATTTTCCTTAAAAGTTCTTACCAAAGGTTAGGCACTGCTATCGAGAAACCTTTGTGGGTAAGAGGAGCTGATTTTGGAAGGCCAGTAGTTCCACTGGTTACCGTTAACAATGCCACTGTGTTGTCGGGGTCAAAGTCATTTGGCCTGTAATTCACATTAAAATGTAAGTAAGTTTAAGCAATGTTTTTAAATATGGTTTTGTTCTATTCTGAAAATGGTTTATAAGGTTCAACTTACTTGAAATTAGCTACAGCATCATCGTCTACACTTATACCCATTAGATCTGAAAAGTTGATGTGCTCACTTCCCTTATCAAACGTTATAACTCCTGCTTCCAATTTGGCCACTTTAATTGCCATATCAACAACTTGTGCTTTTTCATTGTGGCAAAATACTAATTTTGGTTTATTAACGCTAAATGGTGTTATAAGTTCGGCTGAAAATGAATACGGACGCTTAGTAAGGAATTATTAAGGACTAGTACTTTGCGATCTAAAAAATCTCTGATCTCTGAGTACTCGTATGCATTCTTCATGAGAGAAAGAGAGGGAGAGAGATAGTGTAGGTACTCAGACTGAAAATAAAAAAATATTTATCGCAAACTGGAAATTGCTTACAATATTTAAACAAATAGCTAGATGGGCACCCATTAGGCACTTTTCGATATATAATAACTCAGCATATTATGTACTAGTTCATGGAACTGTATCACAGAAGCTGACAAGTCATCCTAAGGATATCTAATCGAACAACAACGGGCACTTACCAACACCCAAGCTAGCATCCAGAGCATTGACAGCAACTCCGAGATACAGTGCAGCATAGTAAGGTATAGAAAGGTCCAAATGATTTGGCGCCATCAGAACTATGACGTCACCCTGCTGCAGTCCCATATTCCTGAGGCTGATGGCGCATTGCACTGATCTCTTCAGCGCTGATGCGAAGCTCTCAGACTGATTCGTTGCTCCATCTACCTGAAGATGAAAGCAATGATAAGTAATTTCTATAATACTGGAGTAATTCAATTATATGAAGTGGTTTTGGTCTTATTATATAAGCAAACTAGGTTTGTATTAGGTAAAGTCTTATCACGATTTATTTATTAAACCGAGCACTTTACACCGATTACTCCCGATCTGTACTAATATATAAAATAAAGGCAATTGTATTATATAGGATAAATTTGTTAGTACATACTTGCAAAATGAAGTCAGGGTCATCCTTAAAACTCTGCAGTATCAGTTTCCCGATGTGGAACCTATCTGTCGGTATTCCTGAGGCAGCGACTATCCTGGACGTCAGCTCATTTATAAACCAGTGCACTGAATCGTTTGCATGCAGATGTTGCACCATTTTGCTACAAGTAATTAAAATAAATTCAATTATAGAAGACCTCGCAAATCGGCTGCGTCAAAGTTAACTAACACATCATTACAGATTTTTATTATATAAATAACTTGATAAGCTATCATGTGTTATGAAACACTGTCTGCTTAAACATTCATTTAATTAAATTTTTATTTAGTGTCGCCGTTATTTGGATTGGTATTGTATAAATAATATTTATTAAAGTAGGCAATTACTAAAGGTGTCAATCAGGGTTAATAAAACTAAATATTTTTATAAAAAATGTTTGTAAACGGCCATCACAGGCTTACGACGCTTGCCAGAATATCAATGTTCAATACACTGGTTATATTTGATCATTTATCGTGAATACAGGATAGTTTCCTATTATTGCATTTTGTTTCTAACTTTAACACACACGATTCAATTATTTACCAATCTGCAATCTGATTCCTGCTTAAAATTTTAACACAACCTCTAGTTTGTAACATTGACACAGTAAAATCCTAAAGAGGTGATCTTTCATATCAACATATCAAATACTAGTTATAAATAACGTATCCACTATCTTTTTTTTCACGTCACTAAAAGAATTATGCTATATTTTTTATGTTTGCCTACAAAGTCCACTCGATAACAGCGAGAGAATGCGTCGGAGTCAGACCTATACAATTAAAACAACACAGGTAGACTATACACACAGCAAATGTATCTACTATTAGATTATTTTACGTAACAATGTTTTGGGAAGGACGTTTGGGGTGATTTTAACTCCAAAACTCCAAATATTTCAGTCATGAGATATTAACGTAATTTTACTCCCTATCATTAATTGAAATATCTTAGCAATCAGCTATTTCCATCCGTGTGCTAAAAAGAGACAAACATAGCGAGACAACGATACTGGTTTGTTGGCCGAGTAACAATCGTTTAATATCATTAATCAGGCAAATAAAATCTTAGTGAATCTTGATTGCAGAATCTTTTAACAAATTTCCACAAAATAAAGATGGGTGATTAATACGGCGATAATAGTGATATTATAGTGTTATCGTGAAAAAGAATATTCTTATCATTATTACTTTTATACGTTACATCATCTAATGCCAAATAGACTGACGCTATATGGAAATGTTGAAGTGCTTGTACAACAGTCACAATATCAATCCAAACCGAGGGTGATAGTACCTACGAGACAGATCCGTTGGGACGCTACGGCCTATATTCACGTCCAAAACACCTCAGAGACTGAAGAAAAATATCTTCTACCACATTGTGTTGCCAGTATATTTCCGCCGTGAAGCAGTACTGCATTTGTATTACTGTGTTACCGTTAGAAAGGGGCCGGTGAAATTACAGGCACATGAGATTTAACAACTTCATGTCTCAGGTTCGGCAAGGTGTTGGCGATGTCCCTAATGTCGCAAATGTCCATAGGCAGCGGTGACCACTTACCATCAGGTCCGTCTACTTGTTTGTCAGCCAGTAGTAATATAAAAAAATGTATGGAATAGAGACGTATTTTCTCTGTCGAGTATAAATTAGCTCAAGATCACTCGGCGGCAGGGATAAACTGAAAATTGCACCCCGCTCACCAGTGGACTGATGACCTGGTCTGAGTCGCTAGAAGTGCGGGATGTCGGCCCAGGACCGATTGCTGTGGAAATTCATGAGAAACATACGCCATTCTTCATCCAGCAGTGAACATCCCTGGGATGTCGATGGTTGATGATGGATGTATAACAATATAAAATACACAATTAATTAATTTATAACATAAAAGATGAGGCTGGATAGATAGAATCAGCCAGTTCAGCCCGAATTTAATCCCAAATATATATGAAAAATAAACAAAGCAATGGTAAGGTAATTATTATTAGGTAAATAAATATAAATATTATTTCAAATTACATTCATTATATACAATTTGACATTGTACCTACTTTTATAATTTATGCATAATTATATTATTTGGTAATTTACTAGTTTGACTTCCGTAGTCATCATTGTTTGCTGATTAGTGTCCAGCAAAAACCCGACAAGACGCGTAAACCGATGACATATTTTTATAGTTTTAAACATAAGTTCATTCATAATAAAGGAATTAAACTACTGATAAGGTAACTCCATTAATTGAAGGAAAACTCCATTATTGCACGAAAACACTATTATTTTTATTTCAGTTAAGTTCAGTTTTGTGTTCTTTTTGTATGGGAGAAAACACTTAATGCTCATTTTTTTTAAACTTAATGAGATTTAAGGGCTGGTGCTCACACGAGCTATTGTATTATACACGGCGATCAAGATGACATACAATTTATGTACCTTTGAGCGCCGCTTAGCGCGTAGCTAATTTTTGATTTCCCATATGTGGTTTTCCACGGCTTTACGTCCAAAACGGCACCGAAAGGTGCATGAATTGTATGTCATCTTGATGAGCTAGTATGGTACAATCGTGTGAGAACCAGCCCTTTAGTTCCATTAAGTTTTAAAAAAATGTACTTTAAGTGTTTGCTCCCATACAAAAAAAAAAACACAAGACATTTTTTTCTCACGCGTGGAGCTACTAATACCATCCATACGTTAATATGACGATAAGAGAGGTATCTGGTATACCTTACAATTTATTTTTAAATTCCTCAGTTTAAGTTTCTATGATTATGGAGCTCGATTTTTCGGCCACAGTGGGCCGGTGGCATTACAGGTACGAGAGACTTAACAACTTCACGTCTCTGGGTCGACAACGCATGGCCTGGTGTTGCAAATGTCCATACGCGGCGTCGACCACTTACCATCAGGTGGACCGTGTGCCTGTATGTCGGCCCCCGTGGTATAAAAAAAAACAAATCTAGTAGAGCTGTATTATTATATTATTAGTCTTATTATAGTATTATTCTGACCGTATATTTCAGCTGCCGCCGTGATATACTGTTTAATCCAACCGTTTTGTTCGACTGACTCTGAGCGAATGAATCAACTCTCGATCCAGTGTGTTCTAATTTTGAATAAAAGATGTTAATTTGACTGTGGGAATCAAGTCAGAAGACACACCAGAGTTGCCACTACAAAAAATATAAAGAAAAGCCAATAACTTTATGTAGAATTACATTATTTCTAAGACTACAATATACTCGATACGATGACGATAAGCTTACGATAGAAGTTCGTGCTTAGAATCGCTCGTATCTAATACCTTTAAACGAGCATTATATAATTAGGAAAGCTCGGGCATCCAGGTATTAATCATTAGAGGGCAAAACTTTATCTTCCTGTCAATAATGTGACAGATGGACATGACAAAATAATAGGAGTCCTAGCAAAGACACATTACATTCATTGTTGCTATTTTGTTGTAGGAAAACGTCAGTGATACCTACATATCTACCTACTTCATAGATAAAAAGAAGCAAATACATTTATTTACAGCCTAATACGTACAATATCATATCCAATGAATTATGCTGTTGGACTAGCAAATAGGACATAAATAAATCATAAAATGATAGGCTTAAAAGAGACATGCTTACAATTTCCGTATCCGTTTTATAAGTAAATTGCATGGCCCTCAAATAATGAGGCTAAATAACATGTAATTTCATTGAAGAGCACCGTCATATTACTGTTTGAATAATAGATAGTACTACATATTTGATTACCAGGGTCTCGGGCAGTTATAATTCGATCGTTGTAAAGCACAGAGCATACTGGCAGACTGTAACTAAAAGTTATTTTTATGCGAAATAAAATATGTTTTTATTGCCTGCTGCGGTCTTTCCGTTAATAAGCTAGTGCGCCTCAACATCAAAGATTGCATCACTACTTACCATCAGGTGGGATCGCAGTCAAGCTCTAGTTTATATAATTAAAAAAAAAATTGGTATATACCACCTCTCATTTTCAGGTTGTTTTTTTTATACCACATGGGCCGACAAACAAGCGGACGGTCCACCTGATGGTAAGTGGTCACCGCCCCCTATAGACATTTGCAACATAAGGGGCATCACCAATGCGCTGTCGACCCTGAGACGTGAAGTTGTTGGTCTCATGTGCCTGTAATTTCATCGGCTCCCTTATCTTTCTAGCCGAAACACAGTAATACAAGTGCACTACTGCTTCACGGCAGAAATGGGTAAGGTACTTCCCCAGACGAACTCTGCACTAAGAGCTCTACTACTCGAGTCTCTACTAATTGTCGTTGTTGATTCCTACAAACACACTACATGGTATAAGTGAGAATTTACAAAAGGGACCTTTATCTTGATTATATTCCTAAATTACATCGAGTGATTAAAGCGAACCATTAAAATAAATATATTAAATTTAGGCTGTGGGCCCGCGGGATTTTGAAGATGGGCTTCCGACCTAAAGGTCCCGACTTTTACATCTACATAGCAACTGTGTGTGAACAATGCCTTAAGTGCTTCATAAACGTATTAATAAGGGGTTTGGCATCAATTTCAAAACTTTACTCAGAATAATTTAAAGCCTGACCTCAGTAAATGTTTTTTTTTAAATAAACAACTAGTACAGTGTACTCTATCCTTATCAGTCTATAATAGTAACAGTTCAGAGTTGCACAATAAGATAACTACTGGCTCTGCAGAAGTATACGGACCTTTATGCAGAGTGGACATTAGTTGTGAGCCTATTAAATAACCATTAAGTGATACTGATAACATATTATAAACAAATTAATAAACATCTTGTTAGTGATCCATTTGAGACATATCTAATATAAATATCATAGAATATCAGACCAAGATCCATAGTAAGGATTGTTTTGAGTAAAACGTAAGTAGACAATTCTACTAATATTATAAACGCGAAACTTTGTATGTATGGATGTTTGTTCCTCTTTCACGCAAAAACTACCCAACGGATTTGGATGAAACTTGGCACATAGATAGAGCATATATTGGAAAAACATATAGGCTTTTTATTCCGGGAAAATGTTACATCCTTGGGGAACGCGGGTGAAACCGCGAGGGACAGCTAGTAAGTTATAGTTACCAAAATTATATTTATCGTTACCTTCATTTAGTTAAGTGCCTATATCAGTAACGCGATCCCTGGATATATAGGAAGTATTAAACACTTATAACTATACCTCAGTGTCGAATACGAATTATTTACAATAATAGTTATATAAAATTTGGTCTTGTTTGAGTAGTGTTAGATACCCTCACAGCTAACTAAGCAACACAGCTCCCTTATTCAACTAATACAAACTTCAACGGCGAGTCGCTTCACGGAGGCCTCGGAGAGCTTACCTCACACGTGATTAGTAGTATTAACGTAGTAAGCGACAGTGACAGAGGATAGAGGCCGCGACGAAACATCTTCGAGTTAGTGTCATTTCCTTACAGAATCGAGCCTCAGGTCGTAGGTTAAATTCCCAGGACAAACATTTGTGTGCGTCAATGTATATATTAAAAATGGTAACTTAGTTATAAAAACGTAGTAAATAAGTGTTAATAATAATTCACCACGGTCTTACGTGACGTGACTACCGACTGAGTATTTAGGATTACTAGAAACAAAAATGTTTCTGAATTCAAATGGTAAGTAGAATACAGTATTCATGTTACAAATCGAAATAATTATCAACGATTTTCGATTTTAGAAAGATGACGTTATTAAAACGTTCCAACGACTCAGTCCATTGGTTCATGAATGACATGACATCGAGGATTGTAGCAGAGTCTGGAATACCAACAGACAGATTCCATCTTGGCAAGATTATACTACGGAGCCTAAAAGACGATCCAGATTTTGTGGTTCAGGTAACATGGTAACACTTATTTAGTATGAATGATAACACTTATTTGTTGAGTGAAAATTACAGGCACGTGAGACTTAACAACTACACGTGTTAGGCTCGACAACGCATTAGCAATGCCCTTTGTGCTGCAAATTTGTATTTTGCCTGATTGTCGGTTTCGCCTTCAGCGAGTACATGGTTTAATCGATCTCGACTATTGTTGTTGGTGTGAGATTGTTCCATTATATTAGCTTGCTTACGATGGCTTTATATTGCTATCAATTGACCGGAGCCACGCTCTTTTCGGTCGTCTTTTCCGGACATTCCCGACCACGGTTGTTCCGGATGTCTTTCTTGAAGAACCATACAAGATTCTTGGAGATAAATCTTTTTGTATAATAAGAAACATAAGATGCACATATAAAATCGCTGCAGGGTCTCAGGTATCTCAAAAACTAAACTCCTACAGTGATTTTTTTGACTTCATAAATAAGTCAAAATTCGTTAAAATATTTCAAATATTATTCTCCCTTACCTATATTATTATCAATAATTATTTGAAAATCTTCTCTTTAAAAATTTTGATATTTAGAATCGAAAGCATTTTTTGTACACTTAAAATTTACAACATTTATAGTAGCCCTGTTAGGTAGAGTTAGTCAGTAATGATCTAAAAAATAGATAGTAACTAGTAACGAGGAAACCCTTCCACAGATCGATGGAGCGACTGGCGAAACAGAAATCAGCAAATCAGTATTAGAAAGAAGCGTACAATGTGCTATTTGCTTCAAAAATTTAGGTCTAGAAATTGGCGACGTCATGGTTCTGATGGCTCCCAATCATATAGATCTTGCCATCCCGTATTACGCAGCTTTGTATCAAGGAATTATTATAGCACCTATTGATAGAACTCTGGGTGTAAGTGAGTATTATGATGAATCTATTATTTAAAAAAAAAATATCTTCTCTTAAAAATCTCAAGTCTTAAATCATCTTAAATCATTTCGTCCTAAACAGTCTTTAATTTTCAATTAAATTGAATTAAACAAAACTGACATGTAGGCTGATCTCAAACCTTCTGTTAGCTAACGAAAAGAACTATAATAACAATAGGCTCGTTTCTATTTTTAAATATTTATCAACTACAAAACTGGTGCAACGTAATGAATGTTTCAGACGAGCTGCAAGGAACCTTTAGCATCATTAAACCAAAGATAATATTCTGCCAAAGTGAGAAAGCACCTGACATACAGTTAGCGCTAAATGATTTAGAATGTGATTCTAAGATCGTGACGTTTGATAAGGGAGACTATCTCTGCAGCTTTCCTGAGTTCCTCGAGAGTTATGGAGATGATTCGCTCATTGAGGATTTTAAGTAAATTGTTTTCTTACTAATAACGGGTTACATTGTTCAACTTTTATTTCTCGACTCGTAGAAGCGTAGGTAAAATTACTTACAATAACTTCTACGTTTGCTTACAGACCAACTGATTTTGATCCAGAAGCCACTATTGGATTTTTAGTTGCAACCAGTGGTACAACAGGTTTACCCAAATCAGCAGCTGTAACACATAAGAATTTAGCAATTACTACGCCTTATTTGTGGTGAGAATTGTAGCTTTTAGAATCGATTTTTCAATTCTTGGGGGCCATCCATTCATTCATTCATCATTGGGGGTGAACAAAATGCAACATTTTGTGACAAGGGAAGGGAGAAGTCATAAGTTTCGTGACGTCACTTGTCAAGATCTCCTTTGAGTGTCACTTTAATATCGGTTAGAGGGTCTTACAAATGTGATCATCTGTGACAAGAACGGGGAAGGGGATAAAAAATCATAGGATCTGTGAGACATCATTTATGGATGGCCCTTTGACTGTTATTGAATTTTGTATTCGCCGCCAGGTCAAGATACTTCAAGTTCCCTACACCAATCCATATGGCTTTGATTGGATCACCTCTTCAGTGGTTGACGGCTATCATACATTTTGTTGTATCACCAATCCTAAGATATCCACGGCTTCAGACTTCAGAGTCACTAACACAAGAGCTTGCTTATAGTCTCATCAATACCTATAAAGTAAGTATCTACCCATATTCCTAATGTCGTAATGTTAATGATAAGGAAAATGGGTGTACAGTAAGGGAACTGTTCAAAATAAAATATGCTATTTTGGAATAATTCCGTTTAAGTAATATAATATATTATACGATAAATTATTTACAACGAGGAGCACTTGCGGTGGAATCTGTACACGAACTGACTCAATTTCACTACGTGTCGCGTAAAATGCTGATGTTGCCGATTATGGGTGTTAATTTAAACATATTCTTCCAGCCCTCTTATGTGCTGTTTAGTCCAACAATGATGACAACTTTAATGAACCCAGATGATCGTGACCAATGCGACTTTACTTGCTTTGATCTGATCATGCTTGGAGGCAGCGCTGTACCCCAAGACCTACTTGATGAGATTAAGGTTGGTAATTCATTCTTGTGACATTATATTTCTATAAGTCGATAATGCACCTTCCATTATGGAATTTGGACTTATTAAAATCATGCAATATGTTGATGTAATTACAGAGAGTAACACCTCAAACAGAAGTGCTCAATGTGTACGGAATGAGTGAGCTGACCGGTATCGCTTTCCAAGGGGATATTCCGTCTCCTGGATCCTGTGGCAAACCTTTGGGATGCTTTCAGTACAGAGTCAGTAATTACGAGTAAACTAACTTACCATTACTTTCGCGATAAAATTCCACAAGCAGTTTTCATTGGTGCCTCATCTTTGTAGATTTAACTAACAGTTATTTCATTATAAGGCTTTTGATCAACGAGCCACTGATTCTACGCACGCGTGTACAAGTCCAGTAAAGATACTGAATAAGTTATAAGTAGTTTTTACTCTTCTTGCAACACGATTAAGAAAGAATGAATAGAAACTTAGATTTGACCAAGCGAGACTTGAAATGCCTCGTGAATGGTTAGACAGCTGAAAATAAAAGCGTTTTAGGGCGATTTGTACCAACACCTAAAACTAAATTAAAAACTACTTCAATCTGTGAATGTCTAAAGAAGCTTGGTTTCATTTGAATAAAATGATTTCAATTGGCGCAAGTTCTAATAGTCATTTGTTTCAGATAAATATAACATCATAATAAATACATTTGGTAGCATTAAAATTTTCATGGTCATCCTTGGAGATTTTATTTAGCAAAGTCACTCAACTACAATTGCTGAATTACTATAATTGCAGATAATAGACGTGGAAACGCAACAGGATATCTTAGAGCCCAATGTCTCCGGAGAATTGTGGCTAAAAGGTCCCGGTATTTTTAAGGTAAATAATAGTTTCTATATAATTAAGACCAATAGTACTTATAGGGAATTATGGACATGATTCTGAATCATATGCCTATCCTATACGATCTTGAGTAGATTAACAGATATTTTTAAAATTAAGGATTTACATTGATAAACCAATGTGTACCCACATTATAACATTCCTTTTGATTTTTTATTGATATAACCTACCCTAATAAAACGAAATGTTTCTCTGTAATTATGTTTCCATCAGTGAGGACCTATAAATGGTTAACCCATTTTTAATATGATTTTTGTACTACATTTTGTAAGCTGTTGATCCCTCTACAAAAAAATAATGAATAAATTAAAGTTACAGATAATTAGGTCTAGTTTCCTTTTAAAAATAAGTAATAGGTAGGTACCTTAAATTATAGTTTAAAAGGAGTATTCTCTTTCTTAGGAATATTACAATAACCCTGAAGCAACGGAAGAGACATTTGCCGAAGACCGGTGGTTCAAAACTGGAGACACATTCTACATGGACGATAATTGGAACTTCACTTTTGTGGAGCGAATAAAACTCCTACTCAAGTATAAGAGCAATCATGTTAGTAGTAACATAAGTGCCGATTTCTTTCTATATTTCAAAACGCACTAGATGGTCGTAACTATGTCACCAATAGTCTCTTTTCTCCCTTTGAGGTCCGAGAGGTCAACTCTCAAAATTAAGCACATGACGAAAGGATTCCGAAAAGTCTGTTACTATGGTTACTATGGTGACACAGAATAATTTTCCTCTTATTTAGGTTTCCCCGGTGGAAGTAGAAGCTGTGATCCGCCAGCATCCGGGTGTTCTAGACGTGGCAGTTACCGGTATACCGGATCCGGAGTGTGGTGAATTGCCGGTCGCTTGTGTCGTACCTCGACAGGGAAGCGATGTCACAGCTGAGGAAATTAAAGAGCTGGTTAAAGGTAATTTTGAGCTCTCTTTAATAGCTGTAATGATATAATAATAGCTACTCTGTTCATCGCGTCGCTGTTCTTAGTAATTTAAGTAGAAGGCTTAAATATAAAGGTCACCAGATATTGAAATTGTGGCCAAATTATTTTTTATATCAGTACCGTTATGTAGAGTTTTCTGGGTTATGGACCTAGTAAAGCAGTTTAGCAGTAACATTATTGATTAAAACGATGTTACTGGCGACGAAGATAGGAGTAGGGATCTTGATCTATTGTTAAATCCACCAACAAAATGTTTAATTCTGTAAAAATCACACAATGTTAAAGAGTCAGAGAAAAGAGTTCCTAACAAGCTTGTATTATTAAAAAATGATTAGTAAAAGACAAAGTCGAAAATCTTGTAACCCCTTTCAGGATCTCTGTCAGACGCAAAGCAATTGAGAGGTGGTGTTATCTTCATGGATGAAATACCGATGACTGCATCCACAAAGGTCCATAGACGAAAACTGAAGGAGCTTGCACTTATCATGGAAAAAGAATAAAGGATTTTTAATTACGGTTATTTGATGATCCTGACTTCACGAGGAACTTTGATCTCTTTCTATGTTATATTTGAATCTGTGAATACGCAACGCTCACACTTGCGATTATTTCACACTTAGCTATGTATCTAGTTTTAAGAATAAGGGGGCATCTATTAATTACGTGAGGTGATTTTGGCGATTTTTCGACCCTCCCACACCCCTTGGTGAGATGTCATGAGATTTTGCTCGACCCCCTCCCCCCGACCCTAATCTCACGTGAGATTTGATATTATCATAAGTACACGATTTAGATGTAAAAAACATTACTACCATATATAACCCTCTTCTTGCAATTTTACACTGTTTCTTGCTAATAAACGTGAGATTCGGCGTAATTAATGGACGCCGCCTAACGTTTATTTATTGTTAATAATTAATTTATTGATTGTGCACAACGTTGCTTTTGCTATTAGAAGTTTGCAATAAATTATTTACTTATTAAATCAAAGTTTTATTCGAGTAGTAGAACTCTTAGTGCAGAGTTCGTCCGGGGAAGTACTACCATTTCTGCCGTGAAGCAGTAGTGCACTTGTGTTACTGTGTTTCGGTTAGAAAGGTAAGGGAAATTACAGTCACATGAGACTTAACAACTTCACGTCTCAGGGTCGACAACGCATTGGCGATGACCCTAGTGTTGCAAATGTCCATAGGCGGCGGTGACCACTTACCATCAGGTGGACCGTCCGCTTGTTTGTCGGCCCATGTGGTATATAAAAAAAAAACATCCAGGACCTAGAATCTTTGTGTGACTATGACCATTTCGAAGTCATTTTCCATCTAAGAAAGTATCAGATTATTTTTTAATTTAAACTAATTGCTACTACGTTCATTATATTTTTATATCTTCTAATAAGTGCCCTTGTAAATGTTAATATACCCTCATATTTTTAATCTCTTCTTCTTCGAGCAGACCGGTCAAAATATTTTATTCGTCTAGATTATTATCACTTTTCAGCGGGGATGTACCGCTTGGTGGTATATACTCTGATTACTAAGCTATAGGTAAGTCAAGAATTAGATTTCTACTCAGAAACAACCTTTGTGTATACTAACTTGTCTGGATATAGATAAATATATCGGGATGGTCATTAGTACGGATCATGAGTTGAACAACAACGGAACGCAAGTGTGACGTCAGCGCGCTTCGGCACAGATATGTTTCGAGTATAGTGACACCAGTTATTATGAATACCTTTTGTTATTTTGTTGAATATTTTATTGGTGTTAGTTTTTATATCATCGTATTGGATTTTTTCTGTGAAAATTGTATAATGTATGTTGAAGATAAATAAATAAATGTTCGTACTCAGGCCACAAACGGCCATGTAGTAGGTATGTCATAGTACTGACGGGAAAAAAACTGCTCCAAATACTCCTTACGAAGTGGCAGTTGGTTTGTAGAGAATTCTGATATTTGACATTGACTCTATAGCACGATGCGTAAATAGAGTAAAGAAAAGTATTTGGGCACTATTACAGAACTTCGTTGGAAATTCTAGGTTAATGCACATTGCTGCAAATAAACCAGTTTGCAATATATCCACGTATTGCCAACTTGTTACTAGTTACGTACATGAATATTACATAATCAAAGTAAGTAGGTAGTTACTAGCAGCCCCCTTATTCAGCTAACACAAACTTCGTCGGCGAGCCACTTAACGGGTGCCTCGAGAGCTTACCTCTCACGTGATTAGTAGTATTAGTGTAGTAAGTGACAGAGACATAGCATGGAGGCCGCGACGAAACATCCTCGAGTTAGTGTCATTTTCCTTACAGAATCGAGCCCCAGCTGTGAGTTAATAAGACGGTTATTTTCCTCGTCTTGCGTTAACGTAAATTATTATAAATTGTTCTCGAGCACAGTTCACAATGTTCTGTTATTCTTAAAGAAATAGTAATATAATAATTGATGAAGTATTTTTTTTTTATACCGCCACCCGGATTTTCAGTTCTAGAAAACACTTGAGATCGTGGTAGGTACTCTTGTCCTGGCAAACATTAGATATTTAAGTTTATATCATTATTGGTCAAGTACCTTTAATACGGTACAGGATTCTGTAAGGAAATTAACACTCAAAGATGTTCCAGACTCCGTGCTCTGTCTCTTTCGCTTGCTACGCTAATTCTACTAATCACGTGAGAGGTAAGCTCTCCGAGGCCTCCGTGAAGCGGCTCGCCGACGAAGTTTGTATAAGCTGAATAAGGGGGCTGTAATATACAGTGTAAACTCTTTATAACGTTATCCTTTATAACGATAAACTCCCTATAACGTTGAAGTGAGCCCAAGTTGGTTGGTTTGTTCACTTTGTTTTGTTTTTTTTTGTTCACTCCATATAACGATAACTCTCTATAACGACAAAAAATGCTCAGTCCCTTGAGTTTCGTTATAAAGAGTTTACACTGTACTTAGTAGTTTAATTAAGTTTCTGCTGTTTATTATATTTATTGTATACCAGCGACCCGCCCCGGCTTCGCTCAAGTGCAATGCAGATATTAATACATATAAACCTTCCTCTTTAATCACTCTATCTATTAAACAACCGCATCAAAATCCGTTGCGTAGTTTTAAAGATTTAAGCATACATAGGGATATAGGGACAGAGAAAGCGACTTTGTTTTATACTATGTAGTGATTATATCACGTTTGTTTTCATCTTTTGTTTTTCTCGCGTGTTGTTTGTACTTTCATTTACACTGTTTCTTTTTTATTCTTATTATTTTGATTACTTAGTATTTCTCCATAGATTGTATCTTAACAGTTATTGGGCACTTGTCTTTATAATATAATGTTTTTTTATACACATAATTTTGTAACTAAATAAAAATAAAAAAAATAAAAAAATACACCTCAGTTCTGGAGACAAAAGAGGTTTGTACAACCAAAAATTACAAAACATTTCATATTTCTTTTGACGTACATCACGTCATCATTAACATATATTACTGAACAAGGATTTTGAAACTAATACATTTTTAAAATCGAATACAAAACAATCGGTCAAAAACATAAATTAAAGAATATGATAATTAAAACCAACGGATACTTACATTTATAAATTAATTTAAATATAATTACCTTTTAATTAACATTTATAATAATTTTACTAACGTCACGACATTTTAATTGTATTATTTGGGCAACCAGTAGCAGCAGCATACGTACTTAAATAATTAAAATAGTTATTTTTATATTATAAGAATTTTTCCGGTAGTTTCAAAGTTTAACATTTATTTAAATTGTTTATGTTAGTAAATGAATGTGAACGGTAACTGCTGCTCGTAGTAAACAACTTGATTACTGATCACCTGACTGCCTTGAATAACTGACTGTTACGAAGAGAACTTGAGAATTCAACGAATAATAATATAAAATTAAAATAATGGACAAATTTATCGGTATAAAGTACAAGTTGAAGTCATCGGAGAATTTTGAGGAGTATTTAAAGTTTATTGGTGAGTTTTGTGTTTTTATATTAAAAGTATTGTACATAAAACCTTTTTAATGATTTTATGGTTAATATTAAAATAAATTATTATATTTTGATATTACCTAATGGGTTGACTTGGTGGTTAACACTCTGACTGCCAAACCTAAGGTCGCGGGTTCGATTCCCATCCAGGACAAACATTTTGTGTGCATGAACGTGTGTGTTTGTTCTGTGTCGCGGTGTAAATATCTATATAAGTATGTATTGAGAAAAAAAAAGTAGTAAATGTAGTATATCAGTTATCTGGTTTACATAGTAGGTACAAGCTCTACTTAGTTTGGGATCAGATGGCCGTGTGTAAAAGAATGTTCCAGGCTAATTAAGATTTACAATGTTGGTTCTATTTGGTTGGTTGGTACAATAGTAAATGTAAAAAATAAAATTAAAAATAAATTGTATTTCTAAATTAATTCAGGAATTAGAGTTTAAATGCTAAAACCATGTTATAGGCTAGGTTAACATGGTGTGAATATTTGTAGTGTGTGTGAATGAATCCATACTTCCATACAAATATTATAAAAGCGAATGTAACTCTGTTTGTTTTTTACCTTTTTACGATATGTAATTTGTCATGGAAATAGATTATATCTTGAGGGCATAGGCTATCTTTTCTCTCATAAAATAATTTTGGAGGGAGTAAAATAGTGTGGGGGTGTTGAAAGTTTGTATGAGCAATCCATTCTACAAGTTAGGGATCTGAATATCCTTACTTATGCAGATAATATTTGCCATTGACATCATACAATCTGGATGCATAGTTTTTGAGTTAATTAAAAATTATTATAACGCTCACTTCTTCTGTGGGAACGCAGGCGAAACCGCCGGGGACCGCTAGTTTTAATACAAATGGTTATTACTTCATACCATTGAATGGTTTTAGTGAGCTGTTGGTTTTTTTCTATTCAAAGTTCCCATTGTTATTTATTATTGAACAATATGGTACGTAAGATTGTACTTTCATAAGTAGGCAGTTAGGTACATAATTGCAATGACATTTTATAATATAGTCAACGTCATTCATCAACACCAAGGCTCTTAAAAACAGTCGACATACTAAATTAAAATAGCTGATACGCGCGAAGAAAGGGAAAGAAAATCCCACCTTTCGGTGTAGCTGTTGTTAGAGAGAGATTAATAATACATCGTAGGTAGTTACGTTAAAGATTGAGCACGACTAAATCTAATTAGGTCAATCACCAACATTTAATGTTACCATATCTGAGTGCGGACAACGCATCTATAGTTTAATAAGTATATCATTGCATAATTGTGTTGAAAAAATTATTACAATAATAACGTCAATGATAATAACAGGTTCCAGAAATTCGGTACATGTCTTAGTTTTAATTCTTCTAACCAGGTAGGTTACCTAACCTATCGTAGGTATTTTACGTATAGATAAAAATATTTGCAAAGAAAACATTAACAAAATGTCATGTAGTTTTTTATGCGGGTTTTTATGAATATCTAATCCAATTTCACAAAAAAAAACCATTATAATAATAATATTTATTTAACAAGGCAACACAGAATCTCACTAGTGTTAGTAAGATCTTGAACTAAACTTGCGGCACGTTATGATGGCCGTTTTGACGTTTAACAATGACAAAGAAAAATAACCTTTATGCGTTCAGACACAAGGTGCATCTATTGATCCAACAGCTAATTGTATGCTGATGGAAATCAACCTTATTCCAAAGAAATTCAGTTTCTTTTCCTATGACAATCTGAAACGTCAAAACGGCCATCATAGCGTGCCGGTAGTATAAATTAGTTTGAGCGGTACATAAAACTAAAACTTTAAAGAAATATTGGTTTTCGTCCTCTGTGTAAGTTTCCACATCAATCCACCTTGATTGACCTCTATTAGCTATCATATTTAGAAAACTGTTGATACTCTCACGGACTGTTCCTAGCAGAGAGGCTGTTTTCTTGCGCCAGACAGCATAGAATCCACCTATACGTGCCTCCACGAACATTGATGGTGGTAGACCATTACTACCACCTCTAAAGGGATAATTATTTCATGTATTTACTAACTTTATGATGTTTTATTTTTTTTATAGAAATAGGTCTGATATCTCGTAAAACGGCTGTTGCTGTCAGTCCGGTGTGTGTATTGACAAGAGATGATGATGACACTTATACTTTTACAATGACCACCGCCTTCAGAACCATCACTCTCAACTTCAGACTCGGTGAGGAGTTCATTGAAGAAAGAGCTGATGGGAAAAAGGTGAGCTATTGAGTGAAATGTTATTTATTATTATATACTAGCTAATTCGACAGATTTTGCTACAGTACCACCTATAGGATGCTAAAGCATAAAAAAAAATATGGTCTATAAATAAAATTCTGACTTTAAACCATACAGAGGGACTCACTAAAACACATAAAAGGAAACATAAAAAGCACTCTACCTATATGGAAATAATCGTTCGACGCTTTCGATTCGTCTCATGGAATCGAAGAATATTTACATTGTCAAGCTAATTTCTTCGTTAGCAATAAACCACGTGACATTTCGATAGCTTATGACAGTCCTATATTTTTTTGGATATTTCTACAAAGCATCATCGCTAATAAAAAGGGCTAAAGGGAAATACCAGAGGCCTAGTATGATTCTCTCACATAGTTTATCTTCACCGGTAACTCAAGGTCTTTCAAGGTAGTCCACCCTTCATCACTGCATTCAACGTCACTAAGTTAACATCCCGTTACAATAGACATATCACGCCCTCAGTACAATAAGGGCCTAACTAAAAATTTTGCGAAATGGAGTTACGATCATAGAGAGACTAAACTAAGTGCTCTCTATCCGATGAATAGTAGAACATAGCAAATTTAATGATAGAATAAGCATACCGATACTTCAGCCTCTTTAACACCGGGACCCACCCTCCCCGCTCAGTGCGAAAGTGACCCAATCAGAGATGTACCAAAAGTGATATTTTGAGTTAAGCCCCTATCGTTCTGAGGATGCGATATGTAGATGTTTTTTTATCCCGGAATTCCGGATAATTGAGTTCCAATGTATTCCCGCCATCCAGAATATCTTAGTCTACCGATAATGCCTGATTCGACCATGAGTCATAATCACCCCAATGAATTATCCAAACGTTGATATTTATAATTTAGCACGATTATTCATATTAATTTAATCAAAATTTCGAATCTTCGACACAGTGGCAGTAAACAAAAATTTATGCTGACTAACAATGATATTGTAAATAATACAAAAAAATAGAATGTAACGATGACTGTCATGGAAAATGTAAATTAATCGTGACTAGGCTTATTCATCAATGTGTGTGTGCTTATTGATATGCCGATTACAGTGAGATAACCACAGGTGGCCGATAGGAGGCACGCCACAGGTCGCGAGTTCGATTCTAGACAGGATAAACATTTTAGTGCATTTAATGAGACCTGCGTGGTTATATTGGTTAAGGTAGAATACTATCATAACTAATCTATAGGATGTTATACTGATGTGGAACCGTGCTTGTACCGAGTCAGCAAAACCATTATCAATGAGGGTCGGCATAAAAATTCCGCGAAATCTCTTGTAATGCGTAATCCACTGAATGAACGTAAAGCCATACATACATATTGCGTCAACCCTAGTTAGTTAGTAGTTACTTAGTTACAGGGCTTCCTCCGCACTTAGCCTCTTGAATGGGCCATTGTGCGAAAGGCTTTTACTCCAGCCATCCCAGGTTGTCCCAGAAAGCTAACAACCTTTACAGATTGCTGCAGGCTTCCGGGAGCGATGCTGGGGATTGGAGTATCTGTGCCCGTTGATATGCCACGCTGTAGCACTCTATAAGCACGTGTTGTAGCGTTTCTTCTGCCTCCGTGCACCTTTTGCATAGAGGGCTGTCACACCTATGGTACATAGGGAACAAGGGACAGTGGCCGGTTAATATGCCAATACGCCAACCCTAAATGTTTGTTTTATATCTGGACTAGCTGTCCCCCGCGGTATTCCCGGGATAAAGTATGTGCTATTCGAGACTGTAATCTATATTTGTGTCAAATTTCATCCAGATCCGAACTGCAGTCAACATTCACGCAAACTTTCGCATTTATAATAGAAGTAAGATTGAGAAAAGTTTATTAGAATGTACCTTTTTAAATAGTAGAATATCAATTATCTGATTACCATAGGACAAGTACAGTACAGCCGTCGGCGAGCCGCTTCACGGAGGCCTCGGAGATTCTCTCACGTGTTTAGTGGTATTAGCGTAGTAAGCGAGAGAGACAGAGCACGGAAGCCGGGATGGAAGATCCTCGAGCTAGTGTCATTTTCCTTACAGAATCGAGCCCCTGATTACTGATATACTACTTATACTAATTTTAAATAACATACTTAGATATTTACAAACAGACACTGAACAAACAAATATGTTCATACACACAAATATTTGTCCTGGATGGGAATCGAACACATGACTTGCGGCTTGGCAGTCAGGGTCTTTAACGACCAAGCCAACCCACCCGTCAAATTTAAAGAGTTTTTAATGAAATTATACAAAATGATTAATAATTAAGTACCTTTATACCTTTACACAATCTTTATAGTTATTTTTGGAGTCGGTGCCAAGATCATGAATGAATATAGTCCATAGCAGTCGGTCATTTTAATGCCACCTAGTACTCAATACCTACTTTTTTTTTTTTATACCACTTGGGCCGACAAACCAGCAGACGGTCCACCTGATGGTAAGCGGTCACCGCCGCCTATGAACACTTGCAACACTAGGAGCATCGTCAATGCGTTGTCGACCCTGAGACGTGAAGTTGTTAAGTCTCATGTGCCTGTAATTCCACCGGCCCCCTTACCTTTCTAACCGAAACACAGTAATACAATTGCATTACTGCTTCACGGCGGAAATGGGTAAGGTGGTAGTACTTCCCCGGACGAACTCTGCACTAAGAGCTCTACTACTACTAATACTACTCTGACAATCAAAGGAACACAAGTATGTAGTCAAATCTAAGGACTTCTCCTTTTTGAAGTTTGTTAATTAAATTGCCTTCTTTTATAACACGGGTGAAACCCCGGGGCAGAAGCTAGTATATAGTAAGCTATATTTAATTTCATTACTTATAGGATACTACTCCTACCTAATTTCGTAATGATTGAACTAAAACTGTTCGTTATAAGCTTAGCCTTACATAGTAACGTAGCCAGCCTTCTAGACGGCTCAGGGGCTCGATTCTGTAAGGAAAATGACTCCTATACTACCGGCACGCTATGATGGCCGTGTTGACGTTTTAGATTGACATAGGAAAAGAAACTGTATTGCTTTGGAACATGGTTGATTTTCGTCATCATACAATTAACTGATGGATCAATAGATGCACCTTATGCGTAAAGGAATAAAGGTTATTTTTCTTTGTCATTGTTAAACGTCAAAACGGCCATCCTAGCGTGCCGCAAGTTTAGCTCAAGGATGTTTCATCGCGGCCTCTATGCTCTGTCTCTTTCGCTTACTACGCAATCGAGTGAGACCTAAGGTCTCAAAGGCCTACGACGGCTCGTCGTCGAAATGTTTATTAGCTGAAAGGGGCTGATCATCTAAATTCAGTTTTTATTATAAATCATGATTTTATCTAATAGGTAATTTGAAGTAGATTAGTAGAGTTTCAAGTCTTTGGTGTATTATTTAACTTGATGTGTATATAAACTATAACTTCAAAAATATATATTTCAGGTGAAATCCATCATAGAAGCCGATGGTAACAAATTTATACAAACTCAAATCGAGGACAATGGTAGGAAGTCGATACATGTGCGGGAGTTCACGCCTGAATTATTGACAGTGGTAAGTTTAATTCCTAGTTAGTTAGTCGGTACGTACATAATTTTCATAAATTACAATAGAATTGTGGTTAAATGGTATTTAATTAGTAAGTAGAAAGGACCTTGTAAAGGTGATGGACTATATTTTAATTACAGGTTTGTTAAATAGACTGAATAAAAATTTTATTAAATGAAAAGAATTTTTCGATGGATCGTCAGACGTAATAAAGTAGAGTAAATTTAGTGTTTTTTAGTGTTGAAATGTCCATAGGCGGCGGTGGCCACTTACCATCGGATGGACGTGGATGTGACTTGTATGATGGCCCAAGACGTATAAAAAAAAAGAAAAAAAAAAATTTAAAAAAAATTTAAGTTCAGAAGAAATACAGATTTTACATATTATTTTATTTTTTTCAGACATCAACAGCTGACGGTTGGGACAAAACGTGTGTACGACTATATGAGCCAATAATTTAATAATAATTGTAATAAGTAATAAATAACTTAATTTATTTTAAGGGTTCTAATATGATTTTTATTTAAATGTAAAATTTATTAAAAAAAATATAAGAAGTTGTACGTTTTTTTTGGTCCTTAGGTAGAAAGTGTTTTTCAAAATCCCGCGGGTCATTCAGCCTAATTTATTCAATTTCGAACCTAATTGCCTATTGCTTGATAAAAGATCATAACCTGATTGATATAACAATATTAAACGATAATGATACATATACGAGTATACCACTATTATGATGTAATTTCGTAGACACATAGATAAGATTTATTATTGAAATGTTTTTCGTTGTTTTTATTGGTTTTGTCTTACATCAGTGGAGCGCCGAGCTAAAAAGTTACTTGGCGACACTACTTTGGTTGAGTCCAAGCTCCAGAGTATCGAACACCGTCGCAGAATTGCTTGCCTCTCGGTGTTTTATCGAATGCATTGGAGAGCCTATTATGAAAATTAAAAAAGAAACAAAAAAACAAATATATTTTCTCTTTTAACAGCAGACTAGACTACGGCTCTTGATATCATAATCCCTTGATGGTATCAGAGATGGGTGGCAAGCACGTTTGATGTATTCTGAATGAGTTCCTCAATTCAAGAAATGAGTTGGGCTATTGTTTATTCCCTCAATTAAGATGGTATATTAGTCACATAGTATAAAACAAAGTCGCTTTCTCTGTCCCTATATCCCAATGTATGCTTAAATCTTTAAAACTACGCAACGGATTTTGATGCGGTATATTTAAATAGATAGAGTGTTGAAAAGGAAGGTTTTTATGTATAATACATGTGACATCCCACGGGAACGTGGCTAAAACCGCGGGGGACAGCTAGTTTGTTATATTTCAGAAGTCTGATACAAAAATTTCTTTTAATTAGAAATATTGTTAAGATTACACAAAAAGTTAAAAAATAACCTCAATTATACTCTGAAAAAATGTATTTGTTTTAAAATATATTTATTAAATTTTAACAACATCCAATTGTTGCATAAGTAGGCACCTACCAGGTGATTAATATTTGATACGTTATCACTGCACACACTATCGGTAGTAGTACCTACTCCATAAGTGCTTATACGTACATATGTGCCCAAAAATATTGGTGTAAAACTTTTTTTTGTAAATTAAGTGATATAGGTATATACAAATCAATATCTTTTTAATAGGTCACGAGCGGTGACGCTTACACAAATGTATAACATTTTACAGCTTCAATTGAATGAGGTATGAGACACCGCTTATGAACATCTGCTACACCAGGGGAATTGTCGACCCTGAGACATCCAGATATTAACTCTCATGTGCCTGTAATTTCACCGGCCCCCTTACTTTTCTAACCGTAACACAGTTATACAAGTTCACTGCTGCTTCACGGCAGAAATGGGTAAAGTCATACTTCAGGACGAACTCTGCACTAAGTGCTCTACTATATACTTTTAAAAAAATTATCTTGAAGGTTGTTCTCACTAAGTTTACCAAAACCACAGCGATGATAGAAATACTTTACTGAACAAAACCTCGTAGCTTGAGATCAGATAAAGCAGTTCTCGAGCTATGGGCTGATTAATGAACATACGTTATAGAGAGATAAGAGATATGAACGAGCAAGTAGGTACTTATAAATTGCATTACGCAAATAAATGTTAATTTATTATACAACAGATTAATTAATTACTGATGTTATGATAATAATTTATTTGTTTATAGCAATCCTTATCCGTTGCGGCTGTACCGCGATAGTCCCAGTTTCAGCCCCCTTATTCAGCTAATGCAAACTTCGCCGACGACTCGGCCCAACAAGGCCTCCGAGAGCAGACCTTTCGCGTGATTGCTTAGTTAGCGAAAGAGGCCGCGACCAGCATGGAGGCCGCGACGAAACATACTCGAGCTAGTATCATTTTACCTTACAGAATGACATCCCTGGGCTTCAATATTGTAAGGAACATGACAATAGCTCGAGGATGTTTCGTCACGGCCTCTATGCTCCCTTTCGGTAACTAGCCAATCACGTGAGAGGTAAGCTCTCCGAGGCCTCGTTGCCCCGTCTCGCCGACGATGTTTTTATCAGCTGAATAAAGGAGCCAACCCGGTCAACATGGTTCTGGGGCGCGGCGACCGTAGATTTTGTGCCCTTTTTTGGCCTAATAAGTATTCTGTAGTATAATATATCTAAAACCTATTTAGAAAATTCATACAAACATTCAATCTTTCACAATATATATAAAATAATAGTAGTAAGATTACTAAACAAAACCCTCCGTTTCCTACTCGTATTTGGTCGGTTTCATGCATCATTATTTTCATGCTCTCGCTTCAGTCTTAACTGAGACGTCCACGATTATAATGTTCTTTTGTGACAGAAACCGGCTTTACCTTGAACTTGACTATAGTCGAGAGTGATAACATAAACCGATTTTATTATTTTTGGCCTTCATACGATATATCAAACAATAAGCAGGGAATTAGATGTATAATGACTTTGAGATAAGTACAGATATTCTATGCCTTGATTCATCACACAGATTGTGGGAATAAGATTTAAGGATGTCTGTATAATGGATTTACTTAGGTGAGTACAAACTTGTCTCGAATGTTCAAAAACAAAAAAAAACACCATCGAAAACCGGGGAATGCGTTTAAAGACACAACCCTATTCTATGGATGAAAGGTACTTACGTTATGTTTATCGCAGTTATTGCATACTTCAAAAGTGAAATGCTAGATTTTTTAAGAGATCTGTCTGAAGAATCAGCCACGTATTCAGACGGATTCATGATCTACTTGCCCTGTTTTCAATATTTTGTCAGCAATAGAGTTTACAGAATTGTCACCGCAGATCTACCTAATGCCGAGCCTCTTTGGAAATGCTTTTAAAGACCAGCTTATTCAATAGCTTTTTTTATTAATTGCCGTCAAACTAAACCTCATTTCTTGATAGCACATTCTGTTTCTAGAAATTGCAAGGCTATATTTTAATACCACATAGGGACATATTGTCAGGACTGTGTTGAGAAGTGCCGACAAATTGAGCACTCCCCTTTTTTAAGTTTAAAGAACCTATAGCAAAACATAAACACCTATAATATTTTTATCAGGCTCGATTATAATTATCACTTTAAATCTAAATTGATTGCCGGAAATATATAAAAAGTCTCGGCCGTTTGATTTGTTCGTATTCTTATATTCTCATTTGGTTATATACCTGTTGCAATAATCAAATTGTTAAAATGGCTTTTCTCGGAAAGGAATACAAATTTGAGAGCCAGGAGAACTTCGAGGAATATGTTAAGGCTATCGGTGAGTGTACTTTCATATCTAGTGAATCTGATTAAATCCCTTACTGATAATTTACTTCCTTCCTTTTACATATAATATGGGATATATAATATATTACTCATAATTATTTAAATGGTGAAAACAAACATTTTGCTGATACTGCAACATTACTGAAAAAATGACTTGTGATCCAATAAATAATTAGAATTACTATATATTATACTATCTTTAACCGACTTCAAAAAAGGAGGAGGGGCGCAATATTATTTTTTTAATAGTTATAAAAAAAATATATATTTTACTTTCACATTCAATATATTTCTCACCACTTTCACGTACTAAGGAGTTATGACTGTGACATTTTCTTGATACGTCTTGCTTATACAATTGAATTATTCATAGAAGATCAGCAGGAGTTCAAATGTCTCGTCTTTCAATTAATAAGACCATCGTTACTAACTTCTGGCTGGCTGTATACTTTTCGCAGTCAGTTCTCTTCTAGGCTTTTTTTTAATACTACCGTGTAGATATTAATCATAATATTCATGCCATCATTGAAGAATTTTGCCGAATCTTTAAAGTACTCTGGCTATAATAAGATTTTTAAAATTTACAAACTGGTGTTACACCGTTTTAAGTGATCATCTACCTGCTACAATAATTTAGGTCAGCGAAATAAATGTACTTTCTATCGAATCGGTGCATTAGATTAAATACTTATATTTGATGAGATGTGGCAATAATTTACAGGCGATCTTTTCATTCAATTTTTTTTAAAGCTTGTTCAGATTTAAATAGAGTAGTATATCCAAAAAAATACATACTGTTCTCCTTTGAAATTAAATTTTACTATGGCAACATACCGGTATAGTAGCCAGGTAGGTCAGCGGGCAGCTTCTACCTTATAAGTGATAGGTCACTTTCCTCATCATGTTTTCTCCACCGAAAGCAACATAGCGCTTTGTAGAATATATACTAATCTACATAATTTTCATTGTAAAATAAGTTTGAGCGCTGAAATATTTTACCTCACATAGAAACGATCGTTTACAGCTATCCCAGAACCAGATGCGACCAGGTACATCGGATACAAGCCTAGCCTGAAGCTGGAGAAGAACGGAGACACCTACACCTTCTTCTCTTTCTCCCCTCAGTTCAACAGGGAAATTAAATTCAAGTCAGGCGAGTCAGTCGATGAGAATACTGATAGATATACTGTAAGTTGAATATTCTTTTAATGACTAGCTTCCTGTATATCCCTACTCTATAGGATTTATACACACGCATTAACTACTTTTTAAGAAAACTATTAATCTTAGACAAACCGTATTAACCCTTATGCTGTACAAATTAGATCTGAATTTAGCTTTGCTACATATATTCTCTAGTGGCAAAAGTTAATATCACTGTATACCAAAATTGTAAGCCTGCTGTGGTACTGCCCTTTAAAAATTTTAGTTACCTTTTCTTCCAATTAAAGTTTGTCCAAATTTGAAATCAACACTTCCTATCATGACCCTACCTACATTCAAAGATTCCCACTAAAACCGCTTAAAATTAATTAATAAATAAGCTAATTGTATTCTATGTTTTAGTCCAAGACCAACTTCACCGTAGATGGCAACACCGTCACCAAGGTCCAGACATTCCCTGATGGCATCGTCTTCACCAGCAAGAAAGAATACTCAGGCGACTCTATGGTTGAGGTATGTTCTATTTCTGAAGTCTATGCAATAACTTAAAAGTAAAGCTTGCTGCAGGTACAACCACCCTTTGATGGTACTTGTTTCCATGTTTTTTTTTTCATTTCTTTTTACATTTTCCACGGATTCTGAGTCCGTACTCTTTAAAGATTCTATGATAAATTATTTTAAGATCAATTGTATTGTGGTTTTAGAAATTAACATCTTTCCGCGCTTGCTCAGCTCGTTGTTTTGAGCTGAGGCTTGTGATTCCTTAATATATAGTATTACAATCAATTTTTCTATTGATGCATGGATTATAAATAAATAACTTAAGATTTACTTAAATCTAGTTACACTTATATTCATCAAAATTTATAAATACATTCTTAACATTTCGGCCTCGGATGCTTTCCAAAATACTCTACTTGTTTTTATTAACACATAAATGGAACAACGAAGTATTTTCAGTTGTCAATTTTGTTAAAAGCACCTGACTGTACTTAACATTTTAAAGAGAGAGTATCAATTTGTTGTGTGTATGCTCCGCATATCCGTTTATCTCAGATTAGGTAATCTCTCACCATTTTAAAGATATGTTCCTGGATGGACATAGGCTACGTTATAATACCAGGATTCGTTAAATCCTTCGGGAACGCGGTAAAACCGGCGCAAGCTAGTCTTAACATAAAGATACAATCAATAGAACAGTCTTAGGAAATAACATTACGCCAGGTTTGGCAGGCTGCTTTTTATTCACAGTAGGCTGATGCCTGGTTCCTATTAATTTTATACGAGCTGTGACTTATATCATAATCTCTTTCCTTCCAGACCTACACCGCCACTGGATGGAGCGGTGCCGCTAAGAGGTTCTACAAAGCGTGATCCTAAAAATTTAAGCTTTAATATTTATTTAAATAATTTATATTATATTACATTTTAAATAAATTTGTTGTTTAATTTCACATATCTGACAATAATTCCTTCAAGCTGAACTTGACATTTAAGAATGCCTGATTAGGGGGTTAATGTTATGTAATGTGCTAAAATGTTTAATTGATAAAGCTGTCATCAATCAAACATTCAATGACCATTATACGAATGTAGATTTACATAACAATAATAAATAATATGTGATGGATAAATATTCCTATGTATATATACATGTAATAGTATGTATTTAGAACTAAAAAGAAATTTACGAACGCGTGGACCTATCGAGTTGTAAATAAATCTAAACTCAATCTGAAAAAAAATGGCCATTAAAATGCTTTATAAATATTTTTATACTCAAATAAATCAGAACCTGTAGGTACGGTACTTATTAAGCAAAGTCTCATAGCACAAGTAGGTAAACGAAAAATCCGTAAATCGTTAATTTGATCATATCCCATAAAAACTTTGCACAGGCACTTGGAAAACTGGCCGTGCCGTAGATCGATGTATGGGCGAATTATTTTCAACTACAGAGTAATGTTTCGTATACAGCATATCTAAGCGCTAGAGACTCGATTCCCGTGGTGGACGAACTATCTACACAGAAATATGTACTATCAGACTCAAACTTGGAAGGGTTTTTCTATAATAGACAAGTGCTGCTAGAATGCTAGAGCTCACTCTCGAGTAACCCACGTAAATCTGGCTGTGGGAGAACCAATCCTTCAGATACGTTTCTGCTGTTTTAGTGACTGACCCAAATGGTACTAATCCACATTGCCAAAAATACCTTAATGTGGGAATTACAGCTTTTTAAACATGAATGGATTCTCCGACGGTAAAAGTGGTATCTACGGTATCCGTACACCGATTTACCTCGAGCACAGCCACATACCTTACATAGCCTACATATAATACCCTCTACGACGTTTTTATGAAAAGATTTCACAAAGAACCTGCTGTCATTGCACAATTGGACGGATTTATATTTCTCAGTTCATTTCTGAAAGCTCTCACTTTGGGAATAATTGTAGACATGGCGGGATATGTGTATATCTGGATCAGGATAGTGTATCATACGATTATTCTCCTGGGATTCTCCACCTTCAAACGACTTCAACAAAGTGTTAAATCGCACGTCCGCACACTCATTCCGTAGATTTGCTGCGTATGTTATAGAATTTATACAAATGGGATGGGATTTGGGCTATTAGGTTGTCAACGATCGACACTCGAATCTGGTGAAATTTTCGGAACCCCAATTTCCGGATACTCTCAGCTTCCTTATTTTATAGGGGCATCGGTGAATTATCCAGCGCAAACATACATACGCGCATGCTTTACTTAAGGTGGAGTAGAGATAGAATTTTAAAATTAAAGGCCAAAGTTATGAGGCCTTTTTTTACCCAGGGAAATCATGTCTGACTCCTACTGACTAAAACCCTAGGGTGTTCCATATCTCGTCGTGGACGGGGCTGCGGGACCAGCCATGTCCTACAAAGATTTGAGGCCTGGGCTACTTTTACAGCTCGAATGTTTTAATTTTATATCACGTGTACATCTTTCATTCAAACTAAATCCCATTCTCATAATCAACGTCTAAGAACTCAATAAACTCATGATAAGAGGATTTCTTTTGAAATATCATTCCTTAATCCTTGTATACATCATAAAGGCAGAATTTAAGTTGTGTTTTGGTTGATGAGTCATTAAGTGCGTCAGGACTTTTCTTTAAATATATATGCTATCGATACATATTTGAACATAATTGAAAGTCTGTCTACTTGGCGTAATGGTGTAATGAATACTTCGGAAAATATTGCAAATATTTTATTAATATTTATTGTAACTCAATATTAACATTTATAGGATAATGGCTTTTTTACATATTCATATAGGATTTATTTTAAATATAATAAATCATCTTTAAGGTTTTTTTATGGAACATGTCGTGGACATGTTTATAAAATGATTTAGTAATAATTTCCTCTCCAGAAGTGCTGAAAAGGCTAAAATTGCTGATTTCAGTAAAGATTATTTGTGGTCCAAAACGCCCTTGACATATTCTCTTCAACCTCAAAACAACTCTAAGAGTGATGGTTCAAAACACCAACATTGAATTACTCGTTTTTTATTAGTGTAAAACAAAGTATGTAAACAATATTTCTATGATAAATCTCTTTAACCTTTATAAATATAATTAATCTATTATTATAAAAAATATCTTATTTATATTAATCTAACGCATGTCAAATATTATCAAAGATCACTAGCGATAGAAGATTATGGTTATATTGACGTGTGTGTGTGTCGCTGCTTGGAAGGCGAACGCACTGCTCCCCTGCCACTTAACACTATTAGACGTGTGTATGCTTGCCAATTGACCTGGTTAGGTTATTTAGAGTCACTTGGTGCTGCTGGATGCCAGCCCAGGGCGGTTCGTGGTGGAAATCCAAGGGGGAGGCCTATGTTCAGCAGTACTCATCCCTGGGCCGATATAGAAGATGCATGCAATTCTCTCACAAAAATATGAAATTGGAACTTTTTTTTTTTTTTATGCCACTTGGGCCGACAAACAAGCAGACGGTCCACCTAATGGTAAGTGGTCACCGCCGCCTATGGACATTTGCAACACTAGGAGCATCGCCAATGCGTTGTCGACCCTGATACGTGAAGTTGTTAAGTCTCATGTGCCTGTAATTTCACCGGCCCCCTTACCTTTCTAACCGAAACACAGTAATACAATTGCACTACTGCTTCACGGCGGAAATGGGTAAAGTGGTAGTACTTCCCCGGACGAACTCTGCACTAAGAGCTCTACTACTCTTAGGATAGTCTTGATATGGCTACTGAACATGCATATGTGACACTTCCTTGTTTCCACTCAGTAGCCCATTTCCCATAATGTGATAACACTTGTGTTCGATCTAGTCAAAAATGTAAACACGCAAAACTTTGAGTAGTAGTAGCTCTTCGTCCAGAGTTCGTCCGGGGAAGTACTACCCCACCTTACCCATTTCTGCCGTGAAGCAGTAATGCAATTGTATTACTGTGTTTCGGTTAGAAAGGTAAGGGGGCTGGTGAATTTACAGGCACATGAGACTTACCAACATCACGTTTCAGGGTCGACAATGCATTGGCGATATCCTTAGTGTTGCAAATGTCCATAGGCGGCGGTGACCTACCATTAGATGGATCTCACACCCTTGTGCAATTACCGGAATACCTACTGATAAGATGGATGAGGGTCTTACTATAAAGTACCCTGTTCTACCCTCTCTTTAACGGTGAGTCTCATAGTCAAATTTCTCTATAGTATTTACCTACATGCATGATCCGGCAGCTGCACTTGGAAAATTCCTTCAAGGATAATACTTGCGTTATAACAACAATTTTTGGGGAGACTGTGTTCTAAGTTATCAGCAAATACAACTCTGATCATTTACCAACGAAGTTTAAAGGAATAAAGAAGCAAAACGATAATTGCGTTGCCTATTAAACACATAAACACCCATAATCTTTTTATCACGCACGATTATTCCTATTAATCTCAATTTTAATTGATTACCGGAAACATATAAAACGTCTCGATGGAGTGATGTTCTAGTATTCTTGTAAACCATCTCAATTTAGTAGTCCACCTTCCATTCAGCAAATTAAAATGGCTTTTCTCGGAAAGGAATAGAAATTTGTGAGCCAGGAGAACTTCGACGAGTATGTTAAAGCTATCGGTATGTTCAATTTTATTCCTTAACTATTTCTTTACTAAATTATCTGCCTTATGCCTAAAAATTCCATATATCCTGTAAATTTTCGATATTTTAGAAACTGACCTGATTATTTAGCAAAGAGTAGTAAGCAAATATAACCGTTTCTTTATCTTTAGTATTGCGTGATTTCTTAGATTGTATCGTTTAACATTATATTGTAATATGTTTTAAATTGTAATAAAAAAAAGTTATATTTTTAACCACCACTGATTTTTTTTTAATAAATTTTTAGAGCGCCTTTTTGAAATTTTATCGTGCTAAATACTTTCAATGGCATTTCAATAGCTCACTTGTAAACTATCGTTTTCAGCCATCCCAGAGCCAGAGGCGAGCAAGTACGTGGAATACAAGCCGAGTCTGAAGCTGGAGAAGAATGGAGACACCTATACCTTCTACTCTATCGCTCCTCAGTTCAGCAGAGAACTCAAATTCAATTCTGGCGAGACAGTCGATGAGAATACCGAAAGATATAAAGTAAGTTCAATTATTAATTACAATGCTAGCTTCTAAAATATCCTTACTTTAGTGACTGATACATGGCCTACTGTTAACTATGTAAGAATAATGTTGATTAAATAACACTTACCTAGGTCTCCTGAAGCGAATCTTTATTGCCCTTGAGAAGTCCCATTAAAGCATCGAATGCACTAATGATATATAATATCAGATTTTAAAAT